>CM064868.1:15329034-15929034 GCA_032719365.1 Prinsepia uniflora | reverse complement strand
AAGTGGGCTGGAACTGGGTTTGAGACCGGGTGAGTGCCATTAGGAATGGGAGGAGCAGAGTGCGGGAATGGTTCATGCTAACTGAGTGGTTTGATCAGAGCACGGTTTACCCTGAGTTGGGTTTGGGGTAGCTTAATCAACTGGGGGAAATGACGGTGAGGAACAGAGGGACACTGGGGAGTTTGGGAGCAAGGGAGGCAGAATCGGGAAAAATTGAAAAATGGAGGGAAAATACCAAATTTGACCTGTGAGTCTTGGGGTCCCAAACTGATAACAAATACAGCTTCCTGGGGTGGGGTCGACTGCAAACACTCAAAATCCAAAAGGGAATGGTCGAGTTTTGCCCACAAACCAGAGTTCAGTTCCTAGACCAGGGTCGAGCTGGGGTTCAGACGGATGTAGGGCTTAAGGCTTGCACTTGAACCTGTTGTTCTGCTCTCTGGGACCCTACGAAACTGCTGAGTGGATCAATTTCAGGGAAGCAAGCGAGAATGGCCGAGATTGATGAAGGATCAGTGTTCATCTGTTCTTCGACGTCCATCGTCGAGTCGTGGGATTTTAGGTAAGTTCTTACAAATCTAAGGTTACAGAACAGTAATTGGACTTAAACCGAAGATGTTTGAACGTTCAATTGAAGGGATGGAGGTTGATTTGGCAGGATTCTGAACGGGTCATCGCGCGGGTTATCGGACCCGTTTTACAGTAAAACCGGGTGAGGAAGGTGAACAGTGATGGGCACTGTAGCTGGCGCGTGGGGTGTCACGCGCAGCCACTCACGGCGGCGCGTGACGGCGCGTGGGCATGAATCCCGAGGTACGGTCAACACGACTTTTATCCTATACGTTACAACGAACATTTTAGCGTTAGTTTCGAAATTATCGGATACCATTTCAATGTTGTTTCGAGGGTCCGAAGGTCTATGTCTCGTTTTTAATTAACGATTAAATCCCGGAAAATTATGGGGGATTTGTATGATGATATTTGAGACCTTAATGACCCGGGAATGTGTTTTCGGACAGGATTCGAGTTTCTGGAAACTGTCGGAAATTACGGGAATGCGTGCGGTGCGAAACCGAGCCTTAAGAATGGTGTGTGAGTGGACGTTGCTTTCAAATTTAATGCATGCATAAATTATTTCTATAATTTTATGATTATGATTATAAGTTGTGATTGATTTTGATTTCCGTATTCATACGTATTCGGTCCCGTATTTATACGTATTTTTTACTATTCATGTGAAATTCCACGTATTTCGAGACTACGGTCTCTCGTATGCTTAATGATGGTTTAATGGAAGAAGTTATATGAAATGGGTGTAAAATGATTTAAAAATGTTGTTTATGATTTGCGAGTGTGACTTACGATTTTGACACGTTTTTCGAGAAAGTTCCTGATTTGCACGTTTTACGAGATTTTGAGTTATGGTGATTTGATCACTGTTGATGTTTGAATTGGGGAATTTAAATGAGACTTGTGATTTTGAGGATTTTGAAATGAGGGTTTTGAGTATGTTTTGCTTGGATCGTGATTTTGGCAATTATGATTGTGGTTCGGATGTTTTGATACTGAGAATTGAGAAATGAAGTGATTTCAAGGAATTAAAACGGATTTTGGAAAATACGATTTCGGGCTTGATGCTCGGGGCATAAGAGTAATTTTAACGAACGAGATTACGGTTTTTGGAAATTTTAAGTGGATTCTTGGTTTGGGTTCGGGATGATGCTTCCGGATGCCGGCTTACGGAATCATTATTGCGAATTCGAATTCGGGAATGAAAAAGGATTTAATAAAGTGATTTGGTCTGATTTTGCATGCCCCGTGTTTCATGATAATTTGATTATGTTGGTAAAGTCTGATTTGGGGAAAATGAATGTGGAAATTCGGACCATGGGTCCTGTTGTGAAAAATATGATTTTGGGGATGGATCCCACGTTGTCGTGATTGATAAACTGTTTTGGGGTTTAAAGACCCGTTGAAATCTGCTTTGGGTTTAAAGACCCGTTGTTGTGTTTGAAAACTGTTTTGGGTTTAAAAACCCGGTGCCATTGCTGGAGCACGTTTTGAGTTTAAAGACTCGGTTAATTGATGACGGGGGAGGGCCCTTAATGAGTTTAAAGACTCGTGAGTTTAAAGACTCGGTTACTGTGATACCCCCGAGGCCTATTGATTATGTTTTGAGTTTAAAGACTCGTTGATATCCCGGGAAGGCCTGTTTACGCGCATGTTTTTGAGTTTAAAGACTCGGGCGCACTTGATACCCAGCAAAATGATTTACTTGTGATTTATTGATGATTTCTGATGTTTCAGTTGAGTTGGGCAGTGGCCCGGTATATGGTTGTTGGTTTTGGATCCTGTTGTGCATTTGGTTTGATTCGTGGTTTTGGGCTGCGGCCCGGTGATTACGATTGCGGGCTAAGACCCGATGGTTGAGAAAGGAAAAATGATTTTGTGGTTCATACGAGTTTTCCCTTAGGTTGGAATTTGATACACAGTTTTTCTTATGTGGAAAATCTTAACCGATTGCGAAATGATTTTTGTATGCATGCATTCGTTTTACGCGGAGGGTAAAAACGCTTGTTGTAATTGTTTTGCTAAACTGATTTAATTTTTGTCCACTCACACCTTTGGGTTTTTATTGACCCTCCAGGTCGTGGCGCGTTGTTCGAGGCTGCACGAGGGGCGGAGGCATGAGTAAGCACATGTGGCTATCCCTGGTCTGGCACGTACTGAGGGTAAACTTGGGTATTTCAGTCGACTTGCCAGACGGGAGCAGGACCGGGCACGGTCTTTGATGCCCCTTCTGGGGGCGGTCCTGTCAATTTGGTATCAGAGCACTAGGTTGCTGATTCTGTTGCCACATCATGCCTCCGGAGCGTAAGCCTCGTGCGCGACCTGGTAGTGAGACGAGTAGGCGAGGGTATTTGGGACCTCGTGTTAGATCTCGGGTGAAATTGACCCTGGTTTGAGGGTCAGATGTCGGGTAGTTGACGCTGTGGATTGCGATTCGTTAGACGTAGAATTGGTGGGTCGCAAGGACGAACGAGACCGGTGGCTGGAAGGCCGCATTTTTTTTTGGGAAAATTGTACTTTCTCTTAGGCCCTATTGGTCGAATAGAAGGTGGTTGAGCATTGGATGTTGCTCGGGGATTGGGTATGTCAGTAATGACAGGATTGGTTTGGTATGAGATTGGACTCAGGAGGAGTCGAGGTGTGGATGTGGGACTCACATTGAGTCAGGATTTTGAGTTAGGAACGTGAGATGAGTCATGATAAGGTGTCAAGACTCGAGAAGAGCCAGAAAGGCTGAATGCGGACCAGTTTATGGTCGGGTATTGAAGAAGTTAGGAAACTATGACTTGGCTTTGTGGAACGGTGGTCTTGTGGAGTTTAGCTGATGCTCAGGGGTACTTGGTGTAGTGGTAATAGTTGGGGATTATGGGGCGTTCAGGGAACGTCCATCTATCCGATGTGGATTGTCGGGATGGTGGTACCCATGGTTGGGGGGGTACGGGTAGTGATGCGGGATCGTCGCTCGGTATGAGCGGAGATCCAGGGCTACCCACTTTGCACACGGTGTGCTAGTGTGGATGATTGTACGTTGGTGCGGGTACTAGTGCTGGTGCTAGTGTCAGTGAGTGAGATTGTGTTGAGCCACGAGTTGGGGTGTGACTCTGTCATGATGAGAGTGTGTTGGTATTTGAGATTCAGTAGTGGTCGACTCGTGGACTGAATAGGAATCCAGCGGAGGTTTTGAGGTATTGGGGTAAGTCCCAACAGTGACGAGGTGACAAGAGTTGAGTAATTCCCTGTCGGAATCAATGTTTGTGCATAGTTAGTCATTAATTGACGTGAGGTCTGAGTATTGGGCTGATGGTGGACGCGTGGTTGTCCTAGTGAGTTACGGATGTAGGGAGTCCGGCGGTTGGACTTGACATCATTGTGGGTCATCCTTGGTCTCTCCTAGGTGGAGTGGCAGGGATCGATATGAGGTAAATGGAGGGGATCCACAGAGTGGATGTGTTAGGTTGTTGAGTGATTGATTGGGGGAGAAATTAGTTGAGGTGTTGGGTGATTGGCAAGGAATCTAGGGGGTGTGAGACCTTATTATCGGGTTCCAGGTGGATCTGGATTATGTGGTTGTGGGCCTTGGCCGTGGTGACGATCCAGGATCGTAGTGTTACCAGTCGGGTGACGCGGAGACTCGAATTGTGATCGCCTTGATCAGGCTAGGTGAAGAGCTTGTCGCTCTGTCGTAAATGCTTAGATATGAGGATTGTTGGATTGAACTTCTTTTCGAAGTTAATCCGTGCTCGAGCGAGTGGGGACGGTGGTGAGTTGAACTCGAGGCTTGACTTGTGGATGAGTGGATATCCAACAAAGTCTAATTGGTCAGTTATAGATATGTGCGATTGGGATTGGCTTCTTTTCGAAGTCAATCAGAAGTAATGTGGTAACCGTTGAGCGGGTATCCAATAGATTCTGAGTTGGTGTGCCTCGGTATTTGTGAATGAGATCATACGCCCATTCGGCATGACTGTACACGCCTTGGTGAGCGTGCTTGGGTTGGTACGTCTTGGATGACGTGTTTGGGGGTTGATGTTGTGTTACTGGTTGGGTGACCATGGGATTCAGAATGGATGATGAGCGGAATGATCGATTTGTCTAGTATGAGATTGGACAGGAGAACCCCGGTATCGAATCATGATTGACTGCGGGCCATGCAGTGGACTTATTGGGAAATGGAGGTACGTATCTTGCACGGTGTACAAGGATCGGTATTGGACTGGCCGTGTGGTGCATGGTGACCGCACATGTGAGGTACCAGTGGCGTGTGGTTATACGTGTTGACGGTCGGCCTAGTTCCGACACCATTGGATTTGGAGGTGGGTGTGAACTGGACATTGAATACTATGCACTGGGCTAGTATTCAATGTGTGTCAGTTACACCACCTGATTGAGTTTGATGACGGAATACGTACGCTCAGGATGAGTGAGTTGGTGACTGCGTCACTACGTGTGGCCTTGCACGATGTTATCACACCGAAATGATTCCAGCGTTGTGGTTCGCTGAGGGAATTGACAGTTATGGACTTGAGATGGATATGTCGCAGGATTGGGTTGCCCTGCGAGGTGAGATCACGTGGTTGATCTTACGCTACTTGAGCGAGTAGCAGGATGAGGTGTTATCACCGTTGGGCTGGTAGCGTCAGTACGGACTGACAAGTGAGAATTGGTGACTCCCAGTGGGAGCAATCTTTAAGTGATCATCTTCACTCGAGGTGGTCGAGTGTGGTCGGTACGACATAAGACTATGATGGGGCCTCTGAGTACGGATGAGTTTAGCTGGTGTACGGGTGTACACATGTTGTGGGGCCAAATGTTTTCCACGTGGTGGATGTGGAATGAGCGTAATTGGAATTTCGAGAACGAAACTGGTTTTAGAGGGATGATCGGTTGAGTCTTGGTCGGTTGGAATTTCGGGGCGAAATTCTTTAAGGGGGGAAGATTGTAACGACCCGTCCCCGAATTCAGGATTAGGTTCATAACTAATCATGATTAATGAGGGTTGATCGGTGATTAATTGGGTGGAATCGGACGAACGTGGCAAAATGACCGTTTTGCCCCTAGTTGTGGGTAAAACGTTGACTTTTATTTCGGGTGGTCAAATGTACTTTGACCAATGACCGTGACGTAGTTTGGGACGTCACGAGATCATAGACAGGCGGCACGTTCGATTCCGACGTTCGTGGAGAAAGTTATGACGCTCGGAAGTCCGGGGGCATTACCGTAATTTGGACGAAATAAGGGTAAATGTTGACTTTTCGATCGGAGGGTCCGATGGCCGAGGGCCAAGGACCGTTAGGAAGGTCTTGATGCCCCGAGTACAACGACAGGCGGCACACGTGAAACGGACATCGGGTGACCAAGTTATGGGTCACGGTTGGTGAGGGGCAATTTGGTAATTTGTCGTTTGAGGGTAAAATAGTAATTTTGGCTGCTATTTTGTGCGACAGCCGTGTATGGCGCTTGGCACTTCTCAGAAAACAGAGCATGGGCGAAATTGTTTATGGAACAAAATTCTTGGGCTTAGTGTTAGCACTTGTTTATGCAGATTGAGGTGTCTTGGACAGATAATGGGTACACGTTACTGGGTTGGTAATTGGGGACAGAGTGGGTGTGGTCTGGAGGGCAGAGCACCATTTTCTTGAATTGATTTGTTTAACTGGGTGAGAGAACAGAGGCTGGTTGTGAGCGTGCACGGTTTAAGGTTGTTTACACAATTGAGTGAGGGACATAGGGAGAGGCTTTGCACGGGTGTGTTCTGTGTAAGTGGGCTGGAACTGGGTTTGAGACCGGGTGAGTGCCATTAGGAATGGGAGGAGCAGAGTGCGGGAATGGTTCATGCTAACTGAGTGGTTTGATCAGAGCACGGTTTACCCTGAGTTGGGTTTGGGGTAGCTTAATCAACTGGGGGAAATGACGGTGAGGAACAGAGGGACACTGGGGAGTTTGGGAGCAAGGGAGGCAGAATCGGGAAAAATTGAAAAATGGAGGGAAAATACCAAATTTGACCTGTGAGTCTTGGGGTCCCAAACTGATAACAAATACAGCTTCCTGGGGTGGGGTCGACTGCAAACACTCAAAATCCAAAAGGGAATGGTCGAGTTTTGCCCACAAACCAGAGTTCAGTTCCTAGACCAGGGTCGAGCTGGGGTTCAGACGGATGTAGGGCTTAAGGCTTGCACTTGAACCTATTGTTCTGCTCTTTGGGACCCTACGAAACTGCTGAGTGGATCAATTTCAGGGAAGCAAGCGAGAATGGCCGAGATTGATGAAGGATCAGTGTTCATCTGTTCTTCGACGTCCATCGTCGAGTCGTGGGATTTTAGGTAAGTTCTTACAAATCTAAGGTTACAGAACAGTAATTGAACTTAAACCGAAGATGTTTGAACGTTCAATTGAAGGGATGGAGGTTGATTTGGCAGGATTCTGAACGGGTCATCGCGCGGGTTATCGGACCCGTTTTACAGTAAAACCGGGTGAGGAAGGTGAACAGTGATGGGCACTGTAGCTGGCGCGTGGGTGTCACGCGCAGCCACTCACGGCGGCGCGTGACGGCGCGTGGGCATGAATCCCGAGGTACGGTCAACACGACTTTTATCCTATACGTTACAACGAACATTTTAGCGTTAGTTTCGAAATTATCGGATACCATTTCGATGTTGTTTCGAGGGTCCGAAGGTCTATGTCTCGTTTTTAATTAACGATTAAATCCCGGAAAATTATGGGGGATTTGTATGATGATATTTGAGACCTTAATGACCCGGGAATGTGTTTTCGGACAGGATTCGAGTTTCTGGAAACTGTCGGAAATTACGGGCATGCGTGCGGCGCGAAACCGAGCCTTAAGAATGGTGTGTGAGTGGACGTTGCTTTCAAATTTAATGCATGCATAAATTATTTCTATAATTTTATGATTATGATTATAAGTTGTGATTGATTTTGATTTCCGTATTCATACGTATTCGGTCCCGTATTTATACGTATTTTTACTATTCATGTGAAATTCCACGTATTTTGAGACTACGGTCTCTCGTATGCTTAATGATGGTTTAATGGGAGAAGTTATATGAAATGGGTGTAAAATGATTTAAAAATGTTGTTTATGATTTGCGAGTGTGACTTACGATTTTGACACGTTTTTCGAGAAAGTTCCTGATTTGCACGTTTTACGAGATTTTGAGTTATGGTGATTTGATCACTGTTGATGTTTGAATTGGGGAATTTAAATGAGACTTGTGATTTTGAGGATTTTGAAATGAGGGTTTTGAGTATGTTTTGCTTGGATCGTGATTTTGGCAATTATGATTGTGGTTCGGATGTTTTGATACTGAGAATTGAGAAATGAAGTGATTTCAAGGAATTAAAACGGATTTTGGAAAATACGATTTCGGGCTTGATGCTCGGGGCATAAGAGTAATTTTAACGAACGAGATTACGGTTTTTGGAAATTTTAAGTGGATTCTTGGTTTGGGTTCGGGATGATGCTTCCGGATGCCGGCTTACGGAATCATTATTGCGAATTCGAATTCGGGAATGAAAAAGGATTTAATAAAGTGATTTGGTCTGATTTTGCATGCCCCGTGTTTCATGATAATTTGATTATGTTGGTAAAGTCTGATTTGGGGAAAATGAATGTGGAAATTCGGACCATGGGTCCTGTTGTGAAAAATATGATTTTGGGGATGGATCCCACGTTGTCGTGATTGATAAACTGTTTTGGGGTTTAAAGACCCGTTGAAATCTGCTTTGGGTTTAAAGACCCGTTGTTGTGTTTGAAAACTGTTTTGGGTTTAAAAACCCGGTGCCATTGCTGGAGCACGTTTTGAGTTTAAAGACTCGGTTAATTGATGACGGGGGAGGGCCCTTAATGAGTTTAAAGACTCGTGAGTTTAAAGACTCGGTTACTGTGATACCCCCGAGGCCTATTGATTATGTTTTGAGTTTAAAGACTCGTTGATATCCCGGGAAGGCCTGTTTACGCGCATGTTTTTGAGTTTAAAGACTCGGGCGCACTTGATACCCAGCAAAATGATTTACTTGTGATTTATTGATGATTTCTGATGTTTCAGTTGAGTTGGGCAGTGGCCCGGTATATGGTTGTTGGTTTTGGATCCTGTTGTGCATTTGGTTTGATTCGTGGTTTTGGGCTGCGGCCCGGTGATTACGATTGCGGGCTAAGACCCGATGGTTGAGAAAGGAAAAATGATTTTGTGGTTCATACGAGTTTTCCCTTAGGTTGGAATTTGATACACAGTTTTTCTTATGTGGAAAATCTTAACCGATTGCGAAATGATTTTTGTATGCATGCATTCGTTTTACGCGGAGGGTAAAAACGCTTGTTGTAACTGTTTTGCTAAACTGATTTAATTTTTGTCCACTCACACCTTTGGGTTTTTATTGACCCTCCAGGTCGTGGCGCGTTGTTCGAGGCTGCACGAGGGGCGGAGGCATGAGTAAGCACATGTGGCTATCCCTGGTCTGGCACGTACTGAGGGTAAACTTGGGTATTTCAGTCGACTTGCCAGACGGGAGCAGGACCGGGCACGGTCTTTGATGCCCCTTCTGGGGGCGGTCCTGTCACACGGTGGCACTCTCTGGCTGGCCACCACCTCCACTCTGCCCTCAGTTCACTCTCTGCCTCTCACAAATGGGTTTAGGGTTGAAGAGTTTGGATTTGGATGAAAATGGTAGATCGGTTTTGGTTTGAAAGGAAGAAAATGAATGATCGATGAAGGGGAGAGATATGCATGAGTTGTTGGGTTAGGCAATGGATGGGTGACACTTGTCACTCATCCATTGGGCCTGTCCAAAATATATGGGCCCCACTTGCTGCCAAATAGTCCCCGTCTCAAAAAACGTGCAATAGTGCAAGCGAACTTCCGTGAACCGTAACTTCGCCGTCTAACGTCTTAATTTGACGTGCCACCTGTCTATGGATTCGTGTCATCCCGATCTACGTAACGGTACTCGGCCCTCGGTCATCGGACCTCCTGGGTCAAAAGTCAACTTTTGGCCCTTATTCAACCAAATTACCAAAATGCCCCCGATCTTCCGATCGTCATAACTTCTTCCACGGATGTCAGAATCGAACGTGCCACCTGTCTATGAACTCGTGACATCCCGAACTACGTCACAGTCATCGGTTAAAGTCCATTTGACCGACTAAATGAAAAGTCAACGTTTTGTCCATTCCAAGGGTAAACTCGTCATTTTGCATTGAACATCCGATAATCCTCGTCTAATCTCTAATTAGCCTTGCTAATCTGTCATTAATCCTTAATTAATCCCACTAATTCAGGACGGGTCGTTACATACTGGGTACGTTGAGCGAGGACCGATGCTGGACAAGCCTGAGT
This sequence comes from Prinsepia uniflora, assembly GCA_032719365.1. Lineage (NCBI taxonomy): Eukaryota > Viridiplantae > Streptophyta > Magnoliopsida > Rosales > Rosaceae > Prinsepia > Prinsepia uniflora. The sequence goes on along the minus strand of CM064868.1, from coordinate 15,919,114 downwards.
GGTGCCTAGTGATGGTATATGGGATATACCAGGGGTATGTTGAGGAACGTGATGATAATTGGTTTAGTTCTGATATCATTGGATTAGTTGAGAACGTGAACTGGACATTGGACACTCTGAGCTGGGCCAGAGTGATTTTTATGGGTTCAGTGATCGTATAAGCAGGTGCTCAGAGCCATGGATGGCTAATGAAACCCTAGAGCGAGAGATGTGTTATCACTGCTGAGCAGGTATTTTATGGGGTTCAGTTACACATAGGTCGAGTGAGATGTTGGTGTACGTATACTTAGGTTGAGTGAGTTGTTGATGAGTGTAACCACGGGTTGCTTTGCATGAAGTTACTGCTCTGTGACTCTCACCAGCGTCATGGATCGCTGAGGGAGTTGACTGATGTGAGCACAGAGACCGATAAATATCTCAGGTTTAAGCTTGCCCTGCGAGGCGAGATCTTGTCGAGGATCTTACGTTACATTGAGGAAATTTTGGTACGAGATACCTTGGTGCGACTCTATAGTGAGTTAGAGTTGTGTTTGTGATACGAACTATGACCATGGAGCCATGAGTGCCAGCTGAGTGCGATATTATGGAACGTGTGATGTTGACGTGGTAAAATTCTTGAAATACGGAGAGATTGTGAGATTTGATAACTATCGGTGTGGGAGAGATGTCGAATTGATTTGCAACTGGAAAAGTGGTGACAGTTTGGCTGGATGTGTTAGCGTGGGTTGATGAGTGAGATCTGGCGACTCCTAGTGAGAGTAGATATCAGGGCGGATTGGTGATTGAGAAGAACCATCAAGCTGAGTATGTTAACTAACTGCGTCAGCGTAATGGTAGGATTCTCAGGTGGTATCAACTCGGAACGTGTGATCAATTTCACTCGAAGTGGTCGAGTGTAGACGATGCGACATGAGTATTAGTGGAAAGTCTGAGTGCAGACAAGTATTGTTCTGGTTAGTGGTGGTACACGCGTACACATGATGTGAGGCCGAATTTGCTTTCCACGAGGTGGTTATGGAATCAGAATAGTTGGAATTTTGAGGATGAAATTTGTTAAGGAGGGAAGGTTGTAATGACCCGTCCCGAATATCAGGATTAAATATTAATTAATTATGGATTTGGAATGACTAATCGGGGATTAGTTGAGTGAATTCGGACGGACGGTATAAAATGACAATTTTACCCCTGAAATGGGGTAAAATTTCAGGGGTAAAATATTGACTTTCGACTCGGGGAGTCAAACGTACGAGGATCGCTGACCGTTATGTAGATGGGATGTCACGAGCCCGTAGACAGGAGGCACGTCGAAATTGGACGTCGAATGGGGAAGTTATGGTCATGTGATCGAAATCGGGAACTTAAGTCTCAGGATTCGAATTAAATATTAATTAAATCTAGTTTACAGATATTTTAATGTGGGACCCTTGGATGAGTGACACTTGTCACTCATTCATTGGTCCTTGCCCCTAAATTGTGGATCTAAATGTGATTGGATGGTTTAAGATTAAAATAACATTATTTTATATTTATTTTATTTTTCCCTCACACTTTTCTCTCACCCCCAGCCGTTCATCTCTCTCAGCCCTCTCATCCTCACCGTCTATTCCTCTCAGCTGATCATCGTCATCAAACTTCATATATCTTTCTTCCATTCTTTTCCCGTGAAGAACAAACACCTCCCCATTGTACAAACAAACCCCCCCCCCCCACATCGTCCATCAACTTCATTCTCCATCACCAAATCGACTTCATCTTCATCCGTCATCATCATCTTCATCATCAACTCGTCACCACATTCATCTTTGTTGATGCAAACCCCGTGCACCACCCAAAACCGTGAAGAACAAAAAACCCCAAACCACCTAAAAATCCACGAACATACCTCAACCCCGTTCCTGTTTTGAACGTGGAAGGAAGCCAGGAAGCTAGGGGATTCACCAGGGAGGACTCACAACGGCGACACGACAACAGTAAGCTGGAAAACCCGAAGCTCTGTTTAAACTTCAAAAATAGGAAACTTAGCTCTAATGTTTGTTGATCGATCTTGAGGATGGAAACATGTTCTTGGAGGTTGTATGAACACTTTGGGATGAAAACCGAAGTTGGAGGTGTCCGGAATCGCGAAAACACGACGAAGGAAACTGGAGGTTTGATCGTTTGAATTAGAAGGTGAGTTATAAGCCTAGTTTTCTAGTTTTGACACCATAGATCGACTAGGAATGTTGGAATGAACCAATAGGAATTAAAAGGACTGAAAAAGATAGAGAAATAAGGGAGAACTGGTCTCACCGATCCGATCGAACCGGACTTGTAGAGAACTGGCTAGACCGGGTTCGACAAAGGTGAGGGATGACTGTAGCCAAGCGCATGGGGGCGCGTGGGGGCGTTTGTGGGGAAGTGTTCAACATATGTTTTCATATATTCGATGTAACAAACATTTTGGAACTGGTTTCGTGTCGATCAGACACTGTTTCGAGGTAGTTCAGGATATCCGAAGGTTTAAGATCGAGTTTAAATAAGTTTAAAAATCTAGCAAAATTACGGGGATCTAATGAGTGGTTAATGAAGTAGTTAGTAACCCTATAGTATGATTTGGACAGGTTCAGATATTTCGAGGACGGTGATATGGCCCGAGGAGGCTTATGGCACGCATATCGAGGCGGTTGCGTAGGACGGTCTGTGAGTGGACTTGGTTTTTTAAATTATGATACATTCATAACTATTTTATATGTTTTACATATTGGATTTGTATAATGATGATTGTGGTATTTGTGGTTTACATGATTGCACGTATTTCGAGATAATTCCATATTTGTACGTATTTCGAGGTTTACCATTTTATACTGTATTGTTATGTGATTGTGAGTTTAATAATAGTTCCATGGCATGATTTCAGATTTGAAAATATGGAATCGGGCTTGAGACCCATTTGATTTACGAACTATCGGACTTGGAGTCCATTTGATTTAATAAGGCTTCGGGCCGGAGGCCAGTTGGTTTACTTGATCGGGCGTGAGGCTAGTTGATTATGATATCGAGCATGAGTCCCATTTTTGGTTTATAAATGTGATTTTGGGTCAGGGACCCTTAAATGGATTTGGATTTGAGTACTTGAATTTCTGGATTTACGATGGTTTTATGGAAATCTCGGGCATAGGCCCATTTGAATGGTTTGAGATGATTTATGAAATGGTTTTCCGTATACCATCCTTATATCTATGGATTATCTCCTCCAGTTGTCTGGGACGTTGGAGTAGTCACGGCGCATTGCCTGCGAGGGGTCACTACACGGAGCGACCAGATTGTATAGTGACTCAAGAGTAGGATTGCTAGATGTCTGGGACGTCAGATATCTGGGATGCCAGAGATTGACTCGGGTTGAGACCCCGGGTAGCACGCTTAGCTTGGACCGTGACATGACATCTAGGACGTCAGGCGTCTGGGACGTCAGGCGTTTGGGACGTCAGGCGTCTGGGACACCAGGCATCTGGGATGCCAAGGATTGGTATGCAATGGTTTTCGATTGAACTGTCATGGCTTTACTGGATTATGTACTTGGATTTCGGATTTGTTGGATTTATGATTTTGGTTTTCGGTGTTAATTGATTTGGGCAGGGATCCACATGGTTTGGATTTACGGTTTTGGGTTGAGTTCCCACTTACTTGGATTTATGGTTTTTTTGCTAATGCCCTAATGATTTAATTAAAGTAAATAGTTTGATTATAGTTTTTAGAATGCATGCATACTTTTTAGTTAAGGGCATAAATTTCTTCTTTGAAATGTGTTTTTATCAAATTATTTATTTTTGTCCACTCACAACTTTTAATGGTTTTAATGCCCTTCAGGTTGATCGCGAATGCGGGTTGTAGCAGAGACCGAGACATCGCACTCCTCCACCGATCTTGGCGCGCTCTAGAAGCCCCGAACGTGCTAAGGTTCCGAGTTATCCCTTGTCTGACACTTCGTGTCAGATGGGATCATGGCACATCCCTCGTTATTCCCGAGAGGATTGTGATGGGTCGTGACAATTCAGCCAAAAATCAGCATTAATTCATCATTTCCTCACTTTAATTTTTAATTGTTTTATTTTCTATTTTTTTGGCACTTCCTCTATAAATAAGGATACCATTTTTATTGTAAAAGCTCTTTCTCCCCTCTCCATTTTTCTCTCTTTGTAAATATATTTTAAGAGCTTATTTTTTCCTTTATTTTACATTTTGTTTCTTAGTTTTTCTTAGTTATTTTCTTCTAGATTTTCTTTACCTTTTCTTATATTTTCTAAGACTTCTCTTTGTACACATTTTTATGTTTTCCTTAAGAAAAACCTAAGTCTAGGTAATTCTAAAGAAATTCGAGAGTTTTTAAGATCGAATTCCTCGTATTTCTTCCTCCATATTCATAAGGTTATGCCTGCTGTCAGGGATCCTTGTGAACAACTGATATGTCGTTAATTAAACATTATTTCATATTATTTTATACCCTTTATATTTAATTTTTAATATTAAAATAATAGTTTTGTGGGATTTTTGCAGAAATAAATAAAGCATGAAATTCTGAGCATTTCGGCGAAAGAATCATCTCAATCGGAGTTTTAACGAAAAAGATATGACTAAAAGAAGGGAGGTCACCAAAATTTGCTTGAATATCCTAGTTTTTAAACTCCCGAGTCTTTAAACTCAACAGGCCTACGGGGGAAATATCAATATCCGAGTCTTTAAACTCCCGAGTCTTTAAACTCAATCCGGGTCTTTAAACCCAATCGGGGCCTGCCCCCGTCATAATCATAATCCGGGTCTTTAAACCCAATAACCAGATCCAGCAAATCCAATCCATAACCACTACCCATATCCGAATCTGAATCCGCAATCTCATCAGGATCCCGAATCCAAACCCAGAACTCATATCTATATCCATTTCCAAATACGAGTTTGAAACCATCATTCCGTAAGCCGAAATCCGGAATAACCATTCCGAACCCAAACCCGAAATCCACTTTCAAGTCCTAAGTCGAATCCCGAATCGTCCTCCGGAAATCCGATTCAAAAATCCGAAATCACGTTTCTCAAAACCACTTTTTGAACTGGGTTTCATGCCCGAAACCACTTTCCAAAATCCGTTTTAAATCTTTGAAATCAAATCATATTTCAAATCTCAAAATCAAGTCATTAAAACTAAGTTCAAATCACCATATCCATCAAAGCCTCGTAAAATGTGAAATTTCGTAAATACCTCGAAAAACGTGCAAAATCGTAAAGCATCAAGATCATAAATCAAATCATAGAATCATGTATGAAAACATATTAAAACATATATGCATGCATCATAAGTTCGAAAGCAAAGTTCGCTCACAGACCATTCCAACGCCGCCTCGATACGTGCGTACTTACGCCGTTCCCGGCCGTTCCGCTATCCCTGGCTTTCTGAACCTGTCCAAAACCCGTACTAAGGTCACTAACTACTTCACAAAGGTCATACTAAAGCCCCATAATTTTTCCGAATTTTTTAACTATTTTTAACCAAGGCCTAAAAACTTCGGACATCCCGAAACCTATCGAGACGATGTCCGATCGACACGAAACCAGTGCCAAAATGTTCGTTACATCGATACGATAAAAATTCGTGATGACAACTTCCCCATGAACAATGTCACGCACCCACACGCGCGGCACTGTTCACTATCTTCAAGCTTGGTCAAACCCGGTTCAGTTGAACCGGTCCAGTCCGACCGGCGTGGGCGGTTCAACCGTGCAATTCCCCCATTTTCGATTCAAATCCAATCCTAATACCTCCTATAGTTTTGTCTCAGTCTTTCTTATCAATTTAGCACTTAAAACCGTGAACTTAGGTTCAGAAATTACCTTCCAAAGCCGGGGTCACCTTCACGACCATACCCCCTCGCTGTGTCTGCTCTTCCGGCCACCATTGGCCCTGGTTTCGCCTCCTCTAAACTCAGTTAACCTTTCAGAGCATCATCCAAGTACTCAAATCGATCAACAACCACTAAATCGTAACTTGCCATTTTTGAATGGAAAACTTACCATGTTGAGTTTTTCGGCCGCCAGCCATGAAAAGCCTCAATTCCAAGCTTCCTAACGTCCTGACCACTTCAGAAACCTTCCTCAATCACTCAATTCGAATCTCAACTCCTAAATCAATGTTCCTGATTTTTGGATTGCAAGCAGGGACTCACGGGTTTTTCCTGATTCCTTTACCGCCACACGCCGCCATGGGCCGTCGTGGTCACCACCACGTTCCTCTCAACCTCCTTTCTCACTTTGCTTCACTAACCACGGGCAACTGAGGCCATTTGAACAGTTTGAAAAGCACTTAGACTCACGACCACACTCTCATCCTCTGTTTTTCTTCTCTGTTTGATCGTGCATCGCAATTAAAAACAAGGAAGACGATGCTGAAACTTCTACAGCCATCTAGCCCCTGCCACGCGTCAAAGTCCCTGTGGACAACCATTCCATCATCAGCCATGTGTCCACCTATGAGTGGTCACAAATCCCCATACAGGAAATGTCCAGAATGCCCTTACTAACGCAAATACCATTTTTCCCTTCGTATTTCAAAACCCGTAACTTTAATTCCTGAACTCCAAATCACCCCTGCCCCCTGTCGTTGGAATCAGGGATTCGAGACCTACCTAATGGTCCTTGAAATGCCTGAAAGTGATTTGTCTTCCAAAAGGTCAACCGTTTGCCCCTATTTCAACAAAATTACCAAAATACCCTTCACTTCCTAGACCCATAACTTAACCGTCTGACGTCCGATGACGGCGTGCTGCCTGTCGTAGTACTCAGGACGTCGAGATCTATCTAACGGTCCTCGTTTTGCGTGAAGAAAATTTTCGTGGAAAAATTCAACAAATTCCTCCTTTTTAACCAAATTACAAAAGTGCCCCCAACCTTCCGAACATCATAACTTCCTCCTCGGATGTCGGAATCGGACGTGCCACCTGTCTATGGACTCGTGACGTCCCAAACTACGCCACAGTCATCATTCAATGCCCAATTGACCGTCCGAACTAAAAGTCAACATTTTTGCCCATTCTAGGGGCAAAATCGTCATTCTGCGCCGACTGTCCAAAAGTGTCCAACTAAACACCGATTATCTTCGTTAATCCTTCATTAAACTCTAATCTAATCTCGACTTCCGGGATGGGTCGTTACATTTAATGTTGATCGTTGTTGGCATATTTAATAAAGAACTTAAGGTGAATCATATTATAAGTGTCGGCCGCTATCAGTGCACTTATAACATTGAAAAACGTATTATGGTAAGATGTAAGACTCGTCTTTTAGGAAGAACGGTGAACAATCCCACATCGCTCAGAGAGGGAAATGTGAAGCGCCTTATATGTGTAGACATATATTTATCTAGAATGAGGCCTTTTGGGAGCTCACTGACTTTGAGTTTGGTTGGAACTCCAAAGTTAAGCGAGTTTGGGCTGGTGCAATCCCAAGATGAGTGACCTATTGGGAAGTTTCACGCGAGTTCCTAGAAACAAAACCGCGAGGGATGGGCCCAAAGTGGATAATATGGTGCTAGATGGGTCAGGTCGTGACATAATGGTATCAAAGCTAGACTTCGACCAGAAGTATGCCAGTGAGGACGCTGGGCCCCAAGGGGGATGGATTATAAGACCCGTGTCTTGGGAAGAACGGTGGACAATCCCACATCGCTCGGGGAGGGAAATGTGAAGCGCCTTATATGTGTGGACACGTATCTATCTAGCATGAGGCCTTTTGGGAGCTCACTGCTTTGATTTTGGTTGGAACTCCAAATTTAAGTGAGTTTGGGTTGGTGCAATCTTAGGATGGTTGACCTACTGGGAAGTTGCTCGCTGGGGAGGGAAATGTGAAGCGCCTTATATATGTGGACACGTATCTATCTAGCATGAGGCCTTTTGGGAGCTCACTGCTTTGAGTTTGGTCGGAACTCCAAAGTTAAATGAGTTTGGGTTGGTGCAATCTCAGGATGGTTGACCTACTAGGAAGTTGCACGTGAGTTCCCAGAAACAAAACCGTGAGGGCTGGGGCCAAAATGAACAATAGCGTGCTAGATGGGTCAGGTCGTGACAAAATGGTATCAGAGCTAGACCCTGACCAGAAGTGTACTGGTGAGGACGCTGGGCCCTAAGAGGGGGGGTGGATTATAAGACCCATGTCTTGGGAAAAACTGTGAACAATCCCACATCGCTCGGGGAGGGAAATGTGAAGCGCCTTATATGTGTGAGCACGTATCTATCTAGCGTGAGGCCTTTTGGGAGCTCATTGACTTTGAGTTTGGTTGGAACTCCAAAGTTAAGCGAGTTTGAGCTGGTGTAATCCCATGATAGGTGACCTACTGGGAAGTTACACGTGAGTTCCTAGAAACAAAACCATGAGGGCTGGGCCCAAAGTGGACAATATCGTGTTAGATGGGTTGGGTCGTGATAGAATGGTATCAAAACTAGACCCCGACCGGAAGTGTGCCAACGAAGATGCTGGGACCCCAAGGGGAGGGGGTGGATTATAAGACCCGTGTCTTGGAAAGAACAGTGAACAATCCCACATCGCTCGGGGAGGGAAAGGTGAAGTGCCTTATATGTGTGGGCATGTATCTATCTAGCATGAGGCCTTTTGAGAGCTCATTGGCTTTGAGTTTGGTTGGAACTCCAAAGTTAAGCGAGTTTGAGCTGGTGTAATCTTAGGATGGGTGACCTATTGGGAAGTTGCACGTGAGTTCCCAAGAAACAAAATCGTGAGGGCTGGGCCGAAAGTGGACAATATCGTGCTAGATGGGTCGGGTTGTGAAATAAGTGGAAAATATCTTATTATTCATATATTAGGATATGAATATACCATACCAATTTGGACGATATATATGTTTTTCCGACCGGCGACACATAAGACGAGGGGTGAAGGAAAATCTCCCCCTAATATTGGTCGAAACCACCGTTTTTTCACAGAGAATTGAAAACCCAGAATTGGAAAAATTGAAAACCCAGATGAACAGAAATTGGACAGATGAACAAAAATTGGACAGATGAACAAAAATTGGACAGATGAATAGAAATTGAACAAATTGAAACCTCCAAACAATATCAAACAAATTGAAAGAATCACGTATGAGCAGAAATTGGACAAATAATTAAATCCTTCAAAAAAAATTCAATCAATACTACAATTTGGAGTATTAGGATACAATTTTAGAAAGAATCAAACGAGCCCAATCACTCACTCACTCACCCCTTTGCCTGCAAATTTCAAACCAACAACATACCTTCGATCTTCACAAATTGGGGAAAAACCACCATCGAGTTGATGATCTCCCTCCCTTTTTTTCTCACTCAATTACATCACTCATTCACCTCTCGAAGGGCTCTCGAACTAGGAAAATCCTTCATGATCGTCGCTAGAAGCCTGGAACCTCTCGAACCCCTTGAATCTCCCAACATTTGAACCAACCGCTCGAAGCAACCAATGGAACCAACTCTCGGGCCTCTCTGTTTCTTCGTTTCTCTCAGCCGACAGCCTCAGCGACTCTCTAGCTCTCGCCTCTCTGTTTCGTTCTAGTCGAGGCGACGAGGAAAGACTCTTAGCCAAGAGAGAATTCTAGAGGAGTTTGAGCGATCTAACCCTCTCAATCTCTCTTTTCATTGTAAAACATGCAAAATGCTGCATTTACATTTGTTTCCTAACCCTTTTTCTTAACTTTTTTTTCTTTTCAGAATCCCTAATTTATTATTTGGTAATATATGGTTTGGTAATATATGTTTTAATGTAAAATATGGCTTAACTCACATATTTGGTAATATATGTTTTAATTTAGAATATATCTTTTAATGTAAAATATGGCTTAACTTACATATTTGGTAATATATGTTTTAATTTAGAATATATGTGTTTTTGCTCCTTACTTTTTGTCATCATCAAAGTCTAGCTTAGAAAATATGTTCTAATTGAATGAATTTAAATAACGTGATTATAATTTATTATTATTATTATTATTATTATTATTATTATTATTATTATTATTATTATTATTATTATTATTCATCATTATCAAAGTCTAATAATTTTTATGTATATTAGACTTCGTAATATGACGAGTGGAAGTTCAATGTGGTAGACACTCTATTTGTTTTTAATGAAGTTCAACGTGTAAAGTATTCTTAGTGCAACATTATCAATAAAATTATGTTTTAATTTAAGTTTATCTTTAAGATTTTATACATGTTAGTCATCGTCAGACTCATATTCTATCATAATACTTATCATATATTTATTATATCAAAGTCATTTTATAGTTTTTATTAGTCTTATATAACCATTATTGGGTACTTAAGTTTTTCTCAAACTTTCATTAAAATTTTCCAAATTTTAGACTAAATTTCCGTCATTTTTATTAACCCTAAAAGATATCGATATTTAGAGTGAGATATCCATAAATTTGATTAGCGATATATCCGTCGATATCGATATTTCAATCTTTACATAAGTATAACAATCCACTAAATAAGTGATTTCCAAAATAACACCTACATAAGTAAAACTTACAAATCTCAACTATATATCTTACATCTAATCATTTGTAAATTCCTTAGAACTCTGAAATTATTCATGTTTAACTAATTTTACCTACATCCCATGAAACTTGAAATTCCTCCTTCAAATATGGAATTGGGACCCTTTTGAATAACTATTCATTTAATTTTTATTTAAATTTGAGTCTCAAAATCAAAAGCTGGCTGTTTCGATAAATACTAACTATGATAATTTGAATTTGTCCCTAATCTATTGAGATTTTTATTTTAATAGAATCTAAATACTCCTCACCCGCCTCTCATACTATCTTCTTTTGTGTTGTGTACGATCAAGATCATGTCTAGAGAAAGTCAATATGAGAATTGTGTAGGTATTTCCAACGGAAAAAAAACACACTTTATTTTTCTTTATCATTTGGAAAGCTCAATTTCATCCTCTGACTTCAATGACCGGAATAACCCGCACGAAAAAAAAGTCTCAGCCACCTGCCTTACTACCAATCTCTCTCTTCTCGGCTCTAACCTTCTCTCTCCTTCATCACCAACATTTCTCTCTCGCTTCCATCTCACATTTCTCCTTTTTCTTTTCATGGTCTCTTGATCCTCCACATCCAACCTCTTTGTGCCCCTTCCATCTCTCTCTTACCTCCTTCCATTAGCTAGTGTCACGAACTAGGCCTAGACACTTTTGAACTAATTTTAACAGCAGACACAGTAACAATGAAAGTGACTCATTCTTTGGTGAGATTTTTTTTTTATGAGACCTTTGGTGAGATTAAATGAACAAATCTTGGTGTTTTTAACCACCCACTCATTTTTACTCACCCTTGGTATGATAATGGTAATACATACAAATGATACTAAAAACTAAGTACTGATCTTTTGAGCCTATTTCAAGTTACGATGAAACCAATCTTATAAATAACTAACTTTATGGGTATCGACCCTCTCAATCCATACGAACATTCCTGAAATTTTATTTTTTACAACATATTTATGTATACTTTAGTATTTTATTTTTGGTTAAGCATTTATACTTTAATATTTAAATTGAATATAAGGTATATATGTTATTTTTTTGTATTTTTTTTTAATTTTTATAAAGACTGAGACATCAACCCATTCTCTTGGTTGTATAACAAGAGAAATAAATATGGTATAATAATTAAATTCCATTGAAAGGGAACAATCTTGTTCCACCCTTTTAATTTTGGAAACTTTTTACATGCAATGTTCATTCTCTACAAATTATGTCAATAGATTATTTCTACAAAAAATGAATAACATTGGAAATCATTTATACATATAGGTATGTCACAACCAATGAAATTCGTTAACAATTAGACTCTCATGGTGAACTGTACAGTTAGTTGATAAATATAAATAGCTAATATAATCAATTTAATGCAACCCAGACCAAAAATTAAAATAAATTAAATAATTAACTTTTCCTAGAGGGGTTCATAAGTCAACTTTTTCCTAGAGGCACTTTTTGAAGCTTTTCTTTGATCATTGTGTAGGCCTCGAACTCACAAGTTCATAGACAGGTGGCACGCGGGAATCAGAGTCCGGATACGAAAGTTAAGAGTTTAGAACTTTCAGAGGTAGCTCGGTAATTATGCAGGCCAAATATTTTTAAAGCCCATATTCTAGAATTTTTCAGAGAGTTTTTCTCTCTCCTCTCTCTCTCTCTCTCCTCTCCTCTCCTTCTCTTCTCGGTGAGATCACCATACCCCCACCACCATTGACCCATTCTTGGTTGAATCAGTCCAAATCGAGGCTAGGGATGTGTTCATTTCTAGCCCATGAGGCATTTGGTGCCTAGATCGAGGTGGGATCGTGGCTGGAGGCAACAGATCGACAAGAAGAAGTCAACCGAAACTTTACAAGCTGGTTCTACCTAAACCAAGTACAAACCCGGTTTTTGACTCCATTCACAAACTCTTAGTTGAGGAAGTTGGAAGCTCGCCGGAAATGGCAATTTTCAGCAAGGATTTTCAGATTTTGGTGAACCAAATGGCGACGGTGGGACGACGCTAGTCATCTTCTTTGACCAATTTTTTAGCGACGTCACGGTGATGGTCATCGTCTACTGCAGCCCCATCCTATTGGAATATTACCTGGTGAAATATTCTGTAGGAATATTCCCTTGTCATTAGAATATTACGTTAGCATGGACGAAATATGCCTTTGGAAGGACGGAATATTCTAACATGAGGGAATATACTAGGCGTTTGGTGAGGAGGAATTTGCCAGATGCATGGTCGATGCATCGGGGCGTATGGCTAGGCGTGTGGACAACACATATAGTGTTTTCCGACTAATTCCAATCACGTAAGGCCGCGTGGGGTGGATGCTGACCACCCATTGAAGTGTGGACGCATGTGGGAGCGCGTAGGGGAGTGTGGAGGCGCATGGAAAGTTTGTTGGACTTCCATCGGAGCATGGCGGTCCTCGGGCCGACCCACGGTAGTGCGTGTCCTCACGTTTTCAACATTTTAGATCTATTTATGACGGGTTTGAGGTCATTTGGGGTTTGTTTAAAGCCTCGTTAAGTAATTTCAGGTTCTATTGAGTTAAATCGAGGCGGGTTTGGGTTCAAGGATTAAGCGAGCCTGAGTAACAATGTATTTAAGGGTTTTGTAGCATTAGTGCTTCTTTAATTGGTATTTAGGACGTATTGTCGGTGAGTTTGGACTTACACCACGACCTTAGTTATGTATATCGTAACGGTTATCTTGGTTCTTAACCGGCAAGTGACAGGGGTACTTCCCCTTAACTTATGAATCTGATTCCCATGCACTGGCCCTGATGTTTAGTCACTCTACATATATTATTCTTCCTCACTTAGCATATCCTAAGCATAATGTGTACCTTAGGGCGTCTATCCTATTTTATCAATTAAATGCATGAAAATTGAGAAGAATTTAATGACATCGCATTATCCCTAGAAAAGTGATGTGCATAACTAAGGGGTCATGAATTGGATTACAGGCAAGATGTAGGCCACTACCTTCGATGTTAACAACTATAAGTAGGTGATCAATCGACAAGTAATTTTTCATCAATTTATTGAAACAAGTAACCACTCATAAACAATAAACATACATTCAACTAGTAATCAAAATCTCATTCATCAACCATAGTAATACCAATCAAGAGCCAAAACCACATTTGTCGACCAACATGATTAGGGCTTCAAGCAGCTTTAATTCTATGAAAGATTACTCACGAAGAATTGAAGAGCAAGACAAGATATTATAAATTTGCATTATAATTTGTAATGAAATAATGTTAAGGAAAGAAGAACTTGGGACCATGAAGCCACAAAAAAGACAACAAGGCTCCTTCTCCAAATCTCCACGCTTAGGTCTCCTTCCTAAAGTATAAAGTAAAACTAAAACTATAAACTAAAACAAAGTTTTTTGCGGCTAGGTCTAATTTAGATGTTACAAGACATGTAGGGTATTTAAGGTGTGTTTTTTAAATTTTCCTAAGTCTCCCTTTTTATAGGAGAAAATTAATTGTTAAATAATTGAAGGTTCACAATTTAAATCCTAAAAGGAAAAGGTTTAGAAAAATAATTATAAATTAAAGTCCTAATGTAATATGGTTTTCTTAAGGAGAAAGAAAGGCAAAACCAACTTTGATTTGGACAAGTTTTCCACCAAGAATAAGGAAATCAGCTACTAATAGTGCATCAGAGGATCTGGTGGGCGCTGGCTGAAAAAATGAGAAAAACTCGATGGTTAAAGTCAGTCAAAGGTTGGTCAAGGGTGAGAAGGTCTTCTATGGAATTTTGGCAAGCGCACACCGAAACTGCCTTCAGAGTATCAGGATGTGCACGTCGAACCGGTGAGCCCTTGTAGAACACGCTCCTTGGGCTGAGCTAGCAAATTTTATCTTCTTTTGTAGATTACTTGTGAAACCCTCACAAAAATTCTTAGAAAGGTTCTAGAGTCCTAAAGAGGACAACTTTGCTAATGGGTTCAAATGTAGCGACTCCCGAAAAATTTGATCAGCAAGATCAACGGAGCACATAGAATGATACAAGAGATTTTTCCACAAGGAAAACCGCCAAACGAATTCGTCGATTAACCATGATTTCAACACAATCATTGTCGAATACTTGTTCACACCACCTATTAAAAGCCTCAAGCTCGTAAGCACCATCGGAACGCGAAATTCGATGGAAGAAAAAAAAATACTAAAATTCATATATAAAGTCAACAAAAGTTAAGACGAACTCCGATCTACTCATGGGAGGCGATCAAATCATAAAAAATAACAACTAACATTAAAAGGCATAATTAACTATTCGAGGAGTGGCTCTAACACCGAAAATCGGGTTGTATGATCATCAAGTGTCCAAAAACTATTGGCACATCCTAGAACCATGTTCTGATACCAAATTGACACACCTCGACCTGGAAAGTCCACTTATGGCACGAAAGTCGAGGCATGCTGACCGACATCTGGACGATGATGTCCAGACGATGAAGCCATTTAAGTTAAAACGACGCGTTTTTGGGGAGTTCAGGTGAAACCTAACCAATGAATACTAATCACATTTCACCCGACAACTGAAGCTTAGAGCATGGACAAAAGTTTGATAATCATACATTACACATTACCTGTCATTACCTGATTATTTCGTCTACTTCACTCCAAGCTCAAGAGTGAGTGTCACCCTACTATTGGTCCCTATTTGACAGCTGTCAGATGATGACGTCATCTTGTCTTCAACCTCTCGACCAAGTCAACCCGACTACCTGAAATGGGTCATGCAAACCCGTGACCGTGATCGTGGCCCTGCTGGTTCTCCGCCGTCCGACCACCAAACGGTTTGTTTTTCTCGCATTATGATCGTCTCGATCCCTAGAACGGTTCTACCAACACAGAAAATTGAGAAACAGACTCGAAGTTACCTGTTCAAAAATGAACAATACTCGGCCACTGTAACTCTGAACTGCCGGCGATCCCGGCCACCGTTGGCATCGATTCCAAGCCCAATCAACTCGTCTCACCTCCAAAGACCTTGTTCAAGCCACCAAATCGGTCAATACTTGCCCAAACCAAAAACTCAATGTTTGAACTCAAAACGGATTATGAGTTCGATTTTCTCACATCTGACGTCGTTGCTCCTCCGTGGCCACCGTCATGATCGTCTCACCGTCCTCTCCTCGTGGGTCATGCAAACCCGTGACCGTGATCGTGGCCCTGCTGGTTCTCCGCCGTCCGACCACCAAACGGTTTGTTTTTCTCGCATTATGATCGTCTCGATCCCTAGAACGGTTCTACCAACACAGAAAATTGAGAAACAGACTCGAAGTTACCTGTTCAAAAATGAACAATACTCGGCCACTGTAACTCTGAACTGCCGGCGATCCCGGCCACCGTTGGCATCGATTCCAAGCCCAATCAACTCGTCTCACCTCCAAAGACCTTGTTCAAGCCACCAAATCGGTCAATACTTGCCCAAACCAAAAACTCAATGTTTGAACTCAAAACGGATTATGAGTTCGATTTTCTCACATCTGACGTCGTTGCTCCTCCGTGGCCACCGTCATGATCGTCTCACCGTCCTCTCCAACTTTCGTTCACGGGTCACAAGAAAAGGATTGAGGGTTGTGGGTGTGGGATTGGGTGTACGGGTAATGGGTTTCACGGAGTGGATGGACAAAATGAAGGTGATGGCTGATGAAGATAAACCCAAAACATTGGGTTCTGAGCCAATCAGATGAGTGACACTTGCCACTAATCTGGTAGGTCCTTCTATATTTTTCTCCAATCAAATCATGCCACGTGTCGAAATCCACGGTTTATATGAATAGTGTCGTAAACCTTCCTAGACTCGTAACTTTCCCGTCAAACGTCTGATTTCGATGTGCCACCTGTCTACGGCCTCGTAATGTCTCGATTTACGTCACGGTCATTGGTCCAAGTCCATTTGACTCGAACGGTCAAAAGTCAACATTTTACTCAACTCTAGGGGTAAAATTGTCATTTTACGCTGTCCGTCTGAAATCTCTCGACTAAGCCCCGATTAGTCACACTAATCCTCAATTAACTACTAAACTAATCCTAAAATTCAGGACGGGTCGTTACACCCCAGATATTTATTTCAGTGCAAAATCATAGTTTAATAAAAACATACTTTAACCCCTCGTTTTTTCTTAAAATCCCAAAACAGTCATAAACATACGTGCACGCAATACAATAACAATAATAACAATTACTTAATAATAATTTTAATAGTACGACTAAATGAGCCATGCAGAAGCCATAAATACGTTACAATGTCAACCCACATCAAAATTGCTCTTGAGTCGCTCGAGTCTCATACTCGAAACATATACTGGGTATGCTGCTCGCGTACCACGACCACGTGAAGGAGTCCTCTAGAGCTTGGGACTGAACTGGCACTATTTAACTAGTTTAACGAGCAGCGCAGGTGAACAATCACATGAAGAACTGGTTTGTGGCCTATAGATAGGTACTAGATACCAAAGACTCCTAAGTGGGTTCTAACACACCACCTCATCAATGCCCCGGGGACTAGTATGCAATGCAACGTGTGACTCAATAACATACAACTATGCATAACCATCATATCATAGTATACCAAAATAACCATGTAAGCATCGTAAACCAATCATCATGATTGAATACTACAATTAGAACATAATAAATCATGCATTCTCAACAATTATCATAAGTGTAAACATCATAAAATGTGCAAGTATAAAAATTATAAAATCAGTTTAGGGAAGGGGGTCCACTCACACTAGTAGGGGAGTCGGATCACCGCTCCCAAGTCCATTTTGCCCTAGGAAATCACCCACAAGGTCGCAATTATTAACAAGCCCATTAAAAAAATCGTAATAATCAAGAGTGGCCCAAAATGAAGCCTATAATTGCTTAATATGGGCCTAAACACTTTCTAAACTATCTAATACCCCGGAAACAACACCTACACACTGATGGGATTCGAAAACAGTGACTATATGCTGCCGAGAGTCGAAAAACAGCTTTACGCATCATTTCGGGGCTACAAAACCACACCACACGCCTCCACAAACTTTTGAAAAATCCTACGCACCGCCACGCGCTTACATGGGCTCGGGAAAGTGGCCCACACGCTTCCACTTGTAGCCACGTATCGGCCACGCGCCCCCACATTTGCATCACACTCCTATGAGTGTGTGCTACAATGTCTCACATGCATTATAGTGACACACGCATCACATGCATAGTACAGTGCCACATGCGTCGCATGCGTAGCACAGTGCCACACGTGTGACATATTCCAAGGAATATTCCTTTTTAACTCTGTTTTAACACCACTAGGAGTTAACGGAATATGCTAATGCCGTTATCATATTACGTCAACTTCTGGCGGCTTCCGTTAGTTTTTAAAAGCCGATCTAGTCACTGGAGTCCCACCATGAACGATGACCGGACCGCCGTTCGTGGTGGCCGTTTTCTGTAAAACCACTCGGTTTTCAACCGCGATTCCATCGATTAACTCGAAAATGTAATAGGATTCCAAAAATGATAGTTCCAAGTTAGGATTCTACCTCAAAATCCCGAGAAAAGTGTCGTAAGCTCTCTGTTTTCCAGAAACTGTCCAACCTCTGATGACAGGACCCGCCCCGATCCTACAGGGACCACAAGGGGGCGTGCCCTGCTCCCGTCTGACACCCAATAATTCATACCAATTTTAACTTCAAAACATCAAATGCATAAATAACCAAATTAAAGTCATACATCAAATCCGAATTAAACAGATGTCAGACAAGGGATGAAATCCAAAATTACAAGTTGCGAGCACGACTCTAAATAAAACCTGCGGGCAAACCACCCAACAGGGGTTCAGGTACGTAGAAGTAGATCTATGCCTCAGCCTCAGTTTCCTCTTCTACCTCAGTATCACGACCTGGAGGGGTTACCAAAAATAATAAGGGTGAGTGGACCGAAACTTAAGTTTATAAAATCATTTGATAAGTAAAACATATAATTTACCCCTCCGTTTTCCAAACATGCATGCATCCGTAATTAAAACCATCAATCATATAATATGAACCATAAGGCATATAATCACACCATAAGTATAATTTTAGTTGCTGCACTATACACTCCAATCCTGACATCACCTGATGTTTGACGTTCTTGACGCCTAATAAGGTCACAATAATAATAAGGCTACGCGTGCCACTCGGGTCTCAATTTCTGAGCTAAATCCCCGAATCCTATTCAGGTACAGCATCACCTGATGCTTAGCGTCATAGACGCTGGACGTACTAGACGTCCGTGACCTCTCCGGGGTACCTCGCCGGAGGAGACAATATAATATGGAAGGATCTATACAGTGCAGTACCAAATAAATTTTATTGATATCTACATGCGAAGCATATATATACATAGATAAAATCCGAACCAATCATTAAGTTTTCATCAGACGGGTCTCAAGCCCAAATACCGTGAAACGTGCCATAACCATATTTTCCATATCATCAAAACCAATATTGTTTTAGCATGTGAATAAGTATAATAAACCAGAAAACATTTATGCACGCAAGGGTTTAAGAAAATGGCCCACTCACAGTACAATCCTGCTAGAAACCGAATGTATACCCTCGTCCTGGTACAAATGTACAATCCCTGTCATATCCAAAGTATACGTAAAGGTCAATACAAACCCCTAACATTTAACCATGAAACCCTAAACCATAGCCATTGGATCCAGATCGTCGAAACCTAAAGAATGGTGGTGGTCCCACCAAAATTACTGTTCACACGCGCCCCCACGCGCCGGTCAACGCGTCGGTCAACGCAGGAACAGTTCCTGCTGACGTCATCGCTGACTTCACTGCTGACGTCCGCATGACGTCATGCTGACGTCCGCATGACGTCATGCTGACGTCATCTGACAGCTGTCAGGTCTGACATGTCAGACTCTGACAGGTGCCACGTGTCAACATCCGATTGGTCCACCTCACTGATCTGTCAGGCCACGTGTCAGATCTGACATGTGCCACGTGTCAGCACGGCACTGGTCCACGTCACTGACATGTGAGTGACACGTGGCAGTCCCAGATTGGACCACGTCACTGACATGTCAGTGCTGACTGTGCACTGACATGTGAAACGTGTCGGCTCACGGTTGGTCCACGTCACCTGACAATCTGACAGGGTGCCACGTCATCACCTCTGTCCTCAGACGGGTTGACCCGTATTTCTGGAACTCGGGTCGATCAGACCCGCGGTCATGACCCGGTCACCATTTCTTCCACACTCAACCATTTCAGTCCTAGTTTGTTCCTAGATGCTCGTCTTAAACCCAGAAAGGGTTCTATGGAATCAAAATCGAAAAATACAGACGGGATCGAAGGCTTACCTCGATGAACAGAGCTGGTTTCCCGTCGCCGTTTAGCCACCGTTCTGATCACCTCCGGTCCCGAACTCAAGCCCAGAAGGTTCATATAAGTCCCTAGAGTCGATTAGGATTAATAGGAAACAAAACTAAACGTGGGAATTCGAGTTACCAAAATCTGAGTTTTAGAAACCGTTTCGGGTTTTCCGGTTTTCCCACCCCGCCGCCGTCCACCGCCGCTCACCGCCGTGCCTCAGTCCTTCCCCGTGGGTCCAACAACACACAGACGCATAGACAAAGTGTAGTGCGCAAGGGTTGGATCAAAGAGCGATGAGTGAGGGTGTCGGGTGAGAATTATATAGAAATGGAGGGAAATGGATGGACGGCCCAGATTGAATCTCAGAATTGAGATCAAGGGCTGAGATGCAATCTGAGGGTTTTGAGATGAAGGGCTGAGATCAAAAGTGGTTTTTAATTCTATTTAAATGCTTAGTGGAGCTTGATCCAATCCAGCCAATGAGTGAGTGACACTTGTCACTCCTCAGGTGTCCTCCAATCAGAAATTTAAGAATAAAATATTCGACACGAAAACCGAGACATAAACCTCCCGATTTCACGTTTCTGATCATAACTTCCTCGTACGAAGTCCGATTTCGGCGTGCCGCCTGTCAATGGACTCAGGACGTCGAGACCTACCCAACGGTCCTTGAGTCAACTGAAAATTAGTTATTAGACGAAAAGTCAACATTTTCGCCCCCAAAAATCCAAATTACGGTAATACCCCTGAACTTCTGATAGTCATAACTTTCTCCTCGAATGTCGGAATCGAACGTGCCGCCTGCCTATGAACTCATGACGTCCCGAACTACGTAACGGTCATTGGTCAAAGTTTGTTTGACCGCCCGATCAAAAAGTCAACGTTTTGCCCACGAACTAGGGGCAAAACGGTCATTTTGCACATTTTGTCCGATTTCGACCAATTAATCACCGATCAATCCCACTAATCATGATTAATCAGTAATCAAATCCCGAAATTCGGGACGGGTCGTTACATCCGATCTTGGGTCAAAAGGCCGTGAAGATTGCATGCAAGATATGGGTAAATCTTGTCATGGGAAAAGGGTTTCAAGAGGCTTACACTGGCTGAGAAACTACCTAGATTGTGCAAGTTCCAGCAAGCCTGTGATTTCCGGTCGCCATCTCTGCCGCTGTGGCCGCCTTAGATTCGACATGTAATTAGGTAGTTAGAAGGCTCTCAAGGTAAGGATTACAATGGTCTAGGTTCTAGAGGTCAAGATTACTTGGAAAAGCTTCAAGTCTGATCGGGTCGAAATTAGGTCATAACCGGGTCGGCGTCCCTTGCAGTCGAAAACCACATGTAAGCTCATGGTTAGCTCCCCCTTGATGAGACAAGGTAAAAAATGTGGTTTAGGGCCTGAAGGAGTACCTGGTTCGAGCTCAACCCTTCAGGTTGCATTCAGATCCTGAGTCAGGTCAGGTTCTCCCATTGACGTCACGACGATTCACGGATCTGCGAAGCATGACCAACGGTTGTGCAAGAATCAGGCGAGTAGGTCGAAGTTGTTGGCATCCTAATTAGAGTCTCCCAAGACTGGTAGCCACTATTTTCAACTTTCAACCATGGTGTGCATTGTGGATCACTGGTAAATCTCACAGGTTGCACATGGATGTAGATGCCCGTGAGGTCGAGAAGGTTCAACAGAGAGTTGTGAGTAGCAACAGTGAGGGAAGTGGTGTTGGGCCTCCCTATTGAACCTGAACAAAGAGATTAATTGTCATGCAAAGACTTACAAGTGGTTTTTAGTGCTTGGGCTTCCAAAGGAGGGCCTTGATGGTTGGGCTAATTATTTGATGCAACTTGGGACTTAGTAGATAACAAGCTTTTGGGTTTTCGTTTCAGGCCCCAAAACTGAAATACACCAAGCCCAACTCGGTTAGATTATCAAGTGTGAGTGCACTTAGAGATTTGTGTTGCATAACTAGGGGTAAAATGGAAATTTTGAAAATTCAGTTCTAATTATTGGTACGAAATGTAACATTTTTGCTTAAATTCTCATAATTCCAAGCTCTAAGTAATTCTGGACACTTCTATCAAAATATATTATTTCTCCAATTGCACATAACAAAATATTAACAAAATATATTATTTTCTCTAAGTAATTCTGGACACTTCTATCATAATTTTTTTTCAATATAACTCTGATTGAGATGATTATTTCTCTCAAATTATCATAATTCCAAACTCTATCTAATTCTATATATTTCTCACAAAATATTTTATTTTCTCTAATTGGATAGAATGAAATATTAACGAAACATAAATAAAAAAATATTAAATCATGGATAAAACATGCATAAATTATGGCCTAACATCGAGCATACCCCTAACCTCAGATTCCATCAACTCGACCTCAAAGTGGGTTGACCGTGAAGGAAGGGTGCGATGATTGCATGGCGCGCCGGGGGGGGAGGGGGGGGGGGGGGTAGAGAGAGAAAAGTGAGATACAGTCTGGTCAATTCTGTGGGGAGAGAGAGTGTGGCCTCTTTTTAAACCTTGAACTTTTTTTCAAAATTACCATTATTTAGTTATCATTTTAGACCCGAAACTTTCTCCCGTGGACTCCATTTTTTGCGTGCCTTTTGACTATGAACTCGTGAGTTCGAGACTTAAGCAACAGTAAAAGAAAAACATCCAAAAGTGCCCCTAAGAAGAAGTTTTCTTATGAACCCCTCGAAAACTAAGGGTAAAATTATATTTTTCCAATTAAATTACCAAATTGGTTTAATATTCGGGCCGGGTCGTTACAATCTTTTCCCCTTAAAGAAATATCGTCATCAAATGTATATAGGTAAAAAATCAACCTCATGTGACTCCTTGAGTACTCTCGCGTCACTATCGACACGATTCTAAGTGTACACCATCCTATACGGTGTTTGGTTATTAATTATAAGTTTGAAAGTAGCTCAATGGAAAACTTAATATCCCGGCGTGGTGGTAATCTCGATAAATCCTCTAGAATACCATCTTAAACTTATCCTACAACTGGTATATCATAAGTAGCAAATCCAATGAGCCTAGTACCCATCGCAACCCCTCATCGATAATTCCCTTGCCACTCAAGATGATACCAGTCCAGAAGAAAGCACTCCCAGATCACCCCAGGAAAACCAACTCCAGTAAAACCTATACTCTCTAAAAGATAATTTTTGTATCTCATGCACGTTGCTCGATTCTCGTTTCCATACGACTTGAAGGTACAATGTGAATTGACAAAATCATTTATAAAACAATGTTTACAACTTTATTATCAAATTAACTCACTTTCACTCTCAGCCACCTCAATCTCAACATCTATCTAGTGCTTATATGTTAGGCAACCTAAAACAAATTCTTGTTATTACAATCTAAAACAAATCCAGTGACTACATCCATCCACTTTTAAAAAATAAATTACAACCTTAACATCAAATTCTTGTTCCTTATAACCTAATGAAAATTGTGTGTTAAAGCAAATCGCGGATATATGTTAATTTAAAATTGATTATGATTATATGTTCTTTATGTAAATGGATATAATTGTGCAAAGATGACTACACGGGGAAATAAAACAGTGATATCGATCATGTAAAAAATATGAGGCATAGTTGTATTGTTTTCTTGATTTTAATATCCTAATGCAAAAAACAATGTCAATTGTGCCTAAACTTCAATTGTGTTAGGTTAGCCAAGGTTGAAACAGAAAGAGTCACAATTATGAGAGAATTCAACACATGAATGCAAAAGATACCCCATACCAGATTTAGATCATAACCATGAAATCCTAAATAATAGAAAGAGCGAAACTTTACTTCACTTCATTACTCACAAAACAGTCTTATTATAAGCATGATTAGGTTCACACAGAAGACATATATTCGGTAGTAGCACACATAAACCATAAACAAAAATAAAGAAAGAATCATACATAAAGGAAACACAATAATTCATAATTTATAATTATTTTAAATATTCGGACTTATGAGATGAGTTTATATAGGCGGATCAGGCTGGATTTACTGGGCCTTATCGAGTTCAAGCCTATCGGGTTTAAATACACCAGGCCCAAGTCCAGCCCACTAACTTTCAGACCGGGCTGGCCTATGGCTCATAGCGGACCAGGTTGGATTTTTTTTCAATGAGTCTTTTTTTTTGGAAAATTCAACTTTAAAATTAAAGGCGAATAGAAACACCAATATCCTTTGCGAGAAGGTTAAACAACCAAGTTGGCTCATAATCTAGCCAAACATGATACCCTCTCTTACACTTGACATGATGAGCTATAGCATGAGCTACCATGTTACACGCCCTAAGGGAAAATTGGAATGTAACCGAGGAAATCGACTCACAAAGTATATGAATATCATGAAGGATATTGGTTATAGTACCATTATTACCCTTATGACATAAGATTTGAATCAATTGGAATGAGTCTGATTCCACCACAATTGTATTGTGCCCCGCTGTCACACAAGTCTCCAAACATGCATGTATTACCAAAGCCTCAGCTTGAAAGGCAGATGAACAACCGACCTTACCAGCACCATTGTCCTCTTCAAAAGACCCTAGCCAGGAACGGAGAACCCAACCGTAGGCCCCTCTATGCCTTTCAGTAGACGACACTCCATCACAATTGAGTTTGAGTGCACCAAGGCTAGGACGCTGCCAACCCTTAGTCCTTGCCTCCTCATAAGTTGACCTCGTATCTCCCATCACAACATGTCCAATCACATTCCCCAATTTCCTTACATCTGAAAACTCTGCTAATTGTCTTAATAGCATATCAATGGCAGTTGCAGAAGACTGAGAGGTATCTTTGAAACATCGCTCCTTACAAGCTTTGCAAGTCCTCCAACAACCAAAAGCAATGATCTAAAAAATACCCCCTGCATCTTTCTTCGGGCCATACAAGTCATCTGAAACATGCCAATAATCCCGAATGAGCACCCCTGAAACCTAGATGTCACCAACTGAAGCGGACACCCATCCCAAAAAGTCTGGGGAAACTGACACGTGAAAAAAGATGGGACTCAGACTCCTCCTCATCACCATACAAAGGACACACATTCTCCACGTGAACTCGTCGACGAAACAGATTGTGGCGAGTAGCAACATGGCCACGACAACATGTCCAAATAAAGTGCCTAATTTTGTGTGGAGCATTTAAACTCCAAATTTATTTTCCAAATTCGATCATGTCCACTTACTTTACTAGGCTCCCATTTACCTCTGCCAAAAAGTTCTCCATTTCGACACATTTCCATGGCCAACAGGTAACCAGAATGAACATTGTAACAAGCATTCTTAGAGAAATGCTAAACCTTGCGGTCCTTATAACCATACTTACTCAATGGGATAGAACAAATAACATTAGCTTCCTTCTCATCAAACAGACTTTCGATCAAACCACTTAACCAAGTATGACTAACAGGGCATATCAATTCCTTAACCAATAAAGGAAGATTAGTGTTGAGAGATCTTACTTTGAAAGGTCGGCCACGAGAGAGCCATGGGTCTGAACTAATAGGAATCTGGGATCCATCCCCTACATGCCAACGTAGACCCGAGTTCAGAATACGGAGCCCCTGTAGGATACCTTTCCAACCCCAAGAGGACCCAACCACTTCCTTCGCCTCCAAGATAGAGGTCCCACTATGATACTTTGCACACAATATCCTAGCAAGTAAGGAGGAAGGTTGATCAAGTAGTCGCCATGAAATCTTTGATAGCATAGCAAGGTTGAACATCCTAAGATCCTAGAAGCCCAAACCCCCTACACCTTTTGGAATCGTGAGCTTATCCCAAGATGCCCAATGCATCCCACGATGTAAATTCTTCTTACCCCACCAATAACGAGCCAGTATCCGCTCAATATCTTTACAAACTCCCATCGGGATTTGAAAACATGACATGACATAATTAGGGAGAGCCAGAACAATGGATATTTAATAAGAACCTTTTTTCCTGCCTTGGACAAAAACTGCTCATACCAACCCAGAACCTTCACCTCCACTTTATTGCGAACATCTTCAAAAACGGCCTTCTTTGAAGCCCCAAAGTCAACTTGAAAACCCAGATATTTGTCAAACTCTCCTTTTACCCTAACTCCTAATTCCACCACAATCTGTTTCTGCAAGATGGGAGGACAATCGCCACTAAACACCGCAAAGCTCTTCTTAAAATTAATTTTCTGCTGGGACCTATTGAGTACATATAAATTTATGAATTTATGAGTCAAATATCTTTGACCACCAAATCCCCTTATATAGTATGAGGGCATGCTTCATTGGGTGCCTAATACTTTAATTGAATCCAAGCAAGTCTACATCATTGAATATAATATCATTAAGAATTAATTAACTAAGTATTTAGTTAATAATATCCATTCAAGAAACTTAATGGGCTGTTTGACTTTTATGTTCCTAATGTGATTCCGACTTCGACCGTTTCACGTACCCAGAGCCAATTTTGAGACGATTGAGTGAAACAAAGAGATTTACCTTTATTTAATCTTTTCACATTTCATGGGGAACGGCTGTGTTGATGACACGTAAACTATTTTTCATAATACTGTCCGTAATGTTTGGGTTACTATTTTGGTGCTACATATTCAATTCAAATTGGCAGAATTTCTGTTTGTACCCTCAAAATTAGGAGTGAGTACGGTACGATTCGATACGCATATTGACAATATTTAAATTCAAATCGTTAAAATCTTAACGGTTCGATACAGTTTGGATTTTTTAAAATTAGAAATAAAACCGTTAAGAAATAAAAAAAATTAAGAATATAGAAAAAACAAGGATACAAAAAAAAATCAATACTCAATATTCAAAATTTTATATATTAACCTTGCTAAGTATTGAATTGCAAGCATTATCACTATATTAAGATTTATCAAACACACAAACTATTTAATAATTTTTTATTATACTCTTATATGAGTATTCATATACTTATATGGGTATATCTAGGTATTCTTTTATTTTTATTATTTTTATTTTATATTAATAATTTATTTAAACATTAATAAAAATTAATATAATCCTTAACGGTTCGATTTTGGATTTAGCGGATTTTCAAAATCAAAATCAAAATCCAAACCGTTACTAACATGACGGTTTGGATTCTCAAACCGTTTGACTTTTATCCGATCAACTCTAAACCGTTAGATAAATAACGATTTGAAGCGGATCGATTAACGGTTTTAATGGATTCGTGCCCACCTCTACTCAAGATTGAACCACTTCTAATTTGTAAACCAAATAAACCAATTCGAATTAATTTCAATTATTTGGACTATTACATGTTCAATCTATAAATTTAATTTCCGTAACTTTATGTGTTAGTTTAGGCTATTTTTGAACCTAACGAGGAGAAACTGGTAAATACGCTTGTGGTTGCTAATAATGTGTTTTAAACTTATTTTAGGGCACCTCTTGGTTCGGCGGAGGTGCATAGAATAATCAGTAACAATCAATTACGTAATACTACATAGTATAATATATTTGAATAAATTATATTTTATTATTTTATATATTACACGTTATAACAGATTTATACTTAAATTTTTAAATGTATCAATTTATATCATATTCTCTAAAATGCTACAACTTAATATCACCGTTTAAAAATATATTAAACTTCCCTTATATGTTTATGTGCCATCTTTGAGTCCCATTTTTATGCACAATAAAGAAGGGAAAATATGTCAATTTTGGTTATTATAAGGTTTAGTTAAAGGTTTGTCGCTGGATTCTTCGAAGAAGATGCAAAGCAGCTGTAGATTCCATCTGGAAAAAAAGGGGGCTCCCTTCAAATCGAAAATGGAAAAGAAGAGGGGCTCTTTGCATCTGGGGAAGTGCGACCATTCAAATGCGGCCAATCCCACTATAATGATTATTGAACTATTGTATGCAACTCGTGAGAATAAGAATGGTTGATTCTCTCAAAGCATCGGTAAAGATCATCCATGCCAAAATGATTAACAAACAATCATATCTATTTCGGGCCTTCTCTATAATCAGTGAAACTTCAATTAATTGAAGAATTTATGCATGTGAAGAAAATTAATTAATTAATATGAACGTATAAGTTGAATTAGAGACCTACAGTGAGGGGAAAGAAAATCGCGAGTGGCGTCTCCCTTCACTGCGTCGACGGTGGACAAGACTTTGGTCTCTTCCATGCCCAAAATGATGGTACCGTTAGCGAAGCAAGCGATCTTTCCGTTTCTAGTGTCATTAAGCGATCTCCAATTTCAAATTCTTCTTTGAAATTCTTGAGTAGCTTGGTGTCGGCGACGGGGGTTTTGAGATCTAGTTGCTACTATGACTGAGACGAGAAGCCCATCCGGCCTCTATATATAGTCTGGAACCCTAGGGATCGCCATGTGAGAAAGTGAGGGAGATTGTTGAGCAGTAGATTAACTCAGTTAGCCATGGACGCCAGGTTGGGTTTTTGCAGTGCTGAAGTTTTCTGGGTTTTTCCAGAAAGCGCGCCTTCTCTGCGCCTTCTCTGCGCCTTTCTTTCTTCATCAAAAAGTTTTCCGTTTGTTTTGTAAGATCGTGCGGTTTTATAATTATTATCATATGTTTAAAGGATTTTATATAGATGAATTCATAATATATTTCCATTATTAACTACAAAATATCTTGCAGGTTTGGCTCTCTGCATTAGATGTGATATCCCCTCTTCTTTTTCAGTTTCAATTTGCTGGGAGCCCCTTTTTTTTTCAAATGGGATATACAGCTACTTTGGGTCTTCTTCAAAGAACCCAGCGACAAACCCTTAATTAAACCATTTAATAACCAAATTGACATATCTGTCATTCTCTGATGTGTATGAAAATGGATTGACACATCAGCATATAACGGAAATTTAGCAGATTTTTTTACAAAGGTATTTAGTTGTAACATTTTGAAGAATTTAGGGTGTAAATTTGATACATTAAAAGTTTATGTATGAATTTGTTATAAAATATAAAGTACAAGATAATAAAATGTAATTTACCCATAAATATTTAAGGATTGAGTTTGAACACCAATTTTTGTACAAGTTCCAGAAGAGCGAAGAAAAAAGGGACTTTACCCACGGAAAATTTGCAGTTCTTAAAGCGTACCGCTTATCCGGATCTCACAAAATGTTAGACCGGGCTGACACAACAGAATTGGTTGAGGAAAAGGAAACCCCATCGACCTTTCTAAAATTCAAACCAAAGCAAGTAAGTCGGTTTAGTTCGGTTTTTTGTACTGATTGATAAAAAAATTTAAAATTTAGATCGGATGAAACCAAAATACAAATTGGAAAGTTGTTATAGCAAACCGCTTTAAAAAAGTTTACTACAGTAATGTTCTCCATTTCGGAAAATCTTAAAAAATTTATTAGTCAGAATGTTGCCCTATTTTCTGTACTGACACAGCCCTATTTTTTTCTTTAAAAATTCCCAAACTAGCTAGAAGAATGTATTTTAATAGTTCAGTTGAAGATGGTCTAAATGAACTAGTCAGCAACTCAAAGAAAAACAACAATTTTTTTTTTTTTCTGTCAAAGGAAATCTTCATTAAAAGAGACGAATAGACATGTATATATCTTTAGCTAGAATATTAAACAACCAAGGGGGTTTAAGGTCTTCCCATCTCAAACAACATTTAGAACGTTTACTGAAAATAGTAACTACGTGAGCTGCAACATTATGCCTCTGAAAGGTGGAACGAAGCTGAACAACCTCGAAAAGAGATTGCATAGCTAGTATATCATGCATTGCCCAAAAAAAAAAGTTAGTATATCATGTATCACACTTTCAATATTAGCCTCCACTACACACCAGTAGTCACAAACTGCACTAGACTTTTAGAATGGTCTCGAGAATAACTTTCTTGCAATTGAAGTCTACACAAACAACCATGGTAGCACGCAGAGCATAAGTTTTAGCCTGCAAAGAGTTAGTGCATGGAATCCCCCCTCACCTCCTGCGGCAATGAATTCACCCATGGAAAAGCGACAACACAACCATACGCACCCTAACAATCCACTGAACTAATTGCACCATCACAATTCACTTTCACAAACCCCTTAAGAAGGCGGTGTCATCCAGAATTAGCGTGGGTAGCAACCATATGCATAAGAACCGAATTGATATGGGGCCGATTGTCAAGCCTAGCCATATAGAATTCCTACATCTGGGTCTCCTCCCAACAACAAAAATAAATATGGCCCCTTCATTTTGAAGTACAAAATAAAAAGTGATCAAAGCAGACTAATAAAACCATTTTTCGGGTTGACTCAGTTCACCAGTTCTGATCCCCACCCACTCGTAATTTCACCACAATTCTGCTTGATCGTGAGATACTTTGTGAGTGAGATGATGAGAAAGTTTTACACTGTACTGTATATGGCCACAGATAATGATCCTACGCTCTAACGTATAAGTAGCTACAATATTATTAACGAAACCAACAACGATTACTTTAATGGTCAAACGAATATGGACAAGTCCAAGCTATATTTTTAAGTGTTATCTACGGCATCCTTGAAATGAAAATATGATTATATATTGATTCAATTCTCAAATCTTCAGGCAATTCAGCAATGGTTATGTGGGCCAACTTCATTCGGTAAACTTTTTATAATATACACAGCTAGTATTTGTGAGTTCCATTACAAGTTAAAAGCAAGTTCTTCGAATTCGAATGTATATAAATAGTCAATGTGCTTGGAGTTGCATTCTATTTTTCTATGATTTCGGATATTTCAAAGGTGCAAAGGAGGGTGATATTTCTTACGTGAATTAGTACGGCGAATGGGAGGCCTGCTTCTTCTGCTTCTGCTTGGTTGATCCAAGAACCCTGCAAAATCTCAGCATCGGAAGAAAGCCCATCTTGTAAAAGCTAGTGAAAGCGACACAGAAAAATACAATTCTCTTGTACCGTTTTTTATTTGGAAATATTTGATGTTTTCACAGATGGCAAATGTTATAACCAGCAACAGTTCTTCGGTTCTTCCAGTCCTTCCATCTTCAAAGTCTGTTTGATGAGTGGAAGGGACACCAACATCACCTTAGTTCCGTCACATTTTTTCTCACATAGTTAAACAGTGGTTGTTTGGCTTGGTCTGCAGATGTGAAACGGGGAAGCCCAGAAATCCATCTTATTGGTCAAAATGCCAGGCTCATCTGGAAAACCAAAGAGGAAGATCAGATGGAGTAAATTGTACTCTTTTGGAGCTTCAGGCCTGTCACATCTGACCAGCATGATCCAACACAGCAGCTCCTGGGTCAGCCCGGGTTTTCTCGGTTGGTTTTCTGTAATGAGCCTCAGCTGCACAAGGCCAAGCCTTACAAGTACCCCAACAACTATGTCTCCACAACCAAGTACAATGTTGTCACTTTTCTTCCTAAAGCCCTTTTCGAGCAGTTTCGGAGAGTTGCCAATCTTTAATTTCTGCTAGCTGCTGTGTTGTCCATCACATCTCTCGCTCCTTTTACTCCAATAAGTTTAATTGCTCCTTTGGTCTTTGTTGTCGGAGTTAGCATGATCAAAGAGGCTGTCGAGGACTGGCATAGATTCTTGCAGGTAAACAGCAAAATATAATAGAATTTTTGTTTTTTCGAATAAATTTTCTGCTTAATCGAGAACTCTACCAGCTTTCCTGTTCTATTTTTCCAGGAGCCTTCAGGGTCTCCAATTTTTTTTTTTTTTCTCTATGACTGTGCTTTAGTCTCTCTGCATATATAATTGATGAAAAATGTATTTTGTTTCCAAGGATTTGAATGTGAACTCAAGAACTGTAAGGGCTCACGCTGGAGATGGAAAATTTATTGAAAAATCATGGCAAGAACTTTCTGTAGGAGATGTTGTTATGGTTAACAAGAACGAATATTTTCCCAGTGATCTTCTCTTGCTGTCTTCCAGCTACGAGGACGGCATATGCTATGTGGAAACCATGAATCTTGATGGAGAAACTAATCTCAAAGTCAAAAGATCAACAGAAGCAACACTCGGCTTGGTCCATGATCAAGTATTTGGTTTATTCAGTGCCAACGTGCGCTGTGAGGATCCAAATCGTCATCTCTACACCTTTGTGGGGAATCTAGAGCTGAAAAATGTGTCATTTCCTTTGTCCCCAGCAACGCTTCTCCTAAGAGATTCGAAGCTTCGAAACACTGACTATATTTATGGGGTTGTCATCTTTAGTGGGCCTGACACGAAAGCGGTGAGGAACTCAACAAGATCACCATCAAAACGAAGTAGGATTGAAAGAAAGATGGATCTCGTCATCTACCTTTTGTTTTCAATGCTTCTTTTGATTTCATTGGTGACTGCAACTGGTTTTGCCTTATATTTGAAGTCCGAGATGGTGAAATGGTGGTATCTTTCTTTGGAAGATAATGATCCTTTCTTTAACCCATCAAAGCCTGAGGTTTCTGGGTTCTTACAGTTCATAAGGGCTCTTATTCTGTATGGCTAGTTGATCCCCATCTCTCTTTATGTCTCCATTGAGGTTGTCAAGATTTTACAAGCCATGCTCATCAACAAGGACATAGAATTGCACGATGAAGTCACACGAAAGTCAGTTCAAACCCGAACCTCAAACCTAAATGAAGAGCTTGGGCAGGTAGGGATGATTCTTTCGGACAAAACGGGAACTCTGACATGTAACCAGATGGAGTTTAGAAAATGCTCTATTGCTGGAGTTTCATATGGGGGTGATGTCAATGAAATTGACCGGGCTGCTTCTAAACGAATGAATGTTGATATTGAGTCATACCGTTTTAGCATCGACGAGGAGTTTGAAAGCGAGAGCCAAAGCTGTCAAATGTTTGAGTTCTCAGTGGGAGATATCAGCACAGAAAGAAGTGTTCTTGGTGGACAAAGAAACATGCAGCAGATTTCAAGCACGGAAAACTCAAGGCTTTCTTATGTGGAGGAAGAATCTGTCATCAAGGGTTTCAACTTTAGAGATGACAGAATTATGAACAAAAAGTGGATTTACTGGTCCAACTTATCTGATGTCACAATGTTCTTCAGAGTCATGGCTTTATGTCACACAGGAATACCAGTTGAGGATGATAAAACTCAAACTCAAACTCAAACTCATAAGCTAAAATATGAGGCTGAGTTACCAGAAGAAGTATCTTTTCTAATTGCCGCACAAGAATTCGGGTTCCAATTTTTTCGAAGAAGTCAGTCTGTTATGTTTGTTAGGGAGTTTGATCCTTCCACTGGCAAAGAAGTTGAGAGGTAAACTTCATAATTGTAATTTTCTGATTATGCTGTAGTGCACAAACATGACATATATGAAGCTCAATTTCAGGAAGTACAAACTTTTAAACCTCCTGGAGTTCTGCAGCGCGCGAAAGAGGATGTCTGTCGTAGTCAGCAATGAAGAAGGTCAAATCTTTCTACTCTGCAAAGGTGCAGATAAGTATGTATTCCACTTCAACAGTCCACTTTTTTCCCCCATTTTTTTCCCCATTTGCTGATAATTTTTTTTTTTCAGCATTATATTTGACAGGCCTGCAGAAAATGGAAGGACATGCCATCAGGCAACAACTCTACACTTAGCAAACTACGCAGAAGATGGGTTTCGCACTCTGGCATTTGCTTACCGAAAACTTGAGGCTACTGAATATGAAAATTGGAATTCAATTTTCAAGGTGGCCAAGACCACAATAGGTCCTTAAAGAGAAGAAGTTCTGGAGAAAGCATCTGAAATGATTGAAAGGGATTTGATTTTGTTAGGGGTTGCCGCGGTGGAAGACAAATTACAGAAAGGGGTAAGTAATCTGTCTCTTTTGGCTGAAATTTATGTGCTTATATGTTGTTTTTCAAGTTGAAATTTTCTTGTTAATATCAGGTTCCAGAATGCATAGATAAACTTGCTCAAGCTGGGATCAAAATATGGCTTCTCACTGGTGACAAGAAGGAAACTGCAATCAATATTGGGTAACTTAAGCATTTGCAAAAGTCTTCATTTTTCAATTGAGATATTGATGGAAGCTAAATTCTTTCTCTTTTTTTTTTTTTTTTTTTTTTTTTGCTTTTGCTACATTTCCATTTGCAGATTTGCTTGCAGTTTACTGAGGCAGGATATGAAACAATTTCATCTAAGCTTGGGCAGAGAAACTGCAGCTAGTGACCAACTGAAGGTGGAAATTCACTCAGAGAGCAATTATATTAGAATTTTTTTTATGTGAATTTGGTAAAAGATAATAAATTTAGATAAATTTTTGTTGAAAAAGTTGAGTTGGTATATTCATAGTTTCACAAATTTTGTTCTTTTCTAGTTTCCAGGCGATGAAAGAAGACATTTTAAAACAACTTGAAAGCTTTCACAAAGTGAAATCTGAGGGAAATAAAAATGCACCCTTGGCATTGGTCGTAGATGGAAAAACTCTTGAGGTTGCACTCAGAAGTGATGTAAAGGACCGGTTCTTACCTTTGGCTGTAAATTGTGCCTCTGTCATATGCTGCAGGGTGTCTCCGAAACAAAAGGCTTTGGTAGGTCTATTCACATTGTCTCAAATATGTAGAAATATGTAGAAATCAAACAAATCAATGTGGTAATTGTAGATTACGCGATTGGTAAAGGAACATACAGGCAAGACAACGTTGGCAATTGGAGACGGGGCAAATGATGTAGGCATGATTCAAGAAGCTGACATTGGAGTAGGAATCAGTGGCATGGAAGGAATGCAGGCAGTCATGGCCAGCGACATTGCATTGCCTCAGTTTCGGTTTTTGGGGAGATTGCTTATAGTTCACGGGCACTGGTGTTACAAGAGGATTTCAAAAATGGTAACTTCAATTCCATTATATTTTGACAGTGTGTATATATATGGCAGTCTGGATTCATTTAGATTGAAGCAAGTTTGGTGTATCCAGATTCTGTATTTCGTTTACAAGAACATTGCGTTCGGGCTCACATTGTTCTACTATGAAGTATACACGAGATTCTCAGGGGAGGTGTTGTATGATGACTGGTACATGGCCCTATTCAATGTCATCTTGACATCCTTGCCTGTCATTTCATTGGGAGTCCTTGAGCAGGATGTTTCATCGCAAGTGTGCCTCCAGGTAAACAAATTACACGTAGATGAATTCGAGTTGGTCTAACCCAAACTGCACTCCTAGCAATGAGATTGGTAATGTTTTGTGTTTTTGTTTCAATGTAACAGTTCCCTGCTCTCTATCAACAAGGCCAAAAGAGCATATACTTCACGTGGAACCGCATCATAGGGTGGATACTAAATGGCGTCTTTGCTTCTCTGGTCATCTTCCTCGCAAACATATACACATTCTCCCCAAAAGCATTTTACAAAAACGGCACAGTTGTAGACATCACACACCTCGGCGCCATCACATACACCTGCATAATCTGGACCGTCAATTGCCAGATCGCTCTCATAATCAACCACTTCACATGGATCCAACACCTCTTCATCTGGGGCAGCATTTTGATCTGGTGCGTGTTCTTGTTCGTCTACGGTGCACTCCCCCCTGCCTACTCACAGAGAGGGTTTCGGGTCTTTGTCGGAGCTCTGGGCCCCGCGCCTTTGTATTGGATTGTGACGTTGTTTGTGGTGGTGATTTCTCTTCTTCCTTACTTCGTTCACATCGTCATCAACGGTCGTTTCAGGAGATGAAGTACTGCGGGAGAGATGTTGCAGACAAGCAAATGTGGGAAAGGGAGAGAAGCAACTCCATAAAGATGACTCAGATTGGATTGTCCGCGAGAGTTGATGCGAGAATTCGGTTTCTGAAAGAACAATTGTACCAGAAGAAACAGTCGATATATAGATCGGTGACTGGGAGTCCCATATTTAGATCGCTCACAAGCAGCCCAGCTTAGGTAGTGACAATAATGATAATAAGAATAACTATATTCATTTTTTTTTTTGTTATATATGTTTATTATTTAATTCATTCATTTGTAAGCTAGAATTCTCAACTATATAAAGTGAAGTTTCGCTTCTTAGATTGGATTGAAAAACGCACTAAATTATAAATTAGTTTTTTAGTTGAAATGAATTCAAATTGCAATCTTAATCTCACTTTACATCCAAAATGTTCGTTTGTCTCATTTTCCACTAAAAACTCACCTTCCATATAAAAATTTGCACAAATTTTGTTAGCATCATTCAATATCTGTTAATATTTGGGACAATTTTTATCATCTCAAGCCACGAGATTATAAATGAGGTATTAAATACATATGAAGTTGTAAATTGGGATGGGTATGAACAAATTTAAAACCATTCATAACCCATCAAAATTTGTTCATGTCCATCTCTATTTGCCGCGTCATGTGTATTTGATTTCTCATTCATAATCTCGTGGCTTGAGATGACAAAATTTTCCTTGATATTTACATATATTGGATGAAGTTAACATAATTGGTGCAAATTTTTGTATGGATGGTGGATTTTGGATGATAAGTGAGACAAATGAGTATTTTGGGTGCAAAGTGAGATTAAAAGTGCAGTTTTTGGTGCGTAAGAGGCTTATGGGATGAACGTGCGGGGGGTAGGGATGACTATATTTCAGGGAGCGAACTCCAAGCGAATATGAAGCGCATGAATACAAGTTATGCCTTAGAATAAAATACAATTCTGAATCCGCTTTGTCTACAAATAAGGAAGCTATAAGTAATGCAACTATGCATTTTATGGAGAGTTCGTCTTGACTCGGGATGAACAAATGATAGGTCAAGATCATGTTGTTAATTAGGAATTGAAGAGGGAAGAACGAGCAAACATCAAACGATTAATTTATAATTTTTTTTATCGTGAAATTCATCACGAAGATGGATCGCCCTTACGCGGTCAACGAGCTCATACAAATGCTAGAACTTTTTGCAAGTT
Source organism: Prinsepia uniflora (assembly GCA_032719365.1). Taxonomy (NCBI): domain Eukaryota; kingdom Viridiplantae; phylum Streptophyta; class Magnoliopsida; order Rosales; family Rosaceae; genus Prinsepia; species Prinsepia uniflora. The sequence continues at coordinate 15,882,281 of CM064868.1, read as the reverse complement.
AATTCGGAAATGAAATCAGTCTACCGAAAATGACAGGACCGCCCCCGAAACGGGCATTGATAACCGAGCCCGGTCCTACTCCCGTCTGGCAAGACGATTGAAATTCCAAAGTTACCCTCAGTACTTGCCAAACCAGGGATAACCACACGTACTTACTCATGCCTCCGCCCTTCGAACAGCCTCGATCAACGCCCCACGACCTGAAGGGTCAATAAAAAAAACTAAAAGGTGTGAGTGGACAAAAATAAATCAGTTTATAAAACAGTTACGGAAAAACGTTTTTACCCTCCACGTAAAACCAATGCATGCATACAAAAAATCGTTTCGCAATCCGTTACATTTTCAACATAAGAAATTCGTATATGAAAATCAAAAAAACATTTTCCATTCTTAGTCTTCGGGTCTTAGCCCGCAATTATAAACACAGGGCCTCAGCCCAAAACCATGAAATCAGAATCCAAGTATACAACATAAACCAAATCCATCAACCATGTAAACCGGGCCACTGCCCAACACATCCGAACATCATAAAATAAAAATCAATCACAATCAATCAGTTTGCTGGATATCAAGTGCGCCCGAGTCTTTAAACTCAAAACCATGCGCATAATCCGGCCTTCCCGGGATTTCAATGAGCCTTTAAAATCAGAACATAATCAATAGGCCTCAGGGGTATCACAATAACCAAGTCTTTAAACTCACGAGTCTTTAAACTCATTAAGGGCCCTCCTCCGTCATCAATTAATCGAGTCTTTAAACTCAAAACGTGCTCCAGCAATAGCACTGGGTCTTTAAACCCAAAACAGTTTTCAACGGGTCTTTAAACCCAAAACATTTATCAATCACAACAACGCGGGATCCATCCCAAAATCGCATTTTTCACAACAGGACTCATGGTCTGAATTTCCATATTCAAATCCCCAAATCGTACTTCACAAAACATATTCAAATCATCATTAAACACGGGGCATGTATAATCACACCAAATCACTTTATTAAATCGTCTTCCATTCCCGAATTCGAATTCGCAATAATGATTCCGTAAGCCGGCATCCGGAAACATCATCCCGAACCCAAACCAAGAATCCGTTTTCAAACTTTCGAAAACTGAAGTCTCGTTCATCAAAATTACTTTTATGCCCCGAGCATCAAGCCCAAAATCACCTTTTTCCAAAATCCATTTTAAATTCCTCAAAATCACAATCTCATTTCAAATTTCAAATTCAAACATCAAATAGTGGTCAAATCACCATATACATCAAAATCTCGTAAAACGTGCAAAATCGCAGAAATCTCGAAAATTGTGTCAATACCGTGAATCACACTCACAATCATAAACAACATCTTAAAACGCACAAATCACATAAAATCATTCATTAAACCATCATCAAGCATAAAAGAAACCATAGTCTCGAAATACGTGCAATTTTGTATGCATATCAAAAATACGTATAAATACGGAAATCGAAATCAGACACGACCCATCCCAATTCCCCCCCCCCCCCCCCCCGGATTACCATGGAATGTGTCATGCTCCCGTCTGACACGAGGTGTCAGACAAGGGATAACCTATTGCCACTGCCCAAAAGGGCTTTCAGAATGCGCAAGGATCGATGGAGGAGGTGTGCGATGTCCCAGTCTCTGTTGCAGTCGCTTCCGGAATCAACCTGAAGGGCATTAAAAACCAAAAGCTGTGAGTGGACGAAAATAAACAAGTCTGTTTAAAACATTTATAAGACATTTATGCCCCTCAGTAAAAACATATGCATGCACCAAAAACCAATAACCACATATTTATTTAGAAATAACCATTAGGGCCTTAGCCCGGAAACCAAAGCATAGTTTCAAATCCCAAAAGTAAATCCAAGAGTTATTTCATAAATCTAGTAATATTCATTTATTATTTTTCCATCTCCGGCATCCCTGATGCCTAGCGTCCCTGACGCTTGACGTCCCTGACGTCATATCTCACGGTATTAAGCAACGCGTGCTGCCCGAGGTCTCACCGGGTCCATATCTCTGACATCCCCGATGTCTGACGTCCCTGACGTCTAATCATAGCAATCCTGCTCCTGAGTCACTATACGGTCCGGTAGCTCCGTACAATGACCCCTCGCAGACAATGCACCGTGACTTCCCCAGTGTCCCCGACACCTGGAGGAGACCAATATATATCCTCGTATCGAGATGGTTTTATGGAACACATTTTATTATTCATTTCCAAAATATCACAAGGGCCCTGTCCCGAATTTCCATATAACCGTCATAAGTCCAAATAGTTGATTATCAAATCTGAAATCATTTATTCAATTCCATTTTAGGGTCCCCGACCCGAAATCACATATATAAATCAACTGGGCCCCTGACCCGATTTCATAAGTCAACTGGGGCCCTGGCCCGGTTTCATAAGTCAACTGGGCCCCTGGCCCGATTCTTAAATCAACTGGGCCCCTGGCCCGAATTTACTTTATCAAATCCGTAACTGTTTCATAAAATCATATCCGAACCACAATTATGGAAATTAGTGCAAATTCGAAAAACTTCGATTTACGTGTGTTTGATCCGTAAATGACCAACTCGATGAGACCCGCTGGGGGTTCTAGGACCAGCCGCGTGGTGTCTCGGGCCCGCTGGGGGCGTTGTGGTTCGGTAGGGATCCTGCAAACTAGACACCGGTGTGGTGCCAGCCAAAGGGGCTCCGATGCCTAAGTTAGTATCTAAATGCCGATGGGCAAGTAAATACAGTGCTCTGGATCGGTTCTCAGTGTCTTACCTTTGTGAAGGGTTTCGGGGTATTCATAGTAGCCATAACTGCGGTAGGTGGGCTACTGTTAGGGGAGCAGGTGGTGCTTTGTGGCTGAGAGCCGTCTGACAAGCCCTGGACATCCGGAGGAGGCACCAGCTGGAGTCCCAACCTGCCTCCGTCAGGGAGTTGGTATGGCAGAGTTGGTTAGGTGACTGTCGCAACCAGCTGTCGTCTGTTCACTGTCAGATGCCGAATGGCGGGTCTACAGTATGGTGCCGATCGGCGGACCGTGGGCCGTGAGGGTGCCGATCAGGCAATCGGTCGGCGGCCTTCCTGTCTTGGCGGGCCCTGTACTAGGGTGGTCGGTCGATATGGTATCAACATAAGTCCCCTAAGTCTTTGACTGAGGTGGAGTTCCTCGGTCGAGGACTTGAGATGATGGCCGGTACCTATCGACCGACCAGGGCGCTGCGCCCGGTACCCCTAGTAGCCCTCCAAGTCGTGGAGCGAGGAAGTGCACTGTATGTCCGATGTGAAAGGAGTCCCCGTTGCCGAGTTCCGCAAGCTGCCCACCGTAAAGACCGGAAGATCGTGGAGAGGCGGCCGTGGGGAATGGCGGGGAGACATCGGTAGCCGTGTGCTTACCGACGAAGAGAGGAAGCATGCCGTCGGGAAAGATGCCGAGAGGCTCCGGTCGGCATGCGGTATGGATGCATACTGGTTGCGATGTACGTACATATGTATGTAGGTGAGAATGTATGATACCGATGGGTATACAGTACAAGGTATTTGTAGCCGAAAGGTGTACGTATCAGCCTGGCGACCGTCAGATCGGAAGCGAGCATCTCGAGCCGGGCCAGGGGCCTATAAAAAGGGGCGAAAGCCTTTTGACTTTTTCACTTTTTACTCAGAGCATCTGTGGAGTAATTGCGAGTGCCGACTGAATTGAAGACTGCCGAGCAAAAGAAGACACGTGAAACCGATTCGACCGAGCAAAATTTTGAAAGGTATAATTTCTGCCGTTCGGCATCTCTGCTCAGCATGTGTTCCGTAGCGTAGGTGCTTAGTTGTAGCTTCTTTTCTTTTGGTAATTTGTAGATGTCAGAGTCAGAGTCAAATAGTGGATCTGGGGTTAGGTCCCCTCAAGCTTTTGGCGGGGAAACACCGTCTAGTTCGGCAGACGACGTGTCGAGCGGGCGCAGTGGGTCAACGTCAACTAGTGGGTCCACTAGCAGCGCTTCGTTGTTCAGCAGTGGTGACAGCCTAGACGAGGCTCTCAGGTTGCCGAGGAAGGAGTTGAGGCAGCAGGGCGGATCCAGCACATCGGGTGCCGATCGGCCGAGTGAGAGGAGGCTGTCACCCCGTACTCCCCCCGTCGATTCCGAGGCTGAGGGTAGCGGGACGGAGACGAGCTCGCCGATGGAACTAGATGCCGACGGCGTGGTGAAGGTGGAGTACGCCGTGGACTACGAGATTAACACCGTTCGGCAGTCCGACCTGGACCGGTTCCGGGAGCTATACAACGTGCCAGCGGAGATTAAGATGACGGTACCCCCGCACAGCAAGAAGCCGAGTAATCCTCCTGAAGGGTCGACATTATTTTACGTCGATTGTTTTGAACACGGAGTGAGGCTGCCTCTGCACCCGTGGCTCCAGGACATGATGACGAGGGCAAACTTAGCCACGGGGCAGATGAATGCTAACGGCTGGATCATTTTGATCAGCCTCTACACGGCCTTCCGACTGGCTGGACTGCCGGAGCCTTCCTGGGGCCAGCTGTGCGCCATGTACCGTTTCAAAAGGCAGACCTATGGGTCGGGGTGGTACCAGATGGAGTGTCTGCAGAAGACGGCCCGGGGTGCCTTCATTAACGACGTGCCAACGTCGCAGAAGAGCTGGAGACACCGGTTTTGCTGGGTGTCCGGGCCGTGGGAGAGAGACGTCAGTAGGGTCCGCTCGAGGATTCCCAGCTACTTCCAGTCTGGAGGTTGTTGGTCTACCGTTCGGCTAGTGGTTATAAGGCGTCAATTGTGGCTACAGAGGCGGAGGTTGATGGCGTTTGTTGTGTGTGCAGGTCCGTCCAAGGCAACGGTGACAGCAGAGGATTGGGAGGCGTGCAACCTGGTGCGGGAAAAGCTGTCTGACCTGGAACGTAGCCGGTGCATCCTGAAGTTGCCGTCGAACCTGCTTGCCGTGGGTCTCATCTCGCCACCTGATAAGCAGTAGCGTTGAAGCTATAGTTTGTAGGTATGCCGAGGCACTAACAGTTTGCTTTGCAGTGCACCCACAAGTTGAACAAACCGCTCAGAAGAAGATGAGTGAGGCGGTAGCAAAGCACGGCGTGGCTACCGAAGGCAAGGGCAAGGAGCCGGAGGTGACCCCCCAACAGCCGCGGAGGCAGAAAACCGTGGCGGTGAAGCCCAAGGGGACTAGCCGGGAGGAGCCCCAGCAAGGGTCGAGCTCTGGCTGCCGACCAGATGGGCTGCCGAAGCCGACCAGGCCTGAAGCTAGGCAGGGTACGGAGATGAAGAGTCCGGTGCTCGGTCTAAAAATACCCCTGATCGGCGGGCTAGACCAAGCCCGGGAGCGCCGGAGGACGCTAATGGAGGCTTGGCAGAGGCAGTCTCCCCCGGCAGCTGGGGTGTCGGAAAGCGAGAGTGCCGACCGGCGGCGGAGGAGGGAGGCGGTGCTGAGGGCTCCAGAGGTGCCGCAGGAGAGGGCCAAGGAGCCCAGGGTGGAGATGCCGCCGCCCGTGAAGGAGAGGGTACCGGTTAGCGTTCCGGGTATCGCCTCCGTCTTTGCTGATCCGCTGGAGACGGGGGAAGTCGTCCGCTCTGCGAAGGCCGGGGAGGGGTGGGTGCCTGGTGCCTGTCACCCACCATATGCACAAGTCCCTGGTGCCTGTGGCCAACGCCTTTGTGCTCGGCTCCCAGGTGACGCCGGCGGAGATTGAGCAGATCGGCACTAGCTCCCATCCGGGTCGGTTCGCGGCTCTGCTTGCCGAGCAAACCCATGTAAGTGCTGATTGATTTTTTATATTGCATGTGTGAGTCAGATTTTTTTTCTGTTTTGCTGACAAGTGTGCATGGTTCGGCAGTGCTTTGGGCAGACTTACGTGGCCCTGCAGAAGGCCTCTCGGCATATGAAGAGGATGGAGGCGGAGCAGGGCGCCGCGCGGCAGAGGGAGGAGAGGCTGCGCGCCCGGGAGAAGGAAGGCCATGCTGCGCGGAGGCGGGTGGCCGAGCTGGAGAAGGAGCTCCAGCGGGAGAAGGCCCGGGTGGAGGCAGCCGAGAGGGGGATAGCGGACCGGGAAGAGACGGTGCACGCTTTCTCTCTGCAGCTGAACGAGCAAGAGAAGGTCATGGGGGAGCTGCAGGGGGAAGTGGAGCGACTTCGCGTCCTGCTATCGGCCGATCGGCAGAAGACCCTGGAGGACTTCATGGCGGACCCGGTGTATGCGAATCATCTCGACCTGGCGCTTGCCGAAGTGGAAGATGATTGCGTACAGCGGGTGTTGTACTTCAATCCAGGGGTCCCCCTCAACTTCCCGTGGCTGGATGAGCCCCCAGCGCTGACCAAGACTTTCACACTGGACGGGCAACCGTCAAATGCCGAAGGCGAGCGGCCGGCCAGTACGGAGAAGGCTGCAGAGGCGTCTACTGCCGACCAGGCTGAGGCGGCAGACGAGGAGGTGGTGGTAGTGTGAGGCCGAGGGCCGTGTAGGTTGTTTTTGTATTCTTTTTTTTTGTTTCCTTGATTTTTGTAATCCGGGGAATGCCCCGTGTAGCATGTAGCTCGGAAGTTGAAAATTAATGAAATTGTACTTGGCAAAGTTGACATGTATCAACCTGTTGCTTTTTTTTTTCTTCTTTGTTGTTTTTTTTTTGAATGAGAACTGCTGATAGGCGAGTACTTGGCAAATTTGCGCGTATGGGTAGGCATGCCGATCCATGGGGTTGTAGATTAGATAAGGACCGAACAGTCATGATCACCAACCCAAATCGTAATGGACATAACTACCGAAATCAAATCGTAATAGCGAAAGCTAATTGAACTTGACTGTGTGGACCAAGTAAACTTGCGCTGGTAGGTAAAGTAGGTGCCGTGTGGGTCACCGGGAGTGCCGATCGGCAATAGTGAATAGGCTACTTTGTAGTTGAGGACTAGACTAACACTTAGATAAATGAAAGAACATTTTGCCGGAAAGGCAAGTTCGACTGGAGATAGCCAAGTCGAATTACAGCAAAGCGTAAAGCAATGTACATGGGGTGTGCTTTTAAGTATAAAATAACTTGAGATGATCCGCATGCCACGGGTGTGTAAGCGAACGTCCATCCGTAGTCTGGAGCTCATAAGTGCCCGGACGACAAATGCGAGTGACCAGGTAGGGGCCCTCCCACGTGGGCCCGAGGGTCCCATCAGCACGCTCCTTAGTGGCCAGGCTAACCTTGCGAAGGACCCAGTTACCGACCTGGAAACTGCGTCTGTGAACGCGAGAGTTGTAGTAGTGAACAATTCGCTGTTTGTGTGCCATATTGCGGAGATTGGCTTGTTCGCGGTTTTCCTCGATGAAGTTGAGATTTTGTGTGAGGAGTTCTGCATTCTCTTGTGGATCATAGGAGAGTACCCGATATGAGGTCTCCCCAATTTCCACGGGAACGACAGCTTCTGTCCCGAAAGTCAAGGCAAAGGGTGTCTCCTGTGTCGATGTCCGGTAGGATGTCCGGTAGGACCAGGGAACATCGGATAGGAGGTCGGACCATTGGCCTTTCGGGGTGTCGTGTAGCCGAGCCTTGAGATTGTGTTTGATGAGCTTGTTTACTGCTTCGACCTGTCCGTTAGCCTATGGATATGCCAACGAGGCGAAGCAGAGCTGGATGCCATAGATGTCGCAAAAGTGTTGGAAACGGACAGAATCGAACTGAGTGCCATTGTCTGTGACGATTGTGTGGGGGATACCAAAGCGACAGATGATGTTCTGGTAGACAAAGTTCTCAACTTGGGCGGCCGTGATTGTTTTGAGGGGCTTTGCTTAGGCCCACTTAGTGAAATAGTCCACTGCAACGACTCCGTGCTCGACGCCGCCCTTTCCTCGTGGCATGGGGCCGATGAGGTCCAGACCCCATTAAGAGAAGGGCCAGGGGCTGAGCATGGGAGTAAGGCGCTCAGCAGGAGAATGAGGCACGGGGGCGCACCGTTGGCATGGGATGCACCATTGAGTGATGGCCATAGAGTCGGCGCGCATTGTGGGCCAATATTATCCTTGCCAAAAGGCTTTATGTGCTAGGGACCTGGGTCCGGAGTGGTTACCGTAGATTCCCTAGTGAATTTCTCGGAGCACCGCAATACCCCGGTCCGTAGGGAGGCACTTGAGGAGGGGGGTGTCGAATCCCTGTCGGTATAAGTGTCCATGTTCCATGGTGTATCGTGCGGACTGGCGTTGGATGCGTCGGGCCTCGTTGCGGTCGGGCGGGAGTTCGGCCATGGTGAGGTATCGTACGATGGGGTCCATCTAAGATGCATCCTGTGTTGCGACCAGGACTGGTTGCTCGTTTGTGCTCGGGGATGCCAAAAATTCAACGGGAACACGGCGGCCCATCTTGTCATCGATGGAGGAGGCCAGGCGGGCCAGGGCATTGGCGTGGCTATTTTTCGACCGTGGTATTTGAATGACCTCGATGCCACAGAAGTGGCGGAGTAGGGACCGCACCTTTGCCAAGTATCGGGTCATGGAGACGTCTTTGGCATCATAGAGGCTGTTGATCTGTCGGACGATGAGCTGGGAGTCGCTATAAACCTGCAGCTGTTGTGCTTGGAGGTCGGTGGCCAACCGGAGGCCAGCAAGGAGGGCTTCGTACTCGGCTTCGTTGTTGGAAGCCTGGAACCCAAAACGCAGCGCGTACTCTAGCCGTTCCTGGGTAGGTGTGCTGAGTACGAGGCCGGCGCCAGAGCCAGTATGGCAGAAGGATCCGTCCACGTAGAGAGTCCAAATTGGTTGGGCGGGGTCCAAGGTGGACGGTGTTGATGATTTGTAGATAGGAGCGGCGGGTGCCGCAATGTTGGGATCCGGAGTGTCGGGCATGTGCTGCGTTGTGTTGTAAGTGAATTCGGAAAGGAAGTCGGTGATGACCTGCCCTTTGACAGCTGGCCTTGGGGCGAATGTGATATCGAACTCACTAAGCTCCACTGCCCATTTAATGAGCCGCCCCGAAGTGTCTGGCTTTTGGAGCACCTGGCGAAGGGGTTTGTTAGTGAGGACTAACATGGGATGTACCGGGCCGTCACAATGAGGGCAAAGGCCAACTTCTCCAGGTCGCTGTACTGGGTCTCCGCGTCCTGGAACGCCTTGCTGACATAGTACACTGGGAGCCGTTCCCGATTGGTGACAAGGACGGAGCTGACAGCAGATGTGGAGACAGAAAGATAGACGGTGAGCCGTTCCCTAGTGGTAGGTCGGGTAAGTAGGGGCGCGGTGCTCATGTAAGTTTTGAGAGCTTCAAAGGCAGCGTCGCACGTTGTGTCCCAGTTTATGTGCCTGCTCTGGGTCTTCATGACCTTGAAGAATGGTAAACACTTGTCTGTCGCCCGGGAGATGAACCGGGTGAGGGCGGCGATCCGGCAGTAAGGGTTTGGACTTCCTTGAGTGTGCGTGGGGGCTTCATGTCCAGGATGGCCTTGATTTTTTCGAGGTTAGCCTCAATTCCCCGTTGGCTGATCATGTAACCGGGCGCCCTGGGATAGTATGGGCAGAGGTGGTTGTGCCTGGATGCGGGGGTCGTGGGTAGGGTAAGTCAGACGGTTGGCCAGGGTCTGCGTCTGTCTCCTGTCGAGCAGCTCGCGGGTGTCACGGTAGATCTATGTTCCCGAGGGCCCAGGCAGGTCGGTCTGGTGGAACAGCAGACGACCGGACGCTTCTGGTCGGTAGGTGTCACCGATCTCGACTCGGCCGGCATCGAACTCCGGCCGACGAGATGCAGCTGCTAAGGCCCGTTTGGTTGCCTCCCGCTGCTCCTCCAGTTCCTCGCGTGTGGACTGCAAGATAGCCAGGGTGCTTCCATACTGTTCCCCCCACACGTGGTTCCTGCTCTCGATGGCAGCGTTGCTCTTCCTGAGTTCGGCAACCTCCGACCGGAGGGTCCTCAGCATCTCGAGCACGTCATCGGAAGGTAGGCTGGCTCGGGTTCGGCCTCGATCTCCCTGAGGGGTGTTGTTGAGCTCACCGTCATCCCGTTCGGCAGAAATTGTTCGTCAGCGGAGGGTCGAGCAAGGGTATGTGAGTTAGTGGGTGTTTAATGAGTTCCCACAGACGGCGCCAATTGTTTGATCCGTAAATGACCAACTCGATGAGACCCGCTGGGGGTTCTAGGACCAGCCGCGTGGTGTCTCAGGCCCGCTGGGGGCATTGTGGTTCAGCAGGGATCCTGCAAACTAGACACCGGTGTGGTGCCGGCCAAAGGAGCTCCGATGCCTAAGTTAGTATCTGAATGCCGAGGGGCAAGTAAATACAGTGCTCTGGATCGGTTCTCAGTGTCTTACCTTTGTGAAGGGTTTCGGGGTATTTATAGTAGCCATAACTGCGGTAGGTGGGCTACTGTTATGTGAGCAGGTGGTGCTTTGTGGCTGAGAGCCGTCTGACAAGCCCTGGACATCCGGAGGAGGCGCTAGCTGGAGTCCCAACCTGCCTCCGTCAGGGAGTTGGTATGGCAGAGTTGGTTAGGTGACTGTCGCAGCCAGCTGTCGTCTGTTCACTTTCAGATGCCGAATGGCGGGTGTGCAGTATGGTGCCGATCGGCGGACCGTGGGCCGTGAGGGTGCCGATCAGGAAATCGGTCGGCGGCCTTCCTGTCCTGGCGGCCCTGTGCTAGGGTGGTCGGTCGATATGGTATCAACAACGCGCAACCCGTAAATCGCCTCGAAATGCGTGAAATCACATAAATTCACCGATATCCAAATCAAAGCATATAAAAGCAATTATAACAATCATGAAACAGTTATGCATGCATCGAATTTATAAAACCAATGTCCACTCACAGACCGTTTAACCGAGCGCCTCGATACGCGTGCCATAGGCCTTCCCGGGCCACACCACTATCACCGGGACTCCCAATCCTGTCCAAATCACATTAGAGGGTTACTAACCTCCTCATTAACATCATATTCAAGTCCCGTAATTTTCCCGAATCTTTAAGTATTTTTAAACTGGATTTAAAACCTTCGGACATCCCGAACAATATCGAAACGGGGTTCGATTGATACGAAACCAACGCTAAAATGTTCGTTACATTGTGTAGGACAAAAGTCATGTTGACCTCACCTCGAGATTCGTGCCCATGCGCCGTCACGCGCCGCCGTGAGTGGCTGCGCGTGACACCCACGCGCCTGCTACAGTCACCGTCCTCGCCCGTTTCTCTGTAATTCGGGTCTGATTACCCGCGACCTGACCTGGCCAGAATCCTGCCAATTCCCACATAATTCCATCAATTCAAACAACCAAGAGGATCGCCTTACGTCCAATTAAGGTTCTGAGACCTCAAATACAAAAGAACTCACCTTAATCCAGCCAATTCGAAGTCGAACTTCGATGAACATACGAACACTGTTCATTCACCACTCTTGAGCAATTTCGATAGTTTTCTTGAAATTGATTTACTCAGAGGCTTCATAGAGTTCGTATAAGCTTGCTTCTCACGTCAATTCCATCCTTAAACCCCTCCAAATTCACGACTCAAGCTCGATTTTTCCTTCCTGTAACCAGGTCTGTTCGAAGCCAAAACAGCACCAAATTACCTCCCTCTTGCACTGGATCGACTGGAAATGATCCCAGAGAACTAAATGAATCATCAAATTACCCTGGGCTGGCCCAGAACCTCGAATTGGAAATTTGAATTTGTTAACACAGTTTCGGGTTTTTCTGGGTAAACCTCCCCGTTTTCCCCCTCCATTTGTTGCTCTCAACACTTCACCTTTCCAGCAACGATTTCCACAATTCAAACCATTCATTCACCCGTTCTGATCAATATTCCCAATTGCATAAACAATTTATCCGTCCAGTGCACTCTGTTCCCCACATGGAACTCACAGCAGTATCCATGGTGTCCAGCACTTCAATTCAATTAACAATTCCTTCCCCCATGTTACTAACCATACTAAACAATTCATGGACAGATCGCACCAGCCTTCCACTAAGTTCAATCATGGCTCCAAATCACGGCTGTTCAAAATCAACAGCCCATATTACCATTTTGCCCTTGCTTGGCAAATTACCGAAACACCCCTCACGCATCCAGACCCGTAACTTGGTCATTCGGACTCCGATTGATGCGTGCCGCCTGTCTACGGACTCAGGGCATCGAGACCTTCCTAACGGTCCTTGGCCCTTGGCCATCGTATCCCCCGATCAAAAAGTCAACATTTCCCGTTATTTCGTACAAATTACGAAAATGCCCTTGGGCTTCCGAACATCATAACTTCCACTACGAACATCGGAATCGAACGTGCCACCTGTCTATGAACTCGTGACGTCCCAAACTACGTCACGGTCATTGGTCAAAGCCCGTTTGACCGTCTGAATAAAAGTCAACGTTTTGCCCACGCCCAGGGGCAAAACGGTCATTTTGCACAATTCGTCCGAAATCACTCAACTAATCCCCGATTAGTCATTCTAAATCATAGTTAAATAATATTAAATCCCGATACTCGGGACGGGTCGTTACAACCTTCCCTCCTTAAATAATTTCGTCCTCGAAATTACCAAATATCCTTACTCCACATTCACCTCGTGGAAAACATTTCGGTCTCACATCTGTGTACACTGGTACACCCACTAACCAACACAAAGCTCGTCTGAACGCAGACGTCCTATCACGGTCTCTCACCGTACCGACCATACTCGACACCGCGAGTGAAATTGATCACCTGATTCTTGTCAATTTACCATTTAGCTGACTCCTTCAGCTTGTCGGTTTCATTCAATCATCAACCTATAAGATGTCTGCTCCTCCTTGGGAGTCACCAAAACGCACCTTTCAGTCCTTGTTGACACCATCAGTCAAACTGTCACCACTAAGCTTTACCACCCTGGTAAGGCTCCAACCATCGACTAATCAGTGACAACACCTCGTACTACATCACCCTCAATGTAGCGTAAGATCAACCACATGATCTCAAGTCGCAGGGCAAGCCCAATCCTGCGACACATATCAATCTCAATATCCATAACCGCCGACTCCGTCAGCGAACCATGACGCTGGAAAAATCACGGCGTAAGAAAACTTCACGCAAGGCTACTCGTGGTTTCACAGACCACCAACTCACTCATCCTGAGTGTACGTATACCGTCAACTTACTCAATCAAGTGGTGTAACTGGAACATAATGAATGCCAGCCCAGCAATGATCACACATCCCCATACTAGGGTTCCACTAGCCATCCGTGGCTAAGAGCGCCTGCTCATAAAATCGCTGAACTCGACAAGAATAACTCTGCCCACAGCATAGTACTCAATGTCCAGTTCACACCCACCACCAAATCCAATGGTGTCGGAACCAAGCCGATTACCAACACACCACTGGTACATCCCATGTACCGTCACCAGGCACCACTCAGCCTATCCACTATCGATCCTCGTACAACGTACCCTGTACGTACATCTATCCATCAATCCGCCTACAACTACCTAGGTTGTGGCCAAACACGTTTTAATTACTCTAGAGTCCATCTGTCAGATACTGTACCAGACAGATCAAAACTCCGACCCAATATCCATTTCCAAATCCGAATCCGAAATCATTATTCCGTAAGCTAGCATTGGAATAATCATTCCGCACCCAAATCCGGTAATCCACTTTCGAGCTTCGAAATCGAATCCTGAATCATCACCCAGAAATTCGATTCCAAAACCCAAAATCTCGTTTACGTCTACCAAGAAGTACCAAAACCGAACCTATCGGTTACCTGCTCAAAACACTCGATTGACCTTATAGGGAAGCCAATCCCAATATCCACACGTCTAAGGTTGACAAAATCCGACCACTTCGGAAACCTACTCACTTGAGTAACAAACCATATGGGACTCATTCGAGAAGAAGTTCAGTCCCGTCATTTACAAATCACATACCAAGGTAAGAGTGATAAACTCTCCACCTATCTGGATCATCAAGACCATGATCCAGATCCATCACTACGTCACCCGTCAAGTAACATCACAATCCTAGATCGTCATCATGCCCCAAGTCCACGACATCACAATTTAGATCCACCTAGGATCCACACATGCTCACATGGCTAACAATCCATCAGAAAACTGATCGTAGGGTCTTGCACCCTCATTGAATCCTTTGTAAAATTTCCTTAGGTGGAATGGTGACCTCACCTTTCACCACCAATTCCAGAATGATACACAACTCTTTGTGTCCAATGACCCAAGGCCGATCATGGGTCCATTCACCAATACACGCTCAACATACTGGTAACAACACTCATCATCTGCCATGACAGAAAATAAGAAGTCAACCCAAATGACTTCAGAATACCAATCACCGATGCGGAAATGAGCATTCCTCTCGTCCCCAAATCACAACTCTCCCCGAATCGGGAGTTCCAACCATGTTGGAAACAGACATGCTCCCAATGAGATGTCAAGTCCAACCACTGGACTGCCCACATCCTCAACTCACTTGGACCACCACGTGTCCAAAATCAATCCATTACTCGGACCTCACGTCCGTTAATAATCATTTACGCACACACCCCGATTCCGAACGGGAACTTCTCAACTCTTTCTGGATGTGCATACCTTACCGCCTTCATCTCACATCTCAACCTTTACCGGTTCAATCCGCATGTTCCACGTGATTCACAATCACAAAATTCCACATCAATACCACAAGTGGTTTTCCCCGTATTCTCCATTCCCAGTAATTTCCTTGTACTTTCTGGGGATATTAGAGGTAAACAATCTTACCAATTTCGGAGTTGACAACAACTCCCCAAATCCATTGATTCTCATGACGTAGGGAACATCGTCCCTAGATTCCTCAAGTCTCAATCATACCTTTTTAACCATTCGTCACTTGTCATCTCATAACTGTTGGGACTTATCCTAACACGTCACAATCTCCACTGGATCCTATCCAGTCCATGACTCAACCGCCACTTGAGTCGCAGATACCAATCATATGTCCCTCGGGACAGAGTCACATCCCAACTCGTGGCTCATCACAACCTCATTCACCGACACCGGCACCAACACCATTGCTAGTATCACCGACACTTGCCTCAACACACAGGCATCCATACACCCACACTAGCACACGAACGTCCACACTAGCACACGAACATCCACGCTAGCACACTGTGTGCAAAGTTGATACCCTGGATCTCCGTTCACACCGAACGACGATCCCGTATCACCACTCGTACCCCACGACTATGGGTACCTCCAATTTGACCATCCGCACATCAGGATAATGAACGTTCCCTGAACGTCCCCGGATCCTCAAGTGTTAAACCCACACTAAATACCCTCGATAGCCAGTCATCTCGACACAACTGTCGACCAACAGTCATCGCTTGTCAAGATCCGTATCCGCACATCACACTACCATTCGATCCCACACGGAAATCCACATCATATCTCGTAACCGCATCCGTGGATCGAATCCCATAATCCTGACTAGACTCACTTGAGTCATCCACGTGGTCATCCACGACCTTCGCCGCTCGTCGCAGCACAAGTTCCCATTTAAAGTTCACCTTTCCAATCCATCAATTAGAAATTAGGGTTCCAAAATCACACCCTAGGGTTCCACCGAACCCAACTGCCTTCTGCAGTAAAATCCACAACCTGACCGACCCCGCGGTCCTGACATCGTATAGACGTCAAATCCAAGCCAATCGTCAACTCAACATGGGTCTCATCGTGGGTTCCACCACGAAGGTCATCGGCTAACTCTGATGCACCAACATCTCGTACACCAGCCAACACCACCAGGGTCCATAATTTAGACCATTACTCAACTGAGTTTCGCATTTCCATATCATTATTCAAATTGGGTTCCCTGAACCCAACTGTGCCCAGTAGCACAACAATCTATCATCCCATGACCGAACCGACGGTCCCACATTACCAGTTAATCACAAACAACCCCACTTGGGTCGAATCACGTTAACGCACGGCGTATCAGGCCAAACACACATTATCCACTACTCAAACCCAAACCCATCTATCAGGTTGACAACGGAACTGCAGCCCAAAGAGACATCACACCCTCGACCTTTGCGCACAAAAGAGCAAAACCTGCTCTGATACCACTTGACACGACCCATCCCAATCTCCCCCCCCCCCCCCCCCCCCAAAAGCTGTGAGTGGACGAAAATAAACAAGTCTGTTTAAAACATTTATAAGACATTTATGCCCCTCAGTAAAAACATATGCATGCACCAAAAACCAATAACCACATATTTATTTAGAAATAACCATTAGGGCCTTAGCCCGGAAACCAAAGCATAGTTTCAAATCCCAAAAGTAAATCCAAGAGTTATTTCATAAATCCAGTAATATTCATTTATTATTTTTCCATCTCCGGCATCCCTGATGCCTAGCGTCCCTGACGCTTGACGTCCCTGACATCATATCTCACGGTATTAAGCAACGCGTGCTGCCCGGGGTCTCACCGGGTCCATATCTCTGACATCTCCGATGTCTGACGTCCCTGACGTCTAATCATAGCAATCCTGCTCCTGAGTCACTATACGGTCCGGTAGCTCCGTACAATGACCCCTCGCAGACAATGCACCGTGACTTCCCCAGTGTCCCCGACACCTGGAGGAGACCAATATATATCCTCGTATCGAAATGGTTTTATGGAACAAATTTTATTATTCATTTCCAAAATATCACAAGGGCCATGTCCCGAATTTCCATAAAACCGTCAGAAGTCCAAATAGTTGATTATCAAATTCGAAATCATTTATTCAATTCCATTTTAGGGTCCTCGACCCGAAATCACATATATAAATCAACTGGGCCCCTAGCCCGATTTCATAAGTCAATTGGGCCCCTGGCCCGATTCTTAAATCAACTGGGCCCCTGGCCCGAATTTACTTTATCAAATCCGTAACTGTTTCATAAAATCATATCCGAACCACAATTATGGAAATCAGTACAAATCCGGAAAACCTCGATTTACGCGCAACCCTTAAATCGCCTCGAAATGCGTGAAATCACATAAATTCACCGATATCCAAATCAAAGCATATAAAAGCAATTATAACAATCATGAAATAGTTATGCATGCATCAAATTTATAAAACCAATGTCCACTCACAGACCGTTTAACCGAGTGCCTCGATACCCGGGCCACACCACTATCACAGGGACTCCCAATCCTGTCCAAATCACATTAGAGGGTTACTAACCTCCTCATTAACATCCTATTCAAGTCTCGTAATTTTCCCGAATCTTTAAGTATTTTTAAACTGGATTAAAAACCTTCGGACATCCCGAACAATATCGAAACGGGGTCCGATTGATAAGAAACCAACGCTAAAATGTTCGTTACATTGTGTAGGACAGATCGCACCAGCCTTCCACTAAGTTCAATCATGGCTCCAACTCACGGCTGTTCAAAATCAACAGCCCAAATTACCATTTTGCCCCTGCTTGGCAAATTACCGAAACGCCCCTCACGCATCCAGACCCGTAACTTGGTCATTCAGACTCCGATTGATGCGTGCCGCCTGTCTACGGACTCAGGGCATCGAGACTTTCCTAACGGTCCTTGGCCCTTGGCCATCGGACCCCCCGATCAAAAAGTCAACATTTTCCGTTATTTCGTACAAATTACGAAAATGCCCTTGGGCTTCCGAACATCATAACTTCCACTACGAACGTCGGAATCGAACGTGCCACCTGTCTATGAACTCGTGACGTCCCAAACTACGTCATAGTCATTGGTCAAAGCCCGTTTGACCGTCCGAATAAAAAGTCAACGTTTTGCCCACGTATAGGGGCAAAACGGTCATTTTGCACAATTCGTCCGAAATCAATCAACTAATCCCCGATTAGTAATTCTAAATCATAATTAAATAATATTAAATCCCGATACTCGGGACGGGTCGTTACAAAATCAATCACCATTCATAATCAAATTCATAGCAATCATAGAAATATTTATGCATGCATTAAATTTGGAAAGCAACGTCCACTCACACACCGTTCTTAAGGCTCGGTTTCGCGCAGCACGCGTTCCCGTAAATTCCGGAATTTTCCAGAAAACCCGAATCCTGTTCGAAATCACATTCCAGGGTCATTAAGGTCTCAAATAACAACATACTAATTTCCCATAATTTTTAGGGAATTAATCGTTAATTAAAAACGTAACGTAAACCTTCGGACCCTCGAACCAACATCGATACGGTGTCCGATACATTCGAAACCAAAGCTAAAATGTTCGTTACATTGACTAGGATTAAAGTTATTTTGAACTCACCTTGAAAAACCGTCCCAAGCGACGTCACGCACCACCGTGAGTGGCTGCGCGAGACACCCACGCGCCAACTACAGTAACATAAATAGTCATCGTCTTCACCCGGCTCACGGTTAAACGGGTCATTCAACCCGCATGATGACCTGTTTAGTTCACTGTCAAATCAACCCTAATTCTTTCAATTGAGCATTTGAACACCTTCGTTACAAGTTCAATTACAGTTCTGTGACCTTAATTTTACAATCACTTACCTAAAATGAGACGACTCGACGACGAACATCGAAGAACACCCGGGTACCGGGTACTGCTCCTTCACCGAATTCCATCATTGCCGTCTGATTTCAATCAATTGATCCAGCCAACAGTTTTTTTTGATCAATCTAAGCTGGCTTTCAAGCTCAATTGTGTCTTCTAACTCCCCCACTTACACAACCCAATCCTCAATTTCTCTGAACTCCGCCGTGTCTATCCAAGACTTCCCAGGGCTTAAAGCTTCGATCCCTTGATCTGGATCGACTAAAGGAGGTCCCAGAAGACATAATTGATCCCTAATTGGTCTTGGGTTGGCCTACATTTTGAAATTGGATTCTCACTCCCTCAAGAACCCGTTTCGGATTTTGGACTCTCCTCTCACCATTTTCATCCCATTCCTCTCTCTCTCTCTCTCTCTCAGTCTCAACACTCTGCTCTAACCTCCTTGATCCCCTTCTCGTTCACAATTTCACTCAATTTGTCCTTGGAAAGGTCGATCATGGTCTGATCAATGTCTCTGTTTTCTCAGTTCCAATGGCACCAGCCCAGCGTATTTGTTTCCCGCACAGACACCACTCAAACTCTATTCAACCCACTCCAAGTATAAACTAACTCACATGTGGCCTCAAATTCCACTCAACACTTACACACACACTGAACACTCACCAGCACAATCCCTGTGCTTCCTCAAAAACCAACACGGCATTGCGTACCCGTGCACTACCCCAAACACCCCACTGTATAAACAATACCCAGTATGCCTAGCACTAAGTCTTCAATTCTAAACAATCTCCTCTCAATGTCACTAACCGTTATAAACAATTCATTGGGACAGATTAAACAATTCCCTCAGCCCATGCTCTGTTTTCTGAAAGGAATCCACGCCGCACACGACTGTCCCAAAAAAATGGCCAATTTACCATTTTTCCCTCACTTGGCAAATTACCAAAATGCCCCTCACTCGTCTAGACCCGTAATTTGGTCATCCGAACTCCGATCGACGCGTGCCGCCTGTCTACGGACTCAGGGCATCGAGACCTTCCTAACAGCCCTCGGTCCCCGGCCATCAGACCTCCCAGTCAAAAGTCAACAATTTCCCCATTTTCGTCCAAATTACGAAAATGCCCTTGGCCTTCAGAACGTCATAACTTTCACCCCGAACGTCGGAACCGAACATGTCACCTCTCTATGGACTCGTGACATCCCAAACTATGTCATGGTCATCGGTCAAAGTCCATTTGACCTTCCGAATAAAAGTTAACGTTTTACCCACGACTAGGGGTAAAATGGTCATTTTGCATCGTTCGTCCAATTTCGCCCAAGTAATCACCAATTGACCCCGTTAATCATGATTAGGTACTAATCTAATCCCGGATTCCAGGATGGGTCGTTACAATCTTCCCCCCTTAAAGAATTTCGTCCTCGAAATTCCAGCCGATCAGATCTCAACCGTTACTGCCTCCTTAAATTAGTTCCGTTCTCGAAAATTCCAATTATCCTTATTCCACATCTACCTCGTGGAAACATTTCGACCTCGCAACACGTGTACACTTACACCAGCTAAACTCATCTATACGTAGAGGCCCCATCATAGTCTTACGTCGGACCAACCACATCGACCACCCCGAGTGAAGTTGATCACCAGACCCGTGTTAATAACGCTTGTTAAATTCAACATTTAGCTGACTCCTTCAGCTAGTCGGTTCCTCTCAAACATTAATATACCTGACGTCTGCTCCCCCTGAGAGTCACCAAATCTAACTTGTCAGTCCATACCGACGCTACGAGCCAAACTTTCACTGCTTAAGCTTTACCACACTAGTAAAGCTCCATTCATCAGCCAATCGGTGTCGTCACCTCGTACCACCACTCACAACTACCGATGCATACCAACTCCGAATCTATCGGGTACTCGCTCAACGGTTACCACGTCACATCCGATTGACTTCGAAAGGAAGCCAAGCCCATCACTCACGAGTTGAAACCTCGAGTCAAATATAAACATTCCAACTCGCTCGAGTACAGATTAACTTCGAAAGGAAGTTCGGTCCAAGTATTCCCATATCTAAACATTTATGACAGAGCGATAAGCTCTTCACCTAGCCTGATCAAGGCGATCACAATTCGAGTCTGTTACCACGTCACCCGACTGGTAACACCACAATTCTAGATCGTCACCACGCCCAAGGCCCACAACATCATAATCCAGATCCACCTAGGATCCACCCATGCTCACAGCTAGCAATCCACCTGGAACCTGATTGGAGGATCTTACACCCTCTAGAATTCTTGTCAACCACACAACACCCCTCAACTATTTTCACGTCCAATCATTCACTCAACAACGTAACACATCCACTTGGTGGATCCCCTCCATTGACCTCATATTGATCCCTGCCACTCCACCTAGGAGAGACCAAGGATGATCCAATATGATGTCATCAACATCCATCCTTTCTGAGTGCAAACACAACTCACTGCACCCACCGTACCAAATATCCAACATCGTCTGCCACCAAGCAGAAAAAGGGAATCCTGTTTACCCCAACCTCGAGAAACTCAACTCCACCTGATGACCCCAAAACATACATGGGTCAACCACCCAATACACGATCATCGTACTGGTATCCGCGATCAACACCTGCTAGGGCAGAGAATAAGAAGCCAACCCCGATGACTTCCGAATACCAAACACCAATGATTTCCTCCTCCTTTCATATCCAGTAATTTCCTTGTACTTTCTGGGAATATAAGGAATGCATGGTCACACCAATCCTGGAGTTGACAATAACTCCCCGAATCCTCCAACTCTCATGACATAGGGAACGTCGTCCCAAGATTCCTCATGTCTCAAACATACCGTTTATCCACTAATCTCTAATCACCTCATCACTGTTGGGACTTATCCCAACACATCACCATCTCCGCTGGATTCCATCCAGCCCATCACTCAACCACTACTGAATCTCAAATACCAACGTACGTTCATCAAGACAGACTCACATCCCAACTCGTGGCTCAACACAATCTCACTCACTGACACTAGCACCAGCGCTAGTACCAGCACCAACGCACAATCACCCACACTAGCATACAACATCCACACTAGCACACAGTGTGCAAAGTTGATAGCCCTGGATCTCCGCTCATACCGAGCGACGATCCCGCATCATCACTCGTACCCCACAACCATGGGTACCACCATTCTGACAATCCACGTCAAGATAATGAACGTTCCCTAAACGCTCCATGATTCTCAACCACTACCACTACACCAAGTACCCACGATAATCAGCTATCTCCACAAGACCACCGTTCCACAAAACCAAGCTATAATTTCCTAACTCATTCAATACGTGACCATAAACCGGTCCTTGGCATCCTGGGTGCCAACGTTCCACACTCAGCCTTCCTGGCTCCTCTCGAGCCTTGATACCTTACTATGACTCATCTCACGTTCCTAACCCCAAATCCTGACTCATCGTGAGTCCCACATCCACATCTCGACTCCTCCTGAGTCCAAACTCATACCAAACCGATCATGTCATCACTGACATACCCAGTCCCCGAGGAATTTCTAATGCTCAACCACATTCTATACGACCAATAGGGCCTAAGAGATAGTACAATTTGCCCAATTATGAGGCCTTCCAGCCACCGGTCTCATTCGTCCCTGCGACCCACGCAATTCTATGTCTAACAAATCGCAATTCACAGTGTACACTACCCGACATCTGACCCTCAAACCAGGGTCAATCTCACCCGAGATCCAACACGAGGTCCCATACACCCTCGTCTACTCGTCTCACTACCAGGTCGCGCACGAGGCTTACGCTTCGGAGGCATGATGTGGCAACAGAATCAGCAACCTAGTGCTCTGATACCAAATTGACAGGACCACCCCCGAAAAGGGCATTGATAACCGAGCCCGGTCCTGCCCCCGTCTGGCAAGACGACTGAAATTCCAAAGTTACTCTCAGTACTTGCCAAATCAGGGATAGCCACACGTACTTACTCATGCCTCCGCCCTTCGAACAGCCTCGATCAACGCGCCACGACCTGGAGGGTCAATAAAAAAAACCAAAAGGTGTGAGTGGACAAAAATAAATCAGTTTATAAAACAGTTACCGAAAGACGTTTTTACCCTCCACGTAAAACCAATGCATGCATACAAAAAATCGTTTCGCAATCCATTACATTTTCAACATAAGAAATTCGTATATGAAAATCAAAAAAACATTTTCCATTCTTAATCTTCGGGTCTTAGCCCGCAATTATAAACACAGGGCCTCAGCCCAAAACCACGAAATCAGAATCCAAGTATACAACATAAACCAAATCCATCAACCATGTAAACCGGGCCACTGCCCAACACATCCGAACATCATAAAATAACAATGAATCACAATCAATCAGTTTGCTGGATATCAAGTGAGCCCGAGTCTTTAAACTCAAAACCATGCGCATAATCAGGCCTTCCCGGGATTTCAACGAGTCTTTAAACTCAGAACATAATCAATAGGCCTCGGGGGTATCACAATAACCGAGTCTTTAAACTCATTAAGGGCCCTCCCCCGTCATTAATTAACCGAGTTTTTAAACTCAAAACGTGCTCCAGCAATAGCACCAGGTCTTTAAACCCAAAACAGTTTTCAACGGATCTTTAAACCCAAAACATTTGTCAATCACAAAAACGCGGGATCCATCCCGAAACCGTATTTTTCACAACAGGACTCATGGTCCGAATTTCCACATTCAAATCCCCAAATCGTACTTCACAAAACATATTCAAATCATCATTAAACACGGGGCATGTATAATCACACCAAATCACTTTATTAAATCGTCTTCCATTCCCGAATTCGAATTCGCAATAATGATTCCGTAAGCCAGCATCCGGAAGCATCATCCCGAACCCAAACCAAGAATCCGTTTTCAAACTTTCGAAAACCGAAGTCTCGTTCATCAAAATTACTTTTATGCCCCGAGCATCAAGCCCGAAATCACCTTTTTCCAAAATCCATTTTAAAATCCTCAAAATCACAATCTCATTTCAAATTTCAAATTCAAACATCAAACAGTGGTCAAATCACCATATACATCAAAATCTCGTAAAACGTGCAAAACCGCAGAAATCTCGAAAATCGCGTCAGTACCGTGAATCACACTCACAATCATAAACAGCATCTTAAAACGCACAAATCACATAAAATCATTCATTAAACCATCATCAAGTAAAAAAGAAACCATAGTCTCGAAATACGTGTAATTTTGTATGCATATAAAAAATACGTATAAATACGGAAATCGAAATCAATCACCATTCATAATCATATTCATAGAAATCATAGAAATATTTATGCATGCATTAAATTTGAAAAGCAACGTCCACTCACACACCGTTCTTAAGGCTCGGTTTCGCGCCGTACGCGTTCCCGTAAATTCTGGCTTTTTCCAGAAAACCCGAATCCTGTTCGAAATCACATTCCAGGGTCATTAAGGTCTCAAATAACAACATACTAATTTCCCATAATTTTTTGGGAATTAATCATTAATTAAAAACGTAACGTAAACCTTCGGACCCTCGAACCAACATCGATACGGTGTTCGATACATTCGAAACCAACGCTAAAATATTCGTTACATTGACTAGGATTAAAGTCATTTTGAAATCACCTTGAAAAACCGTCCCAAGCGCCGTCACGCACCACCGTGAGTGGCTGCGCGTGACACCCACGCGCCAGCTACAGTAACATAAACAGTCATCGTCTTCACCCTGCTCACGGTTAAACGGGCCGTTCAACCCGCGTGATGACCTGTTTAGTTCACTGTCAAATCAACCCTAATTCTTTCAATTGAGCATTTGAACACCTTCATTACAAGTTCAATTACAGTTCTGTGACCTTAATTTTACAATCACTTACCTAAAATCAGACGACTCGACGACGAACATCAAAGAACACCCGGGTACCGGGTACTGCTCCTTCATCGAATTCCATCATTGCCGTCTGATTTCAATTAATTGATCCAGCCAACAATTTTGTCTGATCAATCTAAGCGAGCTTTCAAGCTCAATTGTGTCTTCTAACTCCCCCACTTACACAACCCAATCCTCAATTTCTCTGAACTCCGCCGTGTCTGTCCAAGACTTCCCAAGGCTTAAAGCTTCGATCCCTTGATCTGGATCGACTAAAGGAGATCCCAGAAGACAGAATTGATCCCTAATTGGTCTTGGGTTGGCCTACATTTTGAAATTGGATTCTCACTCCCTCAAGAACCCGTTTCGAATTTTGGACTCTCCTCTCACCATTTTCATCCCATTCCTCTCTCTCTCTCTCTCTCAGTCTCAACACTCTGCTCTAACCTCCTTGATCCCCTTCTCGTTCACAATTTCACTCAATTTGGCCTTGGAAAGGTCGATCATGGTCTGATCAATGTCTCTGTTTTCTCAGTTCCAATGGCACCAGCCCATCGTATTTGTTTCCCGCACATACACCACTCAAACTCCGTTCAACCCACTCCAAGTATAAACTAACTCACCTGTGGCCTCAAATTCCACTCAACACTCACACACACACTAACACTAACCAGCACGATCCCTGTGCTTCCTCAAAAACCAACACGGCATTGCGTACTCGTGCACTACCCCAATCACCCCACTGTATAAATAATACCCAGCACGCCTAGCACTAAGTCTTCAGTTCTAAACAATCTCCTCTCAATGTCACTAACCGTTATAAACAATTCATTGGGACAGATTAAACAATTCCCTCAGCCCATGCTCTGTTTTCTGAAAGGAATCCACGCCGCACACGACTGTCCCAAAAAAAATGGCCAATTTACCATTTTGCTCTCACTTGGAAAATTACCAAAATGCCCCTCACGCGTCTAGACTCGTAATTTGGTCATCCGAACTTCGATCGACGCGTGCCGCCTGTCTACGGACTCAGAGCATTGAGACCTTCCTAACGGCCCTCGGTCCTCGGCCATCGGACCTCCCGGTAAAAAGTCAACAATTTCCCCATTTTCGTCCAAATTACGAAAATGCCCTTAGCCTTCTGAACGTCATAACTTTCACCCCGAACGTCGGAACCGAACATGCCACCTGTCTATGGACTCGTGACGTCCCAAACTACGTCACGGTCATCGGTCAAAGTCCATTTGACCATCCGAATAAAAGTCAACGTTTTACCCACGACCAGGGGCAAAACGGTCATTTTGCATCGTTCGTCCGATTTCGCCCAACTAATCACCAATTGACCCCGTTAATCATGATTAGTTACTAATCTAATCCCGAATTCCGGGGCTGGTCGTTACAGAAAACCCTTGGTACTTTCTGATCAATCACAAAGCCAACCTATACTTTGTAGGGGCTTGCCTTGAAAAAAAAAACATATAAATAAAAAACAGGCGCTGAAAAGGAACCCACCCCAGCCTCTTAAACAAAGCTTAGTTTGGCAAGCGATGCTGGGCAATGCTCTGAACATGAAAATGTGCTCTAAATCAATGCTCGATTTTCCGGTTCTTTGCCCGAGCAGCCCCATGGGGATGCAAAAAGCCAATAATAGGAGTGGTTACTTAACATGATTCTCTTCGACTAAAAAGCCTTATAAATTTACGTGTTTTTTATCCAACTTAATAGAACATTCCATTGGATATGAATTATTTTGTTACATCTCGTCCTGCAAATTCGAAATTATTCCAATTAAAAGTCCTATGAGTGATTGTTGGACTTTGATAATGTAACCAACTTGGATTGTGATAATTAAACCCGAAACTACTTGGGCCGAAAGGTTTAAACACTATCTTCGGCCCAACCCAAATATTCAATCCTTAAAGCCTTCACTAAAAATCCATCAAAAACCTCACCTCCTTCTCCCTTCTCATGCAAACTCTCTTCTTTGTCATCTCCCTCACGCGACAGTAACACTAGCCACAACCACTTCTGTAGCCCTCAAATCCGACCATCATCGTGCTTACTAGCGACACTAAACAAAACCCCCTAGAGACAGACCTTTCCTGTCGTCACCGAAGTTGACGACCAGTCATGGCTGAGACAACCCAGAACTCTCCTCCCTCGTCGTCGACGATTCTGGTCGACCCATACCATGACCACCTCCATTCACCTTGCCGAGGAAAGGCATAGTGTGGAACCCAAAATCACCTGAAAATTGTGAAACCGCCATATGGCCCGTAATTCTTAAAATGACCAAATTGCCCCTGACAATAATAAAAATGACTTGAAGATACCCATACATTAAATAATCTATTTACCAGCTAAATACGTTATTTAATCGGGTTAAAAGTCTCCGTAATATTAATATTCTTCCCCGAGAGTTAATTGTCATTATTCTAAATAACGGACAATTAAATATTGATATTAAATCACAATAATTATCATTATTATCATAATGAGCTATTATTATAATTATTAAATAATATATTTAATTAATAATATATTATTTATTAATTACAAATTCAACCGACCAACCAGAACGCTCCGAAGCTCCAAGGTTTTCCTATAAATAGCGGATCTCATTTCACTTTCTAGGTAATTCTGTTCAACGCTACTTAAGCTCTTGAGATTTCTCTTCGAAGCTGACTTAAGCATTGGAGCGTTCTTGGTCGAACAACCCCCGGGTCTCGATCATTGAACGAACGATAGCTTACTGTTTGCTTGTTTGCATGGATCCTTGAGTCTTTTGAGTTTAAAGGACGAATTCAGCTTCAACAATTGGTGTTTTCATTGAGAGATAAAACGCAAAGTCATTCTAACAGATAATGGAACTCAGTTCACTGGCGCCAGATCATCTGGAGCCAGATCATCTACCGATTTGGACTTCCCAAAGTCATTCTAACAGATAATGGAACTCAGTTCACTGGCGCCATACTCAACGAGTTCTTTGAGTCTTGGAAGGTCAAACATTTCACTTCAACTGCATATTACCCCCGGGGTAATGGCCAGGCAGAAGCTTCAAATAAGACGATCCTCGACTGTATCAAGAAGCGACTCGATGATAAGAAAGGCTTGCTGGATGAGGAGTTGGATGGCACGCTCTGGGCTTACCGCACCACTCCCCGTCGTACAACAAGAGAGTCTCCATTCACCCTTGCTTACGGCACTGACGCAGTCATTCCTTCACATGTTGTTATTCCAGCGCCTTTTACCGAGCTCGATGATCTGGCAGTCAACTCCATCGCTTTAAGAACCTCACTTGATCTCAGCGAGGAATTAAGAGAGCAAGTGGTGAAGCGCATCTCCAGCTACCAGCAGTAAGTGAGAAGTTCCTACAACAAGAAGGCTCAACTCCGGCACTTTCTCCCAGGTGACCTTGTTCTCAAGAAAAATTTTGCAACACCCAATCGTCCAGGGTCTCAAAAACTCAAGTCCCCCATGGGAATGACCCTACCGAGTCTACCAGGTAGGCGGAAAGGGAAGCTACACCTTAGAGACAATGGACGGAAAGTTAGTGAGTGGTTCCATGAACCCTCATCATCTCTGAAAATATTATGTATAACGCAAACTAGAGCTCAAACCTAAGCTAGTCATTGTTTTGTGCCAAATATAGACTTTATTTTCAAGAATGATGTATTTAGACTTACAAATAAAGCTGTCAAGTCATTCCTAATTCACCTATGTGTTATTGTACTTTCGGCAAGGTTCCCTAAGCCTTCTTCCGAGAAGCACTCAAGCCTTCCTCCAGGAAGCATCCAAAGAATTCTTCCGAGAAGCACTCAAGCCTTCCTCCAAGAAGCATCCAAAGTCTTCCACCAGGAAGCACACAAAGCCTTCCATTAGGAAGCACTTAAAGCCTTCCACCAGGAAGCACCCGAAACCTTCCTTCAGGAAGCACCTCAAGCCTTCCTCTTAGGAAGCACCCTAAGCCTTACTCTTGGAAGCACCCTAAGTTTTCTTCATGGAAGCACTTCAAGCTTTCACTTAAGAAGCACAAGCCCTTCCTTGAAGGCAACACCAATGCAAATGCTAACAAAGTTAGTTAAACCCCACCATTGAACGCCCATGGCTACAACGGGGGGGCATTTGATGAACAAATAAGTTTGGGATACATCAAATAGTTGGAAAAATTTGACAAAGAGCTGGGAGAACAAAATTTTTCATGAATATTGTTTTCATTTATTCATTCCAAGAATGGCTGGCTAATCACAACTCGATTGCTCAAACCAGTTATTCAATACAAAAATGAAAATGTAATAGTCAACATACACATGTAAAGAAACTATGGATGCAAGTCTTCACACCCCATGGTTCTTCGAAACTCTGACCACTCGTCTGCGGAAAGTAGGGAAATGTCGTCAAAAGTGACTCGTCGGTTTCAGGAACATCAACTTTCTTAGCCTCGTCTCCAGGCTCGGGTCCAGCCTCGGGCTCTACTTCTAGTTCAAGCTCTTGCTCTTTGGTGGTGATCCCGCTCCGGCTCTCCATACCCAACTTTTGCACTTCACTTTCCTAGAAGTACAAAGTTGTGGGGGCATGTGGTGGTAACGAGCAATCAGCTTTCAGATTTTCTATTTCAGCTTCTAGGAGTTTGACTTTCTCTTCCGACTCGTTAAGGGCAGTGTCACGTTCACTCTCTACCAACAACTTTTTTGCATGGCTTGTCTCAAGCTCGAGCATTTTGTTCTCTAATGAACAAATTTTACCCACCAAGGCAATGTTGTTTCGTATAGAATGGTCGCGACCCTCTCGAAGGCGGATGCACTCTGATTTCATTCGTTTGTTCTCCTCTTCCAACCCCGCTTGTCCACGAAGTATGTCAACCAGCTTGTGAGCCCCCGCCTTTGCGATCCTGAGGTCTCTAGCAACTTTCTCATATGCAGCCGGTGGCACAACCTTCGCCATTTCTACAATCTCAGGGGCAGCCTCTATATCCACAGCCCTAGAAGTTGGTTGTGCTCTTTCCACTAGACGTTCTGAACCATCATCCCGAAGAGCTTCAATCATTTCAGGGGAAGTAGAGACAACCTTCAGGGTCTTGGAAGGGTCTTCCGCTTGCTCTGAAGGACCATCTGAGGCTCTACATTTGCTGGATGATCCTGCTGGACTAGCTTGGCAGGGTGTGGAGTCCGGGACATCTTGTGAATGCATTTCGGGACCTGATTTCTTTTTTGGGGGTGCATCAAGTCCTTCTCTATGGTTCTTCTTCTGGATGACAACCCTCTTTAGACGAAGCAGAGCACTTAACCACTTCTTGACTATGCTAGCCGGAGGTCTTCCGTCATCAGTATCTCTAGATGGGCAAAGCAGCCAGCTCATCTAACGAAACTCAGGAGGAATCTTCAGGGCTCTGTCGATCTTCGTAAGGTCAGGATGGCTCTCGAAATCTGAATACAGTTCATCGTGAGTACGGAAACGAGATGCAATCCTCACATTCCCACTGCAGTTGCGATACCATGTGCCACCCATTTCAAAACAGCTCTGCCTGTATGCCCCATCGGTAAATACAGTGTTCATGAACAGCTCAACTTTGGGGACGACTTGCGTGAGACTTCTGCCGGAGAGCCCATCGTGTGCTATGGTGTAGTAGTTCCAGAATTCCTCGTCAGTGAGCTCCAGTTTGAAAAACTCGTTCAGCTTTTCAAAACACATTACGTGTCTGTAAGAGTCAACATTCAGTTGAGCAGGCGAACAACCCATCTAACTAAGAATCCCGAAGAAAAACTTTGAAAACGGGAATTTGAATCCCCAATTGACGATCAAAGGGTGGAATTTGGTCCATCTCTTGGACTTCAGATTCCTTCCTCTGCTATTCTTGGGAGCTTTCTAGGAGGAACATCTATCACAAAGCTCTGCAAGTACCCCTTCTGGAAACGTGTGTTTGTAGCAGATTTTCCACGCCTGGAAATCTTCTGGTCCTTCAAAGTCCTTGTCCTTCCCTCGGAATGGAATTTGACTACGCAAGCCACCCTGCTCCCACAATGCGAGCCTGCTAGGTCTCTCCAGAAGTGCACCTTGACGCATCTTGAAACTAACGCCATGAACAAATCAAAAGTTCACCGCTTGAATCGTTGCCAACGGATGTCCCGAACCCTCGAAATGAGTAGAAACGTCCACCTACAATAAAGGGACAAAATTATTAGTTCCTGAAAAAATATATACCAAATATATACGTACTAGACTATATCCACAAAATAATTGTTCGAAATACGAATGCAATTATCAAACACATTAATAATATTAATATATTAAATACACATTTTAATGTATTAATATATTTATATAAATTAAATATACATATATTTAAAATACGCATGTTATCATTAAAAACATTAATAAAATAGATATACAAAACATACGTTTAATATATTAAATATATATATACTTGCAAAAAAAAACATGAAAAAATATATATATAATATGTATATTAAATACGTATAAATAGCACATTGGAGGCATGCCCTAGAACCACCCGATGGTCACCAGAACCTTAAGAACACCCAGCCAAAGCTCGCCACATGGCGGCACACAGTGACTCCAGCCTCACCGCCAATAACGACACGCCGCGTGGAAGTCAAAGAGGGGCAGGTTCAAAATGAGGCCGCATATCCTCACGCGTTGGTCATCCAGGAAGGACGACGGTCTGTCCAATTCGCGCCACGTTGCAGAAGCCTCCGATCGATGAAGAACGTGTGGCGCCCTTTGCGTCGTGCTCCCTGACGGCTCTGCGAGCGACTTGTGCTTGTCGGCACTTGCAGCGTACACACTTGGCGCACTCCAAAAATGTTTGGCACGCGTCGTCCTTCACGCCAGCCACTGACGGGATCCACTGTTCGCTGCACCTACTCCAAAGCGCCCACACCGCCTGCCACATGTCTAGTCAAGCCCCTTGCTCCATCAAGTCAAGCCGCTCATTTTATTTTTCTTTTCTCACTGCCATCAACTACTACGAACGGCTTCACACTCTTTCTCCATCTTTGTCGCCCAAAGACAAAACAAAGCAAGCCAGAAAGTGACAAAAACAAATATATAAATATTTTACCTTCTCTTTGGGGTTTAGCGCACGGCTTCCTAGGAAGTTCTCAAAATTCCTCACGCTTATGAGCTCTTCTCTCCCTCCAGCAGAAAATTCTTTTCCCTCACACTCAAACTGATGGGAAGTTTAGGAGTCAATTTTTCAGTTGACAATTTTAGCTCTGACATCTCCATTTTAAGGAACAAACACCTCACAACGTACACAAGGGGCATTAATTCTTATTTTTAATAGGATTGATTGTCATTCCTGGGAGGTTTGAATTTCCTAAGGGTTGAAAAAGGAAAAAAGTGCTTCATTTTTCTTTTACCCACATCAACTTCAAATGGGCCATCAGAACAAATATGTTTCAAACCCAAATTTCTTTAGGCCAACCTTTTCAGACTTCAAGCCCAATTTTGCTAGACTGAATATTACAATCCGAAGTCAAAATTTTTCGAACCACAACACCAAGCCCAGTGAAAATTCCTGAACATATTCCAAAGTTTGTACATCCCTTAGGATTCCTCGAATTCCTAAGCAATATGGGGGCATTTGTGGAACCCAAAATCACCTGAAAATTGTGGAGCCGCCATGTGGCCCGTAATTCCTGAAATGACCAAATTGCCCCTGGCAATAATACAAATGACTTGAAGACACTCATACATTAAATAATCTATTTACCAGCTAAATACGTTATTTAATCGGGTTAAAAGTCTCCGTAATATTAATATTCTCCCCGAGAGTTAATTGTCATTATTCTAAATAACGGATAATTAAATATTGATATTAAATCACAATATTTATCATTATTATCATAATGAGCTATTATTATAATTATTAAATAGTATATTTAATTAATAATATATTATTTATTAATTACAAATTCAACCGACCAATCAGAACGCTCCGAAGCTCCCAAGGTTTTCCTATAAATAGCAGAGCTCATTCCACTTTCCAGGTAATTTTGTTCAACGTTATTTAAGCTCTTGAGATTTCTCTTTCGAAGCTGACTTAAGCATTGGAGCGTTCTTGGTCGAACACCCCCCGGTTCTCGATCATTGAACGAACGATAACTTACTATTTGCTTGTTTGCAGGGATCCTTGAGTTTTTTGAGTTTAAATGACGAATTCAGCTTCAACACAAAGCAATCTCAGTCGCCTGCGGTGACGGATCTTGCACCGAAAATTTGGATTGGCTAAATATGAAAGGAAGGCACATAATACAAAGAATATAATAAACTTTACCCCATAATTGCATATTCGTATATAAATAAAAGCTTGAAAGAAATAAAACAAATAAATAAGTAATCAAATATTCAATGCACATATAGAATATCATTATCTAATTTTATTTTGTATCCCATGCGTTATTTTGATACAAGGATATAAGGGGAGTGAAAGTAAATTATTTAAATATTAGGTATTCACCTCACTTGAGGAAAGTCGAACCCGAGACCTCGCATAGTGCAGAGGAATACTATTAGGTTACGGGTCATTATGACTGTAAAATTCTCCACTGAACTTCATTATTGATATTGTGAGCATGTTTTGAAAAATAAAAGCGGAATATTTCTTTTCATGCATTTTTCCGAGTGTAATATGTTAATTTTTATGTATTAAAATTCTAAATTTTATTATAACTTTAAATATTAATTATATTTTTATCGTTAACTTGAATGGGCTATAGCACACCCAGCCCAAGATGTAGCCCCATCCCTGGTCGCCTATATTTCGTGAATCAAGGGTTCACGGCCTACGGTTGCCGAGACTTCCTAGCAAGATTTCGTGAAATTCAAGTATTTTCTCGGCCTAAAATGGATATTTGGAATCCTGGCTGGCTTTAAATAGATGAATTTGGACTAATTGCATGTCTTTGGCTAAGAATTGAAGAAGTTAGGGGTAGTCTAGAACTTGGCTTCCGCCTGCGACGACGTGTGGGCTCTGACTTCGACGCGTGACACGCGTGACACCTTCCTAAATTCTACCCTGATATTATTGCTATATTTTAATTGCATGTTTATTAGTTAGCAATTTAGCATCTCTTCAATCATGATTGTTAGTTAGAATATCGATAAGTAATACTTATATTCCCGAGCATGTTTGAGTTATGGTTATGTTAGATTCATGAGATGTGTAGTAGTTGTTGCCAGTATATTAGTACATATTGGCTAGCCACACAGTGGCGTTCACGTGATCATTTATCCCCGCTCGTTTGTATACTTGTTAAATAAAGTCATCTAGGCTCCGTGCTTTAGGGGACATGAAGTAATGATACTTAGTACCTCACCTTTACGTGATCGAGGCACACAAACGAACTAAAGATATCAAGCCTATCATATGTGTACGACTCGAGCAACTCAAAAGCATATTTAGTGGCCTATACATTCTATAATGTATGCTTTTGGATAATCATTAGACTGCTGATTGTTTTATTATTATTATCTCATAATGAAACAATAATGAGTTAAAATGCGCAAACAAATCACCCATTAAAAAGCGAAAAAAGAATATCACTTGATTGTAATTTTTTAAAAAAAAATACAACTGAAAGTTTTGTAAACCTCACGCTAAATGTTTCCCAATTCAACCATACTATATGAGACTGGCGAAATACTAGTGTTTATTTAAAATTTTCTCGCTTCAAGAATGATATGTTTGAAGACTATACATTTTTGTCCCGATTTCGTAACTTAAAAGAGTTAAATATGATGCTTTCCATTACATAGTTGTAACGACCCGTTCTGAAAACTTGAGGCATTTTCAGAACATAAATTCGGAATGAACGTAATTACCTAGTCTTTATTACCAGCCCAAAAGTCAATTTTAATTTCGAGAAACTTCTCGGAAGTTTCGATTGGATCGATGTGTGCATCTCGAACTCACGAGTTCGTAAAACAGGTGGCACACAGACCATAAAGATCAAACACTTAAGCTACGGTTCTAAAGGCCTAAGGGATTTTTATAATTTGGTTATAACGAGGGTATTTACGTAGTTTATGCTCATTTGAGCGACGAGTCAGCAACCTTGTGACTAAACCTATTTATTTGTTGATAAGTGTTAAATGCTGGGAGAGGACGGTGCAAGGCGGCCTTAGCTCCAACTTCTGTTATATATTGAGAAAACCGTGAAGGCCGGGATGCTCTCTCTGAGTTCTCTCTCGGCATGATTCTTATGGTCTATGTAACGATCCGTCCCGAATCTATGGGGTTAATTAAGAATTAATTGAGGATTATCAATGATTAATCAGGGATTAATCGAGAATTATCAGACGATCAGAGTGAAATTACGATTTTGCCCCTAAAATGGTGAAAAAGTTAACTTTTGACCTCCCATGTCAAATGCACGTGGATCGAGATCCATTACGTAGATCGAGACGATACGAATCCATAGGCAGACGACACGTTGAAATAGGATACGTACGGGAAAGTTAAGGGTCAAGGATGATTTTTGTACTATTCACAGTTGCATAATTTTTGGGCATTTAATATGGGACCCAAAATATCTATTTTGAGACCATAGGATGAGTGACACCTGTCACCCACCCTATGGCCCCTTTTAATTAATTCATGCATCATCATCTCCATTTCATCTTCTTTATTCATTCTACCCGAACACCCACCCCTTCCCCCATTCCATCTCCTTCAACTTGCATCATCTGATACCATAGAGAAGGGTTGAGGACGTGAGAGAGATTGAGAGATGGATAGGGAGACGACGGAGGCCACGACGATGGCCGAAAACCATGGAAATAAAAAGGTAAACCCATGGGTTTTGGGAAATTTGATTTTGGTTTTAGGCTTTTGGACTATGTTTTGATGCCATGGTTGTGTTCTTGGAGCTCATACGAGCCTATAGGATAAAAAATGGGAGGTTTTCGACGTTGGGAGTGGCCAGAACATGGATCAAAAGTTTGGCCGAAACTTTAGAAGCCTGTGTCACGACCCGGCTCATCTAACACAATATTGTCCGCTTTGGGCCCAACCCTCACGGTTTTGTTTTCATAACTTCCCAATAGGTCACCCATCATGAGATTGCACCAGTCTCAACTCGCTTAACTTTGGGGTTCCAATCCCCCCCAAAGCCACCGAGCTCCCAAAAGGTCTTGTGTTAGATAGATACATGTCACACATATAAGGTACTTCACCTTTCCCTCCCCGAGCGATGTGAGATCGTTCACCGATCTTACCTTTCCAAGCTCATGGGTCTTGCTCACCGTTTTTACTTCTCAAGCTCACGGGTCTTGCTCCCCATTCTTGCTTCCAAGACCGGGTCTTACAATCCACCCCCCTTGGGGCCCAGCGTCCTCGCTGGCACCCTTCCGGTCAGGGTCCGGCTCTGATACCATTCTGTCACGACTCGGCCCATCTAACACAATATTGTCCACTTTGGGCCCACCCCTCACGGTTTTGTTTTCGGGAGCTCACGTGCAATGACAGGACCCGCCACGATCCCACAGGGACCACAAGGGGACGTGCCCTGCTCCCGTCTGACATCCAATAATTCATACCAATTTGAACCTCAAACATCAAATGCATAAATAACCAAATTAAAGTTATACATCAAATCCGAATTAAACAGATGTCAGACAAGGGATGAAATCCAAAATTACAAGATGCGAGCACGACTCTAAAGTAAACCTGCGGGTACACCACCCAACAGGGGTTCAGGTACGCAGAAGTAGATCTATGCCTCAGCCTCAGCCTCAGGTTCCTCCTCTACCTCAGTATCACGACCTGGAGGGGTTACCAAAAACATTAAGGGTGAGTGGACCGAAACATCAAGTTTATAAAATCATTTGATAAGTAAAACATATAATTTACCTCTCCGTTTTCCAAACATGCATGCAATCGTATTTAAAACCATCAATCATATAATATGAACCATAAGGCATATAATAAAACCATAAGTATAATTTGAGTTGCTGCACTATACACTCCAATCCCGACATCCCTGATGTCTGACGTCCCTGACGTCCAATAAGGTCACTATCACAAGGCTACGCGTGCCACTCGGGTCTCAATTCCGAGTTCAATCCCCGAACCCCGTTCGGGTACAGCATCCCTGATGCTTAGCGTCATAGACGCTGGACATTCTAGACGTCCATGACCTCTCCGGGGTACCTCAACCGGAGGAGACAGTACCATATGGAAGGATCTATACAGTGCAGTACCAAATACATTTTATTGATATCCACATGCAAAGCATATATATATACATAGATAAAATCCGAACCAATCAATAAGTTTCATCAGACGGGTCTCAAGCCCAAATACCGTGA
The DNA here is from genome assembly GCA_032719365.1 of Prinsepia uniflora. Classification (NCBI taxonomy): domain Eukaryota; kingdom Viridiplantae; phylum Streptophyta; class Magnoliopsida; order Rosales; family Rosaceae; genus Prinsepia; species Prinsepia uniflora. The sequence continues at coordinate 15,845,545 of CM064868.1, read as the reverse complement.
AACGTGCCATAACCGTGATTTCCATATCATCAAAATCCATTATTTTTTTTAGCATGTGAATATGTATAATAAACCAGAAAACATTTATGCACGCAAGGGTTTAAGAAAATGGCCCACTCACAGTACAGTCCTGCTGAAAACTGAGCGTATACCCTCGATCTGGTACAATTATACAATCCATGTCATATCCAAAGTATACGTAAGGGTCAATACAAACCCCTAACATTCAACTATGAAACCCTAGACCGAAACCGGCCCGAGAAAGCCGCCCGAACGCGCTTTCCAAGGCAATAAACCTCATTTTGACCAACTTAATGATCTCCTATCGACCCCGAAACCACCGCCATTGGATCCGGATCGTCGAAACCTAAAGAATAGTGGTGGTCCCACCAAAATTACTGTTCATACGCGCCCCCACGCGCCTGGGCAACCCCCTGGTCAACTGTGCTACAGTACTGCTGACGTCAGCATGACGTCACTGCTGACGTCAGCATGACGTCATCACTGACATTGTCAGAGGACACATGTCAGCAGTCCATTGGTTTCTGGTCTGACAGTTTCTGACATGATGACGTCATCAGATACAGTAACCGGGTCAGAGAACCGGGTCACTGCAGACCCACGGCTCGACCCGATCACAGATCGTGATTCCGATCACCATTTCAGGTGAGATTTGTTCCTATGGACTCGTCTCAACCTCCTCAATGGTTCTGTGCAATTAGAACTAGATTCTAGGTCGAAGACACTAACTGAAAATCGACGGGAAGGTTGGCTGCCGGTTCAGGTTATCTTCTCCGGCGAGTCGTCGACTTTCCAGCCACGGTCCTGGGTTCAATCTGATCGTCAAGGTCCCCTGAGTGTGTCATGACAACAACCAAACAATTCCAACGTCAAAAACGGACGTTTCGAAGTAGGGAAGGAAATCGGGTACTCACGGGTTTTTGGTCCTATCGCCGCCGTGTCGCCACCGTACGCCGTCCAGATCAGTTCCTGGTCGTCCTGTCGTCACGGTGAACCCAACCGTACGTTGGTTCGAGTCCACGAGTGAAGATTTGGATGGTTTGGTGACTTGGGCTGTTCGGGTTTCTTCTCGAGTCTGAGGGAAATCCGGCCGTGCAGGGTGGCCGTGGAGTGGTGGCCGGCGTCAGGGAGGTGGTTGTTAGTTGCCTGAGGTGTGGGGTTGAGTGGTGAGAGCTGGTGAGTTGGTTCCAAGAGGAAATCGTGCAATCGGGTTGAGAGAATGATCAATGTAGGTGTAATGCCTCATGGATTTTAATACAGAATAGGAAATTAAATCAAGGGCCAGGATTGAATCTCATAATGAGATCAAAGGTGAGGATTAGATCTGGAGATTTCAGATCTAAGGGCTGTGATTAAAAGTTGGTTTTAATGGTATTTAAACCCATAGTGGATCTGATCCAATCTAGCCAATGGGTGGGTGACACTTGTCACTCACCAGGTGTCCTCCAATCAGATTTTCAGAATAAAATATTTGGCACGAAAACCGAGACACGAACCTCCCAATTTCACGTTTCTAACCATAACTTCCTCGTACGAAGTCCGATTTCGGCGTGCCGCCTGTATACGGACTCAGGACGTCGAGACCTATCTAACGGTCCTTGAGTCGCGTGAAAATTAATTTTCAAATGAAAAGTCAACATTTTCGCCCCAACCGTCAAAATTACGGTAATGCCCCTGAACTTCCGATAGTCATAACTTTTTCCCTGATCGTCCGAATTGGACGTGCCACCTGTCTATGAACTCGTGACGTCCCGAACTACGTCACGGTCATAGGTCAAAGTCGATTTAATTCATAAATCAAAAAGTCAACAATTGGTCATACCAATCACAAGGGTAAAAGCGTCAATTCACACATTAAATCACAATATTAAAATCCTCGAATTTCCGGGGTGTTACATGCAACTTCCCAGTAGGTCACCCATCATGGGATTGCACCAGTCTCAACTCGCTTAACTTTGGGGTTCCAATCCCCCCCAAAGCCACTGAGCTCCCAAAAGGCCTTGTGTTAGATAGATACGTGCCCACACATATAAGGTACTTCACCTTTCCCTACCAGATTGATGTGGGATCGTTCACCGATCTTACCTTTCCAAGCTCACAGGTCTTGCTTACTGTTCTTGCTTCTCAAGCTCACGGGTCCCGAAATTTCAAAGAAACAACTGAGGAAATTGATCTCGTATCTGAGCCTCAGGCTCCCATGTGGCTTCTTCCACATTCTGGTTTCTCCAGAGAATTTTCACGAGAGGGATCGTCTTCCGACGTAGTACCTTGTCCTTCCGATCCAAGATCTGTACTGGTTGTTCCTCAAAGCTCAAATCCTCCCGTAGTTTGACAGGTTGTTCCCCAAGTACGTGAGAAGCATCACGTACGTACTTCCGCAGCATCGATATGTGGAAAACATCGTGAACTCTAGATAGTTCTGGAGGTAGCGCCAATCTGTATGCAACTCTATCAATTCTCTCCACGATCTCATAAGGTCTGATAAAACGCGGACTCAGTTTCCCCCATCGACCAAATCGGATAATCCCTTTCCACAGAGATAACTTCAGGAAGAAAAAATCTCCCACTTCAAATTCCAAGTCTCGAATCCGTCGATCGGCATAACTCTTCTGGCGATCCTGTGCCGCCTTCAATCTCTCCCTGATAACACGAACAGTTTCCATGGTTAAGTCCATAAATTCCGGCCCTACAGCCGCTCGCTCTCCTACCTCCGTCCAGCAGATAGGTTTCATGCACTGTCGACCATACAGTGCCTCATAGGGTGCCATCCCGATGCTTGCCTGATAGCTGTTGTTGTAAGAGAATTCCATCAATGGCAAATGAGTATCCCAAGAGTCCTGAAACTGTAGCACACAGGACCTCATCATGTCCTCCAGGGTCTGAATGGTCCGTTCAGACTGTCCATCGGTCTGTGGATGGAAAGCAGTACTGAAACGTAAGGTTGTTCCCAAAGTAGCTTGCAAACTCCGCCAGAACCTGGAAGTGAAACGCGGATCACGATCGGACACAATCGATTCCGGCGTACCATGCAATCGTATGATTTCCTTCACAAACAACTGAGCCAGTCGGTTAGGTTTATAGGTCTCCTGAACTGGCAGAAAATGGGCTGATTTGGTTAACCGATCCACGATCACCCATACTCCATCCACTCCACTCCGAGTCCTCGGTAACTTAAAGACGAAGTCCATGGTGATGTGATCCCACTTCCACTTGGGAATCGGAAGTGGCTGCATAGCCCCATAAGGTCTCTGCCGTTCCGCCTTAACCTACTGACAGGTTAAGCATTTGCTCACGAACTCAGCAATATCCTTCTTCATTCCTGGCCACCAATAATGGTTCCGGAGGGTACGGTACATCTTTGTACCTCCCGGATGCATAGCATAGGCCGAACTATGGGCCTCCTCAAGAATCTCGGCTCGTAACTCTGCCACTGCAGGTACACACAAACAGCCCAATTTCACAAGTGCTCTATCGTCCCGGATGGTAAAATCCTGTCTCCCATCCGCATCGACCTCAATTCTGTAAATACAGAGTATCGGATCCTGAAGTTGTGCCTCGATGATCCGATCAATCAGTACTGGTCGTACATGGAAGCTGGCCAACAAAGCTCCATGCTCATCCGTACCCAAGATAACTCCCGCCTTCCGGAGTTCCACCAGTAAGGGAAGATACACCATCCCCAGGTGTGCGACTGATCCCACTGATTTCCTGTTGAGTGCATCAGCCACCACATTGGCCTTACCCGGATGGTACTCGATCGTACAGTCATAATCTTTCAGCAGCTCCAACCATCTCCGTTGTCTCATGTTAAGCTCCTTCTGAGTGAATAGGTATTTAAGACTCTGGTGGTCGGTGTATATCCGACACGTTGCGCCGAATAGATAATGCCTCCAGATTTTGAGAGCATGAACCACCGCCGCCAACTCCAAATCATGGGTAGGGTAGTTCAACTCATGAGTCTTCAGCTGCCGGGATGCATAGGCGATAACCTTGCCAGTTTGCATCAACACGCAGCCCAGACCTTGCAGCGATGCATCACTGAAGACCACAAACTCTCCACTGTCATCCGGCAATGCAAGGACAGGTGCAGTAGTCAATCGATCTTTCAACTCTTGAAAGCTCTGATTGCACTGCTCGTCCCAGATAAACTTCACTCCCTTCCGAGTCAAACGAGTCAATGGTGCAGCAATTTTGGAGAAACCCTCCACGAATCTCCGGTAGTAACCCGCCAATCCGACAAAACTCCGCACCTCGGTCACTGTTGTCGGTCTAGCCCAGTTGGTCACCGCTTCTGTTTTCTGGGGATCCACGCAAATCCCATCCGTCGATATCACGTGTCCCAGAAAACCAATACTTCTCAGCCAAAACTGACACTTGCTCAGCTTGGCGTACAATTGTTCTTGTCTCAGCCTCTCCAAGACCAACCGTAGATGTTCCTCATGTGCACGGGCACTCCTCGAGTACACCAAAATATCATCGATGAACACAATCACGAACTTATCCAGGTAGGGTCGGAAGACCCGGTTCATCAGATCCATGAATGCTGCTGGAGCATTCGCCAAACCAAATGGCATAACAAGGAACTCGTAGTGTTCGTAACGGGTTCGAAAAGCAGTTTTTCAGAATATCCTCCTCCGAAATCCTCAGTTGGTGATACCCAGACCGCAAATCAATTTTCGAGAAGCACTGAGCTCCCCGCAACTGGTCAAAAAGGTCATCGATCCTGGGTAGAGGATACTGGTTCCTCAGTGTCACCTTGTTGAGATGTCGATAATCAATACACAAACGGAGACTTCCCTCCTTCTTTTTCACGAACAACACCGGTGCTCCCCACGGTGAAGTACTCGGTCGGACATATCCCAAATCTACCAACTCCTGCAATTGAGTCTTGAGTTCTCGTAACTCGGCCGGCGCCATCCGGTATGGTGCCTGGGATATAGGTCGGGTACCAGGGAGTAGTTCAATTGTAAACTCGATCTCCCGTGAGGGTGGCAATCCAGGTAAGTCTTCCGGGAATACATCCGGAAACGCACATACCACCGGTATTTCATCAATACCCGGAGTATCAACCTGTACCGACACGACATGCGCCAGATAACCCTGACATCCCTTCCGTAGAAGTTTGGTAGCAGTAAGTGACGAAATCACTTCAGGAGGCGAACCATCACGTTCCCCCTGAAAGATAACCTCCGGCAACCCCGGGCTCCGCAGAATCACTTGCTTGCTACAGCAATCGATGAGCGATCCGTGCTCCGATAGCCAATCCATCCCTAGGATTATATCGAAGTCGTGGATATCCAGAATAATTAAGTCTGCTGGTAAATCCACATCCTCAATTCTTACCGGGCACCTCCGAATCACCTGATTCACAAGGTACACGATGCCCATCGGGGTGCCAACACCCATTTCGCAATCTAAAGCTGATACCACACAATCAAGCATACCAGCACAACTCTTCGAAATAAAAGAGTGTGTAGCCCCCGCATCCATCAATACACATACAAGAAGGTTTAAGATATGAAGTGTACCTGTGACCATGCCTGGGGCAGTCCTCGCCTGCTGCTGGGTCATTGCAAACACTTGGGCCCTCGGCCCTCCGTTCCATCCGCGCCCGCGCGCGCCACGCCCAGCACCACGGTCACCTCCCTGACCGCGACCTCCATTAGTGAGGGAAGCCGGGCTCTGCACCACACTAGAGCCCCCAGCGTCGTTGTTCTTGGATAACTGCGGGCAATCACTGGCATAGTGGCCCTCCTCTCCGCAAGCAAAACAAGTTACTGGCCTTGGCCTGTCCGAATGCCCGCCAGAAGCACCGCTCCAAGATGAGCGCTGCCTAGAGTTGTATCCAGATCCTCTGCCCTGAGAGCCTCCGCGTCGACCTGACCAGCCACGACCCTTGAAGGATGAGGGTGATCCCCTGTAGCCTCCTCCCTTTTTGTTCTTATGGCCCGATGGTCCACAATGTGGGCGATCCTGACGTCGCCCCTCGCCAGAAGGTTGTCATGTCTGGTGTGCCGCCAGACTGGCCTCGACACGCACCGCAGCGTCGACCAAATCTCTCAGTGAAGCATGAGTAGCAGTAGTCACACTTTCCCGGATCTCCCATCGGAGTCCAAGCTCAAACCTTTGGCATTTGTCCTCCTCCGTGCTCACGAATGATGCAGCGAACCGGGATAGTTTTCCGAAAGTTTGCTCGTAGTCCGCAACGGACATATCACCCTGCTCCAGCCGCAGGAACTCAGCCTCTCGTGCCACGCGGAACGATCACGGGTAGTACTGGTCCAGAAATCTGGAACGGAAAGCTTCCCAAGTAGTGGTATGGACAGACCACCCAGACATTTCGAGGCCGTGCCACCACTGGTAGGCTCCTCCTTCCAGCAAGAAGGCCGCCAAAGTTACCCGTTCGCCCGGAGGGCAGTGCATCACCGAGAAGATCCTCTCCCACTTGGTGATCCAATCATGAGCATCCTCGGGGTTTGATCCCCCGCAGAAAGGAGTGGCTCCCAAACGTTGAGCCCTTTCAATGTTCGCGCATTCCATCTCCCTTTCCAGATCCTCGTCCGTTCGAATATGAGGAATTCTCCTAGGAGGCATAACCAACTGTCAAGAGGCATAGATCAGATAACAATATTCTTAAAAGTCGAAAAGTAACTAGTACTAATCGCTAGTCTAGCATGCTGACCATAACCTAGTGCTGACCATTACCTAGTGCTCTGATACCAAACTGACAGGACCCGCCCCGATCCCACAGGGACCACAAGGGGACGTGCCCTGCTCCCGTCTGATATCCAATAATTCATACCAATTTTAACCTCAAACATCAAATGCAAAAATAACCAAATTAAAGTTATACATCAAATCCGAATTAAACAGATGTCAGACAAGGGATGAAATCCAAAATTACAAGATGCGAGCACGACTCTAAAGTAAACCTGCGGGTACACCACCCAACAGGGGTTCAGGTACGCAGAAGTAGATCTATGCCTCATCCTCAGGTTCCTCCTCTACCTCAGTATCACGACCTGGAGGGGTTACCAAAAACATTAAGGGTGAGTGGACCAAAACATCAAGTTTATAAAATCATTTGATAAGTAAAACATATAATTTACCCCTCCGTTTTCCAAACATGCATGCAATCGTATTTAAAACCATCAATGACACGACCCATCCCAATCCCCCCGGGATTACCATGGAATGTGACGTGCTCCCGTCTGACAAGAGGCGCCAGACAAGGGATAACCGATTGCCATTGCCCAAAAGGGCTTCCAGAGTGCGTAAGGATCGATGGAGGAGGTGTGCGATGCTCAAGTCTCTGCTGCAGTCGTATCCGGAATCAACCTGAAGGGCATTGAAAACAAAAGCTGTGAGTGGACGAAAATAAACAAGCCTGTTTAAAACATTTATAAGACATTTATGCCCCTCAGTAAAATCATATGCATGCACCAAAACCAATAATCCCATATTTATTTAGAAATAACCATTAGGGCCTTAGCCCGGAAACCAAAGCATAGTTTCAATTTCCAAAAGTAAATCCAAGAGTTATTTCATAAATCCAGTAATATGAACCATAAGGCATATAATATAAACCATAACCATTATTTTAGCCACTGCACTATACACTCCAATCCCGACATCCCTGATGTCTGACGTCCCTGACGTCAATAAGGTCACAATCACAAGGCTACGCGTGCCACTCGGGTCTCAATTTCCGAGTTCAATCCCCGAACCCCGTTCGGGTACAGCATCCCCGATGCTTAGCGTCATAGACGCTGGACGTTCTAGACGTCCGTGACCTCTCCGGGGTACCTCATCCGGAGGAGACAATATAATATGGAAGGATCTATACAGTGCAGTACCAAATACATTTTATAGATATCCACATGCAAAACATATAGGTATACATAGATAAAATCCGAACCATTCGTTAAGTTTCATCAAACGGGTCTCATGCCCAAATACCGTGAAGCGTGCCATAACCGAAATATCATCAAAACCATTTATAGATTCCAGCATGTGAACATATATAAAATGTAAACCAGAAAACATTTATTCAATTCCATTTTAGGGTCCCCGACCCGCAATCACATGTAGAAATCAACTGGGCCCCTGGCCCGATTTCACAAGTTAACTGGGCCCCTGGCCCGATCCACATGTTAACTGGGCCCCTGGCCCGATTTCATAGTTCAACTGGGCCCCTGGCCCGATTTTACATTATTCAAGTTCGTAACCGTTTCATGAAATCATATCCAACCACATTTATGGAAATCGGTGAAAATCCAGAAAATCTCGGTTTACGTGCAAATACGTAATTCACCTCGAAATGCGTGAAATCATTTTAAATTCACCGATATCCAAAGTAAATCATTTAATCATAATTATAACAATCATAAAACAGTTATGCATGCATCGAATTTATGAAACCAATGTCCACTCACAGACCGTTTAACCGAGCGCCTCGATACGCGTGCCATAGGCCTTCCCGGGCCACCTCACTATCACCGGGACTCCCAATCCTGTTCAAATCAATTTAGAGGATCACTAACCTCATCATTAACATCCTATTCAAGTCCCGTAATTTTCCCGAATTTTTTAGTATTTTTAAACTGGATTTAAAACCTTCGGACATCCCGAACAATATCGAGACGGTGTCCGATCAACACGAAACCAATCCCAAAATGTTCGTTACAATGTATAGGATAAAAGTCATGTTGACCTCACCTCGAGATTCGTGCCCACGCGCCGTCACGCGCCGCCGTGAGTGGCTGCGCGTGAAAGCCACGCGCCTGCTACAGTGACTGCTACAGTCACCATCCTCGCCCGTTTCTCTGGTAAACGGGTTGAAAAACCCGCGATAGGACCCGGTTCAATCTCACCCAAAACAACATCGAATCAATCCGTTCTTTCAACTGATCCCTTGTAATCAATCACCATTTAAGTTCTGTAAATCGAATTACACAAATCGTGGTCTCAATCCTCACGACTCTCGATCGATCCTCGACGGGTTTTCAAATCGGGTTTCACGATATCGTCCCTGTTTTCCAAATTAATTCATTCAGTTAGCATCGTGAGAGTGTAAGGGACATTTCTACAAGGTCAATTTGAGAATTACTTACCTCAAACCCACTGAACACAAGCTCGACTTTGAGCTGCCATGGAAGCTTCTGTTCTTCCACAATACGGCACCATTTCTCGTCGTTTTCATTGCAGAGATGTTCGTATCAATCCCAGAAGTCGAATTGAATCCACAATTGTGATCCTCACCGCTCATATTGTCGAATTCGCAAATCCCCCAATTTCCACGATTTTTCGGTTTAAAATTAACCCAGGGGCCTCACTGTCACTCGAGCCTCACACTCAATTCGGCTTCCTCAGTCTCCCAATTGCACAATGGAGCTGAGACAGAGGTTAAACAGCTGCTAATTGGTAATCATTAAGACAACCCACAAATTAGGGAATTAGTGTCTAAAGTAAGAATAATTGTGTCTCCCTTAATACATGATTCCATGTTATCTGGGGCAAAGAAGATGACAAAGTGACAGATGTCACTGCCAGGCAGCAAGATTCAATGGTAAAAGACCATTTTGCCCTCCGATTGACAAATTACCATTTTGCCCCCAGACATCCGTGACCCGTAACTTGGTCACCCGAACTCCGTTTTCGACGTGCCGCCTGTCGTTGGATTCGTATCGACGAGACCTACGCAACGGTCCTTGGCCCTCGGCCATCGGACATCCCGGTCAAAAAGTCAACATTTGGCCCCTAATATGCCAAAATTACGAAAATGCCCTTGCACTTCCGTACATCATAACTTTCACCACGAACGTCGAAATCGAACGTGCCACCAGTCTATGAACTCGTGACGTCCCGAACTACGTCACGGTCATCGGTCAAAGTCCATTTGACCATCCGAATTAAAAGTCAACGTTTTGCCCACACTCAGGGGCAAAACGGTCATTTTGCACAATTCGTCCGAAATCCCCCAACTAATCCCAGATTAGTAAATCACAATTAAATATTATTAAATCCCGATATTCGGGACGGGTCGTTACAACCTTCCCTCCTTAAAGAATTTCGTCCTCGAAATTACCAATCACCTTATTCCACAACCACCTTGTGGAAAACAATTCGACCACACATCTGTGTACACTTGTACACCCACATACTGGGACAACACCAGTCACGTTTGTACCCAGACATCCCATCACAGTCATATGTCAAAATAGCAACCACACTCGACCACCTCGAGTGGAAATGATCACCTGATTCGCGATAAAATCGCTCAACCATTAAGCTGACTCCTTCAGCTAGATGGTTCCTTCCTTTACCAATATATCCTTACCTTTGCTCCCATTGGGAGTCGCCAAATCTCATTTGTCAGTCCATGCTGACACCAACAGTCAAACTGTCACCACAAAGCTTTACCACCCTAGTAAAGCCCCAACCATCTATCAATCCGTGACAACACCACGTACTACATCACTCTCGATGTAGCGCAAGATCAACCACATGATCACCATTCGCAGGGCAAGCCCAATCCTGCGACACAAAATAATCTCAATGTCCATAATTGCCGACTCCCTCAGCGAACCAAAACGCTGGGAAATCACGGTGTGATCAAGTCACACAAGGCTACTCGTGGTTACTCAGACCACCAATTCACTCATCCTGAGTGTACGTATACCGTCAATTAATCCAATCAAGTGGTGCAACTGGAACACATTGAATACCAGCCCAGCAGTGAACACACATCTCAATACTAGGGTTCCACAAGCCAACCATGGCTAAGAGCACCTGCTCATAAAATCACTGAACCCGACAAGATCAATCTGCCCAGCGCACAGTATCCAATGTCCAGTCCACAATATAGCCAAACAAATGATATCAGAACCAAGCCGATTACCAACACATTAGTTACACACCACTGGTACATCCCATGTACCGCCATTAGGCGCCACTCAGCCTATCAATCCTCGTACAACGTACCCTGTACGTACCTCATTCCATCAATTTGACTATAGCCACCCAGGTCATAGCCAAACACGTTCTAGTAATGGAGTACATTTGCCCAAACCAACATGAGACAAAACGAACTCCACCCGTCATCTAGTTCCAATTCCGAATCCGAATCCGCAATTTCGTAAGAAATTCCGAATCCAAACCCAAACATCACATTTTAATCCATTTCCAAATCCGAATCCGAAATCATTATTCCGTAAGCTAGCATTGGAATAATCATTCCGCACCCAAATCCAGTAATCCATTTTCGAGCTTCGCAATCGAATCCTGAATCGTCACCCAGAAATTCGATTCCAAAACCCAAAATCTCGTTTACGTCCATCAAGACGTAACATAACCGACCCTATCGGTTACCCGCTCAACACTCGATTGACTTCATAGGGAAGCCAATCCCAATATCCACACGTCAAAGGTTGACGAGATCCGACCACATCGGAAACCTACTCAACTGAGTAACAAGCCATATGGACGTCACTCCGAAAAGAAGTTCAGTCCCGTCACCTACGACTCACATACCAAGGTAAGAGTGATAAACTCTCCACCCATCTGGATCATCAAGATCACAATCCAAATCCATCGCTACGTCACCCGACAAGCAACATTACAATCCTAGATCGTCACATCATCCAAAGTCGACAACATCGCAAATCAGATCCACCTAGGATCCACACATGCTCACATAGCTACCAATCCATCTGAAAGCTGATCGTAGGGTCTTACACCCTCAATTGAATCCTTCGCCAAATTTCCCTTGGTGGAAAGATGACCTCGCATATCACCACCAAATCCAAAACCATATCCAACTGCTTGTGTCCAATGACCCCAAGCCAAACATGGGTCCACCAACCAATACACGCTCAACGTACTGGTAGCAACAATCATCATCTGCCACGGCAGAAAATATGAAGTCAACCCTAATGACTTCGGAATACCAATCACTGATGCGGAAACGAGCACTCCCCTCGTTCCCCCAATCACAACTCTCCCCGGATCGGGAGTTCCAACCATGTTGGAAACAGACATGCTCCCAATGAGATGTCAAGTCCAACCACTGGACTGCCCATGTCCACACCTTAATTGGACCACCACGTGTCCAAAATCAATTCATTACTCGGACCTCACGTCCGCCAGTAATCATGTATGCACACACCCCGATTCCGAACGGAATATCCACAATTTTGCCTGAATGTGCATACCATACTGCTTCCGTCTCACATCTCAACCTTAACAGGTTCAATCCTCAGGTTCCAAGTGATTCACAATCACAAAATCCCACATCAATACCACGAATGGTTTCCCCGACTTTTCCAATTTCAATAATTTCCTTGTACTTCTGGGGATATAAGCAGTACACAAACTTACCAATCTCGGAGTTGACCACAACTCCCCAAATCCACCAACTCGCATGACATAGGGAACATCGTCCCTAGATTCCCCAAGTTTCAATCATACCATTTTATCCGTTCATCACTTGTCGTCATATATCTGTTAGGACTTATCCCAACACGACACAACCTCCACTGGATCCCATCCAGTCCAAGACTCAACCACCACTGAGTCGCAGATACCAATCATCTGTCCATCATGACAGAGTCACACCCCAACTGGTGGCTCATCGTCATCACACTTACTGTCACCTGCACCAGCGCTAGTACCAGCACCAACGCACCATCATCAATACCAGTATCAGCACACAGGCATCCATACTAGTATTGGCATATAGGTATCACCATACCAACATCCATACATAGCACACGAACACCCATGCTAGCACACGAACATCCATGCTAGCACACAGTGTGCAAAGTTGTTACCCTGGATCTCCGTCCATTCCGAACGATGATCCCGTAACACCACTCGTACCCCACGACCATGGGTACCCCCAATTTGGCCACCCACACGTTAGGATAATGAACGTTCCCTGAACGTCCCCAAGTATTAAAACCACGCTAAATACCCTCGATAACCAAATATCTCGACACAACTGTCGACCAACAGTCATCGTTGTCAAGATCCGTATCCACACATCATACTAACATTCGATCCAAAACAGGATTCCATATTTCCTCATAACCGTATCCGTAGATCGAAACCCATAAGACTCACTAGAGTCATCCACATGGTCATCCATGACCTCAGCCGCTCGTCGCAGCACAAGTTCTCACTTAAGGTTCACCTTTCGGTCCATCAACTACAAGTTAGGGTTCCAAAATCACACCCTAGGGTTCCACCGAACCCAACTGCCCTCCGCAGTAAAATCCACAACCTGACCGACCCCGCGGTCCTGACATCGTATAGACGTCCAATCCAATCCAATCGTCAACTCAACGTGGGTTCCATCGTAGGTTCCACCACGAAGGTCATCGGCTAACTCCGATGCACCAACACCCCGAACATTAGCCAACACTACTAGGGTCCAAAACTTAGACCAATACTCAACTGAGTTTCGCATTTGCAATCAAATGGGGTTCCCTGAACCTAGCTGTGCCCAGTGGCACAACAATCCATCATCACATGACCGAACCGACGGTCCCACATTACCAGTTAATCGTATACAACCCCACTTGGGTTGAATCGCAACAATGCACGGCGTATCGGGCCAAACACACCCAATTCACCATACAAACCCAAAACTATCTATCAGGTTGACAACGGAACAGCAGCCCAAAGAGACATCACACCCTCGACCTTCGCGCACAAAAGAGCAAAACCTGCTATGATACCACTTGACACGACCCATCCCAATCCCCCCGGGATTACCATGGAATGTGACGTGCTCCCGTCTGACAAGAGGCGCCAGACAAGGGATAACCGATTGCCATTGCCCAAAAGGGCTTCCAGAGTGCGTAAGGATCGATGGAGGAGGTGTGCGATGCTCAAGTCTCTGCTGCAGTCGTATCCGGAATCAACCTGAAGGGCATTGAAAACAAAAGCTGTGAGTGGACGAAAATAAACAAGCCTGTTTAAAACATTTATAAGACATTTATGCCCCTCAGTAAAATCATATGCATGCACCAAAACCAATAATCCCATATTTATTTAGAAATAACCATTAGGGCCTTAGCCCGGAAACCAAAGCATAGTTTCAATTTCCAAAAGTAAATCCAAGAGTTATTTCATAAATCCAGTAATATGAACCATAAGGCATATAATATAAACCATAACCATTATTTTAGCCACTGCACTATACACTCCAATCCCGACATCCCTGATGTCTGACGTCCCTGACGTCAATAAGGTCACAATCACAAGGCTACGCGTGCCACTCGGGTCTCAATTTCCGAGTTCAATCCCCGAACCCCGTTCGGGTACAGCATCCCCGATGCTTAGCGTCATAGACGCTGGACGTTCTAGACGTCCGTGACCTCTCCGGGGTACCTCATCCGGAGGAGACAATATAATATGGAAGGATCTATACAGTGCAGTACCAAATACATTTTATAGATATCCACATGCAAAACATATAGGTATACATAGATAAAATCCGAACCATTCGTTAAGTTTCATCAAACGGGTCTCATGCCCAAATACCGTGAAGCGTGCCATAACCGAAATATCATCAAAACCATTTATAGATTCCAGCATGTGAACATATATAAAATGTAAACCAGAAAACATTTATTCAATTCCATTTTAGGGTCCCCGACCCGCAATCACATGTAGAAATCAACTGGGCCCCTGGCCCGATTTCACAAGTTAACTGGGCCCCTGGCCCGATCCACATGTTAACTGGGCCCCTGGCCCGATTTCATAGTTCAACTGGGCCCCTGGCCCGATTTTACATTATTCAAGTTCGTAACCGTTTCATGAAATCATATCCAACCACATTTATGGAAATCGGTGAAAATCCAGAAAATCTCGGTTTACGTGCAAATACGTAATTCACCTCGAAATGCGTGAAATCATTTTAAATTCACCGATATCCAAAGTAAATCATTTAATCATAATTATAACAATCATAAAACAGTTATGCATGCATCGAATTTATGAAACCAATGTCCACTCACAGACCGTTTAACCGAGCGCCTCGATACGCGTGCCATAGGCCTTCCCGGGCCACCTCACTATCACCGGGACTCCCAATCCTGTTCAAATCAATTTAGAGGATCACTAACCTCATCATTAACATCCTATTCAAGTCCCGTAATTTTCCCGAATTTTTTAGTATTTTTAAACTGGATTTAAAACCTTCGGACATCCCGAACAATATCGAGACGGTGTCCGATCAACACGAAACCAATCCCAAAATGTTCGTTACAATGTATAGGATAAAAGTCATGTTGACCTCACCTCGAGATTCGTGCCCACGCGCCGTCACGCGCCGCCGTGAGTGGCTGCGCGTGAAAGCCACGCGCCTGCTACAGTGACTGCTACAGTCACCATCCTCGCCCGTTTCTCTGGTAAACGGGTTGAAAAACCCGCGATAGGACCCGGTTCAATCTCACCCAAAACAACATCGAATCAATCCGTTCTTTCAACTGATCCCTTGTAATCAATCACCATTTAAGTTCTGTAAATCGAATTACACAAATCGTGGTCTCAATCCTCACGACTCTCGATCGATCCTCGACGGGTTTTCAAATCGGGTTTCACGATATCGTCCCTGTTTTCCAAATTAATTCATTCAGTTAGCATCGTGAGAGTGTAAGGGACATTTCTACAAGGTCAATTTGAGAATTACTTACCTCAAACCCACTGAACACAAGCTCGACTTTGAGCTGCCATGGAAGCTTCTGTTCTTCCACAATACGGCACCATTTCTCGTCGTTTTCATTGCAGAGATGTTCGTATCAATCCCAGAAGTCGAATTGAATCCACAATTGTGATCCTCACCGCTCATATTGTCGAATTCGCAAATCCCCCAATTTCCACGATTTTTCGGTTTAAAATTAACCCAGGGGCCTCACTGTCACTCGAGCCTCACACTCAATTCGGCTTCCTCAGTCTCCCAATTGCACAATGGAGCTGAGACAGAGGTTAAACAGCTGCTAATTGGTAATCATTAAGACAACCCACAAATTAGGGAATTAGTGTCTAAAGTAAGAATAATTGTGTCTCCCTTAATACATGATTCCATGTTATCTGGGGCAAAGAAGATGACAAAGTGACAGATGTCACTGCCAGGCAGCAAGATTCAATGGTAAAAGACCATTTTGCCCTCCGATTGACAAATTACCATTTTGCCCCCAGACATCCGTGACCCGTAACTTGGTCACCCGAACTCCGTTTTCGACGTGCCGCCTGTCGTTGGATTCGTATCGACGAGACCTACGCAACGGTCCTTGGCCCTCGGCCATCGGACATCCCGGTCAAAAAGTCAACATTTGGCCCCTAATATGCCAAAATTACGAAAATGCCCTTGCACTTCCGTACATCATAACTTTCACCACGAACGTCGAAATCGAACGTGCCACCAGTCTATGAACTCGTGACGTCCCGAACTACGTCACGGTCATCGGTCAAAGTCCATTTGACCATCCGAATTAAAAGTCAACGTTTTGCCCACACTCAGGGGCAAAACGGTCATTTTGCACAATTCGTCCGAAATCCCCCAACTAATCCCAGATTAGTAAATCACAATTAAATATTATTAAATCCCGATATTCGGGACGGGTCGTTACAATCAATCATATAATATGAACCATAAGGCATATAATAAAACCATAAGTATAATTTGAGTTGCTGCACTATACACTCCAATCCCGATATCCCCGATGTCTGACGTCCCTGACGTCCAATAAGGTCACTATCACAAGGCTACGCGTGCCACTCGGGTCTCAATTCCGAGTTCAATCCCCGAACCCCGTTCGGGTACAGCATCCCCGATGCTTAGCGTCATAGACGCTGGACGTTCTAGACGTCCATGACCTCTCCGGGGTACCTCATCCGGAGGAGACAGTATCATATGGAAGGATCTATACAGTGCAGTACCAAATACATTTTATTGATATCCACATGCAAAGCATATATATATACATAGATAAAATCCGAACCAATCATTAAGTTTCATCAGACGGGTCTCAAGCCAAAATACCGCGAAACGTGCCATAACCGTGATTTCCATATCATCAAAATCCATTATTTGCTTTTAGCATGTGAATATGTATAATAAACCAGAAAACATTTATGCACGCAAGGGTTTAAGAAAATGGCCCACTCACAGTACAGTCCTGCTGAAAACCGAGCGTATACCCTCGATCTGGTACAATTATACAATCCCTGTCATATCCAAAGTATACGTAAGGGTCAATACAAACCCCTAACATTCAACTATGAAACCCTAGACCGAAACCGGCCCAGGAAAGTCGCCCGAACGCGCTTTCCAAGGCAATAAACCTCTTTTTGACCAACTTAATGATCTCCGATCAACCCGAAACCACCGCCATTGGATCCGAATCGTCGAAACCTAAAGAATGGTGGTGGTCCCACCAAAATTACTGTTCACACGCACCCCCACGCGCCTGGTCAACCCCCTGGTCAACTGTACTACAGTACTGCTGACGTCAGCATGACGTCACTGCTGACATCAGCATGACGTCATCACTGACAGTGTCAGAGGACACGTGTCAGCAGTCCATTGGTCTCTGGTCTGACAATTTCTGACATGATGACGTCATCATGATGTCACTGCTGACGTCAGCATGATGACGTCATCATGATGTCAATGCTGACGTCAGCATGATGACGTCATCAGATACAGTAACCGGGTCAGAGAACCGGGTCACCGCAAACCCACGGCTCGACCCGATCACAGATCGTGATTCCGATCACCATTTCAGGTGAGATTTGTTCCTATGGACTCGTCTTAACCTCCTCAATGGTTCTGTGCAATTAGAACTAGATTCTAGGTCGAAGAGACTACCTGAAAATCGACGGGAAGGTTGGCTGCTGGTTCAGGTTATCTTCTCCGGTGAGTCGTCGACTTTCCAGCCACGGTCCTGGGTTCAATCTGATCGTCAAGGTCCCCTGAGTGTGTCATGACAACAACCAAACAATTCCAACGTCAAAAACGGACGTTTCGAAGTAGGGAAGGAAATCGGGTACTCACGGGTTTTTCGTCCTATCGCCGCCGTGTCGCCGCCGTACGCCGTCCAGATCAGTTCATGGTCGTCCTGTCGTCACGGTGAACCCAACCGTACGTTGGTTCGAGTCCAAGAGTGAAGGTTTGGATGGTTTGGTGACTTGGGCTGTTCGGGTTTCTTCTCGGGTCTGAGGGAAATCCGGCCGTGCAGGGTGGCCGTGGAGTGGTGGCCGGCATCAGGGAGGTGGTTGTTGGTTGCCTGAGGTGTGGGGTTGAGTGGTGAGAGCTGGTGAGTTGGTTCCAAGAGGAAATCGTGCAATCTTGTTGAGAGAATGATCAATGTAGGTGTAATGCCTCATGGATTTTAATACAGAAATAGAAATTAAATCAAGGGCCAGGATTGAATCTCAGAATGAGATCAAAGGTGAGGATTAGATCTGGAGATTTCAGATCTAAGGGCTGTGATTAAAAGTTGGTTTTAATGGTATTTAAACCCATAGTGGATCTGATCCAATCTAGCCAATGGGTGGATGAAACTTGTCACTCACCAGGTGTCCTCCAATCAGATTTCCAGAATAAAATATTTGGCACGACAACCGAGACACGAACCTCCCGATTTCACGTTTCTGACCACAACTTCCTCGTACGTAGTCCGATTTCGGCGTGCCGCCTGTCTACGGACTCAGGACGTCGAGACCTACCCAACGGTCCTTGAGTCGCGTGAAAATTAATTGTCAAATGAAAAGTCAACATTTTCGCCCCAACCGTCAAAATTACGGTAATGCCCCTGAACTTCCGATAGTCATAACTTTTTCCCTGATCGTCCGAATTGGACGTGCCACCTGTCTATGAACTCGTGACGTCCCGAACTACGTCACGGTCATAGGTCAAAGTCGATTTAATTCATAAATCAAAAAGTCAACAATTGGTCATACCAATCACAAGGGTAAAAGCGTCAATTCACACATTAAATCACAATATTAAAATCCTCGAATTTTCGGGGTGTTACATGCAACTTCCCAGTAGGTCACCCATCATGGGATTGCACCAGTCTCAACTCGCTTAACTTTGGGGTTCCAATCCCCCCCAAAGCCACTGAGCTCCCAAAAGGCCTTGTGTTAGATAGATACGTGCCCACACATATAAGGTACTTCACCTTTCCCTACCAGATTGATGTGGGATCGTTCACCGATCTTACCTTTCCAAGCTCACAGGTCTTGCTTACTGTTCTTGCTTCTCAAGCTCACGGGTCTTGCTCACCGTTCTTACTTCCAAGACCGAGTCTTACAACTTGTATCTTCACAACTAGGTACTTTCTCTCAATTTTGAGTTCAGATTTGGATTCTTGGACTTGAGTAGATAGATTTCCATATAAAGAACGTAGGATTTGGTTGAGTATTGAGAGAGATATGAAGGTTTGAAAATTGGGCAAAAAATGGAGGTTTTCCAACCGCTGGCTGGCCAACCAGACGGCTGTGCCGATCGTCTTCTCCTGAAAGGTCGATGACGTCACATGATGGCATCATCATGCCATGTCATCAGATGACGTCAGCTATGACACGGGGCGGTGACACGTGGCAGGAGTACTACGTCAGTAGCTGACAGCATTGACCGTTGACCAGCATTGACCGAAACTTTGACCAGCACGTGAGGGCACGTGGGTAAGAATTTAGAGGTCAAACTGGTCTTATTCGAAAGGTTTCGACTATCTGAATCCAATGGTGATGGTTTCCAGTCGATCGGAGATCGTTTGATAGGTCATTTGGAGGTTTTTAGTATCAGGAAGTGTGCTTGGGACACGTTTACTGTTCTGGGAGTTTTGAGGGTTTATGGTTTAGAATTGTTTAGATGGATAGTGACCTTTGGGTATGACTTAGACAGGTTCGGACGTTCCGGAGCCGTTGGATTAGCCTCAGAGTGGCTTACAGCGTGGATTGCGAGCGCGCAATATGGACGGTCTGTGAGTGGACTTTGTTTTATGAATTGATGCATGCATAACTGTTTTATAGGTTTTATGAACATGAGTTGAGATGCATTGATTACATATGATTTAGTATTTTCATAGGAAAGGTGAAATTGCACGTATTTCGGTATTTCTGTTTTTAGGTGATACTTGGACTTAGGCCGAGTATTCTACGTGCATGTGATTTATGTGATTTGAATGATTTCACGAAGTTTCGTGAAATTGAGGATTTGATTATCGATTTTGAATGATTTCATAAAGACATTTCGAACTTGAATCCCAATTGATTTTTTACTTTGACTTGGATTACAATCAAAGGTTTTTTGGAAAAGTGATTTGAAATGTGAAATGGTTTTCAAATTTGGAAATTATATTCGGGCATGTGTCCCAGTTGGTTTATGGTTTGACTTAGAGTATAGTCAAACGTGGAATATATCGGGTTTGTAACTCAGTGCTGATTTATGATATGATATATTGGGCTTGTGACCTTGTTATGGATTTACAAGTTTGGATTTGATAGGATTCGAGGAATCCTGGATTTGGGAAATGTTTTGAACACTAATTTTATGATGGTTTTGTGAAAAGTAATTTGATGAACTATATTCCAAGCGTGGGCCCCATTGAGATATTTTGAGATGATTTGTGAAATGTTTTCCACATTACCATCCTTTATGATGTCATTGGTCCCGTCAGACGTCGTAGATCCTAGGGTGGTAGCCTCCAGACGTCATAGATCCTGGAGAGGTCACGATGACACTGCTTGCAGGAGTTTCAAAGATGGACCTGAGCCTGGTGTATACTCTAAAAGAGTCAAGATATTAGGACAGAACTCGGAAAGAGTTGAGATACCAGTTTAGGGCTCGAAATGAGCCAAGGTGTCGGGTTCCACTATTCATTGGGGTCAGTGGATGGTGTAGGCGATGACCCTAGGAGGAAAAATATCTTTGGCTTGTATGTCGAGACAATAATTCTGACATGGTTAGTGCACATTCCATGTATGACTGGCCCTCTGATTGTGTTATAAAGTCCCAAGGGTAATTCTGGAACTTTGATTGGGTTGTCAGATGGGAAAAGAACCTGACACGATTATTAAAGCATTTTTGGGAAGGAGTTTGTCAATTTGGTATCAGAGCACACTAGGTAACATTGTCCCAGAGATTTCAGAAATTTGTTTAGCATGGGACTGAGATTATGTGAATGCACGATGAGTGGGCATTTGTTTTATTAACTGTGATGCATGCACAATTACATGTTTGGAATGTTTTATTGCTTGATTTGAATTGTCATAGTCTATAAATAATTCTAAATGTGTTTGGTGAGTTTTTGGATTTTGATTATTTATTCAAGATTTAATTGATTTTGGACACAAGTTTTAACTATTTTTTTCTGGAAACACTGTTTTGCGCTTAGACTCGATTTGGAAACGTTTAACTTGGATATTTAGTCAAAAATTTGTTTTAAAAAGTAAGGTTTTGGATTTACTCCATGTATTGTTTTTCACGATTGCTTATCCTCGATGATATGATATACACCTCTAGATGTGACTGATCCCGAGGATACCACCGGATGTATCGGATCCTAGAGAGACCATAATATGTACTCGGATGTACAATATGATCCCAGGACGGCCACCCGGGCATCATTAGATTCGGGGATGCTATTCGGACATTGTAGGTATGCTACGGATCCTGAGGCTACTCGGACGTTACAGATACACTGCAGGATCTTGAGGTTACTCAAAGGTTATAGGTACGTTGCAGGATCTCGAGGCTACTCAGAGGTTGTAGGTACATCATAGGATTTTGAGGCTACTCGGACGTTGTAGATATGCTGCAGGATCCCGAGGCTACTCGAAGTTTTAGGTACGATGCAGGACCCCAAAGTTACTCGGAAGTTGCAAGCATGCTATAAGATCCCTAGCCTACTAGACCATTGGAGGTACGCTATAAGATCTTGAGACTGATCGAATAGCAAGAATTTTACTCAGTAGGATTTTGAGGCTACCCGGAGGTGAATTTATAGGTATGTGCCCAAGAAGACCAGATATGATACTTCTGAATGTGATTGAGCACGGTGCTACTATTTGAATGTGTCTGATCCCGAAGATATGCTATATGATATTCCTGGACATAGGGACTTATTGGAAATGGTCCTCGACCTACAAAAAAAATTTTTGAGGATGAAATTTCTATGGGTGGGAGGGAGGGGAATTGTAATGATCAGTCCCTGGAAACTTGAGGCATTTTCAGAACATAAATTGGGAATGGACCGATTCACCCTTGTTATTATTAATGGCCCAAAGCCAATTTTAATTTGGAAAAACTTCTCAGATGTTTTGAGTGGATTGATACGTGTATCTCGAACTCATGAATTCATAGACATGAGGCACGTGGAAAACAAAAGTTGGATACTTAAGCTACAAGTAAAGGCTTACGGTCATTTTGGTAATCTGGTTATAACAATGGTATTTAAGTAATTTCTACTCTCTTGAGCGATGAGTCAGAAACCTTGTGACTCATCCTATTTGTTTGGTGACATGTGTCACCTTCTAGAAGGGGACGATGTACCATGACCTTAACTCCAATTTCCCTTATATATTGAGAAAACCGCGAAGGAATGGGGATGGTATCTCTGAGTTCTCTCTCGGCTGGATTCTTGTGGTCTGGGAGAACAGGGTAACCTTCATGGGAATGGGAAAAACTAAGAAATAAGAAGACATAAGGAAGCATCAACATGTGGTCATTAAGCTTGGATTCTTGGGTCTAGACATGACACTAGAACCTCTGTTGGACCTAAGTGATCAAACTCAGTCCAGTTCGAGGGTGGTGGACATGAGGTGAGCTACCAATATGGAGTTTGAAAGCTGGCGGAGATGGAAAGCTTGGTTCATGACCAACCAGGTAATCTCTTCACATTGTAATTGCATAAGTGTGTTTATGGGTATGAGTAGAGCAAGTTTGATGTTTGGAAATTTTGAAATAGGTAAGAAAAAGAAGAAGTTAGGATTGGGTTATACCAAGTTGGGACCCAATTACAGTCATACGTGTTGACCCGCCAAAGGAAGAAGGCGAGTACGCCTTGCAATTGAATTGTAGGCACATGAGAGAGACTCGTTGGAAATCCACTAACACATGTCAGGGCATGCGTTGCCTCTTCGGAGTCTAGTCAGCATGAATTTTAATGCTCTTGATGTTATGGACTATTTGTACAAGTTTTAGGTTAATCAGACATCATTAAGAGGTATTTTGGAATATTTGAAGTGACTGTTCTTATGGTTAAGGTACATGTGGAAATCTCGGGGATTTGGGGGTTTGACTATGGAATCCTTGTCTAATTAGTATATCGGAGTGGACTATGAAAAAGTCAAAATATCAGGACAAGACCATTTTAGGGCTCGAAATGATCCAAGGTATTAGGTTTCACTATTTGTTGGTGTCAGTGGTTGGTGTGGAAGGTAACCCGATGAAATACCTTTGGTTCATATATCAAGACAACAATTTCAACATGGTTGTTGTACATTCCTTGTCTGATAGGTTCTCCAGCTGTGTTGTCAAGTCCTAAGGGTAATTTTGAAACTTTGATTGGAGTGTCAAACGAAAGTAGTACCTGACACGATTATCAAAAAGTTTTCAAGAAGGGTTCTGTCAATTTGGTATCAGAGTATACCAGATAACATTGTCCTTGGAATTTCAGAAAAGTGTTTAGCATGGGATTGAGATTATGTGAATGCACGTTGAGTGGGCATTTATTTTGTTAATGATGATGCATTCAAAATTATATGTTTTGAATGTTTATTGCATGATTTGAATTGTCATGATTTGAATAAATGATTCTAAATGTGTTTTGTGATTTTTTGGATTTAGAATATTTATTCAATAATTGATTGATTCTGGACACAAGTTTTAATGATTTTTGTGGAAATAATGTTTTGGGCTTAGACCCTGTTTGGAAACATTTTTAGTCAAAGATGCAGTTGACATGGATTTTTGTGGAAATAGTAATTATAAGATGCAGTTGTTAAGCTAACATCTCTATTGAGTGAATTTTCAAGTGTTTAATTGGTAAGAGTTCGAAACCCGCCTGAGCACTTAGTGGCTAAGAATAGACTATATTTTGAGCAGAGATTAAATCCAATATTTGAGTGTGGGTACACCTCAAGTTATTAATAAGAAAATAATAATAAGAAGAAAATAAAAAATAATGATAAGAAGAAAATAATTTATGATTTATTTTTTTGGGGGTGTAAATTGAATTTACCCTTTTTCAAATAGAATAAAATTAAACTATTATTTGAAAAGAAATTGAAACAAAAAACCCTTGAGCAGAGATTAAATCCAATATTTGAGTGTGAGAAAAAAACATGAGATTTGCTAAAAAAAAAAAAGAAAAAGAATTTCAAGTTTCTAATGCACCAATTCTCTAGCTTGGATGCATCAAGATAGGAATTTAAGATTTTAAGAAAATAAAAAATTGGAATTTGGGTGCCACATATCTCAAATTTACATTCCATATAAAAATGTGTCATTTCCAAAATTCCATCTTTATTATTACTATTTAAATATGAACAATATATTAAATGTCTAAATTTCATTTTACTTTTATCTCCCAAACATAAACTTCTACAAATTCTAGAAAATTGGTAGTTTGCATTTCATCATTTGATAAATTCTTAGTAATCTTATAATTTTTCATCCAAACTCCCTAAATGATTTAGATTTGTAATGGATTCTAATTGATTTTTGTTCATTTTATATGATTTCACTAGATTTCATGCTCAATTTCATTAGTTTTTATAATAAAATTTCATTGGATTTTGAAGGGTTTCTGACTATACATATCTTCTAATCATGATCGTTTAAAAAGATCAAGAGGATCAAAATTATTCACATTATTATAAGAGAATTTTTTTTATTATCTAAGACCTTACTCCCTTTCACTTCTTCTTCTCTCCTTCATCACCAGGATCTACGCTCCTTCTCAACTTCAAGCATCATTAAAGCCCAAATTTTTAGGCCTATTTAAGCTTTGTTTGGCCCCAGAAGGAAATCAAAACTGAATAAGCATTGTTGGAGATCCAACCTAGACAAAGATTATTCAATTTTTTAAAAAATTTTATTTGTTCATATTGGCCTCTGTTTCTAGGTTGAATGAGTAGTTTTCTGAGATTTTTTTCTCAACAACTGATTAAAGACCGATTCTTTGAAGTGAGTTTTGAAAAATCTAGGCGTGAAGTACGTAGCTGAAGAAAAATAGGAGGCGGAGGTAGAAGAAAAAGCAGCATTTTGGCAGAATTCTTGCGTTTTTTATGTGGGAAATCATCTTGAATGGGGAACAATAAAAAAATAGGATGTGGATTGGTATTGGAATAGTAGTAGTTGATAGGACCCGTCCCTAAAATAATTTGATAATCTCACCCGGTCCTGCATTCATCTCACAAGTAGCCCAAACTACCGAATTTACCCTCGACGCATATCAAACAAAGGATTTTCCAGTTTTTATTCTTATCTTATTTGATATGTTAACCAGATAGAATATATCCCTTACACGGTACCATCCACATCCAACCCACTAATCCCGTCAAGGAAATAAATCTGTCATCTAAACTCTTTCAAAGCCAAATTCATTAATTTATCAAATGTTATGTTTAATAATGGCAACAAAATCAAATAATTACAATGTTAATAACTAAAGTAATTTGCATATTAACTTAAGAAAACCCATCTCACATATACAGTATTCGTAGCCAAAACCTTCTCTTATTATTTTCATAATTTACCATTTATCATAATTATCATTATAAATTTATTAATACCCAAATGTGATTATCATCATAAATGTGCACAATAATATAATCACATATTTTCAACCAAATCCTTATATTCATCCTTTTCACATATTTCCAATTTCATCATTATATTTCATTAAAGACCCAAAATAACCTTATATTAATATTCCTTAATTTTCAGGATTTAATTAAGAACTATCCCAAAACGGTGTCCAATCTTCTAAAACTTTATACCAATATTGTAACGACCCGTCCCGAATTTCAGGATTAGATTAGTGACTAATCATGATTAGTGAGGTTAATCGGTGATTAGTTGAGCGAAATCGGACTAACGATGCAAAATGGCTGTTTTGCCCTTGAAATGGGTAAAACGTTGACTTTTCATTCTGGCTGTCAAATGGACTTTGGCCGATGATCGTGACATAGTTCGTGACGTCACGAGTTCATAGACAGGTGGAACGTTCAATTCCGACATTCAAGGAAGAAGTTATGACGTTCGGAAGTTTAAGGGCATTTTGGTAATTTTAGTTAAAAGGGGCAAATAGTTAACTTTTAGACCGGGAGGTCCGATGGCCGAGGGCCAAGGACCGTTACGTAGATCGGGACGATACAAATCCATGGATAGGCAGCACGCTGAAATCGAACTTCGAACGGGAAAGTTATGGGTCACGGAAGATCGATTTCACTATGCATGTACTTCGAGGTGATGATGATTTGGCAATATCTAATTGGCCAGCTATTTTAAGTGGGACCCATGGATGAGCGACAAGTGTCACTCATCCCATTGGTCAATTCCCCTAAGTTGTGGATCTATCTTAATTAAATATTATTATTTCTAATATTCTATAATTAATCCACTCATCCTTTCATCTCAGCCCTCCATCTCTCATCTAATCTTTAAATCCCAACCATCCATTATTTCCCTTTCTCATCAGACAACATCATCTTCTTTGTTCTTCTTCAAACTCGAAACCATAGTTTCCCCATTTCTCCATTCTCTTGAACGAACCTACACACACCACCACCACCTTACATCCTCACGGTCGTGAGAAGGACTTGGAGAGTGAGTGAAGTGAGAGGGCAGTGACGGCCAGCCACGACGGCGGCTCACGGCGGGGAAACCCGAAACCATGGGTGAGTTTTCAAAATTTCAACCTTGGGTTTTATTGAGTTTTAATCAAACCTAACAACTAGGTAATGTTTCTAGTGGTCTAAGGAGAAGGCCTGGATTGATTTTGAGGCTTAGGACGGCTTGGAATGACAGTGGACGGTGGAGGAAGTCGCTACCGCCATGGACGGTAAAAAAGGTACGGGTTCGGTGTTTTTTCTTCAATTTTAATGGCTTAATAGATGGGAAATGAGATTAGGAAGCTTCAGGGATTAAAATGGGACAAAAAGGATCGAAAACATGAGGGTTTAGGTGTTGAACCGGTCCAGGCCGGTTCAGTTGTAGGTGAACCGGTCTAGGCCGGTTCAGTTGTAGGTGAACCGATTCAACGTTTGGGAAGACGATGAACAGTCTATGCGTGGGCTCACGCGCAGCACCTTCCCTGGGCGTGTGGGGGCGCGTGTCCCATCTTTTGAGAATTTTTTCAACACGTGAAATCTTCTATTCGATGTAACGAACATTTTGGGACTGGTTTTGTGTCGATCGGACACCGTTTCGATAATGTTTGGGGCATCGGAAGGTTTCGGATCAGGATTTAAAATAGTTAAAAATTATGAAAAATTACGGGGCTTTAGTGGGAGGTTAATAAGGTAGTTAGTAACCTTCTATTACAATTTGGACAGGTTTGGGAGTCCCCGTGACGGTGATTGGCTCGGGAGAACCGTATGGCACACATATCGAAGCGGCTGCTCGGACGGTCTGTGAGTGGACCTTGTTTTATAAATTGGTGCATGCATAAATGTTTATTATATGTTTTAGTACATGTTTGGTGATGCCATGAGTGCATTTGGTTGTGGTTACGTATAGGCACATATTTCGAGGTTTCGGCCTTATACGGTGACTATATGGGTTTGTATTTCTATGTTGGTTTAAATGAAATGGATTTTGATTTCCAAAAGGATAAAATCGGGTATGAGACCCATTTGATTTTGTCTCGGGCATATGACGCTATTGATGGCCTTCGGGTCTAAATCGTGGTCGCGACGAGTGCTATGTGCACGACGACGAACAATACAACGCTCGCCTCCGGATTGGGATGTGTTCCTACCGGAGAGGTCACGATGCACGATCTGTTGTCGGGTAGCCGATGGAGGCTCGACTTCAGCGTGCTGACGGTTCAGGATAGTGATCGGTGATGAGTGCACCATGATCTTGTGGTGGTCGCGTCGGTTGATACGTTCACGGTGACATACCGGGATTGAGGGCGGTCCTAGATGGATGATTGCACACATCACTACGATCGGAGTCGTTACTGACCTTTAGATATCGAGCACGATGCCCAGTTGAGTCATATGCTCGGGCACGAGACCCAGTTGTTTTACATTGATGATTTCCTGACAGGACCCGCCCCGATCCCCATGGGACCACATGGGGACGTGCCCTACTCCCGTCTGACACCCAAAATAACATACCAATTTAAACCTCAAACGTTCAAATGCATAAATAACCAAATTAAAGTTTTACATCAAATTTGAAATAAACAGATGTCAGACAAGGGATGAAATCCAAAATTACAAGTTGCGAGCACGACTCTAAAATAAACCTACGGGCAAACCACCCAACAGGAGATCAGGTACGCGGAAGTAGATCTATGCCTCAGCCTCAGGATCCTCCTCTACCTCAGTAGCACAGCCTGGAGGGGTTACCAAAACATTAAGGGTGAGTGGGCCGAAACTCAAGTTTATAAAACCATTTAATAAGTAAAACATATAATTTACCCCTCCGTTTTCCAAATATGCATGCATCAGAATTTAAAACCATAAATCATATAGTATGAACCATAAGGCATGTAATAAAACCATAAACATAATTTTAGCCATTGCACTATACACTCCAATCCTGACACCCCCGATGTCTGACGTCCCTGACGTCCAATAAGGTCACAGTCTCAAGGCTACGCGTGCCACTCGGGTCTCAATTCCGAGTCTAATCCCCGAACCCTGTCCAGGTACGGCATCTCAAATGCCTAGTGTCCTAGACGCTCGACGTCCCTGACGTCAAATAAGCAATCCTGCTCCTGAGTCATTTTACGGTCCGGTTCCTCCGTAGAATGACCCCTCGCAGGCAATGCACCATGACCACTCCGGGGTACCACATCCGGAGAAGACAGTATCATAAAAATGGATCTATACAGTGCAGTACCAAATACATTTTATTGATATCCACATGCAAAACTTATATATATACATAGATAAAAATCCAACCAATCTTTAAGTTTCATCAGACGGGTCTCAAACCCAAATACCGTGAAACGTGCCATAACCATAATTTCAACATCATCAAAACCGTTTCTTGATTCCAGCATATGAATATATAAGTAAATCAGAAAACATTTAAGCATGCAAGGGTTAATGAAATCGGGCCCACTCACAGTACGATCCCGTGGTGAACCTGCGCGTACGAACTTGTACCGGGATTATCGTACAATTCCTGTCAGTCCAAATCACATGTAAGGGTCACTATTAGTCTTACACATTTAACCAAAAGGTCCGAACAGAAACCGGCTCGGGGAAACCGTCCAATACGTTTCCCGAGACAACCGGCCCTAAACTGTCCCTCCCAAACTATCTCAGATCAACATGGTTAATTCATCAAAAATGTTCAGAATGATGAGAGGAACAAAAGTCATGTTGATCGTGATCGGAGATAAGGTTCAACGCGCCCTCACGCGCCGCCCAAAGTGGCTGCGCGTGAAAGTCACGCGCCTGACACTGTAGCTATAGTGTCACCACCTTCACCCGTTTATCTGTAATACGGGTCTGCCACCCGCGGCTTGACCCGGTTGATTACCCATCAATTCCTACTCGATTTCAATCCAATTTGATCTTAACATGTTTATTATTCTTCCAATTTAAGTTCTGAGACACTAATCAGCCTCGACAAGTCCCCAATCGACCCATCGACCAGTGATCAACCAAACGGGTCAATCACAAGAACTCCTTGGTATCAAACTCATTCTCCAATTAACTTCACAGGAAGCATAATAGGATCAAAACGAACTAAAATGAATGATTAATTGTGCCTGAAAGTACCTGAAGGTTGTCGTCCCAAGCTCTGAAATTTCTCTAAAAACGGCAGCCTATGTCCCAGCTCAACCGTGGCTGGTTCCCCTCGATTTTGATGTGGTTGAGTTCCAAATACTCCCAGAAGACTAAACCAGGCCTTGGTTTGGTCCAACAGTCACCAGAAATTGAAAACCCGATTTCCCTCCAAATTTTCCCGAAATGGTTTCTCTCTAGTTCCTCACCTATTCTCAGTTCTTTCAACGGCAGAGTGAAACTCATTCAATTCCTAATCAGTTTTAAACAACTTAAACCATCCCAGAGGCTCGTGGAAGTCCAATCTGTCTACTGAGATTTGTTCCCCAAAAAAGCTTCGATCGAATTAAACTATGTAGCCTTTGTTGGGTGGATGAATCAGTCCACGTTCTAAAGCATTAGACATCCCTTTCTTTCCAGCACACACTTGCATAAACAATTGCACACTGAACCACCGCACATGGTGGTGCCGCACATGGTCCCCCGCGGTTGCTATAATAACCAGGGGTAAAATGACCAAAATGCCCCTGGTTCAATAATTACCAAACTGCCCCTCACTTTCTAGACCCGTAACTCAGCCATACAAAGTCCGATTTCGGCGTGCCGCCTGTCTACGGACTCAGGGCGTGGAGACCTACCTAACGGTCCTCGAGTCGTGTGAAAATTAGTTGCCAAACGAAAAGTCAACATTTTCGCCCCTATCGTCAAATTATGGTAACACCCCTGAACTTCCGATAGTCATAACTTTTACCCTGATCGTCCGAATTGGACGTGCCACCTGTCTATGGACTCGTGACGTCCCAAACTACGTCATGGTCATTGGTCAAAGTCCATTTGACCCTCAAATCAAAAAGTCAACAATTTGGTCATACTAATCACAAGGGTAAAAACGTCAATTCATACATTAAATTACATTATCATAATCCTCGAATTTCCGGGGTGTTACATTTCGGGTCAGGGACCCTAGATGGATTTCCAAGTTCATGGCGGTTTATGAGAATCGGCATGAACCCTGGAAAGGTTATTGTGGTACATGACGGTTTATGGGAACCGGGCATGAACCCTTAAATGGATGTTATAGATCATGACGGCTCAGGGGGGACCAGGCATGAATATTTATGTTATGTATATGTATGTATATTCATATACATTCCTTTACTTGTACTATCTCCTCCGGGGATGGTCGTTGTCCTAGGTGGACCCCGGAGTAGTCACGGAGCACTAACTGAGTGGAGTCGCCCCAGTTGGGTTCCTTACTCTCAGGAAGGCATGGATCGTAACCTCAGGACAGGTCATTGGTCTACGGACATTGACCTTGGACTCTGAGAGACTTGGGTTTGAGACCCCGGGTAGCACGCGCGTAGCTTTGGAAACTGTGACAGGATTGGTTGTGTGAATTATATGTATATATGATACGTGATATGTGATCTACGATATACGATATGTGATGTATACAGGTTTTGGGCTGAGTCCCGTATGATATTGGGCAGTGGCCCGTATGTTTGGTATCTTTATGGATTTGGGCAGTGACTCGTGTATTCGATTTCATTTACGATTTTGGGCTAATGCCCTAATGAACGGTTTGATAAAGGGTTTTCGAATGCATGCATGCTTTTTAGTGAAGGATACAAATGTCTTCGTTAAAATTTTTTTATAAACTCTTGTTTTGTCTACTCACAGCTTTTAATATTTTGACTGCCCTTCAGGTTGACAGCGGATGTGGACTGTAGCAGAGACCGAGATATCACATACCTCCTCCGGATCCTGGCGTACTCTGATAGCCCGAGAGGGCAAAAGTCGGAAATATCGTTTGTCTAACACTTCGTGTCAGACGGGAGTAGGGTCGTCCCGCATTAATCCCGGGGGGGATTGGGACGGGTCCTGTCAAATATGTTCGTAAGATTGTGAAGAATAAAAATCATGTTGATCGGAGCCCCAAATTCTGGTCCACGGGCCCTCACGAGCCGCCCTAACCCCCTGCGCGAGGTGGCCACGCGCCAGTGCAGGTCATCTTCAACCTGGAACCGGGTCAACCCGGTTCCTACAACTCAGGTCGCTCGACCCACGAGTCCAACCCGGCTAAATTTTTTTTGTTTCTTCACCATTTCTTACGTTATTTATATCCTGATCCATCATATTTACTCAAGAAGAAGATCTACGAGCTTAGAGTGAAGAAAAGTGTACCTGGGAGCTTAACCCGATTCCACCATCTTCGGCTATAGTTCATAAGCCATGCCTTCCATGTTCCCACGTCAAAACCCCTTCATTTTTGTCCCAAAATGGTACTAGGGTCTCAATTAACATTCTAGTATCCCTAGATAGCCACGAGAGACTTCAGAATGCCTTGACAACCCATGACCAATTTTTGAACTTCACAAGTTTGTTCATGGCCACGATTTTGGAGGGTCTCAACCTCTCCAACCTCCTCCAAGTCCTCGTCCCCTCTTTCTCTTTCTTTCCTTTCTTCCTGGCCATTTCTCCTACACAAGTTGGTGTTAGTGGTTTCTTTCTTTTTCTGCCACATATATATAGGACAAGTAGGTTAGTGGGATAAGGGAGGGAAAACACTAGATGAATCTAGATACAAGTCACCGTCACCTTATCTTTTATGCAAAATTACCAAAATATCCTTTAGATTAAAATTACTAAAATGCCCCTAGTCACTTTTCAAACCTATTAGATTTCTAATCCCAATATACTACTTGTTTATAGACTTAGCAGTTTGAGATCCGTAACGATATTCTCAGAACGTCCAAAAAGTACTCGAGTCCAAAAATAGGGGTAAAATTGTCATTGCTCTTTTTAATTTTTCCAAATTCAGTTTTCTCGAATTTTCGAGCGGTTACAAGGAATGGATGGGGTCGGGGGTTGAAAAATGTTTAAGGAATAAGATTTTTTTTTTCCTCCCTAAATCCAATGAATATTAGGATGAGGTGTGATGCTTTATTGAAGGGTTGATATGTGTATCTTTTTCTTTTAAAACCTTTTGAAATGCATCAATTTATCAAATCATGGAAAATCATAAAACTTTTGAATACATATTATTCAAATATTTATATTTTATAATTTTAATTAAATACACTAGATTATAAAAAGTATCAAAACAATCTATTAAAAAATAAATTAAATATACCTCAATTTATATAGAACATATTAAAATCCTAATCGAATAATTTTAAATTTGAAAACTCCTTAAATTTATTTGGTTAAAATCTTAAATTGAATACGCCCTATCTTGCATAGTTGCATATAATTCTTCCTCAACTAAGTCCAAGCCCAACAAAGTAGACCCTAACATGACTGAGCAAAGAAAAGACAATTAAAACTGAGGAAAATAAACAGAGAGCTGCCATAGAGGAGCTCTGGACCCTTCCTCACGGCTTGGCAGACAATAAGAGCTCCAAGCGTCTTCCCACTCCCTGATATCGTCCTTTCTTTCTCTCTCTCTCTCTCCACCAATTGAGCTCTAACTCGCCAGATTTCTCTCGTCCTTGTTCCGTCCTCGTCCTCGCCCTCGCGGGTTACGAGAGAATTGAGGCAGGTGCGAGTGCGACGCCCTCTCTCTCTCAAATTGCCGCCAGTCGTCCTCGATTGCGTAGCAATTCCTGGCCGCCCAGCCGCCCAACACCGTCAAAGAGGCGCCTAAGGGGGCGCCTAATGTCTTTCCGCATAATCAAAATTCAAAACGCCCAGCCCATACTCGGGGCGTTTCCCCTCCGCCGTGCGCCTAGGCACCGCCTTGGCGGCCGTCTAGCCCGCCATTTTGAACATACAGTAGGTTGTGTTGAGGAGCGACGGCAAAGTCCCGGCGTTTGTATTAAGGAGCCACCGGCAATACCCAGAAAGTGAGATCAGTTTGTTTTGATCATGGAAGAGGTTTTAGGGCCTAGCAGACTTGAAGATGTGAGCTGGCTCTGTTCCCTCTCTGAGTCTGAGCTTGTAAGTATTTTTACCCTTAAAGCAAGTTAATTTGGTGTTGTAGTTTGTAATTGTCATGTCATCAAATTCCGCATAAAATTCGACAACTTGATGTTAAAGTTTAGTGTTTTCATGCTTATGGATATCGAAAATTGGAGCTAAGCACACATCTAATGGCAGGACTTGTTGATTAGCATAAAAAGGCTTGTTCTTCAACGTGCAAGAAAAATTGGGCATGATGAACTTGCCCACAAGTTTGATCTCAAGATGCTTCGAGCTCTTGGTATGTACGCCTTTCATTCTGCTCATTGTTGATAGAATGATAGCTTTATTTGCTGAGTTATTTTTCTGTTGATTTTTTCTTGTTCTTTTTTCATTAGTTCTGTTATGTTCGAGGATTTATGGTTGGAAATAAGACCAAATTTTGGTGCTTTTACTATTTTGGGTGTCTAATTTTGAATTAAGCGTTCAATATAGGCTGTAAATAAGCAAACTCTTTCTGGTTACAATCTGTATAAGTGCCATAAAATCCTGATTCCAGTTAGCATGCGAGGAATATAGTATATGAGCCGTACATTTAGCTATCTGATTAGTTCAGAAGTAGAACCTTTTGAGCGATCGTAATTTTGAGCTATAGCTACATAGAGATTGCTTTATGTATTCTCTAATGAAAACCAAAGATGGCAATTTAGTTGAAAATTGTATTTATGACGGAGGTTGTGTTAAGATCAGTATGTATTTATAATTACACAGTAAACGTATTATATTAAGGGAGAGAAGTCTTACTCATCTCCGGTACAGTAGTGATCACTGAAACTGTAGATCATAGGTAGAACTTTCCTCAAACTCTCTCATAGTTATTTCTTCCATGGTGGTCTTATCTTCAGAATACAAGAAACGGTGCATTACTCTACCCATAGGAATCTACCTTCTATTGTGAAACAGATTTGAATAGCCCGAAATCTGTTCAGTGTTTATTGGTTGGATTGACAGCTTTTTCTGGAAACTATGTGTGGCCTAGTACGGAATATTGGTTCTCTTCAAGCGTACTCTAAGAACAATGTGAGGGACAAAATAAGTTATTTAAACTCGCTTGCTTCTCACCTTCTTAGTTCAGCTAAATGGGGGTAGTTTCTCCTCATGCTTTTTTTGTGCAAAAGCTATATTCTTTAAATAGTTTAATTGCTTTGCACTGAGGCTTAATTTCTTTAAAATCACAGAAATCTTCCAAGTATAAGATCCATTCTAATTGTAGACATACCCTGGATCCCTGATGTGGTTTTAAAAGAAATTATATAGGAATTTGTCATTTGGCCTCCTTTTCTTTTTCAATCACCACTCTTTGGTGCTTAGCAGATAAGTTTATGATTCATTTTAATTTTCGTAGTAAGCTAGCTTCAAAATTAGGGGAGCAAGCAGATGAGCTATCAATGAGTATCTATCAATGAGTATCTCGGCCTCGGCTCAAGAAA
This sequence comes from Prinsepia uniflora, assembly GCA_032719365.1. NCBI lineage: Eukaryota > Viridiplantae > Streptophyta > Magnoliopsida > Rosales > Rosaceae > Prinsepia > Prinsepia uniflora. The sequence continues at coordinate 15,810,143 of CM064868.1, read as the reverse complement.
ACAAAAAAAAAAACTGTTGATTATGCTTTTTCTTTTTTACAAGACTCCTTGGAGGTTTAAGAGATGAAAACCGAGCTCAAATATGCTGCTTCATTTATAATCATCAATCTAGCGTACAACAAAGGGATTGACTTTGATACCGTTCAGGAATTTTCTAGGCTGGCCAATGAGGCTGCAAAGATATAGAATATGTTTTCCTAACTGATACCCATGCAATTATAGTAGCTTAATTCCATTCTGACACATGAAAGGACGCCATGTATAATGATCTGCAATTTTCAGATCTACATTTAGTCGTTTGTAAACTTATATGTATAGCGTTATTTCAAAGTGGGCTGGGTTTTGGATTGAAAAAGATAACTCAATCAGCTTTCCGGTTTAAGGTACGTTTCAGACTCGGCAACTATCTGATCCTGACCTGATGGGATTATGCTACTAAAGTATCCTTCCATATATTTATTACGCCAAAGTAGGATTTTCCCTCATCTTCTGCCCGCTTCTACAGAAGGTTTCCATCTCAACTTTCAAGAAATTGATCTTCACTGCCCCTCTCGGTGGCTTTGAGATTTGCAACTTGGATTGTCTATCCTTATTTTTCAGTCTTCTTATTCTTTTTCTACTCTTGTAGTAAAAAAATTAGCAGAGGAAAAGGACAGAGTTTTATTTCATTAGGTGTGGCTTTGCTTGTTTCATTTGAGAATGTTTGGCTGCATACCTTAATCCAAGTCGGAGCCGGGATGAGGTTTGGTGGGTGAGAGACACGGTATGCTGTTTTATAGGGTCTCACTGACCCAAAACTAAGTTGTTGGTGTACCTGCCTTCCACCTGATTTGGTGCTTTTTAACGTTACCTGTGGGGGCATTTATCAAATTTGAAGTTACAAAATAAATAGTTATTATTTTGAATTTTTATGTGAGTCTTTATGTTTAGCAGCTTAGAATTTTCTGACTTCTATGTCCTTGCTGAGGATTTGTGCAGCATTTGTTGTGATGGAATGTATGAAAGATAAGGTAAAGGATTTGCCAGTGGCTGAGTCTGCTGCATTTCCGGAAAGTTGCAATCTATTGAGACATAACCTTGGTGATATTATGAGTGTTGAAGAGATAAAGGAATGTATTGGTATTGATTCCAAAAAGGGTTCGATAAAAAGGTGAGTTGAGGCAACATTTTCTTATATATATATATATATATATATATATATGTATGTGTGTGTGTGTATTTGTATATATGGTTCTATGCACTTGCATATGTTCGTGACTGGCTAATTGTCTTTTCTGTTCCTTACCTTTTCTATTCACTCGTACCCTGGTTTTTTCGTGCATATGGCATTATTGCAAGTCTAGTAATGTGGACACCATATTGCTACAGGAACAACTAGAGAGTCTTGGTTTTGTGCTGCTAGTATTACCATCCTGTTGATATAAATTTATACTTGAAGGAGTATTTTCATATATTGAAGTTTCGATATTTTCTGAAGATGGGTTGTTGAATAGGATCTATAAGTAGAGTTTTAAAGGTTCATTATATTATATTTTTCTTAGTGTCTATTTTATTGAATTTCAAAATATATATTGTGGTTCTAAAATTTAGTGCTCTTTTAATTTCCCTTGGCTAACCTTGGCCATCGTCCTTGGAACACTAATTGTTACCTGAATTGGCATAAACATGATGTTTGTTTTGTTTTACTGGAAGTTTTTTCCCTGCTAAAAACATGAAAAGTCTTTCAAAGTTCTATGTTGTAGATATGCATAAAGTATTATTATGATCTCCTTGCCATTAGGATTAACTAGGTCATGCTTTTTCTGTGCAGAAGATCGCACGAAGAAACCATGCCAGATCTGAAGAAACGTAAAATTGGAACCAGCGAATCATGAAAGAAGGCAGAGAGGATGGGTCACATTTTTGAGACAGCAGTGAGTTTCCAGTTACCTGATCTTCGATTAGTTTGAAAATGTGTAGTTGTGTACTCAAGCAGATCTTACACATCAGTGAAATCCATCGTTTTTTTGTTATATGATGTGTAATTGTTGATGCCAAGGTCTAAATAGTAAATTCCTTGGAATTGTGATATTGATCCCACATAATTTTGAAATATAATGGGTGGTTACGTTAAAAGCTTTAGTCCAGTAGCTGCTCCCCTTTAGTTTTTCAGACGATTCGCTACAAAAGCCTTGAATCTAAATGGGCTTCTGTTATTTTTTTATTTTTTTTTTTACTGCATTGCTTTATTAGTTATGTGAAACCCAACCGAGAGGTTCATGGGATTCCTAGGGACCAAGAAGGAAGATGATGGTCCCAGTCCAAGCCATTGAGTAAATGTCTTTCTATACCATTTACAAAGATAGAGCGAGACACTAAGATAAACAGCCGGTTTCGTGTCAGAGTTTCTCTGTGGGGAAGAGGGTCCCATGTTAGTCCAATCCATTTATCCTTTTGTGGTGCATGGCTTCATGAACTGAAGCCCCATGATGGAGCTTGGCTCATGGGATTCCTGTAGGGACAAATAAAAGAGGTGATGTTTGAAGAAATGTTAAGTCATTTCCCCACTCTATCTTATCATGCCTTGGTGACGAGAGCATGATTTGCTTGTTGGGCATGCTTTGTTGGTTTGTTTGTTTAGGCACCGCATGTCAATAAAGAGTCTTTTGGGACCCTCATGTTGAACAAACTTGTTCTCACATTAGTGCATGTCCAATCTTCTTGAACCCCATTTGCCTTCCCACTCACTCGGTGACCTCGGTCTACTCAAACATGCATCAAAGTTCAAACCACACCATATTATTCATTTGTCAGTAAATATTTAACCCTGATTTAAAATAGCGGGACGGATATTCAAACTCAGATGAATATTTATTCGTATTTACATATATACTTTGCTTCATCTACTGGATTATCAATGGAGAGAAAGAGCCCCGATTGTGGAATTTCTTTTTGGAAGAAGAATTGGTCCACTGAGCAATGCAAATAATTTTTTCCAAAGTCAAACTCATCATGCCATTACCAAGATATCTCCCATGCTGTGTGTTTGTAGCCTCCAAATGAAGAGCATAATATTAAAGTTGAATTTCATAAAGTATGATTAAGGCGAAATTAATGATTAAAGATATTCGTTCTTGTCCCCCTCACCACCCAGTTTTTTCTTTTTCTTTTTCTTTTTCTTTTTCCTTCTCCACATGCTCTACCTATGGCTATGACGTAAGTATCAATCTATACGCTCGCATGCGAATGTATGTGTAACATCGTCACTCTACATCATTAGATTATTAAGAATAAATTTAATGACTTTCAATACGCGATTTGTATACTAATTTTCTAACACACAACAATTTGGAGCTATGTGGAATGTGGATCGGAGAATGTCTGTCAATGAGATGTTAGCTAGCTTCAAAGTAGATGGCAACAAGAGACATGAATGAGAATCTTATCGCATCTTAATCCTAAAGATTATTTAGTTGTACGCAAGTGTCGGTTTTGATTTAAATAAATAAATAAATGGTCCCCTAATCGCTTTTAATCAGTGAATAATGGGGCATTATTAGACGCAAAAGATTTTCTTAAACATCAAGGCACTCGCACTCTATCATCTTATATCTTGCAATAAAAATATTTCCACCCATGTGATCACTAAACATGGGATGTCTCACTCTCACTCTCACATTCAACTATGATAGGTTGATAGATCAAGAGTTTCAATTTTTACTAAATTTTCATAATTATTATATAATGCACGTTACTAATATGACTTTCAAGGTCAATGTCATAATTATTGGCAAAAAGAAAGAGAATATAATTGAAAATATCTTGGTATTAAGATTTACTGATATTTATTTTCATTTATAATTTAGAAATCTCACTAAGTAAGTCCAGATAGTTCAAAATTAAAGTCTTAAAATTTATTCCGATAATAAATATATATGTACAAGATTTATATTCATGATATGATTTAGTTCAAATCTTATTTTTTCCATATACTCATTGGCCAAAAGAAATACACAATAGATTAAAGGGTCAGTGTCGATGCGACTGCCCTTTTGATATCTTGTTCATGTCAAGCTCCAGGCAGGATCTTCGGATTGCAATCAAGAGAAAATCTTGGTGACATTACTTCGCTAGAATTTAAAACATTAAATAAAAACTCAGGGATTTTATTTTTCATTCACTAGATTGGTACTAAAGGCTTAGGTTTTGGAAAAAATTGTATGCCTTATACCGAAAAGGCTTTCAACCAAATTCGTTGGATGGGCAAAGGAACATATTCGATTGAATCTCACATAATTAAAAGCAAAAGGCCACATGACCGCAAGACCGCAAGCTCGCAAGATAGCAAGCACAACTCACAATCACATGACCGCAAGCACAAGTTTGAACCCATTTTTTAGTCCCAATTCACCATTAAATCATGAGCAACTCTTCTAAATTTCTAATAAAAAATTTGAAAGCCATTACAATTTACAGCATCTTCCTTTAATTCCATGGCAATAACAACTTATATACCAATTAATAAAAGAGATTTAGATATAAATATTTAGGGTTTATGAATTTAGAAGTTTATTTACCTTGACTTAATGAGGAGGTCTTAGGTCAACCTCCATCTGTTGATTCGATTTAATGCGACCACCTTCAGCGTCTGTGGCGTCGTAGTGGTGGGAGAGAGACCAAATGTTGTGCCTATGCGCTCTGCCGCTTGTGTTGTGCGACGTCTTCTTTCGCAACCTGCTCTTCCTTATGCTCTGTTTCCCTTCCCACTTCCCAGAGTAAAGAATACGATGCCCCCTTCCTTGTTCCTTCCTTTTTTTTTCCTTTTAACTTAATGAAACAACGTCGTTTTGGGTTGAGATTAAAAAATAAATGTCCTACAAAACGACGTCATTTGTTTATGTTTAAGGAAAAAAAAAAGCCAGAACCCATCTTCCTCACAGCTTCTCTTCTCAAATGACACGACCCATCCCAATCCCCTTAGGATTAATGCGGGATGTGCCATGCTCCCGTTAACCCACGTGCGACACGAGGTAACACGAAGGCCAGACAAGGGATAATCCGAAATCCTGAGCCCAATTGGCTCCTAGAGTGCGCCAGGATCAGCCGAGGAATGTGAGGTCACGATTTCTGTTACAATCTGCATCCGTTATCAACCTGAAGGGCATTAAAAACCATTAAAAGCTGTGAGTGGACGAAAATAAATAATTTAATAAAAACTCATTTAAAAAAGAAGACATTTATGCCCTTCACTTAAAAACTATGCATGCATACAAAACCAGTTAATTCAAACAAAATAAAAATCGTTTAGAAACCAAAGCCATTTCCTTTCTCAAATCATTAGGGCCTTAGCCCGAGACCATAAACTCCAAGAATATGTGAACTTAGCCCAAAACCACAAACACAGAAATAAAATTTCATAAATCCAATAATTTTTAATCCAAATACCCATCCTTGGCATCCCAGATGCCTAGCGTCCCAAACGCACATATCACGGCTAAGCAACGCGTGCTACCCGGGATCTCTCCGGCTCAATCTCTAACATCCCAGATGTCTGACGTCCTAAACGTCCAATCATAGCAATCCTGCTCCTGAGTCACTATATGGTTCGATCGCTCCGTGCAATGACCCCTCATAGGCAATGTGCCGTGTCTACCCTAATGTCCTAGACATGGAGTGAGACCTATCCACATATCCTCATCTCAGGATGGTATATGGAAAACATCCTTATAAAACCGTTTCAAAACATCTCAAAGGGGCCATGTGTAATGACCCGTCCCGAATAACGGGATTGAATATTAATTAATTATGGTTTAGAATGACTAATCGGGGATTAGTTAAGTGAAATCGGACGAATTGTGCAAAATGACCGGTTTGCCCCTAGCGTGGGCAAAATGTTGACTTTTAGTTCGGGCGGTCAAACGGACTTTGACTGATGACTGTGACGTAGTTCGGGACGTCACGAGTTCATAGACAGGTGGCACGTTCGATTCCGACATTCGAGGAGAAAATTATGATGTTCGGAAGTTGAGGGGTATTTTGGTAATTTGGCATAGTAGGGGCCAAATGTTGACTTTTTGATCGGGAGGTCCGATGGACGAGGGCCAAGGACCGTTACGTAGGTCTCGTCGATACGAATCCAATGACAGGCGGCATGCCGAAATCGGAGATTCGACGACGAAGTTATGGTCACGTAATCGGGCTCGATTAACCGAACGAACCGGGAATAAAATAATATTTTATTATGAACAGTACCCGGTGACTGTGCACATCCGGATGAGTGACAAGTGTCACCCATCCCTTGATTCTAGCTCCATGTTTCCCTCCCAACACCATCATTACAACATCATCATTTATCCTTCATCATTTCCTCCATTTTCTCCTTAATTTTCTCCTTCTTTGTTTTTCTTACCCGTGAGCATTGAGCAGCAGAATTGGAGAGTGTTAGCTGCCATTTCTAACTGGTTTTGAGGGCAAAATCGAGTGCTTGTTGAGACTAACTCAACTGGGTAAACACGGGAGATTGAGAGCGGCTGAAAATTGGGAATTCGAAAATTGGGTTTTTGGGAGGAAAAATCAAATTGGATGAATTGAGCCTTGTTGATCGAAATTGGGTTCAGTTTCAGTCTTCTGGGATTACTACAATCAATTTTGTAGAAGGAACTAAGTGGAATTGAGGTCGAATTGAGGTAGAACTGAGGAAGGAAACTTTCAGAATTTTCGAGATTGAGTCGAGGAATTGGAGGCTTTGATTGTTGAAATTGAGCTGGGGATTATGTTCCTAAGGATCCCACGATGCTTCTGGATCCATCAATTGGAAGAAACTGATTGAGATTGACTGAACTCCATAGTTGCACAGTGACGAAGAATCGAGTTTGAGTCGTGGCGTTTGAGCCATGAATTGATGCAATTGAGATGAGGAAAGAGTTTACCTGAATCCACTGAAGCTTCTGGTTGCATCAATTGAGAGAAATCGATTGAAATTGAGGGAGTTCTGATGATGAACAGTGTGCGGGGTGTTCTTCGAATGATCAACTGTGATCATGAGGTTTGAGGTAAGTTCGATTGTAATTGTGTCCACAGATCTTAAATTGAACTTAATTCGAAGCTGTATGAATGCTCAATTGATGAATTCAGTGTGGATTTGACAGAAAACCAAACGGGTCTGATCGCGGGTTAAAGGACCCGTTTACCAGACAAACGGGTTGGGACGGTGACACTGTAGCTGGCGCGTGGGTTTCACGCGCAGCCACTCACGGCAGCGCGTGGGGGCGCGTCCGGCCTAGTCTCAAGGTGAGGTCAACATAACTTTTGATCCTCTCAGTGTAACGAACATTTTGACGTTGGTTTCAGGGAAATCGGATATTGTTTCGATAATGTTCCGCGTATCCGAAGTTTTGTATTACGTTAAAAATACGTATTTAAATCCCGAAAAAATTGGGGAAAATTATATGATGTATTTTGAGATGTTAGTAACCCTCTATAATGATTTTGGACAGGAGTTGTGATTTCCAGATTTTACGGAAAAACGTGCAGCTCGGAAACGGACCGTTTTGGATGGTGTGTGTGAGTGGACTTTGTTTTCTAACCGTGATGCATGCATATATGATTTAAATGCCTTATTATATGATTTTATATGCTTGGGCATGATTTGTGTTTCAATCCGGTAATTTCTCGGTTTTATGAATATTATATTATTATTTTGGGCGATTTTCGAGAAATTACGAAATTTGGTAAAAATGATGTTTGGACTTGGTTTATGAGTCCGGGATTGAAATTGATTGAAAATAATGTTTGGACTCGGATTATTGAGTCATGGATTGAAAAATGATGTGGTGACTCGTGAATGAGTCAATGGTCAATTTCGTGGATTTACGTGAAAATGGCAACGGAGGTTGCAACGCATGGATTTGCGTGATAATGTTATTTTTGGCATGAGAACCCAAGTGAATAGTGATTTTGACTCGGAATTGGAGTCATTTGTGAAATTGTGAAATTAATGATTTATTGGGATTTTATGATTATTTTAATCAGTCTTTCGGGCACGTTTTACGAGGAACGTGCAGATGATGATTTGGGCTAGGCCCGGAGCCTAAATGATTTCTAAAATGATATTTTGACTTGGTTGGTGAGTCAATGATGATTTCCGGATTATTCTATTGATTTAAATGTGATTTTAACGGTTTATGTGTAAAAGGTATTTTGGGCTTGAGACCCAGTTGAGAATGATCTTGACTTGGTATGAAGTCGAGATTTGATTGAAATGTTTTGGGATGTAATTCCCGGGATGGTTTTCATTGTGATTGTGATATTCCCAGACGGTCGGTGCTTGGGGGGATTACCCAGACGACCGGAGCTTGGGGGATGTGATTGTAGGATCGGGAGTTGATCCTATGGTAGTCAGCTTCTCGGATGAGACTGAGCCTGGATGTACCACTCGGAGGTGTCTGATCCTGGGGATGTGTTCGCCCAGAGGTGACTGAGCCCGAGGGGGTTGAGCCCAGAGGTGTTTGTTCCCAAGAGAGTGACTGGATATTGGCCTACGCGTAGTGCAGCACTTGTGAGTAGTGCAGTTTGATTGATTGTGCACTTGTGAGTAGTTCAGATGTGATTTGTGATATTTTATGCACTTGTGAGTAGTGCGGATTGATTGGATTGTTATAGTTCTGGAGCACTGGTGATTAGTGCTGATTGGTATTGGTTGTGATGATGTACTGGTATTGAGTACGGATTTTTGGTCTTTGTGGCCAGGTGATTATGTTTTCACATGTTTTGGCCTGAGAGCTGGGATTTGATGTTTTATAACATGAACTGATTTGGTGAACATGAGTTTTATGGACCATGGGAAAATATGTTTTGATTTTATCGGTCACTCGTGTTTTACGATATGCATGCAAGTTTGTGAAAACTGGAGGGTAAGATTGTATTCTTATAAATGTTTTTATAAGAGGTCATTTTTGTCCACTCACACCTTTTCTGTTTTGTGACCCTCCAGCGCGAACATCCCTTGTCTGGCAAGCAGCGAAGGGGAGTTTCGGACCTTTAGTTGACTTGTCAGACGGGAGCAGGACCGGGCACGGTTTTTGACGTCCAGTTGGGACGGGTCCTGTCACCATGCCCGGAATTTCCATAAAATCATCGTAAATCCATAAATCCAATATCAATAAATGGGTCCCCGACCCGAAATCACATTTATAAAACACAATTGGGCTTCATGCCCGATTTCGTAAACCAATTGGGCCCCAGCCCGATAATATAACTCAAATGGGTCCCAGCCCGATACTTCATTAAATTAAATGGGTCTCATGCCCGATTTCGTCTTTTCAAATCCAAACCATTTCATTAAACCATCACCGAAACCACAAGCACGTATAACCACAGTATAAAACCATAAACCCCGATATACGTGCAAATACGTAAAACCAAACATCATATTCATCATCATCACAAAACAAATATATAAATCATATAAAACAGTTATGCATGCATAAGATTTATAAAACCAAAGTCCACTCACAGACCGTCCTAACTACTGCCTCGATACACGTGTCATAAGCCTCCCCGAGGCTAATCCACCATCTCCGGGACTTCCAAACATGTCCAATTCACACCCGGAGGTCACTAACCATCTATACAAGTCTATAGGATACAACCCCAAAACTCCCGGATAAGTCAACGTGTCCCAGACACATTTCCCGAGGCAAAAATTCTCAATTTGATCAATTTAACGATCTCTGATTGGCTCGAAACCACCGCTATTGGGTCTGGATCGTCTAAACCCTTAAAATGAAGTTGGGCCCACCTCGAAATTCAAGCCCACGTGCCCCCATGCGCGTGGTCAACGCTCGGTCAACCTTGGGTCAAAGTCAACAGCTGACGTCAACAAAGTCAACTTTGACGTCGGTAGTCAACGCTGATATGAATTCTAACGTCGGCAGTCAATGGTCAACGCTAACGTGACTGTTGAAGTCATCGCTGGCGTCACCTCTGACAAGTGTCAGACCTGACAGATGACGTCACCATCGTCTTCTTCCTCAGTTCGGGTCTGCAACCTAGTCGCACAGTACTCGCGACCCGACCTGGTTCTATCTCCCTCGTTTTTTACCCAAATTCAACGGGGTTTCTTCCTATGGCTTCGTTTACTTGTCCTAGATCGATCTATAAACTCACAACCATGAAATCAATCGGAAACTTACCCCTGGGTCGATGATCAGTCCGACCAACCTCCCTCCATCGAGTTCTTTAGATTCCGGCCACCTCTGGCTTTGATACCAAGCCCAGATGACTCGTCCAGCCACTAGGAATGTCATAGGATGGTTAGAATCGATCATCAAACATTAAAATCCCATTTCCAAACTTTGAACGTAACTTACCGTTTTCGGTCTTTCCCGGCCACCGTCCACGACGGTCCTGCCCGATGGTGCCACCATCATCGTCCCACTTCACCATTTCATTTTCATTCACACACTAAACAAAGAAGATGAGGGTTGAAGGGGTTAATATAGGGTTGGGGTTCATGGTTCCAGACGTTTCACGGGTTCTGGGGAAAAATTGCGAAAATGATCGATGAAAGGGATGAAGATAATATCCCTCAACTTTGGGGATTTGGGCCAATCAGATGGGTGACACTTGTCACTCATCTGGTGGTCCTTTTAGACTTTTCCACCAACCAAATCCTGCCACATGTCCCTTTCTCGGTTTGCATGCAATAGTGCCGTAAAGAGTGCTAGACCCGTAACTTTCCTGTCAAATCTCTAATTTCGACTTGCTGCCTGCCTAGGGACTCGTAACGTTCCGATCTACGTCACGATCATCGGTCAAAGTCTGTTTGACCACTCGGTTCAAAAGTCAACTTTTCGCCCATTCCCAAGGGCAAAACGGTCATTTATATCGTCCGTCCGCGATGCTTCGACTAATCCCCGATTAGTCCCGTTAATTCACAATTACTCACTAATCTAACCTCGAAATTCGGGACAGATCGTTACATCAGAGGCATTTTATCAAGCACCTGGTAGGCACCTCTGGGGCAGAGTATAGGGTCAATACTTTCCTACTTGAAGGTTTTTTTCGGGCGGGTAAAGGGTCAAGTGACCCTCTTTGCCCCTTAATCAGTCTACCAGTGGATGCAGTAACATTTTTAAGGTACAGTTACAAAGGGTTCATTTCTGTTAAATAAATATTATGGAAAACTAGGACATCAATTCATCATCACGACCACTTACTTAAATTTTGATCTAATCTCAGTAGAAATTGAACTCATTGACATTTTGAGAATACTAGAGCAACAACTCACCGCCAAGACCTTTGGCCGGTTCAAATCAGGATAACATGTGGCCGTGCACACTTAAGAATGTAGTGGAACCCTCCAGTCCCAAGCACGTGTCCACCAGCTATAGGCCAGCCCAAAAATATCTGCCACTTGCCCTTATCTGATTGGGCTGAGGGAAAATGACCAAAATGCCCCTCCTGCACAAAATTACCATTTGGTTAGACCGAGGACCAGCACAATATCTGCCGGAGGAAAAGTTATGATGTACGGAAGGTTGGGGGCGTTACCGTAATTTTGAGCTAATAGAGGAAATGTTGACTTTTTGGAGGATGTGTGATTTTCACGTAGACCGAGGACCGTTGGTTAGGTCTCGACGTCCTGAGTTCAACGACAGGCGGCACGCTGTCATCGGACGTCGGACGGAAAAGATACGGGTCTGGAAAGTCTAAGGGCAAAATGGTAATTTTGTGCAGGAGGGGCATTTTGGTCATTTTCCCTCAGCCCAATCAGATAAGGGCAAGTGGCAGATATTTTTGGGCTGGCCTATAGCTGGTGGACACGTGCTTGGGACTGGAGGGTTCCACTACATTCTTAAGTGTGCACGGCCACATGTTATCCTGATTTAAATCTTGGTCAGATCTAAGGAATCAAACCCACTACCACCTCAAGAAGAGTAGTGCAATATATAACCCATCCATCTCTCACTTAAATTTTACTCTGATCTCTAGGGGATTTGAACTCATGGCTATCTCGAGATGACTAGCATAACAATCCATCACCATGACTTCCCATTTAAATCTTGGTATAAGATCATCTCAGAGGGAATTCAAACCACAACCACCTCAGGAAGACTAGAGCTCCACCCTCACGGCAACCTCCCATTTAAACCTAATATAAGATCTCATGCTGATGGAATCAAAGCCACAACCACATTGAGAAGACTATTGCAATAACCCATAGCCATGACTCCCACTTATATCTTGGTCTGATCTTAAGGGAATCGAACTCACAACCTATGGAAAATACAGACGAAAGCTCATCCTAATCATTTGGTTGTCCAAGGATGGGCATTTACATGCACTTATTATAATTGAGTTATTTACGTACACATTCACCCTCTTAGGTTTTTCAAGTTTTAACATAGCTCTCGAAGATTTTGAAAATTATACAAACATGCCTTAAAGTTTAAAAGTTGTTACACAAAACCCCATATAGAGTAAAAATTGTCAAATACATAAGAAAAATATTCCAGTAACCTTATATATACAGCAAAACTTTTTTCTTTTTTTTTCTTTCTAAAAATTTAGTTTGGCTATAAAATAAAAATAAAACAAGTTAAAACATTGTTTCAAAAGTAAACGCCCCCAATTAAGGATGAATTGCGATGATCGATGATGACAAGGGGACTTTTGAAACCCTAGCTAGTCCTAGATAAACTAAGGGAACATGAACAAGAACAAATGAAACAGATTTGTACGTGTTCCATATTTTATAGTAGTAAGACAAAAAATACACATGGTACGTGCTCCCTCGTCGCTGGAAATGTATTGGCCCTAATTAGGTTATAGATTTGATAATGGAATCAAATCAAGCATGAACACATAATAATATAGTGGCAGTTGTTTTTGGGGACAGAAAGGTGATCATTTCTATTAAGTTGCCGGGACCCAGTTTCTTTGAAAATACCACAACTTCTTCCTCTTTTTGTGTATCTAAATTTGAAATTCTTGTTTCCTAATTCCCTCCCTTTCTCTATTCCATAGTAATATATAGTCTATAGCAACTCAACAAAGTGCAAAGGGTAGCTAGGGTTTCTTTTCTTCTTTCGAAAGATCTCGATCGTGCACGTGTGGTGTCCATCTGGTTGTTGACCATCCAATGGTTGTGATCATACGATCATTACTGTGGATGATCTTGAAATCCTTTCCCCATTTTGAGTTTGACCAATAGCACCTACTTAATCACCTAATTCCGTTGCCCTAAACGGCAGAGGTTATTGGTTGTTAGATGTTAGATTCTCCACGACCCAAATGATTGATCTACCAAACTCCACCTGCCTATAGCATTTTTGTTGGTTCTCTTTTTACGTAAAAATATATGTATATGTGCAGATATATATGATACTCAATATACTTATATATATATATTATTTATATACAAATTAACATTAATAAAAACAATTCTACGATTTAATAATGATATTCTCAAAAATCACAAATTCATTAAGCATATATTTTGACACTGAAATTTGTTTACAAATGAACCCTAATAATGGAGGGTTAAAGATAACATGCACATTTAAAATAATTAATTAAGATTTGATAGTGGAGGTGGATCTTCCCACAAATTAATTTCAACGACCAGATGAGGTTATTTTCTTTAAGCTTTGGGAGTGATTAATTAGGGTTTGATAGTGGAGCTCTAATCAGTGTTGTTCAAACATAATGATTGACCAACTGCCAGTAGACCCCCAAGTTGACGATTGAATCATTATTGAAGCCATATATATAACCTCAAAGCTAACATATTCCCCTTCATCAACTCCATCCATCCCTTAACAAAGGAAAAAAAAAAAAAAAAACTCCATCCATATATCCCGCCTTATACATATATGATGGCTTCCACTGTTTGTTCTGGGTCCTAGGACCATCCTTTGCACTTCAAATATTATTGCCTTTAATTTATTTCTTGCTGGTGGATTTGATTTCGGTGTACCTAAAAGTACTGTGAAGATTAATTAAGTAATCCGGCCATGACCATAAAAAAGATTGACATGACAAACCAACATCTTAATTAATAAGGCTCAAACTTAATTTTTTTTTTATTCTCTCAAAAGAAAATTTCTCCTAAAGAATTTCTTCTTCAACTGATCAATTTTGGGTCAACGAGAATTTTCCTAGTATTCATAAGAATGTAATCAATAAACCAAAAAACAAGCCAATCCATTTTGTTGTCGAGTTTACTAGATCAGTTCGTGCGTATATAAGCTTCCTTTTTTTCGCTCTACCGTCATGATATCGATCATTATCACGAGTTTTGATGTCGCGTCAGATTAAGTTATCGGTAAAACTCTTGTTTTCACACTACAAGAAATGAGGTCTAGCCGACAAAGGGGCTCCGTTGAGCAAGAAAGAGGGTCCGCTGGGCTAGAGGTTTACCTGGAGAAACTCCGACGGGTGACCTTCGTCACGTACAGGTCGTCGGGCTTGGGTCTCGCTCGACAGAGAGGAACGCCCACCGAGCAAGAGTGAAGTAAAAAACATTTTTCCGATGGAGCCATTCGCGAGCAAAGCTCGAACTCCAACGAGCAAGGTTCAAAACCTTGCTCGGCGAAGGCTCAGTCGAGCCATGCTTGTTCTCACAAGCTAGCCCGACGAACCTCCGTCGAGTAAGGCCGGTATGTTATTCACAACTTTGCTCTGCAGATGTTCGCTAGACTAGATGCTAGATTGTGAACAACAATCTTTACTTGACGAAGGTTTTGGCAAGAAAAGTTTCAAATATATATATATATATATATATATATATATTAAATATTAAATATTTGAATAATTATATATAATTAATATTAATATATATATATATGTGCAATAAAATAATAATAGAAAAATAAAAATGAAAATAATATATATAAAAATAAATGTAATATTCCCACATAATTTAAAATAAAAAAACATCTAAAAAAACTAATTAGTCTACGACAAACCTGGGTGCCATTGTCTTGGGTAGACTGTTGACTCGGGTCCTACGACTGTAAGTCAAGGCCATCCAACCCACTATAAACTATATAGTTGAATAAGTGGGCAAGTTGGGCCTGAATTTGGTCGCTTCAGGACTGAAGGCGCGCGTAATGGGCCATCAGCTTGGCATTCTCAACTTGGAGGTTCTCCATGTTGTCCTTCAGTTGGGAAACCTCCTCGAGATTGGGTCCCTAGGAAGAAATCAAAGATTGACTCAAGACATCAAGAATGAGCCTTTCCTCTACATCGGATGAACTTCCCGGGACACATACCAAGTTGGAGCTCTAGGATGGCGATCGACCTCATGGGATCCAGTAGTTGGTCCAGCAATGAGACCTCAAGTTGTTGTTGCGTCAACCGCTTCGGAGTCTGCTGCATGTCCTCCATTATCCCGCTTGCAAAATGGAATAATTTAATAATTAGAATATTAATTATCAAAAATAAAAATTGAACTTTTAAAAGTTTCAAATATTGAACTTACATGAATAGTATCAACCACAAGCATAAAATTCCCCTCAAGCATCTACTTCCGAGAATAGTGACTCGACCGCGATGAGCCTTATGTCCAGCCAGCAAGGGTCACGATCCCCTGTGGTGCTCAAATTTCTTCGATGCCCGTTTGCCTTGTCGGCCCTTGTTTTTTACTGCACATTACAAAAAAAAACATTACTAACACTCCAAATGGAAAGCAATATTCTAAATTTAAAAAAATGTTGAATTACCAGAAAACCCTCGGATATAAAGTGGTCGCATAACCGGTTCCACCCATCTAACTTATCCCCTTACAACTCGTCTGGAGGATTTGCATGAGCTACATCGTTTGAACTCTAATTTTTTTTTTAAAAAGTAATAAAAATGATGAAAATAGTAAGAAGAAATTCATACCCGTAAAGTGGACCAACATTTATCGAGCTTCATTGAGGACATGCTTCTGAGCTTCTTACATGCATGGATTTTACATACCCTAAATCAAGATCCTTCAAGAGCTTCTTTGAGTTATAGTGATCTTTAGGGAGACTGTTGTCTTTAGGGAGCGTTCGGATGACGATGCCTATTATGTGATCAAAATGCTTGTTTGTTTGATTATACTCAACTTTCATGTGCATTAATTCCACAACTGCCACTAGAACCGAAAATGATTTATAATTAGTGTATAATTCGCATTGAGCTTTGTTCAGCAACCTCTCTTAATGAAGATCCAACTCTTCAGATTGAGACTTAGGGGCATCATCATCCATATCATGAGATGCGTGAGGAAAAAATATCGGTTAATATCTCAACAAATTGATCATTTTCACACCAATTATCTAAATCACTTTCACTGCGACAGGTCTTGGGAAATGAAGATGTCGATGTTATAAAATTCTATTTACCATGATAGATCCAAATAATGTAGTTTTGTACGAACGCATTCCGTACCAGATGCATATGGACACCATTCAACGACATAAAATAACAGTTGTTACATTACATTAGATGCACCTTTGATCGCTACAATGACTACGTGCAAAGGCGATAAATGTAACAACCCGTACCTACGGGAAGGGTAAAAATGTACTTTTGTGAAGTTTTGTAAAAAGGACGATTTTGCCCTTGTGAATAGTAAACGAAAAGTTGACTTTTTGTGATATCGATTGGATGAGTGTTAGCCTTTGACCGTGACGTAGGTTAGGACGTCACGAGTCCGTGGACAGGCGGCAGGTTCGATTCGGACAACCGGAGGAAAAGTTATGATGTACGGAAGGTTGGGGGCGTTACCGTAATTTTGAGCTAATAGAGGAAATGTTGACTTTTTGGAGGATGTGTGATTTTCACGTAGACCGAGGACCGTTGGTTAGGTCTCGACGTCCTGAGTTCAACGACAGGCGGCACGCTGTCATCGGACGTCGGACGGAAAAGATACGGGTCTGGAAAGTCTAAGGGCAAAATGGTAATTTTGTGCAGGAGGGGCATTTTGGTCATTTTCCCTCAGCCCAATCAGATAAGGGCAAGTGGCAGATATTTTTGGGCTGGCCTATAGCTGGTGGACACGTGCTTGGGACTGGAGGGTTCCACTACATTCTTAAGTGTGCACGGCCACATGTTATCCTGATTTGAACCGTGCACAATTTCGAAGGAAACAGAAAACAGAGAGAAGACTTGGGTGAGGCGGTGATCGATTTGGATGCTAGGGAGAGTGAAGTGTGAGTCGAGAGAGAGACAGTGAGGTACGGAGGAGCTGGTGATCGTGGTCTGAAGGTGCAACCGTGCACGGAGGCGACGGGGTGGACGGTTGGATAATTGGAAGAAACAGAGGAGGCAGTGGACGGTTGTGACTGTTGTGTTGTGTGGTGGACCGGTTTAAGCCGTTGGAAGACTCAGGAGGCTAAGGGGAGTCCCACGAGCACCGTGGTGGGTGACGGTTCTCACGGCGGCGCCGGAATCGAAAGGTAATCTCTTTTGCCCTGTTTTTCGTGGATTTTCATTTCAAGAGTCGTGGACCTAGAGCTAGAATCGAAAGGTTTGGTGAGTGAAGGGAGGTCTAGGGAGGTCCTAGGAGTCGTTTGTGGTGGTTGCCGTGACGGGAGGTTCACGGTGGGTGGTGGTTCGACGGCGGGTCCTCTGTACCCTGTTTAGCCGTGATTTTCAAACGGAAAATCGTGGAGTTGGAGGGAGAGTCGAGGGATTTCGTGAGTTGTGTGTGATTCAGTGAAGTCGTGGGAGGAGTTTGGAGTGACCACCGTGAAGGGGGACGTGCTGGGTGGCCGGCGGCCAAAACAGGGCTCACGGGCAGTGTTTTTCGAGGATGAAGACGAGGGGTTTTAGGCCGTGATTTCTGGATTTTAGGACTGGGTTTGGTTGCAGGGGACTGGACGAAGCTAATGGAATTGAAATGGGGAAGAATGGTGGAGGAACGGAGGAGAACCGGTCACGCCGGTTCAACACAGTTGAACCGGGTGACTCGAGGTTGAAGATGCACTGTAGCAGGCGCGTGAGGCCCACGCGCAGCCACTTTGGGCGGCGCGTGGGGGCGCGTGGGGAGGAATCCGGTCAAGCGTCCAACATGAGTTTAGCCCTAAATGTTCTAATGAATCCAATGGTACAGTTTTCGGATTAATCGGACGGTGTTACGGAATGGTTCGGGAATCGGTACGGTTTAGGGTTTCGGATTAAAATATTTTTAAATTCCCGAAAAATTGGGGAAAATAGGGAAGGTATCCTTGATGTTATTGTGACCCTATATGGTATCTATTGACAGGACGGGAGACACCAGAGACGGTTGAGGAGCGCACGGGGCGCGAGTGACTTGCTCTGAACTGTGAGTGGACTCTTTCTTACTTCCGAGCATGCCTAACTGTTTTAATTACTGCTTTATGATTTCTATGTGTGTTTTTATGTCCTGATGATGATTATACGTGATTGAGATGTTTGCACGTTTTTCGAGACGCTTTTGGGATTCTGCACGTTTTTCGAGAAAAAAACGGGTTTTCAGAGTTTGATGTTATAATTCAGAAATTTAACCTAAAAACGTTTTCTGATGATGGTAAATAGGTTATGGAATATGATTTGGGATATGGATCTTTTTCCGGATTTGGGTTCGGAATGTCGGTTCTGAACGCCGGAAGGGCTTCGAACCGAGGATTTCGAATTCGAATTTGGCGATGGATTTTGAATTGGTTTTACACTGGATGTGGATTGGATTTGCTGGATCTGGATATGGGTTTAAAGACCCGGATACTGATTTGACGGGGGACGGGCCCGGATTGAGTTTAAAGACTCGGGAGTTTAAAGACTCGGATATTACGATATTACCCCCATAGGCCTATTGAGTTTAAAGACTCGGGAGTTTAAAGACTCGGATTTATATGTGAGGCCTGGTTGAGTTTAAAGACTCGGATAGGTCCAGCAGGTTTGATCGGGAAAAGTGGTTTGATGTTTATGCACTGGTTTTTATATCAGTTTTATAGTGTATCTGTTTCTTATGGTGTTTATAGTGTTTCTGTTTCTTATGATGTTTCATATTATGATTTTGCTAATACTTCATTGGCATGCCGGGTTTTAAACCGGAGGGAACAAATGATTTTATTTCCTTACTTTGATTTGCTGGTAAACGGTTTTAAAACTTTTATTCCTTTTGGTCCACTCACACCTTCTTTTTGTTCAAATTCCCTCCAGGTCGTGGTGATAGCGCTGGGGTGAACGTTGAGGCAGATATCGAGGCATAGGGCTTCCGACGTTCTTCCGTTGCGGACTTAGACTTGTAGGACTTTTGGTGCCCATTTTGTAGAACTATGCTCTGGCTTACTGTTGTGTATATATTTACTCCTTCGTCTGATGGTTATGCTTATAGTTGTATTAAGTTTCTTTTTGGTGTTGTAAGTGTGATTATCAGACTGGAGCAGGATTCATCCCGAGTATCGAGGTGATATTTGGGACGGGTCCTGACAATAAAGTTGTCGATTCCATCCAAATACTGATAAGAAAATATATCCAATATTTACGTCTAACCTTTGTTGTAACGCCCCGGACGTTCTGGAAATGTAATATTATAAATATTGAATAAAATGACGTTTTTACCCCTGTGTTTGTGTGGTCGATTTGTTGACTTTTTGATTTGGAGGTCGAACGGACGTTAAGTGATGACCGTGACGTAGTTCGGGATGTCACGAGTTCATAGACAGGTGGCACGTCCGATTCGGACGCTCGGAGTGAAAGTTATGATGTTCGGAAATTCGGGGGCATTATCGTAATTTGGGCGCTATAAGGGGAAAAAGTTGACTTTTTGTTTGACAACTGATACTCATTTGACTCGAAGACCGTTGTGTTCGTCTCGACGCCCCGAGTACAACGACAGGCGGCACGCTTGAAACGGACGTCGGAGGACCGAGTTATGGGTCACGGATGTTGGAGGGCATTTTGGTAATTATTGCACAGAGGGGCATTTTGGTCATTTCACGGTGGTTACTGTAGCACCACCGTGAGAAACAGAGTGCGGCCGTGGTGTTTTTGAGCGTGCATATGTTTAAGGCTAAGTGGACTGGTGAGTGGGTTTAGTTTATGGATTTTGAGGATTGTGGGAAGCAGCCAGGCGTGTCTGGGCAGAGACTGAGTGCACGGGAGGAACGAGAATGGCTGTGGTCTCTGTGTTTGCGGGAAACCAGTTTCAGAGGCCTCAGTTGGTCTCCCACGGGCTGTTGGCCATACCGATCGAATAACTGAGTATGGGAATGGAGTGAGGTTGGAGTTAGGATCATTTTGGTTCAATTTGGAAGCTGAGCGTGAGAGGGATTGTGAGAGAAACCGTGAGCAACTGTTTCGGGTTTTTTGGGGGGAAATCGCAGAGTTCAATTTCTAAGGGTCGAGGGATCATTCTAAACACACAGTGAGTCTTCTTGGAGTGATAGAGTCTCAGCCGTGCAAGAATTGAAGGGATTCGAGCACGGATTGCCCAAGAACCCAAGGTCCAGTTCGAAGGAAAAACCAGTTGGAGGGAAAAATCTCATTCAATTTCTGGAGCCTGTTGATCGAAACCAAAGGCCGTGTTAGACTTCTGGGGTCACTTCGTGCACAACCGTGCAAGAATTGAAGGGGGAGGAGGACAGTTTGGCCAGGAACCTGAGTCTCAGTTTCAGGGGAAAACCAGTGCTGTGGACGACGACTTCCAGGTAACGGCGAGCTAAATTGTTAGTGTCATTGTGTGCGTATGGGTCCCTTATTGCTACTGGTGAAGTTAAATTGGAAATGGAACCGTGTAGGGTGAGTTCCAGGAGTCGACTTGTTCGACTGTTCGAGCTTGGATTGGGTCGATTTGGTGTAAGTCGAGGTTAACCAGTGTTGCAGACCTAAAATAAATGAGTTAGGGAAGATAATAGGATTGAAAATGGGTAGTATTGACTGAGAATTGAGGGCTAACTGATCGGGTTGAGTCGCGGGTATCAGACCCGTTTAGCAGGCTGTTCGGGTAAGGGAGATGACACTGTAGCTTGGCGCGTGGCCTTCACGCGCAGCCACTTTGGGCGGCGCGTGACGGCGCGTGTGACGTCAACTCCGATCACGGTCAACATGAGAATTAATCCTTACAGTCTAACTAACATTTTATCTTTAGAGTTCGAATCGATCGGGAGTCATTCGGGATAATTTCGGGAATCCGGAAGATTAAGTCTTTAAGTTCATTTTCGCCGAAAAATCCGGAAAAATTAGGAAAAAATCCTACGAGTTATTTTGGGATGTTTGTAACCCTTCTTGTACGTTTTCACAGGCCCGGACACTTCCGAAGCTACAGAGGAGCTCGCGGGACGCGATTGACGTGTCCTAAAACTGTGAGTGGACTCTTTGATTTTTAAATTGGGCATGCATGACTATTTTGCTTATTTATCTCATGGTTTTACATATGATATTACGATGGTGAGATGATATATCGGTTTTACTTGTTTTCACGTTTTTCGAGATAATTATCGTATTTCACGCATTTCGAGATTTCGGTTTTTGCCTATGCATGCGTGATAATTTTTGATGAAGTATCTGGTTATGAATATGCATGTTTCGGATTTATGATGTTTGATCATATTGTGAAGAAATTTTCTGGTAATTGCATGTGTTGGAATTTACATGTGAATTCGGGCATGAGTCCTGTTACGATGAGAAATGTTTTTTTTTTGGAACAATGGTGGCAAAAGATTTGTGATGAATCCTGATTTATTATGTTTAAAAACGGTTTTGGGTTTAAAGACCCGGTTGATGGTTGGATCCGGTTTTGGGTTTAAAGACCCGGTATGTTGATTTTGGGGGCGGGCCCGAAAATGGAGTTTAAAGACTCGTGAGTTTAAAGACTCGATTGTTATGATACCCCCGAGGCCTACTAATCGTGTTTTGAGTTTAAAGACTCGTTGATATCCCGGGAAGGCCTAATGTTGAGTTTAAAGACTCGGATGGATCCAACGGCATAATCATGATTATTGATTTATGTTTCACTTGATTTGTGCAAATAATGTTTCAAAATGACCGTTTCTGGAATCTGGTATTATTATATGGTTTTACATGAGTTATGACGATCCCTGTAACGTTTTTCTTGTGTTTCGGAAAAAGAGTTTTCAAAAGTTTAATACACAATTTTGAATATTTGGTTATGCATGCGGATTACAAAACTGGAGGGCGAACCCGATTTCGGAAAAACTGTTTTTCCTGTTAAACTTATGTTTCGGTCCACTCACACCTTGTTGTTTTAAATTCCCTCCAGGTCGTGGTACAAGCGTGGGGGCAAGCGCCGAGGCAGAGGCGGAGGCATAAAGTTTTCCGTTGCGGAGTAGTTAGTTCACAGAGTAGGACTTGTCTTTAATTTGTTTTGTAATATTGCTCTGTGAAACTGTGGACTTGACGTCCAGTCGCATGTATTTGTTTAATCTCCCTGGTCTGACAATGGGTGTGTTGTAATTTTAACTAGTTTTCCGGTCTTTTGGGTTCGATTGTCAGACGGGAGCAGGATGCTTCCCGATTATCGAGGCGATAATCGGGGTGGGTCCTGTCATTTGTCCATTGTGTATACTTCCACAAAATAGAATAAATGTAAGTAAATGGGTTAATATTGTCCCGTAGTTGGAACAAGTTAATATCAAAACATGTTCGTCTCCTTATGCCTCTAGTGATTTGGCCCTATCCCATTTGAGAATGCACATTTTGTGGTGTATAGTATTCGACTTAGGAGGTTAAGTTTCGATCGAGGGAAATTTCGGCAGCATCATCCTACAGTTATCTAAATGCACAACTTAGATATTTTAAACGAATATCTAGTATGCATCTGGAGAACAGTGAGAGGATATAAACCGAATTTTTCACAATCGAAACCTAATCACATAGATAGCAAAACTAAACAACACATAGTTGTGCACCCCAAACTGTTAGAATAAATGGACAATTTAAGAGTTAGTCAATCAATCTAATTCATTGAGTCTCAAATGGGTCTAAGGTTTTCCATTGAATTTTATTATAAAAAGTTAATCAACCCGAATAACTTGGCATGATTGGATAAATCACAAATTCTTAGCATAATTATATCCAAAATTCTAAACATCTTCTACAAATATCCTAGCTTAATTACATCCAAAATTCTCAGCAAAATTAAAATGAGAGGCAAAAATGCATACCTTTTTATAAGTATTCCTTCAAACCAACAACAAATTTCCTAAAACACAAAAATTGATTAACTTCCAGTAAAAAAAACAAAATCTCAAAACTAAAAAAATTAAAATCATCTAACCTTCAAAATTGATATTGGTGACGAATTTGATTGGTAGCGATGATGAAATGATGTTATGTGTTGGTGAAAGTGAGTGAGAGAGAGTAATGAGAGATGTGAGAGAGAGTAATGAGAGATGTGAGAGAGTTAAGAAGAGGAAGAAGAAAAAATGCAGCTGCAGGTTG
This sequence comes from Prinsepia uniflora, assembly GCA_032719365.1. Taxonomy (NCBI): domain Eukaryota; kingdom Viridiplantae; phylum Streptophyta; class Magnoliopsida; order Rosales; family Rosaceae; genus Prinsepia; species Prinsepia uniflora. The sequence continues at coordinate 15,786,761 of CM064868.1, read as the reverse complement.
GCATTGAATGTGTTTAGACTTTTACCCGGCGAAAACTTTAATGACCCACCGGGCGAAGTTAAGGTGCCAAATGTTTCCTCTGCACCAAAGTTTTCACTCGCGTGCCAATCTGATTCAATGCAAAAGGTTACATGGCGAAGATAAATTCGTCGTTAGTGTACTTTTTCCTGGCGGAATTTGACGGCTCGCCGGACAAACCATTCAATTTTAGCGCATCAACGAAAACCACTTCCCGCAAGGTGTTTGCCAACTATCCTTCTTTCTTTTATTGGGAAAAGGTGCTTCTAGAAGCGAATATGCCTCCACCGGGAAAACCTTTTCCGGGCACGACTTCTTTTCTTATGGTGTCAGAAGTCTAATCTACCTTCAAGAAAATTTTACTCATGATGCGGTCTTATGAGTTTTGATTGAACGATCGAGGTCCTCTATTGGTGGTGGTATTGTCAATCACGATTAATCAGAGTATCTGTGATTGGTGGTGGATGGTATTCCACAGAGCTGGTTATGGTGGCAATAATAAACGACGACAATAGTGAAAGTAGCTCACTTGTGCCTTTTGTTGGGTTGTTTGATTGTTGTTTTTTTCTCCATACAAATAAGTCCAATAACTCTAATATTGGTTGGCTATTTTTTAGTTCAAATTTCTTGTTAGAGTTTTTTTTAGTCTCTCGAATTTGCTACGAGAGTTAAATGTTTTGAGTTTTCAGTATTTCAGCTATCGGGTTTTCATTCCTAGTCTTCTGATTGCATCCGTGCTTGTGGAGCCATATGGTTAAAGAATGTGTATCAGTACACCACTTGGCCAGTATGTCAGTGCATATGGTACGAAATTCCTCTGTACTTTTATTTTTTATCTGTTATTTAAGGATTGTAATTTTATTGATTTGTTTGGAGTAGTATTTTGTGGTAATCTTTCATTAATCCATCTAGAACAATAAAGTTTTAATCGCCAGGCCTACTTTCTATTGTATATATTGTCCTTATTGTTCAATAAAATTTAATATCATTATCTTTAAAAAAAAAATTAAGTATTATTGTTTCTAACATAACAATTTATTTAGAATAATACTATTACCATATTTATTAACTGCTTTGTTAATCACCCTTGTAGTAAAACATGCATGAAGGAAATGTACGTACATGTTTTAAATTGGAAATTTTGTCAATTTTGAAAAACCTTACTAAGTGGTGAAATTAATTAATACATTCTGAATTACTAGCTAGTTAGTTTTAGAGCTAGCGTAATCTGGACTTACATATATACATTAACATAGATATGAGACAACTGATGACGTCAATAAATTTGAATTTTTTTTTTCGAAGTAAGACGTGATATATTTCCGTCTTAAAATTTAGATAGACAAAAGAAAACTAAAATTTGGCTGATTGTTGGGGAAAAAAATGTGGAGCTTAATTATGACGCACGGAATTTGGATATTGTTGAATTTGGAGCGGTCTTCTTCAATGATCAAGGCTGTGCCGGCAGTTTCCAATCAGTGGTACAAATATTTCCCTCTAAATCTAATCATATAAACAAATTAAATTGTAACTACCACTTGTTGGTAAAATGATGTTGACCTGTATCATGCATTTGTTGAATAATAGTGGTCAATATGTAGCTTACAGCATGTGATATGCAGTGCTTGTGCATGTGCTGATCATGTGCACGTACGCCACCGCCACACCACACATGCTCCGCCGCCAGCCGCCGCACTCCTGTGTCCGCAGCAGCAGGAGCGTATTGAAGGCCATGCATGCATCCGGGCGCTCCATCAGTCACACCCAGCTGATCTATATTCATCGATTGACTTTGTCAAACACAAACCATGCATCATGCATGTAATCATGCCTTAAATATAATTGAGGAATATGGAATTCAATTTGCATGCTTTCATAATTATCACTAATTTGACAAAGATATTTCATTATTATCATCTTTATATGATCCAACTGATTCATAACCAACCACTAATCCATGCCTTATATAATAATCTAAGTTCACACTGACTGCCATTGGTGACTAGACCTGCCATTATGGGACCCTATTTCGACTTGGAAATAATATTGGTCAAATTTCCAATATGCAGCACCTAACCTCGAACCTTACAAAAGAAATTGAGACTAAGACTAATACAACATCGATCATCACTTTCTCACGCCGAGAAGTTTTAGTTTTAATTTTTTTTTTTTATCAATCATGTATTATATTTGTACAAGATGTTATAACATGAATGAATTATTAATCGAAACGTCTCATTTTTAAAATATATTAAACTACATTTACATATATATTATAATATAAATGAAAAAAAAAATATCCCGTAATTAATGATAATACCATATACACGTACTCTTCATTGCAATGACCCAATTTGGACTTAAGTAGTTGTCAAAATTTGAATGCACCTAACTCAAACCTAACAAAATATATTATTTAGATAAAAAAATAACAAAATATATATAATGTAATACAATATCTGTATATCAATTAAACATATCAAAAGAATTAAATCTCATTTGGAATAAAAGTTTTCTGCGTAATTTCTCCACATGATTCGACATGATTTAAGATTTAACGTCTGTGGTAAGATTAATGCAATGATTTAAATGGATTATTTAACCATGTCAAAGGCTTTCTAGTTAGTAATCATGTTGCATCCCATTAGAACGAGGAGTGGGATATATTTTATTACCTTGTTACAAGTCAACGGTAATTACTGACACTAAATATTCACCTGGATGAATAAAATATAATAACTAATTAGGTGGGAAAAAAGCGTATATCATTATTTAAATTTATTGAATAATATATATATATATATATATTATAATTAGAATTGTTTAACTTTTTAATCAGCACTTTAAAACTATGGATTAAAAAATTAACTAAATTGGAGATAATTTACGCATTTATATGTGTAAACTAAAATAAACGGTTCACCTTCATTATTACTAGTACCATTAATTTGTTTTATATATATATATAAATGACTAAATAATTTTTAAAATTGTTTATTTTTTTGCTAATGTGATGTTTGAAATAATTATTTTTTTTCTAATATAAGGTGGAATTTGAAATTGTAAAAGGCCTGTGAAGTTCACATTGGTTTATTACAATGGTATAATATATTCCGTTGCAAAAGATGTCTCACATATGACATATCTCAATATTAATTTCTCTAAAAACAATAACTTTTTTTTTATATTAGAAAACAATATTCAATGAAAACACAAAAACATATGAAAGACACATAAAATTGGTATTAGATTCTTCCATTTGGGCCTAATTATTACATCTGGGAAAAAGTGTATTTTGAGAGGCCGATATATATACTTTCTCTTTTTCCTTTTACAAAAGGCAACGACTGAGGTACATGGGGAAAATTGCAATCTAAATTATGCTCACAAAGAGAAATTCACACACATATCTAATGTTTGTGTGAAGGTCATGCGTCTAATCAATTCTACTTTGTTGTAATTAGAGCCCACTAATTTTAATTGATTAGTAAAGTAAAGATGCAGGAGAGAGCATTTACATCAGATTCTTGAAATTTAAGTTAAATTAATCAAAATAATTGGAAAATTAGTTTAGCAAACTAATTTTAAAAAGTATAAATTTAAATATTTTATTATTTTTTTCAAGTGAAACATTTAAATATCTCTAATTCATTATTTTATTATTATTAAATTCATTTAATTGTGAAGAGATATGAATCTCTACTTAATATCAAAATTCTAATGTTTGGGAGCAGAAGAGAGACGGCTAGATTCATTTTTTCTTTAAAAATTCCTAAATTAGCCAAAAAGTATGTTTTGAGGACTTCACTGAAGATGCTCAATCAAATATTTTTCAGCTGAAAGTTGGGACCAAAGTGTCACCATCCAACATTTTAGAGCAAAGAGACTAGAAATTTCATACTGGATTTTGCTTATGTATGCGAATATATTATTAATGCAGAGTTTAGAGTCCTAATCATCTATCCAAAACATCTCTTATAATAATAATAATATATATATATATTGATACCATATCGACAATTAGACTCAACACGACCAGCAGCACTACAAACATGCGATCCACCACCAAGAGATCGACATGCATGCCAATCGGTAGGTTTATAGGTCATTCGGCCTCAGTGTTAGGACCCACCCCGGTTCCACCCCGAAAACCGAGGTAAATCCTGCTCCCGTCTGACATTCCGACACGCAACTAAAGTAACTTTATGAAAACCACAAATTAACATTGTCAGACGCAGGAGATTTAGTACAACCCATAGTCAAAACCATACTGAGCATAGTACTAAACAAAGAAAAACAAAATCGATACAGAAGGTACACGCACAACGAAAAATTAAACCACTCCGGGAAAACTCTCGGGTACTCTATGCCTCCGACGCTGCCTCGACGTCAACCCCCGTACTAGCTCCACGACCTAGAGGGCAATTTAAAAACAGAAAGTGTGAGTGGACCATAAATAGAAAAAGAGTTTCCAAAACCATTTTATAAGAAAACCAGAGATTTGGCCCTCCGTTTTGAAATCATACATGCATACTGAAACCAGTTATAAATCACATAAAGATCGTCATAAAAACAGAATTGGAAGCAGTTACAGAAATCACGTCATAAACACCATAAACCCATATTGTAAAACATAAGTATTAAGCAATCATTATCCGACCAAACCTGCTGGACCTATCCGAGTCTTTAAACTCAATCTAGGCCTCAATAATATCCGAGTCTTTAAACTCAACAGGCCTACGGGGGAAATATCAATATATCCGAGTCTTTAAACTCCCGAGTCTTTAAACTCAATCCGGGCCCGTCCCCCGTCAATCACAATATCCGGGTCTTTAAACCCAATAACCAGATCCAGCAAATTCAATCCAAAACCGATTGAAAACCAATTATAAATCCATATTCAAACCCGAATCCGAAATCACCGGTCTGATGCCCTTCCGACGTCCAGAACCGTCATTCCGAACCCAAATCCGGAATTCCACTTTCCAACTTTAAAATCAAATTTCGCTTTCCGAAATCCGATTCTAAAACTGAAAACCTTGATCATCGAAATCATGTTCCAAAATCCCTTTATAACCATTGAAAATCACTTATCGTTTGAAATCCCAAAATCATGGCATCGAAATCACAAATCAAGTTTCCTCGTAAAACGTGCTGAAAACCGCACTTCCTCAAAAAATGTGCAATTATGTAAAACCAACATCACATATTCAACAATCATGAAATCACAGGTAAAACCATAAAACAATTATAGAAAAACAGTTATGCATGCTTGAGTTTAGAGAAGGGGTCCACTCACAGATACCGGGCACGTCACTCGCGTCCCGTACGTTCCTCGACCTCCTCGGGGAAACCTGATCCTGTCACAAGTCACCAAAAACGTCACTAACACGTTTACCAAGACTCCTAATTTTCTCCAAAAATCCCCGGGTAACCGGAACCCTAAACCTTCAACCTCGATGAACTAACTCGAATCGACGTCCGATTAACCCGAAACCTAGTTCACTAAACTCGTTACAACCTCTAGACCAAAAACCTAGTTGACACCTTCCCCAGGAACCACCGCACGCGCCCTCACGCGCCGCCCAAAGTGGCTGCGCGTGGGCCTCACGCGCCTGCACACAGAGTACTGTTCATCATCTTCCTCAGCTACTCGACCGGTCTGAACCGGCGAGAGCGGTTCTCCGCCAATCCTTCACCGTTTTCCTCCCTCTCTTCACCAATCTCTCCGTCCAGTCCTAAGCAACCTATTCCCCCACTCCAAACACTTTGACACAGCTTCTAACCCATCGTCCCTAACTCGAAACCGTAACCCGTTCATACCCCTGTTTCACAATCCGGCCATCCAAGTCCTCCCCCGTCACGGTGGCTACACTAAACAACTCCTAGGACCTCACTGAGTCTCACACAACTCACCAAAAACCTCGACTCGTACTCAAAAACCACGACTATTGGTTTGAACCTAAACGGCAAAACAGAGCAATTGAAAGGGAACGAGAAATTACCTGTGCTCAGGCCACCGCTGTGATGTAACAACTCGTACCTTCGGGAAGGGTATAAATGTAATTTTGTAAAAAATTTGTATAAAAGGACGATTTTGCCCTTGTAAATAGTGCGTTGAAAGTTGACTTTTTGATTTACAGGTTCGATGAGTGTTGACCCTTGACCGTGACGTAGTTTAGGACGTCACGAGTCCGTAGACAGGTGGCAGGCTCGATTTGGACAATCGGAGAAAAAGTTATGACGTTCGGAAGATTGAGGGTGTTACCGTAATTTTGACTAATCGAGGAAAATGTTGACTTTTTCTTGGACTTGTGATTTTCACGTAGACTGAGGACCGTTAGATAGGTCTCGACGTCCTGAGTACAACGACAGGCGGCACGCTGTCATCGGACGTCGGACGAAATAGTTACGGGTCTGGAAAGTGTGAGGGCAAAAAGGTAATTTTTATAACTAGGGGCAATTTGGTCTTTTCCCTTATGCCCAATCAGATCAGAACAAGTGGCAATAGTGGATTGGGATATTTTGTGCTGGTCCATAGGAATGTGGACACGTGGGAGAGAACCAGAGGGTTCTAGGCACGTCTAAAATGTGCACGGCCACAAATTGTCCAATTTGATCCCGTGCATTTGGCTTCGACACAGAGAAACAGAGAGGAAGAAATTGAGCGTGGGTGATCGATTCAGGGTGTGTGGAAGAGTTTGGTGGATTGTTATAGTGACAGAGAGAGGAGAGTGAGTAGGTGATCGTGTTCAGGGAGTGAAAATCGTGCACGGAGACACGGCGGTGGACGGTTGATTTTCTGAGAAAATAGAGAGACGGTGGACTGTGGCAGTGGTTGTGCCGTGTGGTGGCCCAAACCAAGACAATAGGAGGCTCAGGAGACTGCAGGGGACTCAACGAGCACCATGGCATACGGCGGTGCAGACGGCGGTGGACGACTCGAAGGTAAGCATCGAATCCCCTGTTTTTCCCGTGATTTTGTTTTCAATAATCGTGGATTCTGGGCTAGAGTCGAGGGAATTGGTGAGTGAATTGAGGTTCAGGGAGGTCCTAGGAGTCGTCTAGGATGGTTGCCGTGACGGGGGAGGACCTGGGTGGCTGGCGACCAAAACAGGGCTCACATGCCGTCTGTTTCGAAGACGAAGTCGAGGGGTTTTAGGCCTTGATTCTTCGATGTTAGGACGGGGTTAGATTGCTAAGGACTGGACGAGGCTATTGGGATTGAAAGGAACTGAAATGGTGGAGGAATTACAGAGAACCGGTCACGCCGGTTCAACACAGTTGAACCGGGTGACTCGAGGTTGAAGAAACACTGTAGCAGGCGCGTGAGGCCCACGCGCAGCCACTTCGGGTTGAGCGTGGAGGCGCGTGGGGAGGATTCCAGCCAACCTTCCAACATGGTTTTGGTTCTAAATGTCCTAAGGAATCCATTGGTGTGATTTTCGGGTTAATTGGACGATGTTATGAGATAGTTCGGGAATCCGGACGGTTTAGGGTCTAAGATTAAAAAATGAATAAATTCCCGAAAAATTGGGGAAATTAGGGTTAGTATCCTTGATGTATTTGTGACCCTATTTGGTGCATATTGACAGGACGGGAGACGCCTGAGACGGTCGAGGAGCGCACGGAGCGCGATTGACTCGTTCAGATTCGTGAGTGGACTCTTTCTTTTCTTTCAAGCATGCCTAACTGTTTTTAATTATGTTTTATTATTTTAAGTATGTTTTTATGCTTTTTAATGATGTTTATATGTGATTATATGTGATTGATATGCTTGCACGTTTTTCGAGGCATTTTCGAATTTTCGCACGTTTTTCGAGAAAAAGCTGGATTTCGGATTTTGATGCCATACTTAGGGATTTCAATTTATAATTGTTTTCTGATGATGATAAATGGATTATGAAACATGATTTTTGATAATCGCGGGTTTTGGTTTAAAAAGTGGATTTCCGGATTTGGGTTCGGAATGACGGTTCTGAACGCCGGAAGGCTTCGAACCGGGGATTTCGAATTCGAGTTTGGCTATGGATTTAGAAATGGTTTTACATTGAATTTGGATTGGATTTGCTGGATCTGGATATTGGGTTTAAAGACCCGAATTCTGATTGACGGGGGACGGGCCCGGATTGAGTTTAAAGACTCGGGAGTTTAAAGACTCGGACATTTATGATATTACCCCCATAGGCCTATTGAGTTTAAAGACTCGGGAGTTTAAAGACTCGGATTACATTTGAGGCCTGGTTGAGTTTAAAGACTCGGATAGACCCAGCAGGTTTGATCAGACGTGGTTTTAATATAGTGGTTTATGAAATACATGATATCGCTGATGTTGTGGTTTCAGAATTTTCGTTAGGCATGCATGTTTTCAAAACGGAGGGAACAAATATTATTATTATTATTTTTCCTTAACTCTGATTTGATGATAAACTGTTTTTGAAACTTTTATTTATTCTAGTCCACTCACACTTTTTGTTTTTAAATTTTCCCTCCAGGTCGTGGTGATAGCGTTGGGGTGAACGTTGAGGCAGGAATCGAGGCATATAGCTTCTGACATTCTTCCGTTGCGAGTTTAGCATAGTAGGATTTTGTGCCCATTTTGTAGGACTATGCTCTGACTGACAGTTGTATTATATTTACTCCTTCGTCTGATGGTTATGCTTATGGTGGTATTAAGGTTATTTTCGTACTTTAAGTGTGATTTTCAGACGAGAGCAGGGTTCGTCCCGGGTATCGAGGTGATATTTGGGACGGGTCCTGACATGTGAGCTCAGCCGTGAGTATGTAACTCCTCTCGTCCTCCTCCGTCCTCTAGACACCACCACCAGCCTCGATTGGTCCCTTACACGGTAGCACCACCCAAGTTCCTCTCTGTTTTCCTGAAACTCAGCCCCTCACACTCGCAAGGTTTCCTCACACGAGTTGCCCTCACAACTCACTCACTGTCTCTCTCTCGATCTCTATTTGCTTCCTCAGTCACTAGGATACACCAACACACACAACCCACACTCAATTCTTCTCAATCTCACCCTCCGTTTCTCTCTTCTTCGTACACGGTTGCACACACACACACACACACACACACACACACACACACACACACACACACACACACACACACACACACACACACACACACACACACACACACACACACACACACACCCACCTGCACGACCCGTTTAATTTAGCCCGTGCAACCCCTAGAAACCACTACACACTTGCCACATGTCACAATCCTCTCAGCCCTCTCACAAATTTCCCAATTAAACCTGTACACTTGTCCCAATCCGGTTGCACCATTCCCTATGTGCAAAAGACCAAAATGCCCTTCTTTTGAGTAAAAAATTACGATTATGCCATCGAAGTTCTAGACCCGTATCTTACTCATCCTAGGTCCGATAAACACGTGCCGTCTGTCGTTAAACTCAGAATGACGAGATCTACCTAATGGTCCTAGGTCAACGTGTCAAAACCCGATCGTACGAAAAGTCAACTTCTCCCCTATTTTAGCCAAATTACGGTAATACCATCAACTGTCCGAACATCATAACTTCCTCCTCGGATGTCGGAATCGGGCGTGCCACCTGTCTACGGATTCGTGACGTCCCGAACTACGTCACGGTCATCGGCCAATACCCAATTGACCACCCGAACTAAAAGTCAACTATTTGCCCAACCTAGGGGCAAAATCGTCATTCTACGCTAACGGACCTATCATAGCCAACTAACCACCGATTAAGCTCACTAATCCCATTTTAATCACTGTCTTAACCCTAATTTCCGGGACGGGTCCTTACACTCAGAGCAAGCACAAGATATAGCCACTCGTCAAACATGGATTGGCACCCTAGTATGGTCCTCTGGCATATGTTAGTAGCAACTCCTTAACATGAAATGACATCTATTGCCACATGTCTCACATCTCGGATCTGAGGGACACGTAGCAGCATCTCATGAAAGAGCTTAAGCCCTACACCACTAGGATTCAACCACCACATTCATTTCTATTATAAATACCCCCTTAAACCCTCTCATAAAGGTACATACATCTCCCTCTCTACTTACAAACTTGACTCACTATCTTTGTGCTGTTGATCTGCCTATTGATCTCCATCTCCCTTACTAACTTAAGTGACAGAACCCGCCCCTGAAAAATATCATAAAAACCATACCCAGTCCTACTCCCATATGACGCATTAATTTAATTAATTTCCAAAAGTATCCTAGGACTTGACTTCTAGCACGAAAACTCTTCACACAAGGGATATAACCAAAATAAATCGCTCTCTAAGGGTCACCGTCCACACCAACTCACCTTTCTTGGATGTAAGGAAAACTTGGTTTAATAACCTCGACCTCAGTCGTAATCCATGGCAAGAACAATATCTCGATAGCTAGTAACTTTCTCGGTCAACAACCATGACCAGTCGATAACTTATCGGCTCTGCTGACTCCATTCGAGTCCTTAACTGATATCCCAACTCGCATTAAAGTCCCCATTCGATATCCCGACTATTTTGGAGTCCAATCATATGTCTTTACTCATCTAGAATCCTAATCCAATATCCCGACTCATATAGAGTCCTAAATGGACAACCTGACTTATTCGACCCGAGTAGTAGTTTATACTTATTCCGGAGTATTCGCAAACAACACATTGCATCTCATGATTAAACTCGAGATCTATCGCTAGCATACTAATTCTCAAGTATAAAATTTACCCAGGCTCTAAAGCTAGCTTGTGACCTCGTCTAGGACCTAAGCAAACAACCTAATATTCTCAAGTAACACAAACAAGCATTCAATTCACAATATAATCATCATAGTGTTTAATACATTACACCCATAAATATAAGTGTAGGGTATGAAATCAACTCACATCAAGTCGGGGAGAACTCGCCTGACCAAGTGGACTGTTACACGTACTTCTAGGCATTTAACCCCGAAAGTCACCACGAGCTCCAACTTGGTTCATAAGGTGGTTAAAAATTGTCTCAAAAGGCTCGAAGACCCGTTCCTTCTCGTCGTTTTCATGCCGTCTACAGGGCTTCTCCGAGTCCAAGACTCGTACGGTTGTGCTCGCACGACCAAGACGAAAACGATGTCGTGGTGCGACGGCCTACGTCGTCATCGAACGGCGGCTCCGTTCTTACCACTCCACTGTCCTTGTAGGTCGAAAGAGAGGGGATATATATATATATATATATATATATATATCTCCAATCTTACCAATGGGAGAGGATAGAGAAAATGTCCACACTTAACAATTCTATTTTTTCAAAATTACCGTTATGCCATTACTATTTCAGAACTGTGACTTTCGTCCACGAACTCCGGTTTCTATGTGTCAACTGTCTACAAACTCGTGAGCTCGAAATCTACCCAATGATCAAAGGAAAAACGTCCAAACAATATATATTATAAGGATGCTAATGAAACTATTTTAAATAAGAATTTCTATATATTTAAATTTTCTGTTAGAACATAATTTTTGTGGAAATTGTGTTAATATAAAGACTAGCATATGCAAGGAACGATTTGTATCTCATATTGAGGGAACTTGCTTGTCCATTATTTTTCTTTTTCAATCATGGATATATTATAGCACAACCTTTTAGCTCCTACATTATTTGAAGATCATCTATAAAAAATTATTATAAATATAATTAATTTATTTAATATATATGAATTAATTAAAATTATCTTTCTCATTTAAATTATTTTAAAATAAACAATTCAATTTTCCATATGCATAAAGAATGAGAAAGATAATTTAAAACAACGCAGAATGTAAGTACGAATTGTCACGTGATACAGCAACAAATTTCCCTTGTGTGATGACTCGAATTAGTCAATAGGTTCACATTAACATCTGGTTTTTGGTTTTGATGCGATCCACCGTGCTACACATAAAGACAGACGTGAAAAGGTGTGACATACAATTAGAATGGACATACATTGGATCCTCAACTATAATAATAATAATACTACACAATAATAAACGTAAATTAATTAATTATTATCATTAATATATTATATTAGAGCAAGACAATAAAATTACATTTAGTATACCGTATAAGGAATTATATAAAATAATATAATATAAAATTAATATTTGATATTATTTATATTAATTAGTCACCGTATAAACTAATATAATTGAGTGTATTTATATAATCTACACGCTAAAATAATATTTTCTAAATTATCCATATTAAATAATCAGATGACTATAATCTTGAAAAGTATATTAATAATAATAATATAAAATAAATTTTTAATATATAGAAATAATTAATTAAAATAAATAATAATATACATAATCAATATTTATATATGAATATTTCTTATCAACTATTATAATATAATTTGTCCAGTATAATATAATCGACATTTTAATCCGATCGAACACCAAATGTCTGACTAAATAAGCAGTCTATCCGGTTGATAGATTAATTTATCTGACTAAAATAATTAGTATAATACGACGTTTCAAACCAAATCTAAGTGTTTGACACAAATATATGTGCATGCTTTGCTCGGTGCGAATGGCACGCTTCACATCCACACTAGTGATCTTTGACATGTGCATGGACCTCAACATACGGTACCAAATGAACCCTCACACCAAAAACATATACTTATAAATTAAAATTTCATTTTTTTTATTCTACATATATTGTTTGAATTTTCATTATTAATCAATTACGATAAATTTGATTAAAATTTTCATTTAGAATGGCCTTATTATTTTATAATTCAACTTAAAAATAAATGGTAAATCAATAATAAGTTCGCTTTTTATCTTTCACAAATATAATACAAATTAAGTTTTTCATCATTACGACTGTGTAGTTGAAGGCGGGAGAACTGTTTTTTGCTGATATTGTATTGGCTTGATGGGTTTTTAGCCACTATATATGTAGTGAACTCAACATTCGTAAATAATAATATCAATAAATAATATATATCCCTTCTAGCCCAATATTTAAAATAAATCTATACACATTCTTATTAATAATTTAACTGCTTTACAAGAAAATAAGTGGCATCAATAAATCTTGATATTATTATTTTGAAAAAACCACTTTGATATTAGTATTTTGAAATTAATAGAAAACGAGTGATGTTAGTATTTTTGAAATTAAATATATTTAAATTTTGAGGTATTTGGAGGTATATAATTATTTTATTTTATAATAAAAAAATAGTAATATAGTTTTTTTTTTTAATCTGGAATAGGAATATAGTTGGCATAATAATAACAGCACATATACTATTCATGGTTCATGTTATCTAGCGACGTAAGGAAAAATAAATAAATTTAAAATGGTGCCCAATAATTAGTCATATCAGGGGATCGACAAAAATCTAAGATTTATCAATGTAGGACCCACCCCAGATGTAACGCCAATGCTGCCTCTTGTGGCCTAATTTGTTTATATAATGGCCACCACCTCCCCGTTCCCCACCCTCTCTCAACCTCATCATCCTTTTTCCATTCCAGTCGTCTCTCTCTCTCACTCTCTCTCTCTCTCTCTCTCTCTCCCAACTCCTTTTTCTTCTTCAACTATATATACACCTAGTTTTGTCTGTCATCAGCCAGATATATTTTGTGCCCTACAAAACCAGGAACACATATATAGGAAACTGAAGGGACAGGAGGCAGCATCTATCATCATGAAGGAGAATAATGGGAGCAGCAGGAAGCAAGGTGCAGCCTCACCCTGTGCAGCATGCAAGCTTCTGAGGAGGAGGTGCGCTCAGGACTGTGTGTTTGCTCCCTACTTTCCTGCTGATGAGCCTCACAAGTTTGCTAATGTTCACAAAGTCTTTGGTGCCAGCAATGTCAACAAGATGTTACAGGTAAACTAAATTCATAAATTCTGTAACCCCTACCTCCGCTACCTACTCACTTACAATTCTTTCTCAAATACATGAAAAAGGGTATTTTTGGGACCGCAAAATGTTATTTGTAATATCTTTATTGTCCTCTTACCTTGTTAAAAAAATGAGTGTTGTGTCCTAGAATTGGTGTTAATAATTTTTCAGCAGTTTACTTATGATGTTTTAGAAGGAAAAAAAAAATGATCGAATTTATATTGTTAAACGATAAATTTGGAACACACGTATTCATGTAAATTGAATGCATCGAGACTCGATTTCACAGTTTTCCAACTTTAATTAAACGGCCTTTGAAGTTTGGAGTAGTTTACTTATGCTGTCCACACCATAATTTCGAAGTGTTCATACTTACGAAGGTAGCGAGCGATATGTACTTACTATTTGGGTCCAAGACGAGCCAAAATGGCTCAAGGTTAACAAGACTTTGGAGCTGATAAAGGGGTAAAAAAGTCAATATAAGGATACGATCTGTACAAACCCTGCACCCGAGTCACCTTTTCCACTTTTCATTGAGGAAAAAAAAAATCTATTTTGTATTTTTCTACGAACTTCTTCTTTGGCTGGTTAACCTCATCACGTGAAGCTGTTTCTTGCATCTTTTTGTTTTATTAAAAAATAAAAATATTTTATTTAGAAAAAGGAATATTTTATTTGGGCACTACTTTTCTGATTTTGGCCCTTAAAGAAAGATACCAAAATCCAAAGATAAAAAATTAAAGTTTTTTTTTTTCTTTTTTATTTTTATTTTTTGTCTTTTTGAGACCATAAATGGGTTTTCAGCCAAAAATGTGTAAGCATGTCTGATGACGAATGATCACGATCGTGTAGTGGTGTGATCATTACCCTTTAGAAGAGTAATGCTAATGTCTGTCGCCAATAAACATAATAAGAGTGTTTATGTATACGACTTACAGTAACATTCTCTCTCGATTGCATATGAATTTGATTGATTAACATCTAAGTGCTAACTGTGACATTTGCAGGAGCTACCAGAGCACCAGAGGGGAGATGCGGTTAGTAGCATGGTGTATGAAGCCAATGCCCGGGTCCGAGACCCGGTTTACGGGTGTGTTGGGGCAATTTCGTCATTACAACGGCAGATTGATGTGCTTCAGACCCAACTAGCTCTAGCTCAGGCAGAAGTGGTGCACCTTAGAGTTAGGCAGACTGCATCATTCTCCAACCATGGGCTAAGCCCAGCTAGCCCAAGTAATAGTGGCTCACCCTCTTCTACGTTCATGGGCTCTCAGGCCCGCCCCATTTTCGACATGGATATGATGGTGGATCATACCAGCTTGGGATTGGGAGAGTCCATGTGGTCATGCTAAAGCTTCATTCATCACTACATATATATATATATATATATATATCATATATCTAGAGAGTAATTAATCTTGGTAATCATGTCTAATCTTTGCTTTAGTACTTATATAATCCTTAATGTACATCGGGGTAAATCTAGCAACGGTAAAAGCAGTGGCGATGGCAGTGGTAGTGACAATGATATGTGATTCGCCCGCACACAGTGGAGACTGAGATGAATTTTTATTAATAATTAGATTGTATATATTAATTTTAACTTTTTATGTATTGGTTAATCATATATTGGCTTTGTGGGAGTTTTTCTTTTTCTATTTCTTCGGAGGTGCCTCGATGCGAAAGAGTTGGGCACAAAATTTGAAAGAAGATTGTAGTAGTAAAATGTGAGGGATAGCATAGTATATACGAAATTATTGTAATGCGCAAAAATTTTACAATATTTTTATATCAATTAATTAATATGTTTGCTAACTAATTTCCCTCCTATTTGGTATAAAATATTGAGAAATTGATAGAAATAAAGCACTCTCCATAAATTTAATTAAAAGTAGAAAATGTGTTTACAAAAATAGAAACTGTATAAAAAGGATAAAGGGATGGTGACTTGGTAGTAACCATCCACAAATTTTTTGTGTTCGATCTTTCTTTCATTTTTTTATGTTCCTCTCATTTTCCTCAATCCTATATTTGATTTTTGTTAATGTGGATAAACCACAGTGTTGAGCATTCAAGAAATTATAGTAAACAACCAATTGGAGAGTGGGGAAAATGAATTTGAAGGTGTAAGA
This sequence comes from Prinsepia uniflora, assembly GCA_032719365.1. NCBI lineage: Eukaryota > Viridiplantae > Streptophyta > Magnoliopsida > Rosales > Rosaceae > Prinsepia > Prinsepia uniflora. The sequence goes on along the minus strand of CM064868.1, from coordinate 15,770,727 downwards.
TTGGGAAGATGATTGTGCAAAAGGCCATCAAAACCAGGGTGAATTTGTAGTCATAGTCAATGATGAAAATATCGATATCGACCAATATATCGCTAGTTAAATTTACGGATATCTCGTCTCAAATATCGGTATTGATATCAATATGGTTTACGATCAACAAAAATAACGGAAATTCGGTCTAAAAGTTGTTAATTTGGAATGAAACTTTGGGAAAAATTTAAGTACCCAATGATGGTTATATAGGATTAATAAAAACTATAAAATGACTTTGATATAATAAATATATGATGAATAATATGATACAATAGAGTTCTGTCGATGACTAATAATATAAAATTTTAAATATAAATATAAATTGAAGTAAATTACTATAATTGAATGTTAATATAATTAAAAACATAACAATAAGCATAATAATGGAGTTTACATTTACATAATAATTTAGAAAATTGGGGAATTTGTATTTACATAATAATTTAGAAAATTGGACATTAATTAGAATATCAAATTCATAATAATTTAGCATTCGTGCGTCTCTATTTCGACCTCACTAACTAAAAAAATAAACTAAAATTAATTATAAGATCATTCTTTAATCACCATAATTATAATCATTTGTTTTAAAATGTAATTTTATGGCGCTTTTCAAGGTGGGTAGCCACGTGTCGCCGCACCGTCTCGTCTTTGCTTTCAAGAACAGCAAAGAAGCAACATGAAGGCTCAAGGGATTGAGAAAGAAAAAAGGAAATAGAAAAAGTAGAAAGTGAGTGAGGGTTTCTGGGGGTGAGAAGAAATTAGGGCTCTTGGAGGCTGCTTGAATATCTCTATCTCCATATTTTGTAGTTATTTGCCTATAACCGAAGAGTTGAATACAAATCTAGTTGTGACACACCTTCCCTGCTTCACAAATTGCCTATAAAGACCCCTCATGGTTGCTTCTCTTGGGTGCACCGCTCCATTTGGATTTGGGGCGAAGATCGACGGAGAATCGAAGTTGGGCATTGCAAGTGCGATCTCAGCATGTGTTAACGTGGCAACAACCCAAAATTTGAGAAAGATGCTCATGGCAATTCCATCGACAATCATGTGAGAAACCAGGGCACCAATCACAAAACCGCCACAAGAAAAGCTCGTCAACTGTATCTTCACTACCTCTGCTCCTCCGGATCCAGAATCAGTCGTGAAATCGTATTCAAGGGAACTGGAAACCAGAGGCACGAGCTTGGGAAGAAACTACAGGTGCTCCTGAGGATGCTCCACAAATTCAGAAAGTGAGAAGTCAACACTTACCTCTATGAAATAAGCTCCCTCGTCGTTACAACCTGAAAAGATTGTCTCTGCTAATTCTTCCGGCGAGTGGGTAAAAGTTATTTTGATTTTTTTTTAATCAGTTTTTGTTTTTGGTTTGGAGATATATATAGCTTCAATGCGAAATTCTTTCAAGGACTCTTTGAAAGTGCTTGAAGCAGATATTCAGAATGCAAATACTCTGTAAGTCTTCATTTGTTCTTTTATTTTCATGGCTGCATCTGTTTTATGAATATGGTCTTAGTTGATGTTGGTGGATATCGGTTGATATCGGTGAATATCGGTCGATATCGTCGATATTCTTCGATATTGGGCGATAAGTGGGATATTGGGGGAAGAAATTTCTTCCCCCCTGTTTAGATGTGGGACTCAAAATTTTTCGAAATCTCGAGAAAAATATCAGCGAAATTGCCGATATTTCAATCCATGGTTATAGTCTGATAGTGCCCCACTGGTTTAGATCTAGTTTTATAGTCTGATAGTATTTTCATAGTCAAAGTAATGAGAATTTCAAACTAAAACACCCAATTATCATGACACTGACTATGAGGACATTACCTAACTATAAGGACAAAAAGAGGTACATGATTCTCTTTTGATTTTGATTTTGATTTTCACAAAGGTGAGACTTGGACAGGTTGTCCATTATATTATAGGCCTTTTGCATACTAAGAGGTTGGCCAACTAACCACCTATGCTTAGAAAGTGTTTGATTTTGTAGTTATTGTATGTAAAAGTAGAGCCTTTTGCATAGATCATGTTGAGAGATAAGGGTTATATTCAAATTTAGAGCCATGTGTCTTTTAGTGCTGTGAGAATTGCTTTTTTTGGGCCTTATTGATCTCACTTCTAATTTCAAAAACAACTAAGTATCTCTTTCTGCCCCCATGGCCAAGTAGTGTCCTCATAGTCAGTGCAGTGAGAATTGGAGAAATTCTCATTACCTTGACTATAAGAAGATTATCATACTAGACTAGATCTAAACCAATAGGGTACTATCAGACTTGATCTAAAAATTCGTCTTGGTTTCTATGGCCTTCTACCCAATCATCTTCCCGACCCCACACCTGCAAATTCATCTTTCTCACTCTCCAGTTGGTTATTTGTTTTAATTTCTTGAATTTCTAATACTTGTAGTTCATCAACCTTAACAAAATTCGAACATAGAATTGAGCGAGATGAAAGGAAGATGAGAGGAATATAGAATGCAAACAGATAGTTTTTTGTATGCAAAAGAAAAGATTACAAATCAAAACCACGGGAACAACCACCACCTGAAAAATCAAACAAACAAGCTCCACGGGCGCAGGTCGGGAGAGAGGCTTCCCAAGAAAGGTTATCCTGACAATTGGGGCCCAACTTAGCGAGGGCATCAACAATAAAATTGACTCCTCTGTAAATATGAATGAAGGAGATGCAACCGAAGAGAGATAAAAGATTCTTAATCTGAGCAAATATAGTATGAAGTTGCCAAAGAATTGCAATGATACCATTCACAACATCAATAAGGGTCTTGAAGTCACATTCAACTTGGAGATGCCGAAAGTTGAGGGAATAGAGCTTTCTTCAGGGCATCCATCAATGTATGGCCATCAGCGGAAAGAATGTTAGTGGAGCCAGTATTCTTAGTGGTCACAAAGATAGGAAAGCCTTGCCAATCACGAATAATATAGCCAGAGGCTGCCATTTCATTATGAATAGCAGAACCATCAAAGTTTAGCTTAACAAGGAGATCATCAGGAACCTGCCAGCAAATAGTATTTAAATTCATCTATCCCGTCTGAATTTTGAGAAATTTTCTGAAAATAAGAGTTTATCCAAGATCAAGCAATCATGCTAATACTAAAACGTTTAGTTTCTTTTTCTGAAAAAGATCCAATCATTGCGAGCCTTACATATGAGCCAACAGATAACAAGAGCATTACCAAATTTAAAGGGCCGACCTGGCTTATCAACAGCATTCTGAGACTTAAGCCAATCCAACAAAGGAGCATTCGGTCTACCCCCCAACAAGGCCGTGTGTATAATTCCAACATTCTTGAGCAAATAGGCAATCAATAAAGAGATGCTGTGTAGATTCAATCTGGTTCATGCACCAAGGACAGTAAGGAGGAACATCAGAGATGTGATGACTTAATCGATCTCTTGTACTCAACCGTTGTCTAAGGAGAAGCCAAGCAAAGAATTTGGTTTTAGGGGCAATACACAACTTCCATATCTTGTTAAGGCAACTAGCTTCTAGATGAGCTGAAATAGTCTTTTCCTGATATTCACAAGCAGATTTAATAGTGAATTCCTCCCTCAGATTCGGAGCCCAAACAAATTTGTCTTCCTGTAAAGAGGAGACAGAAGGTAAAGGAATAGCACAAATAACATTAACAACTTCTTCAGATAATAAACTCCTTAGAGCTGAAATGTTCCAATTATTATTGTGAATAAAATGCAAATGGATAGTTAATACAAGGTTACCATCCTATTTATATAGTTTATACTTTTTAAACACATTTTAAAGTATTCTATTTTTAATTAAATTTGTGGAGACTGTAATATTTTTATCGATTTTCTAAAATATTTGACCATTTTCTACGTTATGTATATATATATATATATATTTATGTTTCTGAAGTGCATACATGTTTGAATTTTGGTTCAATGGAATGGAATGGAGGGTCTTGCTTTTTATTTGAATGGGATGGTGTGATTGAATGATTTGGTTGTGTTGTCTTGTCTATACAATTCCCTTTATATCCCCGGCTTGAGCTTCACCGAAAGAACAAATGTGGATATCCTACGTGTCAAACATATTACCCAAATTCTTTGCTAACCAATCCATTAGCAATTCATAAGTCAAGTGCTTTATGAAAGAAAGTACAGAAGCTAGTGTTGTTCTTCTAATCTAATCATATTATTATTTCCCATTTCTATCAGTCTGCAATATGTATATACATACATATAATATATATATATATATATATATTTTTGCAACTTTGACTCGTAGTTAGATACGGCCACATTTCCAATTTCTTAATTTTTATTATTTAGTAAATGTGAGTAAGTAAACGATGAATACAATAACAAGCAAATTAATGGTACATTTATAAGGCATGATATGTTAAATTTTCTTATGCAAAACTATAAATAGACTAATACAAGCAAGTCCGCCGTTCATTGAACAGGACATTTCCTTTCTTATCCTTCAGTTTTCTTCTTTCCGAAATTACCCTTCATTCTACTATTTGGTGTTAATGTTTGTATGGTGGTTTGCCCAAGATACCCTCATTTTTTGGTTTCAACCTTGCCTCATGCTGACACGTTCACTAGCCTTTTTGGACGCGTGTCTCATTCTTGCGAGTCGCGACGTTTATTGGCCTTCTTGACGCTTGTCTCCATCTCGCAAACTTATCGTATTTATCTCTTCTCTTCTCTTCTCTTCTCTCCGACATTAACTTTTCTTTCGAATTTGAACAACGAAACATAATACTAGAAAATAGACGACCTAGGTTTTCTTTTCTTCATTAATTCTACTTGCTTCCTTTGTAACGACTCGGTCCTAATATTATACTAAATTTGAGAACTTAATTGAAAAATGACGATTTTGTCATTTATTTAGAAGGTTATTGAAAATCAACTTAAGTTCGGGAAGTCTTTTGAAAATTTTTCATAGACCGTTTTATAGGTCTCGAACTTATAATTTCGTAAATATATGATACACATGGATGTAAATATCGCTGGAATTGTCGATATATCCACTGATATATCGCGATTTCCGGCCGGCGGCAGCTAAGAAGGGGGTGAAGCATAATCTTCCAGCAAAATCGTTGATATCGAATAATATCGGCGAATATCGCCGATAATCGACGATATTGTTTGATATTGCTGATTTTGGACCGAAAGACCACACCATCCGAACAATCCACTAATATTCGAAACATAGGCACCGAAATCAATCGAACAAAAGAACAAAAAAAGAATCGAACAAAAGAAGAACAGTAAAAGAATCGAACAAAAGAAGAACATAAATTGGCCCACAATCGATTCAGTTTCAAACTTTCAATCATACAAACACACAAGAATTCAAACAATCGAAAAGAATCTACTTTTCGCAGTTCACGGACGAACAATTTGGGAAGGAAACAAAAAACAAAAATTCACTTTAAACTCACGGACTCACCAAATTGCTTTCGGGAAGAGCATAAATAGGGGCAGATTAGGCTGAAAACCTAGAGCCCACTCGTGATCTGTCGACGGTCGGAAGCACAGCACCATTCGAACCCTCCCTCTGTTTCGATTCTCCGCTTCTCTCAGCCACGTACTCAGCCTACTACATTGTCGACGACTGGATTGCCGCCACCCATCTCATCACCTCGCGTCGTCTCGCCGCCCTCACGGTTCACTTCCGCCGCCTCAGCCACCAGGGACGACTCTAGATGGACAAAGTGTATGATCTCCTCCAACGAACCCACGCGATCAAGAAGGAGGATCGATCTGTAGAGGTTAAATAGCCCGAGGATGAAACGTTGCGTTTTATGTTTCACTATTTTTTTTTTACTTTTTTTTAACCCCTGTATTTATATAATTAAAGTCTTCTTAACTTAGATTAGTATTTTAAAATTAATTATGCATATATAATTAAGGTCTTCTTAACTTAGATTAGTATTTTTTTAAACATATATTTGTAAGTAAATTTTAAAGATGGTATATATATTTACTTAGTGGTTAAGTCTTAATTCATATATTTGGTAATATTTGGTAATCATTTATTAATAATAAATTTATCATTTATTATTAAAATATGTTTTAGTAATGTATGTTTAATATAAAATATGGCTTAATTCATATATTTGGTAATATTTGTTTTAATTTAGAATATGTATTAAAATTATGAATATATGTATTTTTGTTCCTTAATTATGAATATGTATTAAAAAAATGAAGCCTTAAACGTTTTTTTTTTGTAGGAATATATGTTTAAATTCAAATAATTTAAATAACGTGATTATAATTTAGAATTATTATTATTTTTATTTTTATTATTAGTTGTATTTTTATTATGATTATTTGTCATTATCAACGTCTAATTATTTTTCATTTAAATTAGACGGTAAAATATGTTATAATTTAGAATATATGTTTTAATGTAGGAATATATGTTTTAATTCAAATAATTTAAATAACGTGATTATAATTTAGAATTATTATTATTATTATTATTTGTATTTTTATTATTATGATTATTTTTCATTATCAATGTCTAATTATTTTTCATTTAAATTAGACGGTAAAATATGTTATAATTTAGAATATATGTTTTAATGTAGGAATATATGTTTTAATTCAAATAATTTAAATAACGTGATTATAATTTAGAATTATTATTAGAATTATTATTATTTGTATTTTTATTATTAGTTGTATTTTTATTATTATGATTATTTGTCATTATCAATGTCTAATTATTTTTCATTTAAATTAGACGGTAAAATATGTTATAATTTAGAATATATGTTTTAATGTAGGAATATATGTTTTAATTCAAATAATTTAAATAACGTGATTATAATTTAGAATTATTATTATTATTATTATTTGTATTTTTATTATTATGATTATTTGTCATTATCAAAGTCTAATTATTTTTCATGTAAATTAGACGGTAAAATATCGCTAGTGGAAGTGCAAGTGCAAGTGAAAGCCGCACAAAACCTGGACGAATTGACCCAGCATGAAAATATGTCATTGCGATTCCTGAAAATAAAAACGGAGCCATATGTTTGTTTTATCAACATCAGTTTCAAAGTGGAGGCATAACGCGATTAAAGTTTTATCTAGCAGGTTTTGATCTGAAAAAAAATGTTCAAAAATGCAAAGATGTACCTAAAGCTATTAGGGATGAGGTCAGAACATGGATCAAAAGTAAAGATACTGTTAAACAGAATAAGAATATGATTGGTGAGAACATACGAGCTGGCTTGAGAGGAGATCCACTAGACACTCAACAGAGCATTCAGATTAATGATAGCGATGATGAAGAGGATGATGATGGATTCGCTTATCCACCAGATTTGCATTGATCAGAGAGAGCAACTTATCACTTTGCTGTAAATGCATCGAGGGATGAGGTACGGCGAAGTGTTGACACTTATGGAGCCGGTACCATGCGTGGTGCTCAAGGAGGCAGTAACAGTCGTCAACAACCTCAACAGATGCGTCGGTCACAAAGTTTGCGTGATCCATTTTGGTTTGCAGGTGAAGGCGTGTCCACTCCTTCTCCATATGAAGTGAAAAATAAATATCTTCCTATGGAGTATGAAGATATGACGGCGTATGTGGAGCAACAAAAGCGACACTGGGAAACTTATGGATGTACCATAATGTGTGATGGTTGGACCAGTCCAACGAAATTATCCATAATTAACTTCATGATATATAGTAAGGGTTCAACTGTATTTCTCAGGTCAGTCGATTCTTCCAAATTCCATAAAGACTATTTGTACATACAAAATTTGTTGAAGGAAGTTGTTCAGGAGGTTGGAGTGCAAAATGTTGTACAGATCGTTACTGATAATGGGTCGAACTTCAAAAAGGCTGGAAAAAAATTGATGAAGACGTATCCGATCTATTAGACTCCTTGTGCAGCCCATTGTATAGACATGATATTTGAAGATATTGGGAAGAATGAGACAATGGCGCTCATCATAAAAAATGCTAGGCAGGTAACTAACTACATTTATAATCATCTATGGTTACTAGTTCAGATACATGAATTCTGTCAAGGGGACTTGGTTCGTCATGGTGCAACAAGGTTCGCAACCAATTATATTTTTATAAACAGTATAGTTAAGCATAAATTTGGCCTTAGAAGATTTTTTACCAGTGATCAATGACATGGTAGCCCGCTGAGTAGGAAAGTGGAAGGCAAGAGGGTTGAGACTCATATCCTCGACCAAAGATTCTGGGAGTCCTTAGAGATGATGCAGTCAATATATGAACCTTTATACAACATCCTTCAAATTGTTGATACAGAGGTAGTCCCAACCATGCCAATCCTGTATGATATGTTCAATTGAATGAAAGAAAGGATAACCCGTCTTAAAAGAATAAGTGGGTCCTCAAAATCATACATGAGCGATGGGAAAAAATATTAGTGCATCCCTTACATGCCGCTGGTATATTTCTATCTTATTGAACTTGTTAATATTTTATTTTATTGTTGTTTACTAAGAAATTTTCATTCATGATTTGCAGCTTATTACTTGAATCCCCGATATCAATATCAAACAGGTGTTGGGCATGACTCCTACCTCGCCTAATCAGTTCAACAAGTATTCCTCAAACTGAATCCAAATGGGCAATTGGGTATACAAAATTTTGGAATAGACGTAAGTTCACTACCATATATGAAACTTGATATTTTGTAATCTGTACATCTATGACATGATATGAACACCATTCTTAATGTAGTTGATCAGCTTTAGAGATGGTCGGAAAACATTTCGTTCACCAATCACGAACGAAAATGCCCCCAGGTATATGCTTGCATTTAACTTGATATTATATGAATTAGCACTTTATAATGCCTCTTACATTAAACTTGATATTGACAGCTGAGTGGTGGGAACTATATGTGACAGGACCCATCCCAATCCCCCCGGGATTAACGCGGGATGACCCTGCTCCCGTCTGACACGAAGTGTCAGACAGGGGATATTTTCGACCTTTGCCCTCCCGGGCTATCAGAGTACGCAAGGATCCGAAAGAGGTATGTGATATCTCGGTCTCTGCTACAGTCCACATCGTATCCAACCTGAAGGGTATTAAAAACAGAAACACTGTGAGTGGACAAAAATAAAGAGTTTATAAAACATATTTCATAAAAGACCTTTATACCCTTCACTAAAAAGCATGCATGCATAGTTAAACCATTTATCCAAACACATATGTTTAAACAACCATAATTAGGGTCACAGCCTCAAGTTCCGTAAATACAAGTCACACGGGCTCCTGCCCAAAACCATTTACAGAAAACCATAACATCATAAACATATGTGGGGTGTCAGCCCAAATCCATTTATCATAAAACACAATTTCCCAATACACTTGAAATCATGTTTATCCATTATATTTCATATCCAAGAACCTGTCACGGTGAAATAGAGCTACACGTGAGCTAACCGGGGTCTCAAACCCAAGTCTCTCCAGGGTCCACCCAGGTCAATGTCCGTAGATCAATGACCCTCCCTGGAGGTAACAAACCATGCCCATTCTGAGAGTAAGGAACCCAACTAGGGGGCAACTCCACTCAGTCTCTGCTCCGTGACTACTCCGGGATCCACCCAGGCCAACGACCCTCCCCGGAGGAGACAATCATATATAAAGGATGGAATATGAAAAAAAACCTTTTGAAATCATTCTTTAAACCTTTCCAGGATTCATGCCCGGCACCTCATAAGCTGTCATGAGCCATAAAATCCTTTCATGGGTTCATGCTGGTTCCCATAAACCGTCATGACCCGTAAATCCATTTCAAGGGTTCATGCCGGTTCCCATAAACCGTCATGACCCGTAAAAACCATTTGTAACACATAGCTGGGCCCTAGGCCCAAATCCACATAGAAACTGGACCCTGGTCCGAATCGTAAACCAACTGGGCCTCCGACCCGATTTCGTAAATCAAATGGGTTTCGAACTCAAGTTTACCTTTTCGAATCCAAAACCATTTCATGAAATCATATCCAAAACCATAAGTATAAAAATCAGTATAAAACCGGAAAACCTCGATTTATGTGCAAGCACGTAAATCGCCTCGAAATACGTGAAACCATATAATTCAAAAATATCCAAATCAACATCATAAAATCATATTCATAATCCATATAAAACATTTATGCATGCATCACAGTTTAGAAATCAAGGTCCACTCACAGACCGTCCGAGATGCCGCCTCGATTTGCGTGCCATAGGCTCTCCCGAGCCAATCGCTATCACCGGGACTCCCAAACTTGTCCAAATTTTAATAGAAGGTTACTAACTACTTAATTAACCTCCCATTAAAGCCCCGTAATTTTCCCGAACTTTTAACTATTTTTAAACCAACCCTAAACCTTCGAACAACCCGAAACCTATCGAAACGATGTTCGATTGACGCGAGACCAGTCCCAAAATCTTTGTTACATCGAATAGAAGATTTCATATGTTGAACACTTCCCCAAATTATGGCCCACGCACCCTCACGTGCCCCAAGAGTGCACGGTGCACTGTTCATCCTCATCAAGCTCCAGCAGACCGGTTTTATTGTGCTGGACCGGTTCACCTGGTTTGGCCAGTCCAACTGGACCGGCGTGACCGGTTCTGTGTTCTAGACTCCCCGTTTTTCATCCTACTTCTTCCTTTTTGATTCCTTTCTTCCTATTTTGATGTTTTCTATCCATTCCAATCCTTAAAAGCAACCGAAAACGTCTAAATCCTTTCGTTTGATTTTGAACCAAACGGTTCAAGTTTTCCAAAATATAGCCATGGCTTCACAGCCATCCCTAGCGTCCTAAAATCTTCCTAACACAATCCTCATGACCCATTTAATTCATTAAAACCATTAAAAACCAACCATAATGCACAAATCAATTTAAAGGGGAAAAATGGCCTTAATGTGAACCTCTCGGGTTTCTCCTCCTCTCGCCGCCGTGGATGGTGGTTCTGGCTGCCCAGCAACCTCCTCACCATCCTCACTTCACTCTGTCCTTAGTCATGGTCAAATGGGAAGGGTTGGATTGGTTTAAGGGGGTGGGGTAAGATCGGGTAATGGGTTTGTGTGTTTGAATGAAGGAAATGAAGATGCACGGGGAAGATGCATGAATACAATTCCATTGGGAAATGGATGGGTGACACTTGTCACTCATCCATTGGACCTCCTTAAAATATCTGGGCCCCACTAAAGTCCAAAATTTAGATCGTTTCGTAATTCGTGCAATAGTGCGCTTGAATTTCCGTGAACCATAACTTCGCCGTCGAACTTCCGAATTCAACGTGCCGCCTGTCTATAGATTCGTATCGTCTCGATCTACGTAACGGTCCTTGGCCCTCGACCATTTGACATCCCGGTTAAAAGTCAACTATTTTCCCCTTTTAATCGTAATTACCAAAATGCCCCTAAACTTCCGAACGTCATAACTTCCTCCTCGAACGTCAGAATTGAACGTGCCACCTGTCTATGAACTCGTGACGTCACGAACTATGTCACGGTCATCGGTCAAAGTTCATTTGACCGCCCAAATGAAAAGTCAACTTTTTGCCACGATCAGGGGCAAAACGGTCATTTCACATCGTTCGTCCGATTTCGCCTAACTAATCACCGATTAGCCTCACTAATCGTGATTAGTCACTAATCTAATCTAGGAATTTGGGACGGGTCGTTACAACCTTCCCTCCTTAATTAATTTCGTTCTCGAAATTCCAACCGACCTAATTCCAACCGTTCTTCCCTCCTTAATTTAGTTTCGTTCTCGAAACTCCAACTACCCTAGTTCCACATCCACTTCGTGGAAAACAAAACTGATCTTACACACGTGTACACTAGTACACCTACTAACCAGAACAATACTTACTTGTCTGCAACTAGACGTACCACTAACGCTCGCGCCGTATCGACTACACTTGATCATGTCGAATAACAGTAGTCATACGTTCCGAATTGACACCACTTGTCAAATCTACCATTTTGTCGACACCGACAACTCAACGGTTCCTTCCTCAATCTCAATCTATCCTGTTATCTGCTCCCACAGGGAGTCACCAAATCTCACTAATCGATCCACGCTGACACCGCGGACAAACTGACAGGACCCGTCCCAACTGGACGTCAAAAACCGTGCCCGGTCCTGCTCCCGTCTGACAAGTCAACTAAAGGTCCGAAACTCCCCTTCAGTACTTGCTAGACAAGGGATGTTTGCGCGGATTTCTGCTGCTGTCACTGCCTCACGATCAGTCCCGAGCGTCGTACCACGGCCTAGAGGGTCACAAAACAGCAAAGGTGTGAGTGGACAAAAATGACCTCTGATAAAAACATTTGCCAAAATTACAATCTTACCCTCCAGTTTTCGCAAACTTGCATGCATATCGTAAAACATGAGTAATAGTATGAAATCATTCAAGTGTGTACAGTGGACCGATAAAATCAAAACATATTTACCCATGGTCCGTAAAACTCATGTTCACCAAATCAGTTCATGTTATAAAACATCAAATCCCGGCTCTCAGGCCAAAACATGTGAAAACATAATCACTGGCCACAAAGACCAAAAACCCGTACTCCATACCGGTACGTCATCACAAATAACATCAATCAGCACTAATCACACGTGCACAATACATATATCAATCCAATCAATCCGCACTACTCACAAGTGCACAATATCACAAATCACATCTGCACTACTCACAAGTGCTGCACTACGCGTAGGCCAATATCCAGTCACTCTCTCGGGAATAAACACCTCTGGGCTCAACCTCCTCGGGCTCAGTCACCTCTGGGCGAACACATCCCCAGGATCAGACACCTCCGAGTGGTACATCCAGGCTCAGTATCATCCGAGAAGCTGACTACCATAGGATCAACTCCCGATCCTACAATCACATCCCGCAAGCTCCGGTCGTCTGGGTAATCCCCCCAAGCACCGACCGTCTGGGAATATCACAATCACAATGAAAACCATCCCGGGAATTACATCCCAAAACATTTCAATCAAATCTTGACTTCATACCAAGTCAAGGTCATTCTCAACTGGGTCTCAAGCCCAAAATACCTTTTACACATAAACCGTTAAAATCACATTTAAATCAATAGAATAATCCGGAAATCATCATTGACTCACCAACCACGTCAAAATATCATTTTAGAAATCATTTAGACTCCGGGCCTAGCCCAAAACATCATTTGCATGTTCCTCGTAAAACGTGCCCGAAAGACTGATTAAAATAATCATAAAATCCCAATAAATCATTAATTTCACAAATTCACAAGTAACTCCAAATCCGAGTCAAAATCACTATTCACTTGGGTTCTCATGCCCACAATATCATTATCACGCAAATCCAAGCGTTGCAACCTCCGTTGCCATTTTCACATAAATCCACAAAATCAATCACTGACTCATAACCCGAGTCCAAATATCATTTTCAATCCGTGACTCAATAATCCGAGTCCAACCATTATTTTCGATCAATTTCAATCTCGGACTCATAAACCAAGTCCAAACATCATTTTTACCAAATTTCGTAATTTCTCGAAAATCACCCAATAATAATAATATAATAATCATAAAACCGAGAAATTACCGGATTGAAACATAAATCATGCCCAAGCATATAAAATCATATAATAAGGCATAAAAATCATATATGCATGCATCACAGTTAGAAAACAAAGTCCACTCACACACACCGTCCAAAAAGGTCCGTTTCTGAGCTGCACGTTTTTCCGTAAAATCTGGAAATCACAACTCCTGTCCAAAATCATTATAGAGGGTTACTAACATCTCAAAATACATCATATAATTTTCCCCAATTTTTCCGGGATTTAAATACGTATTTTTATCGTAATACAAAACTTCGGATACGCGAAACATTAACGAAACAATATCCGATTTCATCGAAATCAACGTCAAAATGTTCGTTACACTGAGAGGATCAAAAGTCATGTTGACCTCACCTTGAGACTAGGCCAGACGCGCCCCCACGCGCCTCCGTGAGTGGCTGCGCGTGAAACCCACGCGCTAGCTACAGTGCTGTCTCCCTCACCCGTTTGTCTGTAAAACGGGCCATTTAACCCGCGAGGCGACCCGGTTCGTTTTCTGTCAATTCGACATTGATTCCACCAATTGAACATTCAGTCAGTTTCGATTCAAGTCTAATTAGAGTTCTGTGGACTTAATTACAAGAAACATTACCTCTAACCTCACGATCACAGATGATCAATCGAAGGACATCCGACCACTGTTCATCCTTCGAAAACCATCAAACGTTCTTGATTTCGTTCAATTGATTCACCAGTAAGCTTCAATGGACTCAGGTAAGTATTTTCCCCAACCCAATTGCATCAATTCGTGGCTCAAACGCCACGACTCAAACTCGATTCTTCGTCACTGTGCAACCATGGAGTTCAGTCAATCTCCAGCGTTTTCCTTCAATTGATGGATCCAGAAGCATCGTGGGATCCTCAGGAACACAATCCCCACATCAATTACACCGTTTGATCGCTCCAAGATCACGACACAGCCTCGATTTCTCTCACTGTTACCAAACCCGTTCAGAGCCAAATGAGCCTCAATTCAACTCGTTTTTGATTTGAAACAACTCGTCTCAACCTCAGGAAGCTGAATGTGAGCTTCAATTTGATCCTCACGACCCCTCACTCGACATTTGAATTTCCCCCCCAAATTTCTAGATTTTCGATTCTCAGTCTCCAGCCTTCAATTAATCCCCAGTGTTTTCCCAGTTTAATCCACTCTCATAACTCTCAAATTCCCCTCGAAGCTGGTTGTGAAAGGGAGCGCAATTCTCCCCAATTTTGATGCCCAAAGTCCACGGTTTAGAAAAACAAAGAAGAGGGAATTAAGGAGAAAATGGAGGAAATGATGGAGGATAAATGATGATGTTGTAATGATGGTGTTGGGAGGGAAACATGGAGCTGGAATCAAGGGATGGGTGACATTTGTCACTCATCCGGATGTGCACAGTCACCGGATACTGTTCATATTAAAATATTATTTTAATCCCGGTTCGTTCGGTTAATCAAGCCCGATTCCGTGACCATAACTTCGTCGTCGAATCTCCGATTTCGGCATGCCGCCTGTCGTTGGATTCGTATCGACGAGACCTACGTAACGGTCCTTGGCCCTCGTCCATCGGACCTCCCGATCAAAAAGTCAACATTTGGCCCCTACTATGCCAAATTACCAAAATACCCCTCATCTTCCGATCATCATAACTTTCACTACGAATGTCGGAATCGAACGTGCCACCTGTCTATGAACTCGTGACGTCCCGAACTACGTCACAGTCATCGGTCAAAGTCCGTTTGACCGCCCGAACTAAAAGTCAATATTTTACCCACGCTAGGGGCAAAATGGTCATTTTGCACGTTTCGCCCGATTTCACTCAACTAATCCCCGATTAGTCATTCTAAATCATGATTAATTAATATTCAATCCCGATATTCGGGACGGGTCATTACACAAACCGTCACCACTTGACAGTCGCCAGTCAAAAACTGACACTATACTCCCTCGTGGTTACACTAACCACCAACTCACTCAACCTGAGTATAAGTATACCAACAAACACTCGACCTGTGTGTAACTAGACCCATCAGAAATACCATGACCCAACGCACAGTATCTAATGTCCAGTCCATGACCTCAACTAATCCGATGGTATCGGAACCAATCCGACTACCAACACACTCACCAACCTACTACTGGTATACCCCATATACCGTCACTAGGCTCGACAAGTCTACCTGGTATCGTACCTCAAACAACGTACAAGGTACATACAACTACCCATCAATCAGCCTACAACCACCTAGGTTGTAGCCAATCACATTTCTACTATGGAGTCCATTTTTCCAATCCCGGACTAGACAAATCGAAACTCCAACCCATTATCCATTTCCAAATCCGAATTCGAATTCGCAATTTCATAAGAAATCCCGAATCCAAACCCAAAAATCAAATCCATAATCATGTCCAAATCTGAGTTCGAAATCATTATTCCGTAAACCGACATTTGGAATAACCATTCCGAACCCAAATCCATAAAAGAAAATCCACTGTCAAGCTCCAGAATCAAATCCTGAATCGTCACCCAGAATCCGATTCCAAAACCCAAATCCAGAAATCCACTTTCAAGTTCCAATATCAAATCCTGAATCGTCATCCAGCAATCTGATTCCAAAATCTGAAATCTCGTTCACGTCTACCGAGACGCATCAAAACCGAACCTATCGGTTACCCATTTAAACAATTACCTCAATACCTTTGATTGACTTCATAGGGAAGCCAATCCCAATATCAACACATCTAGGCTGACCAAAATCCGACTACGTCGGAAAACTACTCACCTAAGTAATATACCATATGGGATTCACTTCGAAAAGAAGTTCATTCCCATCACGCTCCACTCAAACATCCCAGTAAAAGTGATAAACTATCATCAAAATCACGATCCAGATCCATAACGATACCCAAAGTCCTAAACAAATTCCCACATCTAAACAGATCAGTCAACGACGAGACACGTCGAGACTGTGAGTTCTCACTGACTACCTCGTATCGATCCTTGGCATTCCACCTAGAAAATCAAGGATGATACAAGACGATGACACAAAATCCATCCTTCGTGAATGCAAATAAAACTCGCTGCACTCACCACGTCACTTAATCAACGTCATCTGCCACCAAGCAGAAAATGAGAAATCTCAGTCACCTAACTTCGATATACTCAACTCTCCTGACGACCCAAGATAAATCCCAGGTCCACCAACCAATATACGATCAGCACAAAGGTGACACACCCATCATCAACCATGGTAGAACTTGAAAAGTCACCCTAATGACTTCAAAATACCCATTACTCATGCGGAAAGCCCGCATTCCACTCGTCACCTCAATCGCAACCTCTCGCGATTCCTAAGTTCCAACAAGATTGGAAACAACATACCCAGACATCAACCACGTGTCCATAATCAGTCTAACTCACTACCAAGTTCGACTGTCGATTTACACCGTTTATGCACATCCAAAAGGATGTCAATTCATCCTAATCTGACGTACCGCTCGACTGAAGAGTCACAACAGACACCTGCTGTGTTCTGCAGTCAAATCTCTGCAAACCACCATATTTAACCAATTCTGACCAACTCTGGCCAACACTAACCAACTGGTCGCTAGTCCCCCATGACAGTACTCGATCCTCACGTCTCAACTACCATTGGATCCTATCCAGTCCATCACTATCCGTGATCCACTCCCGAACCACAGATACCGAACATATGCCTATTTCAACGAGTCACATCCCGACTCGTAACTCATCGTCATCACAATCACCAGCACCAGCACCAACGCCAGTACCAGCACCAACGCATTATCACCTGCACTAGTATCAACACACAGGCATCCACACTAGTAGCAGCACACTAACACCAGTATCAGTATCAGCACATGGGGTGCAAATTTGACAACCTTGGATCTCCGATCATACCAAGCGACGACCCCGTACCTCTGCTCAAATTGGAGAAACTCTGCCTCCATCGTACCCAACAACTCTGGGTACAGTCACCCTGACAACTCATACGAGAAAAGGAAATGTCCCCTGAATGTCCCCGTCTCATTCTGCGATCGCACTCAGCCGTAACCGCGTCGAATCCAGAATCACTGCTCGTACATATGCGTTACTCACGAACCTCGTATCATCGTCATGACTGACAATCCCATCGTCACAATCGTCACGGTAACTTGAGTCTACACGACCTGATAAGACTCGACTACATCCATCGATAGTAGCGTCTGCCACAACCTCGTGCAGACCTAACTACCAGACATCTCGATATCCAGACTCCGCATCCAACGGAATCAACAGCCTGTACCAACTACTCGGTATCCCCGCTCGGGGATTCCATCGACAAGTACCAACCCTGGTAACTTGTCCAACCAAACTCGAACCAGTCGCAACTAGACTCGACCAACGTCGTCTACCAGGTCGCCCATGACCTTAGTTGCACCAAAAATCCATCACAACTGAAGTTGCACGACAACCAACTAGGTCTAACCGATAAGTACAACCTCGACTGCGAATTGCAGTTCCATCACTAGCTGGCATGACTCGACCGACTAACAAATCCAAATCCGAATAGTCGTCCAAGTCAAACCACCCGTCAACTCACATTTCCGAACCATACACCTAAGGTAGGGTTCCACAATCACACCTAGAGTTCCACTGAACCCAACTGCATAAGGCAGTATAATCCATAATCTGACCGACTCCGCGGTCTTGACATCGAAAAGACGTCAATCCAACTAGGATTCCTTGAATCCGGCTGCCCCCTGCAACATATCCGTCTAACTCAACCATATCCGATCATCGGATGGTCACAGCATCCAACCAGTCGTCGGAACTGATCCTACAACAGCGTGAAAGACGACCCCAACTAACCATCTCACGATCAAAACTTGAAAGTACCGTTTACGTTCATCCATTCATAGGGTCCCATTCTGCCAACCCTGACAGAACTAAGGCAACCCCGGCATCTAGTGCCGAACCAAAACGATCCAATCCTACTAACTATCGTATCGGCACCCCAACTATCAGGTTGATCACGAACTGTAGCCCATTGAGATATCACATCCTCAACCTGTGTACTACTCCAAAAGCTACATGGATGCTCGAATAGAGACAACCCCGCTCTGATAGCACGTTGACAGGACCCATCCCAATCCCCCCGGGATTAACGCGGGATGACCCTGCTCCGGTTTGACACAAAGTGTCAGATAAGGGATATTTCCGACCTTTGCCCTCCTGGGCTATCAGAGTACGCCAGGATCTGGAGGAGGTATGTGATATCTCGGTCTCTGCTACAGTCCACATCGTATCACACCTGATGGGTATTAAAAACAGAAAGACTGTGAGTGGACAAAAATAAAGAGTTTATAAAACATATTTCATAAAAGACCTTTATACCCTTCACTAAAAAGAATGCATGCATAGTAAAACCATTTATCCAATCACATATGTAAAAACATCCATATTTAGGGTCACAGCCGCAAGTTCCGTAAATACAAGTCACACGGGCTCCTGCCCAAAACCATTTACAGAAAACCATAACATAGTAAACATATGTGGGATCTCAGCTCAAATCCATTTATCATCATAAAACACAATTTCCCAATCCACTTGAAATCATGTTTATCCATTATATTTCATATCCAAGAACCTGTCACGGTGAAATAGAGCTACACGTGTGCTAACCGGTGTCTCAAACCCAAGTCTCTCCAGGGTCCACCCAGGTCAATGTTCGTAGATCAATGACCCTCCCTGGAGGTAACGAACCATGCCCATCCTGAGAGTAAGGAACCCAACTGGGGGGCGACTCCACTCAGTCAGTGCTCCGTGACTACTCCGGGGTCCACCCATGCCAACGACCATCCCCAGAGGAGACAATCATTTATAAAGGATGGAATATGAAAAACCTTTTGAAATCATTATTTAAATCTTTCCAGGATTCATGCCCGGCCCCCATAAGCCGTCATAATCCATAAAATCCTTTCCGAGGGTTCATGCCGGTTCCCATAAACCGTCATGACCCGTAAATCCATTTCAAGGGGTTCATGCCGGTTCCCATAAACCGTCATGACCCATAAAAACCATTTGTAACACATAGCTAGGCGCTAGGCCCGAATCCACATAGAAACTGGACCTCCGGTCCGAATCGTAAACCAACTGGGCCTCCGGTCCGATTCCGTAAATCAAATGGGTCTCAAACTCGAGTTTACCTTTTCGAATCCAAAACCATTTCATGAAATCATATCCAAAACCATAAGTATAAAAAATCAGTATAAAACCGGAAAACCTCGATTTACGTGCAAGCACGTAAATCGCCTCAAAATACGTGAAACCATATAATTCAAAAATATACAAATCAACATCATAAAATCATATTCATAACCATATAAAACATTTATGCATGCATCACAGTTTAGAAATCAAGGTCCACTAACAGACCGTCCGAGTTGCCGCCTCGATTTGCATGCCATAGGCTCTCCCGAGCCAATCGCTATCACCGGGACTCCCAAACCTGGCCAAATTTTAATAGAAGGTTACTAACTACTTAATTAACCTCCCATTAAAGCCCCGTAATTTTCCCGAACTTTTAACTATTTTTAAATCGACCCTAAACCTTCAGACAGCCTGAAACATATCGAGACGATGTCCGATTGACGCGAGACCAGTCCCAAAATCTTCGTTACATCGAGTAGAAGATTTCATATATTGAACACTTCCCCAAATTATGATCCACGCGCCCCAAAAAGGTCGAAAACACTGTTCATCATCTCTAACCTCCAGCAGTTACTGTGCTGAACCGGTTCACTGTTCATGCATTGTGCTGAACCGGCGTGACTGGTTCAGTGGTTTTCCTCCCCTATTTTGGTCCGATTTCAACCCTAATTAATCCTATAATTCCTATTTCTTCATTCCCTATCATTTCTACTCATTAAAACAACCTAAAACCGTCAAAAACTCATGGTTCCATTTTGAACCATACGGTTTAAAGTTTCCATTTTCCCTTCCATGGCTTCCCAGCCATTAAACCCATTAAAAACCTTCATATTAAGTCCCTAGCAACCTAACAATCACTTCCTAGTCACCTAAAAGCAACCATAATGCATAAATTGAAAAATGGGAAGGATTGGGCCTTACCGAGCACCCTCTCGGGTTCGTGGCTCCACGGCCCACGGCGGCGCCATCCTGGGCCGGCCACCACATCCTCCTGTCCTCCCTCACTCCCTGGTCCTCACAGTTGTTCAAATGGAAGAGGGTTGGATTGGTTTGGCTCAAAATGAGATTGGGTTTGGTTATTTAGGGGGAAAAGAAAATGATCGATGCACGGGAAGGTTCATGAATATGTTTGGGCTGTACAATGGATGGGTGACACTTATCACTCATCCATTGGGAATCCATAAATATCTGGGCCCCACTAGAGTCCAAAAGTTAACTCGTTTCGTAATTTGTGCAATAGTACCCTTGAACTTTCGTGAACCGTAACTTCGCCGTCGAACGTCCGAATTCGACGTGCTGCCTGTCTATGGATTCGTATCATCCTGATCTACGTAACGGTTCTTGGCCCCTGGACATTGGACGTCTCGATCAAAAGGTCAACATTTCGCTCCTTTTAACTAAAATTACCAAAATGCCCCTTAACTTCCGAACGTCATAACTTCCTCCTCGAACGTCGGAATTGAACGTGCCACCTGCTTATGAACTCATGACGTCCCAAGCTACGTCACGGTCATCGGTCAAAGTACATTTGACCGCCCGAATGAAATGTCAACGTTTTGCCCACGCCTAGGGGCAAAACGGTCATTTTGCATCATTCGTCCGATTTCGCCTAACTAATCACCGATTAGCCTCACTAATAGTGATTAGTCACTAATCTAATCTAGGAATTTGGGACGGGTCGTTACAACCTTCCCTCCTTAATTAATTTTGTCCTCGAAATTCCAACCGACCTAATTCCAACCGTTCTTCCCTCCTTAATTAGTTCCGTTCTTGACACTCCAACTATCCTGATTCCACATCCACCTCGTGGAAATAATTCGATCTCACGACACGTGTACACTCGTACACCAACTAACCAAAACAATACTTACTCGTCTGCAACTAGATGTACCACTAACGCTCACGTCGCATCGACTACATTCGACCACGTCGAATGACAGTAGCCATACGTTCCGAATTGACACCACTTGTTAAATCTACCATTTCGCTGACATGAACAACTAGACGGTTCCTTTCTCAATTACCAATCTATCCTGACGTCCTCCCACTGGGAGTCATCAGACCTCACTAACCGATCCACGTTGACACCTTCGACAAACTGTAACCACTTGACAGTCGTCAGTCGAAAACTGACACTATACTTACTTGTGGTAACAATAACCACCAGCTTACTCAACCTGAGTTTACATTTACCAACCCTAACACGACCTGTGTGTAACTAGACCCACTAGAAATACTATGACCCACTGCACAGTATCCACGGCCAGTCCACGACCTCAACTAATCCGATGGTATCGGAACTAAGCCGACTACCAACACTCTCCAACATGCCACATGTATAACCTATATACCGTCACCAGGCACCACAAGTCTGCCCAGTATCGTACCTCGAACTACGTACAAGGTACGTACATCTATCCACCAAGCAGACTACAACCACAACAACCACGACAACACGTCGACCACAACCTAGGTCGTAGCCAATCGCATTTCTATAATGGAGTCCATCTGTCCAATCCTGTACCAGACAGATCAAAACTCCGACCCATTATCTATTTCCAAATCCGAATCCGAATCCGTAATTTCGTAAGAAATCTCGAATCCAGACTTAGAATTCATATCCATAACCATGTCCAAATCCGATTCTGAAACCATCATTCCGTAAGCTAGCCTTTGGAATAACCATTTCGAACCCAAATCCATAAAAGGAAATCAACTGTCAAGCTCCAGAATCAAATCCTGAATCGTCACCCAGAATCCGATTCCAAAACCCAAATACAGAAATCCTCTTTCAAGTTCCAAAATCAAATCCTGAATCGTCATCCAGAAATCTAATTCCAAAACCTGAAATCTCGTTCTCGTCTACTGAGACGTACCAAAACCGAACCTATCGGTTACCTGCTCAACCGATTACAACATTACCATCGATTGACTTCCTAGGGAAGCCACTCACAATATATGTACATCCAAAGCTAACCAAATCCGACCTCATCGGATACCTACTCACCTGAGTAATATACCATATGGGATTTACCTCGAAAAGAAGTTCAGTCCCAACATGCTCAACTCAAACATCCAAGTAAGAGTGATAAACTCTCCACCTATCTGGATCATCAATATCACGATCTAGATCCATCACTACGTCACCCGACCATAGACGTCACGATCATCAATCGTCATGACGTCCAAAGTCCACAACATCAAAATCTCGATCCACATCGGGATCCACACAAACTCACTCAGCTAACAATCCGCCTGAGATCCGATCATAGGGTTTTACACCCGCAACGAATCTGCATACCGTCAGATTGTTCGTCAACCAATTCCCACATCTAACCAGATCAATCAGCGAAGAGACACGCCGAGACTGTGGGTTCTCACTGATTACCTCGTATCGATCCTTGTCATTCCACTCAGGAAAAATCAAGGATGATCGAATACGATGACATCAAAAACTCATCCGACATGAATGCAAACAACACTCGCTGCACTCACCACGTCACGTAATCCATCACCGTCTGCCACCAAGCAAAACATGAGAAATCTCAGTCACCAAACTTCGATATACTCAATTCCTCCTGATGACCCATGACAAATCCCGGGTCCACTAACCAATACACGATCAATGTAATGGTGACAAAACCATCATCAACCGTCATCTGCCATCATCTACCATGGCAGAACCTGAGAAGTCACCCCGAATGACTTTGACATACCCAATACCAATGCGGAAAACCCGCATTCCACTCGTCACCTCAATCGCAACCTCTCGCAATTCCGAAGTTCAACCATGTTGGGAACAACATACTCGGACATCAACCACGTGTCCCCTTTAGATTGGTGATGGACACATGCCTACCTCGACGGAGTCATATCTCGACTCGTGACTCACCGTCATCACAATCACCAGCACCAGCACTAAGCATCCACACTAGTATCAGCACCCAAGCACCAACACTAATAGTAGCACCTGCACACAGTGTGCAAATTGACAACCCTGGATCTCCGCTCCTATCGAACGACGATCCCGTGCCTCTACTCGAATAGGAGAAACTCTGCCTCCCTCGTACCTAACAACTCTGGGTACAGTCACCCTGACATCTCATACGAGAAAAGGAAACGTCACCTGAACGTCCCCGATTCCCGACAATCGTAACTACAGCCACTCTCGTTAGTAGCGCCTGCCACAGACTCGTGCAGACCTAACTACCAGGCATCTCGATATCCAGACGCCGCATCCAACGGAATCAATCGCCTGTATTTAACTATTTCGTATCCCCGCTCTGGGATTCCATCGACAAGTACCAACCCTGATAACTTGTCCAACCGAACTCTACCAGTCGTAACTCGACTCAACCGATGTCGTCTACCAGGTCATCCATGACCTTAGTTGTACCAACAATCCATCACAACTGAAGTAGCACGACAACCAACTAGGTCTAACCGATAATTACAACCTCGACTGCGAAGTGCAGTCCCAACACAAGCTGACATGACCAGACCAACTAATGAATCCAAATCCGAATAGTCGTCCAAGTCAAACCACTCGTCAACTCACATTTCCGAACCAGAAACCTAAGGTAGGGTTCCACAATCAAGCCCTAGGGTCACTCTGAACCCAACTGCTACTGCCAACCGCAGTACACTCCACGAATTGACCGACCACGCGGTCCCGACATCGCAAAGACGTCAATCCAATCCTACAGCCAATCCAACTAGGATTCCACGAATCCGACTGCTAACTGCCATAAGCAGTAAATCCATTTGACTTACCAATATCCGATCATCGGATGGTCACAACATCCAACCAGTCGTCGGAACCGATCCTACGACATCGTGAAAAAGATCCCAACTAACCGTCTCACGATCAACATGCTAACGTACGAATACGGTCATCCTTCCATAGGGTCCCACTCTGTCATCCACGACAGAACTATGGCAACCCCGGCATCAAATGCCGAACCAAAACAAGCCGCGATTCAAAACTACTAACTATTGTATCGGCATCCTAACTATCAGGTTGATAATGAACTGTAGCCCATTAAGATATCACATCCTCGACCTGCGTACATACTCCAAGAGCTACACGGTTGCTCGAATAAAGACAACCCCGCTCTGATAAGCAATCCTATGCTCCAATACCACGTTGACAGGACCCATCCCAATCCCCCCGGGATTAACGCGGGATGACCCTGCTCCCGTCTGACAAGGAGTGTCAGACAAGGGATATTTCTGACCTTTTCCCTCCCGGGCTATCAGAGTACGCCAGGATCCGGAGGAGGCATGTGATATCGAGGTTTCTGCTACAGTCCACATCGTATCCATCATGAAGGGTATTAAAAACAGAAAGACTGTGAGTGGACAAAAATAAAGAGTTTATAAAACATATTTCATACAAGACCTTTATACCCTTCACTAAAAAGCATGCATGCATAGTAAAACCATTTATCCAATCACATATCTTAAAACATCCATATTTAGGGTCACAGCCCCAAGTTCCGTAAATACAAGTCACACGGGCTCCTGCCCAAAACCATTTACAGAAAACCATAACATAGTAAACATATGTAGGATCTCAGCCCAAATCCATTTATCATCATAAAACACAATTTCCCAATCCACTTGAAATCATGTTTATCCATTATATTTCATATCCAAGAACCTGTCACGGTGAAATAGAGCTACACGTGTGCTAACCGGGGTCTCAAACCCAAGTCTCTCCAGGGTCCACCCAGGTCAATGTTCGTAGATCAATGACCCTCCCTGGAGGTAACGAAACATGCCCATCTTGAGAGTAAGGAACCCAACTGGGGGGCGACTCCACTCAGTCAGTGCTCCGTGACTACTTTGGGGTCCACCCAGGCCAACGACCCTCCCCGGAGGAGATAATCATATATAATGGATGAAATATGAAAAACCTTTTGAAATCATTATTTAAATCTTTCCAGGATTCATGCCCGGCCCCAATAAGCCGTCATAATCCATAAAATCCTTTTCGAGGGTTCATGCCGGTTCCCATAAATCGTCATGACCCATAAATCTATTTCAGGGGTTCATGCCGGTTCCTATAAACAGTCATGACCCATAAAAACCATTTGTAACACATAGCTGGGCGCTAGGCCCGAATCCACATAGAAACTGGACCTCCAGTCCGAATCGTAAACCAACTGGGCCTTCGGCCCTATTCTGTAAATCAAATGGGTCTCAAACCCGAGTTTACCTTTTCGAATCCAAAACCATTTCATGAAATCATATCCAAAACCATAAGTATAAAAAATCAGTATAGAACTGAAAAACCTCGATTTACGTATAAGCACGTAAATCGCCTCGAAATACGTGAAACCATATAATTCACAAATATCCAAATCAACATCATAAAATCATATTCATAATCCATATAAAACATTTATACATGCATCACAGTTTAGAAATCAAGGTCCACTCACAGACCGTCCGAGCTGCCACCTCGATTTGCATGCCATAGGCTCTCCCGAGCAGATCACTATCACCGGGACCCCCAAACCTGTCCAAATTTTAATAGAAGGTTACTAACTACTTAATTAACCTCCTACCAAAGCCCCGTAAGTTTTCGGTATTTTTAACTATTTTTAAACCGACCCTAAACCTTTGGACAGCCAGAAACCTATCGAAAGGGTGTCCGATTTACACGAGACCAGTCCCAAAATCTTCGTTACATCGAATAGAAGATTTCATATGTTGAAACTTCCCCAAATTATGATCCACGCGCCCTCACGCGCCCCAAGAGTGCACAGTGCACTGTTCATCGTCATCAAGCTCCAGCAGACCGGTTTTACTGTGCTGGACTGGTTCACTTGGTTTGGCCGGTCCAACTGGACCGACGTGACCGGTTGACGACCCTAGACACCCCATTTTTCATCCTACTTCTTCCATTTTTGATTCCTTTCTTCCTATTTTCCTGTTTTCTATCCATTTCAATCCTTAAACGCAACCGAAAACGTCTTAAACCTAAGGTTTGATTTTGAACCTCACGGTTCAATGTTTTCCCAGCTACCCTCACGGCTGCTCAGTCCAAAACCACCACCCAGACCTCCTTAAAACCTCCCTACAACCTCAATAAACTCATCCTAAGCATCCAATACCGTCCATGAAGTCAAAATCAAAATAAAGGGAGAAATGGGCCTTACCGAGCTCTCGGTTTCCACTTGGCCTCCACGGCCGTTCACGGCGGCCCAACCCGTCTCTCAGCCACCATCTTCATCACCTCACGACGCTCTCTCATCTCCCTTCACACTCCAGCCACAGATGATGAGGTTTGGGAAAGATGGGGAATCGGTTTGCACGGTTAAGGGAGGGGGAGGGGGGGTGGTTTCGGGTTTGATCTAAATGAAAAAGCAAGGGTGATATGCATGAATGTGGGATAGCGGCCAGTGGATGGGTGACAAGTGTCACTCATCCATTGGGCCTCCATAAAATATCTGAGCCCCACTAGAATCCAAAAGTTAGTTCGTCTCATAATTCGTGCAATAGTGCACTTGAACTTCCGTGAACCGTAACTTCGTCGTAGAACGTCCAAATTCGACGTGCCGCCTGTCTATGGATTTGTATCGTTCTGATCTACATAATGGTCCTCGGCCCTCGGCCATCGGACATCCCAGGTAAAAAGTCAACATTTGACCCCTTTTAACCATAATTACAAAAATCCCTTAAACTTCCGAACGTCATAACTTCCTCCTCGAACATTGGAATTGAACGTACCACCTGTCTATGAACTCGTGACGTCCTAAAATACGTCACGGTCATCGGTCAAAGTCCATTTGATCCCTCGAATGAAAAGTCAACATTTTGCCATGGCCAGGGGCAAAACGGTCATTTCGCATCGTTCGTCCGATTTCTCCTAACTAATCACCGATTAGCCTCACTAATCGTGATTAGTCATTAATCTAATCTAGGAATTTGGGACGGGTCGTTACAATATGGCCAAACTTCTCCAGTCTTGCAACAAATTACAATTCGTATATTATCACAAACTGCAAGAGAAATTGAAGTACATTTGCTTTAATTCATACAAAGAAAAGAAATCGTCTCGCATATTCAAAGTTATAACAACTTGTTTTCTGTTATTACAACATGAAACTCAAGTTACGTGATAAAGAAGCTGAAGCAGGTAAAGTTGTGGAAGAAGACTACGTTGACCTTTTAGAAATTGCTGGTCAACACATGGAAGGTAATGAGGCTGATCCACTTCAAGGATGGATTATTCCAGCTCACTTGGATGATGATAGTGGGAGGCCTGACCCTCGAGTAGCCCATCTTGCTAGTGAACACGGTGTTAATGTCGATAGAGTGCTATCTGAAGAAGTGGGGAGTGAGGAAGTACGAAGTGAGCTGGAGATGTTTTCATGAGAGAGATCAATGCTTGGTTCCACCGCTAGACATGACTTGCGAGCTGATGCTACTAATAAGGGACTTCATCAAAATAAATCTCTAGATGATGATGATGATTATGGAGGAGATGATGTTGAGAAAAACGATGAAGACAAGGATGACGGAGGGGATGATGATGAGGGAAATGAACATGTAACCAAAACATATGCACCCTTGAGCCCATTTATTGGAGAGGCGGATTTCACTCATGTCACCCAAGATTATGATCATGGCTGTAGAGAAGGAGGAGTAGGAATCGATGGTTTTGGGAAAGATTACACTCGGACATGGAACATATATAAAGGTTATGGAAACCCATCTTCTGAGGATTCCATGGCAATTATTTTTGAGTCAATGAGTTTACGCACCGATCCTAGTAACAACTCAAATGAACCATATGTGACAGGACCCGCCCCGATCCCACAGGGACCACAAGGGGACGTGCCCTGCTCCCGTCTGACACACAATAATTCATACCAATTTTAACCTCAAAACATCAAATGCATAAATAACCAAATTAAAGTTATACATCAAATCCGAATTAAACAGATGTCAGACAAGGGATGAAATCCAAAATTACAAGATGTGAGCACGACTCTAAAGTAAACCTGCGGGTACACCACCCAACAGGGGTTCAGGTACGTAGAAGTAGATCTATGCCTCAGCCTCAGGTTCCTCCTCTACCTCAGTATCACGACCTGGAGGGGTTATCAAAAAAATTAAGGGTGAGTGGACCGAAACTCAAGTTTATAAAATCATTTGATAAGTAAAACATATAATTTACCCCTCCGTTTTCCAAACATGCATGCAACCGTATTTAAAATCATAAGTCATATAATATGAACCATAAGGCATGAAATAAAACCATAAGTATAATTTGAGTTGCTGCACTATACACTCCAATCCCGACATCCCTGATGTCTGACGTCCCTGACGTCCAATAAGGTCACTATCACAAGGCTACGCGTGCCACTCGGGTCTGAATTCCGAGTTCAATCCCCGAACCCCGTTCGGGTACAGCATCCCCGATGCTTAGCGTCATGGACGCTGGACGTTCTAGACGTCCGTGACCTCTCCGGGGTACCTCATCCGGAGGAGACAGTATCATATGAATGGATCTATACAGTGCAGTACCAAATACATATTATTGATATCCATATGCAAGCATATATATACATAGATAAAATCTGAACTAATCATTAAGTTTCATCAGACGGGTCTCAAGCCCAAATACCGTGAAACGTGCCATAACCATATTTTCCATATCATCAAAACCATCATTGTTTTTAGCATGTGAATAAGTATAATAAACCAGAAAACATTTATGCACGCAAGGGTTCAAGAAAATGGCCCACTCACAGTACATTCCTGCTGAAAACCGAGCGTATACCCTCGATCTGGTACAAATGTACAATCCCTGTCAAGTCCAAAGTATTCGTAAAGGTCAATTTAAACCCCCAACATTCAACCATGAAAGCCTAGGTCGAAACCGGCCCGGGAAAGCCGCCCGAACGCGCTTTCCAAGGCAATAAACCTCGTTTTGACCAACTTAATGATCTCCGATCGACCCGAAACCACCGCCATTGGATCCGGATCGTCGAAACCTAAAGAATGGTGGTGGTCCCACCAAAATCACTGTTCACACGCGCCCCCACGCGCCTGGTCAACCCTCTGGTCAACTATGCTACATTACTGCTGACGTCATCACTGACAGTGTCAGAGGACACGTGTCAGCAGTTCATTGGTCACTGGTCTGACAGTTTCTAACATGATGACGTCATCATGATGTCACTGCTGACGTCAGCATGATGACGTCATCAGCTACAGTAACCGGGTCAGCGAACCAGGTCACCGCAGACCCACGGCTCGACCCGATCACAGATCGTGATTTCGACCACCATTTCAGTTGAGGTTTGTTCCTGTGGACTCGTCTCTACCTCAACTATGGTTCTGTGCAAAAGAAACTAGATTCTAGATTGAATAACCTACCTGAAAATCGACGAGAAGGTTGGCTGCCGGTTCTGGTTATCTTCTTCGTCGAGCCGTCCAGTTTCCAGCCACGGTCCTAGGTTCAATCTGATCGCCTAGGTCCCCTGAGTGTGTCAAGACAATAACCAACAATTTCCAACGTAAAAAACGAACGTTTCGAAGTAGGGAAGGAAATCGGGCACTCACGGGTTTTTCGTCCTATCGCCGCCGTGTCGCCGCCGTACGCCGTCCAGTTCAGTTCTGGGCCGTCCTGTCGTCACGGTGCACCCAACCGTACGTTGGTTCGAGTTCAGTAGTGAAGGTTTGAATGGTTTGGGTGACTTGGGTTGTTCGGGTTCCTTCCCGGGTCTGGGGAAAAACCGGTCGTGCAGGGTGGCCGTGGAGTGGTGGCCGGCGTTAGGGAGGTGGTTGTTGGATGCCTAAGGTGTGGGGTTGAGTGGTGAGAGCTGGTGAGCTGGTTCCAAGAGGGAATCGTGCAATCGGGTTGAGAGAATGATCAATGTAGGTATAATGCCTCATGGATTTTAATACAGAATAGGAAATTAAATCAAGGGCCAGGATTGAATCTAAGAATGAGATCAAAGGTGAGGATTAGATCTGGAGATTTCAGATCTAAGGGCTGTGATTAAAAGTTGGTTTTAATGGTATTTAAACCCATAGTGTATCTGATCCAATCTAGCCAATGGGCGAGTGACACTTGTCACTCACCAGGTGTCTTCCAATCAGATTTCCAGAATAAAATATTTGGCACGAAAACCGAGACACGAACCTCCCGATTTCACGTTTCTGACCATAACTTCCTCGTACGAAGTCCGATTTCGACGTGCCGCCTATCTACGGACTCAGGACGTCGAGACCTACCTAACGGTCCTTAAGCCGCGTGAAAATTAATTGTCAAAAGAAAAGTCAACATTTTCGCCCCAACCGTCAAAATTACGGTAATGCCCCTGAACTTCCGATAGTCATAACTTTTTCCCTAATCGTCCGAAATGGACGTGCCACCTGTCTATGAACTCGTGACGTCTCGAACTACATAACGGTCATAGGTCAAAGTCCATTTAATTCATAAATCAAAAAGTCAAGAATTGGTCATACCAATCACAAGGGTAAAAGCGTCACTTCACACATTAAATCACAATATTAAAATCCTCGAATTTCCGGGGTGTTAAAACCTTCCCCCTTAAGAAATTTCGTCCCGAAATTCCAAAGAAACAAATGAGGAAATTGATCTCGCATCTGAGCCTCAGGCTCCCATGTGGCTTCTTCCACATTCTGGTTTCTCCAGAGAATCTTCACGAGAGGGATCGTCTTCCGTCGTAGTACCTTGTCCTTCCGATCCAAGATCCGTACTGGTTGTTCATCAAAGCTCAAATCTTCCCGTAGTAAGACAGGTTGTTCCGCAAGTACATGAGAAGCATCATGTACGTACTTCCGTAGCATCGATATGTGGAAAACATCGTGAACTCTAGATAGTTCTGGAGGTAGTGCCAATCGGTAAGCAACTCTGCCAATTCTCTCCACGATCTCATATGGTCCGATAAAACGCGGACTCAGTTTCCCCCGTCGACCGAATCGGATAATCCCCTTCCACGGTGATAACTTTAGGAAGACAAAATCTCCCACTTCAAATTTCAAGTCTCGAATCCGTCGATCGGCATAACTCTTCTGGCGATTCTGTGCCGCCTTCAATCTCTCCTTAGATTAGTGACTAATCACGATTAGTGAGGTTAATCGGTGATTAGTTAGGCTAAATCGGACGAACGATGCGAAATGACCGTTTTGCCCCTAGTGTGGGTAAAATGTTGACTTTTCGTTCGGGCGGTCAAATGGACTTTGACCGATGACCGTGATGTAGTTCGTGACGTCACGAGTTCATAGACAGGTGACACGTTCAATTCCGACATTCGAGGAAGAAGTTATGACGTTCGGAAGTTTAGGGGCATTTTGGTAATTTGGGTGAATAGGAGGTCAAAAGTTGACTTTTTGACCGGGAGGTCCGATGGCCGAGGGCCGAAGACCATTACGTAGATAAAGACGATACGAATCCATAGGCAGGCGGCACTCTGAAATCGGACTTCAAACGGTAGAGTTATGGGTCACTGAAGTTCGATTTCACTATGCACGAACTTCGAGACGGGGACGATTTGGCGAAATCTGATTGGGCAGATATTTTGGTGGGTCCCATGGATGAGTGACAAGTCACTTGTCCTATTGGCTAACTCCCCCAAAATGTGGATCTACATAATTAATTAATATTATTTAATTAATTTTATAATCAAATCCACCAACCATTAATCCTAACCATCCATTTCAACTCATCTTTAAATCCTCACCCTCCATTTCTCTTCTCTCATCAGCTATCATCTC
Organism: Prinsepia uniflora; assembly: GCA_032719365.1. NCBI lineage: Eukaryota > Viridiplantae > Streptophyta > Magnoliopsida > Rosales > Rosaceae > Prinsepia > Prinsepia uniflora. The sequence goes on along the minus strand of CM064868.1, from coordinate 15,738,114 downwards.
CTTCTTCTTTGTTTCCTCACACCCGAAACCCCCCCCCCCCCCCTTTCACCATTTTCTCCATTTTCTTCAACACACAAACACACATATTTCCCACCTCCATCACTCATCTTGTGAGTGTGCTACAATGAATATGACCGTGAGGAAGTGGTGAGAGGCTGAGGATGGCAAGCCACGGCAGGGGACGGCGGTGGCCACGGCGGGGAGTCGAACCTGTGAGGTAAGAAAATGTTCAAAAATTCGAAATTGGATTTTAATGGTTTTTACTCGATTCCATTAATTGGGTAAGGTTTCCAGGGATCCCAGGAGATGAATGAGATTGGTTTCGAGGCGTTGGACGGCCTGGAACAGCCGTGAACGGCGGGAGAAGTCATGGCCGCCATGGCTGGATCGAAGGTACGGGTTTTCGATGTTTTTTCTTCCGTTTTAAGTCATAGGACGGTAGGTTAGGTTGAGACGAAGAGAATGGGACAAACGGGGAGTGTTTTGGTGGCCGGAGCTGGGAGAACCGGCCGGGTCAAGCTGCGGGTTACGGCGACCCGGTTACTGGTATTCGGGTCGACCCGCGGGAGGACAAAGATGACAGGTGACGTCATCCTGCTGACGTCATCATGTCAGGGATGACGTCAGGATTGTCAGATCTGACAATGTCAGCTGACATGTCAGAAAATGGGCCAATAGGAGTGCGACACGTGTCACATGTTAGTGCACAGTCAGCACTGACATGTCAGTGACGTGGCCCAATCAGGGGCTGACACGTGGCACAGACGTGGACCAGTGCCGTGATGACACGTGGCACATGTCAGACTGCCACGTGGCACTGACATGTCAGTGATGTGGCCCAATCAGGGGCTGACACGTGGCACCTGTCAGAGTCTGACATGTCAGACCTGACAGCTGTCAGATGACGTCAGCGATGACGTCAACAGGTACTGTAGCAGGTGCGTGAGGGCGCGTGGCAGGGAATCTGGGGAAGGTTCCAACATACGAAATCTTCTATTCGATGTAACGAACATTTTGAGACTGGTTTCGTGTCGATCGGACACCGTCTCGATATGTTTCGGGGCATCGGAAGGTTTACGTTCGGGATTAAAAATAGTTAAAAATACGGGAAAATTACGGGGCTTTGGTAGGAGGTTAATTAAATAGTTAGTAACCTTCTATTACGATTTGGACAGGTTTGGGAGTCCCGGTGACGGTGATCGGCTCGGGGAGCCGTATGGCACGCAAACGAGGCGGCAGCTCGGACGGTCTGTGAGTGGACCTTGTTTTCTAAATTGGTGCATGCATAAATGTTTATTATATGTTTTAAATTCTTGTTTGTAATGCCATGGGTGCATTTGTATGTGGTTACGTATAAGCACGTATTTCAAGGTTTCGACCTTATACGGTGTTTGTACGGGTCTGTATTTCTGTATTGATTTAAATGAACTGGATTTGAATTTCAAAAGGATAAACTCGGGTATGAGACCCATTTAGTTTTGTCTCGGGCATATGACCTCAGATTCCGGGCACGTTGCCCAGCTGATGTCCTATGTTCGGGCACGAGACCCAGTCACTTTACGGCTTTGATTTCAGGTCAGGTCAGGGAACCTTAAATGGATTCCCAGGTTCATGACGGTTTAGGGGAACCGGCATGAACCCTTGTTATGGTATTATGGTTCATGACGGTTTATGGGAACCGGCATGAACCCTTGTTGGTTATTACGGTACATGACGGTTTATGGGAACCGGCATGTTACCTCGGTTATGTTATTATGGATCATGACGGTTCAGGGGAACCGGGCATGGATATTATGTTATGTATATATATGTTCATCTACCTTCCTTTACATGTTCTACTATCTCCTCCGGGGAGGGTCGTTGGCCTGGGTGGACCCCGGAGTAGTCACGGAGCACCGACTGTGTAACGACCCATCCCGGAATTCGGGATTAGGTTAGTAGCTAATCATGATTAATGAGGGTTAATCGGTGGTTAGTTGGGTGGAATCGGACGAACGTGGCAAAATGACCGTTTTGCCCCTAGTTGTGGGCAAAATGTTGACTTTTTATTCGGGCGGTCAAATGGACTTTGACCGATGACCGTGACGTAGTCCGGGACGTCACGAGTTCATAGACAGGTGGCACGTTCGATTCCGACGTTCGAGGTGAAAGTTATGACGTTCGGAAGCCCAAGGGCATTATCGTAATTTAGACGAAATAAGGGAAAATGTTGACTTTTTGATCGGGAAGTCCGATGGCCGAGGACCGAGGACCGTTGGGTTCGTCTCGAGGCCCTGAGTACAACGACAGGCGGCACGCGTTAATCGGAGTTCGATTGACCGAGTTACGGGTCAAGGAAGGTGAGGGGCAATTTGGTAATTTTCCAACTGGGGGCATTTTGGTCATTTACACGGTGGATACTGTTCACCACCGTGAAAAACAGGGACTGCACCACCGTGTTGTGAGTGCTCTGATCGTTGCCATTGTTTAATCAATTGTGGACGGATCAAAGTATTGTTTATTTGAATTGAGGATAGTGGAGACAAGGCGTGGGTTGGGACTGCTTGCCGTGCTCGGGAGGAGTTAAAAGTGGCCGTGGTCTCTGTGTTGCGGGAAAAAAATTCCATGGAGATTCAGAGTGTCACCCACGAGTTGTCGTCCATTCTGATCGGTTACTTGAGTGTCTGGTGAGCTGGGGAACCATTCTGCTGAGTGTGAGAGTGTAGAGCTGGGAGAAATCGTGGAGAAAACCATTTCGGGTTTTTTGGGGGGAAAATCTAGAGTTTGATTCCTACGGGTTATGGGACCAATCTAGGCACTGAGGGAGTTTTCTGGGAGTGGCTGGAACACAATCGTGCAAGGATTGACGTGGTTTGATCAAGGTTTGCTCAGGGACTCAAGCTCCGGTTCCAGAGAAAAACAGTTTTGGAGGGAAATTCGATTTCTCAATTGGGAGCCGAATTGAAGGAAGCTGAGGATCATATTAATCCTCTGGGACCATTTGGGAACTAACCGCATCAATTTCGGGGAAAATCCATCACAGACAAGCCCTGAATGGAGGCCCCTGGTTTCAGAGATTTTCGAGCTTGAGGTCGACAACCTCCAGGTAATTTCCCCTCAATTTGACGATGCTTAGGTGTTCGTTTTGGTCTCTGGAAACTACTGTCCAAGTTAATTTGGGAATGGGGTCGATTTGGGTGAGTTTCGTACTTCGACCCGTTTGGGTGTTCGGGTTCGAATTGACTGATTTAGGGCTAATGGAAGGTAATTAATGAATGGGATCCTAAATTAACCTGACGAGGAATGATTTAAGTAGAATGAAGGGAGGAATTGAGTGAGTTTTGGTAAGGATTTAACCGCGTTGTGTCGTGGGTTGAACGACCCGTATTGCAGGTTTGGCGGGTGAGAACGATGAACTGTGCAGGGGTACTGTAGCAGGCGCGTGGCTTTCACGCGCAGCCGCTTGCGGCGGCGCGTGAGGGCGCGTGGGACGGATTCTCAAGGTGAGTTCAAAACGACTTTTGTCCTACACATTGTAACGAACATTTTAACGCTAGTTTCGAATTTATCGGACACCATTTCGATGTTATTCCGAGGGTCCGAAGATTTATGTTACGTTGGTAAATAATGATTAATTCCCGGAAAATTATGGGAAATTAGTATGTTGTCATTTAAGCCCTTAGTGACACTAAAGTATGTTTGCGGACAGGATTTGGAATTTCTGGGAAATATCGGAAATCACGGGCATGCGTGCGGCGCGAAACCGAGCCTTAAAATTGGTGTGTGAGTGGACGTTGCTTTCAAAATTTAATGCATGCTTAAATTATTGCTACGGTTTTATGATTATGATTCTAATTTGTGATTGATTTTGATTTTCGTATTTATACGTATTCGATTCCCGTATTTATACGCATTTTTACTATACATGTGAAATTACACTTATTTCGAGACTATGGTCACTCGTGTGCTTAATGATGGTTTAATGAAAGAAGTTATATGAAATGGGTATAAAATGATTTAAGAAGGTTGTTTATGATTTGCGGGTGTGACCTACGATTTTGACACGTTTTTCGAGAATGTTCCGGATTTGCACGTTTTACGAGATTTCGAGTTATTGTGATTTGATCACTGTTGATGTTTGAATTTGGGGATTGAAATGAGACTTGTGATTTTGAGGATTTTAAAAATGGGTTTTGAGTATATTCTGATTGGATCGTGATTTTGGTGATTATGATTGTGGTTTCGATGTGTTGGAAATGAGATTTGAGAAAGAAGTGATTCCTAAGAATTTAATTGGATTTGAAAAAGGTGATTTCGGGCTTAATGCTCGGGGCATAAAAGTAACTTTGATTTACGGGATTTCGATTTTCGGAAATAATAAAGTGGATTCTTGGTTTGGGTTCGGGATGATGCTTCCGGATGCTGGCTTACGGAATCATTATTGCGAATTCGAATTCGGGAGTGAAAAAGGATTTAATAAAGTGATTCGCTATGATTGTGCATGCCCCGTGTTTAATGATGATTTGTTTATGTTTGTAAAGTATGATTTGGGGAAAATGAATGTGGGAATTCGGACTATGGGTCCTGTTGTGAAAAATGTGATTTTGGGATGGATCCCACGTTGTCGTGATTGATAAACTGTTTTGGGGTTTAAAGACCCGTTGTTGTGTTTGAAAACTGTTTTGGGTTTAAAAACCAGGTGCTATTGCTGGAGCACGTTTTGAGTTTAAAGACTCGGTTAATTGATGACGGGGGAGGGCCCTTAATGAGTTTAAAGACTCGTGAGTTTAAAGACTCGGTTACTGTGATACCCCCGAGGCCTATTGATTATGTTCTGAGTTTAAAGACTCGTTGATATCCCGGGAAGGCCTGTTTATGCGCATGGTATTGAGTTTAAAGACTCGGGCGCACTTTTTATCCAGCAAAATGATTGACTTGTGATTTATTGAGGATTTTTGGATGTTTCGGTTGAGTGGGGCAGTGGCCCGGTATATGGTTGTTGGTTTTGGATCATGTTGTGCATTTGGTTTGATTTGTGGTTTTGGGCTGAGGCCCGGTGTTTATGATTGCGGGCTAAGACCGGATGGTTGAGAAAGGAAAATGATTTTGAAGTTCATACGAGTTCTTCCTTATGTTGAAATTTGATACACAGTTTTTATTATGTGGAAAATCTTAACCGATGGCGAAATGTTTTTGTATGCATGCATTGGTTTTTTACGCGGAGGGTAAAAACGTTTGTTGTAACCGTTTTGCTAAACTGATTTATTTTTGTCCACTCACACCTTTTGGTTTTCATTGACCCTCCAGGTCGTGGCGCGTTGTTCGAGGCTATACGAGGGGTGGTGGCATGAGTAAGTACGCGTGGCTATCCCTGGTTTGGCAAGTACTGAGGGTAACTTGGAATTTTCAGTCATCTTGCCAGACGGGAGCAGGACCGGACACGGTTATCGATGCCCTTTTCGGGGGCGGTCCTGTCAGACTGAGTGGAGTCACCCCCCAGTTGGGTTCCTTACTCTCAGGAAGGCTATGGTTACTATTACCTCGGGTAGGGTCAGTGGTCTGCGGACATTAACCTTGACTTTGAGATGACTCGGATTGAGACCCGGGTAGCACGCGCGTAGCTTTGGATACCGTGACAGGATTGGTTGTGTGACTTATATATATGTATGTGATGTATATATGATATATGATATGTGGTGTGCACAGGTGTGCACAGGATTTGAGCAGTGGCTCGTGTACTTGGTTTCTTTATGGTTTGGGGCCGAGTCCCGTATGGATTTGGGCAGTGGCCCGTATGATCGTTTTCATTGTGGTCCTTTCGACCTTGGTTTATATCTGCTTTGGGCTTAGTCCCACATATGGTTTGTTTTGGATAAATGGTTTTCGAATGCATGCATGCTTTTTAGTGGAGGGTACAAATGTCTTCTTATTAAATGTTTTTATAAACTCTTGTTTTGTCCACTCACAGTTTTTAATGTTTTGACTGCCCTTCAGGTTGACATCGGATGCGGACTGTAGCAGAGACCGAGATATCATATGCCTCCTCCGGATCCTGGCGTACTCTGATAACCTGGGAGGGCAAAGGTCGGAAATATCCCTTGTCTGACACTTATTGTCAGACGGGAGCAGGGTCATCCCGCACTAATCCCGGGGGGATTGGGATGGGTCCTGTCAATACATTTCCTTTTGTTCAAGTAGCATTACTTGGCAAAACTTTTGTGTCTTGGTAGATGAAGACCAATCTCATTTTCAAGCTGGTAGACATTCTACTTGTTTTTATGAAGTTCAATGTGTAAAGTATTTGGTGTGCAATATTATCAATAGAATTATGTTTTAATTTAAGTTTATCTTTAAAATTTTATACTGTTAGTTATCGGCAGATCTATATTCTATCATATGATTCATCATATATTTATTATATCAAAGTCATTTTATAGTTTTTATTAGTCATATATAACCATTATTTAGTACTTAAGTTTTTCCCAAAGTTTCATTCCAAATTTCCGTCATTTGGACCTAATTTCCGTCATTTTTGTTGACCGTAAATGATATCGATATCGATATCGATATTTGGGGCAATATATCCATAAATTCGGCTAGCGATATATCCGTCGATATCGATATTTCAATCCTTGATGATACATGTTACAATGGATATCGCTCTCAAAACTTGAGAGGGATTTTCACATAATTATGGTGTTAAGATATTTTTAGAAGGGATAAGATTTCCCTCATCCTTATCCCTTATATTTAGAGAGAAACTCCCTTAATTCACTGTCTTTCTATTCCCAACTGTGCAATCCAAAACCTAACAATTGAATATCGAATTTTGGACTTGGAAGCCAGAAACTGAGGTCAGAATCATAATTCCTTCATCTTTGCAAACTAAATAACCATCAAAGGTTTGAAAAGAAGGGACCACAAAATAGCCCAGATCTGTCAAGGAAGAAAAATTCGAAGTTTTTGTGCCAATTTCCAGAAAATTCAAGTTCTTTCTTGCAATTTTGAGCTTAGATTCGAGTTCAATGGTTTGAGCAGAAGAATTTTCATTATTGAAGAATCGACCGGAAATGGAGGTTTTCCAGGGAGAAAACTTAGTTTTGAACAAGTCACACGACAACGCGTGGCGGCGCCAGTCGTCTTCTCCGGTGACAGAACATTCCATCCGCAACACAATATTCTGCAGAAATCAGAATATTAGAACAGTATTAACATAATATTCTGTTATGGAAACATAATATTCCCGAACGAGATATTCCCTTGTTATTAGAATATTCTGTCTGCACGGGCGAAATATGCTGTTAGGTTGACGAAATATTTTGCCAAGACAGAATATACCAGGCGTTTGGGTGCCATACAATAGCGTGTAGGTGTGCATTGCCAGCGTGCACTGCGTTTCCCGGCCAACCCTCAATGCGTGGCGGTCCGTGAGGTGGATGCCAATCTTCTACTACCTCATGGGACGATTCTCCAACCCATGGCGGCACATAACTGAAGTTTTACATTGTTCTGGATCTGTTTATGGCAATTTCAAGGCCACTGGAGTTCATTTTAGACCCATTTTAGCAACTAATTTTTTTTAATAAGTTGGTGTGAGGTTCTTTTTCCATTTACTTTAAATTGCACTAAAGTTGGTTTTTCAATTTTATTACAATTTGATGAAATTAGTTACTGCTCTCTTGCTTTCAATTTTAATCTATGAAAATGAATCATTTTGTTTGCATGTTTGTTTATTTATTACATTGTTAGTTTTATCTTTTATCTTTTTTTTTTTTATGTATGATAATGAATGTTTCAATTCAAAGGTAAATGTGAATTTGTTGGTACACACTAACTATTTGATAAAAATTCTTAATGGATTATTTGATTTTTAATTTTTTTTTATAATCTTGCATGTCCTTTTTTTTGGCAAGGACTTGAGGAGCTACTATCGGATATTCAAAGAACTGTGAGGTATACTTTTGTTTTATAAAATTATCAATTGATTTTGAGATCTGTTTGAAAGTATTTTGTGTCGTTTTTTTGTTTTATTGTTTTTTTTTCAAGGATTGGAAATGGTATTATTTTGTTTTGGCATAATCCTGAAGTTTTTGTTTCACCGTAGAGAAAATTTAGGCTCTCAAAATATTGGATTTGAACGTAATTCATGAAATGGAAAAAAATGTAATTCATGAATGACAGAGTAATTTATTCAATCCTCTGTGTTCATTATGAACTAAGAGACTATAGAGATTTCAAAGAGTGTATGAAGGAGCCAAGAGTTGTAGCTCTTTCAGTTGTGAGCGGTATAAGCTATAAATATCTTTTCCCAGTGGATAAGCTTCATTTCAACTGAAACACTACACAATATATTTTCTTTGCTAATATGCTTTCTGCAAGTATTTTTGCATATGGCCAAACAAGGAATGGAAATACGTACAACATGAGTGAATAGAATTCTTTTTTCCTTAGGAATTCTTTTTTCCTTTCGATCGATCATGTAGATGTTAATTCGATTTGTTTTCCTGTTGACCATGTTTCTTCATTTCCAAATATTATTATGGTGAATAGAATTTATGCTTTAATTGCGTTTCCAAATATTATTATGGACTTTCTTAGTCTTCGCAACTACCCTCTTGATTTGTATAGTGATCTCAATTATTTACTATTTTAAATGTACCTTTTGATTGCAGATCATGTCATTGTTTGATTGACTGCTGGTTGAAGAGAATGGTGCAGTTTTGTTTGATTGTTCTTTTTTTTTTTGGACGGAACAGTGATCAAATATATTGAGAATCAGCCAAAAACAGGCAGGAACAAAAAGAGAATAAAGTGTAGAACGTAGAAGCTGCAGAATCGGCAAAGAAACAATAAGATAGAACTGAACTTAAAGAAAAAAACTAACAAGCATCCGGACCCCCAACAGAGAATCACAGAGAAACACGACAAAGCACAGAGGCCCGACAAATTTGTAATTCACCTACCCAACCGTTGCGGGGCATGAAAGGCCGTCATTGAGGAGAACAAAAACAAGAGAAGAAGGAGGTCTGCTATTTCAGACAGGCACGGGCTTGCTTGTGGGCTGAGGTGAGCTCAAGCCCACCTGACTATTTTACAAATGAAATAATAACCAATATGTAAAAAAAAAAAAAACTGCCTACCTTTATTTATTAGCCTACCTGAATTGTGATTGAAGACAAAATATCAAAACCCTCCCTCACTTTTGAGCTTCCCCGCCTATTCCCCACACAGCTCGGAGCGCTCCATCTCTCCCCAAACAAAACCTAAAATATCAAAACAGAAAGACCCCCCTTTTTTTCCTTTGCTTGGCTCAGTTGGCTGCTTGTTGGAAATTAGGAAACATGTAGACTCCCAAATATTAGGGATTTGTTATTCAGGGATTAGATTTGATGGGTTCTTGTTATGATTTTAATGAATCTAAATAAATTACTTAAATTTTATGCTAAATTAATATTCAAATAAATTATTTAAACAAATTAATAATTTTTGATAATGGATTGTGTTGTGGACTTGTGACCCTCATGAACTATGAAGTATATTGGGTTGTTGTATGTGCAATCTTGTGTTGTGGTATGTGGGATAAAATAAAAACTTCTTAATTTAGACTTCTACATATTAGGGATTTGTTATTTAGGGATTAGATTTGGTGGGTTCTTGCTAGGATTTTGATGAATCTAAATAAATTATTAAGTTTTATGCTAAGTTAATATTCAGATAAATTATTTAAGCAAGTTAGTAATTTTTGATAATGGATTGTGTTGGGGACTTATGACCCTTATGAACTATGGAGTATATTGGGTTTTTATTGTTGTATGTGCAATCCTTTTGATAAAGTAACAACTTCTTATTATTCTTTTAGTTCTTAAATTTTGAGAATTAGATTATAAATATGTTAAATGCATATAAATTGCATACTAATTAACTTCATATCTCACATATGTCATATAGGTTATCATTCATCTTTTATTATGTCTAAACAATCCAAAAATTCTAAGTCAAAAAAGAACATTCTTGCATATTTTACAAAAAAGAATAAGGAAGAATCATCAAATCCACATCCTTCTCCAACTTTGAATGATGATGACTATGAGCAACAACCTTCTAAGTCCCAAAGAGTTGAGTCACCTAGAGCCAATCACCAAGTTGAAAGTGTTGAGACCAATTATTTTGAAAGAGATCTTGAAAAACGTCCTTTAATATCGACATATCCCTTTAATGAACGGGATACTGTTAGAAGAAAATATATATTAAATGGGTCATACCAACCCGAGTTGGTTGAGTACCCACACACTTTTGATGGGAGACAATTCTGTCAATTTCAAAGAGGTTGGTTCTCCAAATTTCCATGGCTCGAATACTCAATTGAAAATGATAAAGCATATTGTTTTTTTTGCTTTGTTTTCTATAGTAGTCCACCAAGTCATTCTTTATTTATTTCTCAAGGTTTTAATACTTGGAAAAGGGTTGGTGGTGGCAAAAATCAATGTTTCTTTGAAAAGCATGTGGGTCTTTCTACTTCACCTCACAATGGTGCTATGAAAAAATTGTATAATTTACCAAGAACAAGTGGGCATATCGAAAGGGCAATGAATCCACAATCTCCACAACAAGTGAAAAACAATAGGTTGCGGCTTAAGTCCACCATAGTTTCCGTGAAGTTACTAGCCCAACAAGCATTGGGTTTTAGAGGTGATGATGAATCTATAAACTCCTCAAATCTTGGAAATTTTATTGAGGTAGTAAAGTCTTACGAGGAAATAGATTAGGAACTTGCCAAACTTGCATTAGAAGCTCCCCAAAATGCTAGCTATCGTTCACCAAAGATTCAAAAAGAGATCTTGAATATTCTTGCTAATAGAGTTAGAAAGAAGATTCGTGAGGAAATTGGTAGTGGATTTTTTTGTCTTCTTGTTGATGAAGCACTTGATGAATCTAGTAAGGAACAAATGGCTATTATATTAAGATTTGTCGATTGTGATGGTGTTATTCGTGAAAGATACTTTGATGTGGTAAGTGTTGAAGACACTTGTGCTATAACTCTCAAGTTAAAGATAGATAATGTGCTTTCTCAAAATGGGCTTCTAGTGAGCAATTTGTGTGGCCAAGGATATGATGGTGCTAGTAATATGCGGGGTCAATAGAATGGACTACAAGCATTATTTCTTCAAGAGTGTCCATATGCATATTATGTACATTGTTTTGCTCATCGCCTCCAACTTTGTTTGAATGCAGCAACTAAAGATGTTTCTGATATCTATATATTTTTCTCACAAATGACTAAAATTGTGAATATTGTTACATCTTCTGGTAAGCGTGTTTCTGAGTTAAAATGTGCTAGAGAAGCTCAACTTGTAGAACAACTTGATTCTGGAGAAATTGAAACTGGTTCAGGAGCTAATCAAATATGTACTTTGCAACGAGCTGGAGCTACTCGTTGGAGCTCTCATTTTGAATATATTAGGAGGTTGATTGTTTTTTTTAACCCCACCAGTGTAGTTCTTCGAAACATGGAAATGAATGGACTTAACAACAAAGTACATGGGGAAGCTAAAGGTGCATATAAAGCTTTGAGATCTTTTAAATTTGTGTTAAACTTGGATTTGTTGGATAATGTTATGGGCATCACTAATGTTCTTTGTAAACAATTGCAATCGAAGTCTCAAGACATTGTAAATGCAATGAACTTGGTTTCAAGTACAAAGTCTTTTCTTCTAAAGATGAGACAACATGGTTGGGATGTTTTCATTCAAATGGTGGTATCTTTTTGTGAAAAAGAAGATATAAGCATTCCCAATTTCAATGCTCCATATATGGAAGGTACATGTCGATCTTGTCAACAAAAAGACTTTATTACAGTTGAACATTACTTTCGAATCAACATATTTCATGGTGTACTAGATTATCAATTAAGTGAGTTAGAAGGTAGATTCAGTGAGCAAGCAGTGGAACTCCTTAGTCTTGGCTCATCATTGGATCCTCATGATGGATTCAAATTATTTGACATTGAGAAGATATGTAATTTGGCAGAGAAGTTTTATCCTGGAGATTTCAAAGATGATGACGTCTGCTTGTTAAGATAGTAATTGCAGCATTATGAGTATGAGATCTTTGATCTTTCACAATTTCCGAATATGTCTTCTCTTTCTAACTTATGTGAAGAACTTGTTGCATTAAGGAAGACATATTTTTTGATTGAGAGATTAATTCGACTAGTATTGACTCTCCATGTGTCTAAAGCTACAATAGAGCGTGCATTTTCGGCTATGAAAATCATTAAAAAATTTCTTCAAAACAAGATGGAGGACGAATTTCTTGGAAATTTTATGATTCCTAATATAGAAAAGGAACTTGTTGAAAATATCGACATAGAATCGATAATTGACGAGTTTAGTGCCTTGAAGACTCGTAGGGTACAATTTAAGTAGTTTTCTATTATATTCTATTGCATGATTATTTTCGAGTTTGTTATTTTTCTTTGACTTTTTTCTTTGACTTTTTATGTATAGTATGCATTTTCAGAGGTAAAACTCATTACACCTCCCTCCTACTCCTTCGTGTATCTTTTTTTCTTCTTATTAATGAAATTCACTCGTATCATCAAGTTTTACTAAATTTTCACATTAAAACTTAGCCCACCTTGTATTCAGATCTTGAGTTCGTGCTTGATTCCAGACCATGTCAATTATCTTATTTTTCATTAAGGATGCAACCACATTAGTCACCATATTCAAACTCCTTGGGATCCAAAGCCATTTGAAATCCAAACAACGAGAATTATGTGCTCTAATCTCTTTCAACAGCGGGTAGAGCTCTCACTTGCCTTTCTCAATTTTTCCATTATTGGCACTAATCAAATCTTTAGAATAGGACTAAAAATTACCATTTAAAACCATTTGCACTTGCAAGGAGCACTCCCTCCAAAGCTGCCAAAGCTTTAGCCTCCAAAGCAGAGCGTGCTCTTCGCTTCCACCTTAAGCACCCCTAAACTCCGCATTACAATCCCTACAAACTGCCCTAAGACACGCAGATGAGAAAGATCTATCTTAGGCATCATCAGTGTTCATTTTTAAAAAGCCAGTCGGAGGCAGAGACCAAGAAACAGACCCAGAGTTATGCAGTGAATGAGTCAAACTAATAGACTCGTTACCTCCCAAGAGCACATCCCTTTAATGCTTTCAATAACCCAATGAGGATTTGGTAGGTCGTTAATTAAGTTTTATTTTATATCGTTTTATACCTTGTTTACTTGACTTTTATTATTAAAATACTAAAAAATTGGAGAAAATAATATATTTTGTGGGAAATTTGCATAAATTAATAAAATTTGGAATTCTGAGAATTTTGGCTAAAGAATCGTCCAAATCGACATTGTAACGAAAAAAATATGGATGAAATGAGGGAATTCAGCCCAAATCACTATTTAATTGTAGCCCAATCCAAAATTCGGCCCAGCAGCCTAGTCATGCAGCCCAAAATCCGGCCCAAGTCGTGGTCCAAATCCATTCTGATGCCTACTAGCCCAGCAAAATCCGTCGACAGGCGCTGGCCGAGCTGCCCTCATCCATTTGGCGCAAGCGTACTAATCGAGCCCTGCTTCTGTGAGTGCGTCTCGCATGACGTCCACGTTCTTCGTCATTGCACGGCTGCCGGAATTGACCTCACATGCTCTACTCCATCATGCCGAACGCCAGCACTCCTTGTCAGTTAGTGCCTACCAAGACCCACACCCCCAGTTAACTGCTTGCCACCAACTCCACCCACTCCATCTCAGCAGTCCCTCACCGATTTTCAAAGATCCATACCCTGCTCTCAATGGCACAAAACCTGCTCCTTTTGGGCAGGGTTTTCAACATGATTTCACCCCAAAAATCAACCAAAAGTCACGATTTCAACATTTTAATTTTATTTGTATTTTATTTTTAGATTTCTAGTGGCACTTCTTCTATAAATAGGGAGGTCATTTCATTGTAAATGAGGTCCCCATTTTCGTCTCTTTTTGCTCCTCTCTTAGTCTCCTTTGCATTACTTTTTTTCTTTTTTTTTAGATATATTTTGGAACCACTTTTAGCTTCTTGTAGATTTTCTTTTTAATTAGTTTCCTTTAATTCTTGTTAATAGATTTGTCTTTACATTTTGTTTCTTAATTTCATTTTCTTTACTTTGTTCTTAGGTTTCCTTAAACTTTTCTTTGTACACATTTTTATGTTTTCTTTAAGAAAAACCTAAAGCTAGGCAAGTCTAAGAAAATTCGAGAGTTTTTAAGACCGAATTCCTCGTATTTCTTCCTCCATCTCCACAGGTAATTTCTATGATCTTTTTGTGTGTTTTGAGGACATACGATGATATGAAATGAAAAGAGGAAGAGATGGAATTGGAAGGATCGAAATCGGGTCGAAAATAGGAGAGATATGGGTTGGATCGGTTAGACCAGACCGAAAACCAGAGACCCGGTTCGGACCGGGTCTACCGAAGCTTGACGGTGACACTGTGCAGGGCGCGTGAGCCACACACGCAACGCCTTTGGACGACGCGTGGGGGATAATTTGGGGAAGTGTCCAACATGTAATTTCTTCCTTTCGAAGTAATGAACATTTTGAGACAAGTTTCGAGTCGATCAGATATCGTTTAGATATAGTTCGGGGTGCCCGAAGGTTTAGGATCGAGTTTAAAAATAGTTAGAAATTTAGGAAAATTGTTAATGAGGTAGTTAGTAACCCTCTAAAATGGTTTGGATAGGTTTGGGAACTCCAGAGACGGTGATTGGCCTGGGAAGGGCTTATGGCGCGCGTATCGAGGCGCAGTTTGGACGGTCTGTGAGTGGACCTTGATTTCTAAATTGATGCATGCATAGCTGTTTTATATGCTTTAATGAACATGTTTTGTGATTTCTTGAGTGCATTTGTTTGTGGTATATTAGTATTTACATATTTGCACATATTTCGAGGTTTTCGATTTTATACGGTACTTATACGTGTTGTGTTCTCTATGATGGTTTGATAAAATGATTTCAGATTTAGAAATATGGAATCGAGCATGAGACCCATTTGATTGGAAACCATCGAACTTGGAGTCCAATTGATTAGAGTTATATGATCAGGCCGGGGTTCCCGTTGGTTTACGAATTCGAGTTTGAGGCCCAATTGAGTTATGATATCGGGCTTGAGTCCCAGTTGATTCTAGTATCGGGCTTGAGGCCTAGTTGATTTGTGATATCGGGCTCGAGGCCCCGTTAAATTGTGGTGTCGGGCTTGAGTCCCAGTTGTGGTTTATGAAATGAGATTTCTGGTTTGAGACCCTATTGAAAAATGGATTTAGGTTGAGGCCTGTGAGATTGGATTTGAATCGGATTTGAGGAATCCTGTTGAGATGCTCGGGTATGAGACCCAGTTGAACTATGGTTTGAAAGAAAAGAACAATTTCGCACTTATGTGTATATACCCTCCTATATAGTGCGGCTATGTCTCCTCCAAACGTCGTAGATCCTGGAGAGTCACGATCCACTACCTGGAATGAGTGACTCCAAGAGGGAGCACATTCCAGGAGTGAGAGATATGATATAGTCTCGGACTGGGTCCGGAGACAGTCCTGTAGATGTCGTAGATTCTGAATTTTGGACAGATCCTCATAGACGTCATAGATCTTGGGGTAGACTCGGAGATGAGACCCCGAGTAGTATGCATACTTATAGACAAATCGTGATGAGTATTGATTAGACATCAGAGAATGTTAATGATGGGTTATATATATATATATAGGTATATGTATCTAAGATTTCACTGAGATTTGTTTTGGGCTGAGACCCACATGTATTGGATTTGGGCTGAGACCAACGTAATTTGATTTGGGTAGAGTCCATACGAATTTGGTTTTGGGCTGAGTTCCTATATACTTTGTGTTGAAGTATAAAATGTTCCAACGAGGAGTAGGAAGACCGCACAAGACCCAAAAACACAAGTATGTACGTGGTTCACCCAAATCAGGTTACGTCCACGGTGTTACCCCATTCTCATTAGTATAATAGTGTTTGTTTGTACATGATACAATAGGCTTAGAGCCTTTAGAGAGAGAAAGTAGATGTAGAGAGAGGTGAGAGCTCTAAAGTCGAGAGAGAGAGAGAGAGAGAGAGAGAGAGAGAGAGAGAGAGAGAGAGAGAGAGAGAGAGAGAGAGAGAGAGAGAGAGAGGCTTCTCTAGTGAGAGAGTGAGGGATCCCCGAAATAAGGTTGATAGTGCCCCTTATATAGGCAAGAGCTAGGGTTTAGGTCATGGGCCTAATGATGGGCTTTTCCAGCATGGACCTTGATGGTGAGCTTTGTGTGATCTTTGGAGCCTTCTGGATGGGCTTACTTCGTGGTCCAATGTAGTGCTTGACAAGTCCATTGCTCGGTCCAATATGGTGTAAACAGAAGTCCCCAAAGTTCTTAACTGAGGTGGACTACCTCGGTTGAGGACTTTCAAAGTGCATTGACCGAGAAACTCTTTTTTTTTTTCGTCTGTTGTTTCGCTCTATGTACCATCAGTCCCCCAAGTCCTCGGTCGAGTGCTCGGTGTGTGTTGAGCAAATGTAGACTCAGTAATGTTTCGATTAGCTCGGTAATGTGTTGAGCGAATGTATACTCGGTAATGTTTCAAGTAGCTTGGTAATGTGTTGAGCTCATGTATACTCAGTAATGTTTCCAGTATCTCGGTAATGTGTTGAGCACTTGGTAATGTGTCGAGCTTAAATGTGAGTTTCATGTATGCTCTGTATGCATGGATGCATGTATGTCAACATGTATGAGTTTGTGTATGAGTGCATGTATGTATGCGTACAATGTTTATGATGTTCATAAGTTTATGTATTGAAGTGTTACCTAGTGGTCGTCCGTGGTGTGAGCCGAGTTGGTTCTATGTGACGAGAGGAAGATCAGAGCTCGTGGTATGAGCCGAGTTAGAGCCCCAAAATTTTAGTGGAAGAGCAGAGCAATACCTATTCGAATGGTGGTCGTACCGAGATAGAAGTTATGGTGGATAAGTTGAGTAGGCCGCTCAAAGGGCTGAAAAAAAAGGAAGTGCCCAAACCCAAAAATAAAAGGAAGTGGTTGATTTTTGTTTGGAGGACCGAGTGGGCTAGGCCGTTTGGTGGGCTCCCTAAAAAAATAAGATTTAAGGCCCCAAAAACAAAGTTTGTGTTTTATGTTTTTTGTTTTTGTTTTTTTGGTGGCCGAGTTGGTTTGGCCGAGTGATGTTGGCTGAGTTGAGGAGGCCGCTCGGTAAGCGCCGTCAAAGTGAGACGTAAAGCCCAAAACAAAGTTTGTTTTCGTTTGCTTGTTGGCGGGCTAAGTGGAAAATGAGCCCAAAACAAAATGTGTATGTTTTTTTTTTGGGAAGGCCGAGTGACCTGTCTGGACCCAGGTAAGGTGACCGCTCAGTGTGTAGCGTTTTGGACCAAAACCTTAGGCCCAAAGGAGATTGGGGCGCCCTGTTTGTTTGTGGGTCGAGTAAAATCTCTTCAGCCCTGTTGGTGGAAGGGCACCGAATTTGATTGGTCTCTTGGAATCCGTCGTCTGGGTTGGTCTAGGGTGCGATTGGGTCTGAGCCTCCCTCCCTCGAGTGCCACGCTCGGTCAACGAGTGCTCGAGACCGTTCAATCTACGTGGCCAACATATTGCTGGGTCTTTGAGGGTCTTCAAGGAACGGCGACACTGCGCGGTCTCCCCCAATCGGTGGAAGGTACGTTGATTAGTTGAAGAGTAGAAAAGAGCCGTCGTCGGACAACGACCGAGAAGGCTAAAGAGTGGTAGGTGGATGATTATCGAAGGTGTCGTCGATGGTCATAAACAGAGCAGAATGAAGAGGCTTCACTGGATGGTCATTGAGGAGTCTTTGACGAGCGTTGACCGACCACTGATATGGAGCGGGTGGATGGCCATTGAAGAGGTCGTTTGGTGGGCATCGACCAAGCCGGGAGAAGAACTTTCGGTGGTGAACTTCTGAGAACTTCGTTCGGTGGGCATCGACCGAGCTTGGTAAGGAACTTTCGGTGGAAGGTTATTGACAGAGCTTATTGAGGGGCCTCGTTGCCCTCCAAAATGTGGTGGACGGCCACCGAAGAATACTTAGGCAGGCTAAGTCCGAGCATGTGCATGGGCTTTGGTACTTGATCACCGATAAGCTCATCAGACTGAGTCGGCCCTGGGTTTGGTGTAGGCGACGGTGGATCGATCGTGGCAGCCGGGCTTGGCCACCTACGTGGGCTGGGTCACCACAGATCTATACTGCCGAGCGGTCTTCCCTCATCGGTGGACCTCGTTGTTGTCGAGCCGACAGAGTGATGGAAGAGCTCCCGTGCGATCGTGAGGTGGGTCAACATGCTGGAGTATCTCTGACCGACAGTGGCTTGAAGATGACAACCTTCGGGAGGTGTGGCATCGAGAGCATGTGAGAGACGCCGACAACCCCTCATGAATCAGCTGCCCCTAACAAAAAGTTTGGTTGAGATGCAAATAAATTGAGCCAGAATGTGAGCAATGAATGGCGAGTGGTTGGTAATTTTGTGAGGAGATAAGTTCGATGGACTATTGGAAAAAAAGACTCTGATGGAAGTTGTGGGGTGGGTACGACCACGTGGGCATTTGTGGTCTTTTGTTTATGTTTGTATAAGGTCTCTGTAGATGCCATCAAATGACTGCATGTGCCACCTAGCGTCGAACTTCAATATAATATACATATAGATAAGTTTGTAGCTTGTGTTTGAGTGGGCCGAGAAAACAAACAAAAGGTTAAATAAAAATATATGTATTTGGTGGTTGGCAGAGTGCAAGCCGCGAATTATGATTATATATATAAATTAGTGTGTGGTGGGCAGAGTCAAATTTTCCAAAAGGTGAAGTATGTCGTAAGTATAAATATATATATTTGAAAAGTTTCCAAAAGGTGGTCTCTACCCTGATCTCTTTTTTTGTTATATTATATATACTTGAAAAGTAAAGAGGTAAGTATAAATATATATATATATATATATATATATATATATACATACATACATGTGGTAGGTAGGTGGTAATTCTGCAAAGGGCTCGCGCAAAGTGGACTCTGCGTTCCCTTGTTTGAGCTTTGGGCCTCAGCCACCAAGTGGACTCTAGGTGATGTGACCAATATTAGGGCCCTGCCATTGCGTCAGTCTGCTAAGCGAGTTCATAGTAACATAAGAAATTCGGAAGAGAGAAAAGTCCTCGGAAGAGAGAAAAATCTTCGGAAGAGAGAAAAATCTTCGGAAGAGAGAAAAATTATCGGAAGACCGAGCCTATTTTTATTAGGTGCCTAGAATTCTTGGGTTTGTGGATTCTGCAGATGTGAGGAAGAGAGAGAACCGACATAATTTTTTGTTACGATTCCCACATACGGCGCCAAACTGTTGAAGCATAAAATGTTCCAACGAGGAGTAGGAAGACCACACAAGACCCAAGAATACAAGTATGTACGTGGTTCACCCAAATCGGGCTACGTCCATGGTGTTACCCCATTCTCATTAGTATAATAGTGTTTGTTTGTACATGATACAATAGGATTAGAGCCTTTAGAGAGAGAAAGTAGATGTAGAGAGAGGTGGGAGCTCTAAAGTCGAGAGAGAGAGAGAGAGGCTTCTCTAGTGAGAAAGTGAGGGATCCCCGAAATGAGGGTGATAATTCCCCTTATATAAGCAAGAGCTAGGGTTTAGGTCATAGGCCTAATGATGGGCTTTTCCGGCATAGACCTTGATGGTGAGCTTTGTGTGATCTTCGGAGCCTTCTGGATGGACTTACTTCGTGGTCCAATGTAGTGCTTGACAAGTCCATTGCTCGGTCCAATATGGTGTAAACACTTTGGTTTACAGTTTTGGGCCAAGATCCTAATGATTTAAATGGATTGATAAACGGTTTTTCAAATGCATGCATGCTTTTTAGTGAAGGGCATAAATTTCTTTTTATAAATGTGTTTTATAAATTATTTATTTCGTCCACTCACAACTTTCAACGATTTTAATGCCCTTCAGGTTGATCACGGATGAGGGTTGTAGCAGAGACCAAGAAATCACACTCCTCCTCCGATCCTGGCACACTCTGGAAGTCCCAGTTGGGCTAATGATGGAATTACCCTGGTCTGACACATCGTGTCAGATGGGAGCAGGCACTTCCCACGTTAATCCTGGGGGATTTGGGGCGGGTCCTGACAATTGGTATCAGAGCATGTTTTGCTCTCAGTGTGACGCGTAGGTCAAGGATGTGATGTCTCTGCTGTGTTAACAGCCCGTCATCAACCTGACAGTTAGGGTAAGAGTATGATGATCCAATGGAATCGAACCCTGGGTAGATTATATTTGGCACAAGGTGCGATTGTTTAGGGCCCGATTGGCATAGGATGCTGCGTTTTCCGAGAGGTTGTATCCCAAGTGGGATCAATGTGCATATGAATCTAACGGCTTAGAGCCGTAGTGTTACTGGAGATAGGATCCAGTGGACCAGTAGACACAGTATGACAACCTGAGATTCGGGACCATTGAGTGCTCAGCACGGACATGGATTGGAGCAAAGTGGAATCAGTAGAAGTCAGATGTTAGGGTCGTCCATGACAAAAGTGCAAGATCAGAGATTATGCTGCTAAGAGTAATCAAGCGCACGATGACCCTAGTTGAGACTGGTTGGAATAGGAACGCTTGATCTTATATGCCGTGTTTTAGTGCGTCGAATCTCGGAGGGTTGTCGACTGGTAGAGAATGCCCCGGAGTAGTTGTTGTGTGGTATGGTAGGATGCGATTGCAACATGTAGCGGTTGTGCAGTGTTAGGAACGGAGCATGGCCAAGTTCTCGTGGGGGCCAGTGGCTGGGAGCCGTAGAGTGACAAGAGGACGAGGTCTTCGGACTGTGGTTAGTGTATGGTATGATACTAGTACCGGAGTGTGATGACTCTTCGGAGTCTAGAGCGATGGATCGGTCATGATGGTTGTGCTGCAGTGGCAGCCGGGTTTGTGATAACCCTAGTTGGTGATTGATCGGACAAGTTACCAGGAAGGTGGTACTTGTTGATCGGATCCCGAGGTGGACCGATCGGGGGATACTACGTGTTGAACAGTCGGTACCGGCGGTGAGTTGACCACCTGAATTCGGAGTCTCGGTGGTGATGTATGTGGGTTGTGTATGCACTAGATTGTGGCAGGCACCACCATCGAGGATGGATATAGTTGCAGTGGTTGTTGAGAATCGAGGAACGTTCGGGGAACGTTCATTTTCTTGTATGAATCGTAACGACCCGTCCCTGATATTAGGAGTTAATTAAGACTAATGACGGATTAGCGAGACTAATCGGGGATTAGTCGAGGATTAACGGACGTTCAGGGTGAAATTACGATTTTTTCCTTAAACGAGGGTAAAAAGTTAACTTTTGACTCGGGAGGTTCGATGGCCGAGGACCATTGACTGTGATGTAGATTGGAACGTCACGAGTATGTAGACGGGCGACACGTCGAAATTGGACATTCGACGAAAAAGTTACGGTTCACGGAAGTTCCAAGGTACTATTCATAATAGCACATTTTACGAGGCAACAGTGGACTTTTGTCCTAAGTGGGGCCCAGATCTTTTTCCCAGGCCAATGGATGAATGACAAGTGTCACCCATCCATTGCTTCCGTTACATAGATACATGCAACTACATCCCCTTCCTCATTCGATCGAACAACCACCCCGATGAACCCAAATCCAAACCCTTCTCCATTTGATTCATTTGAGGCCAAGAGAGTGAGGCTGAGGACATGATGGTGGCTGGGTGAGGATAGGACTATCGTGGACGGCGGCGATGACCCAGGAAACAGGTAAAACCCGAACCCCTATTCTTCTTTAAATTTCAATTTCGGGTTTTGGACGTTAGGGGAGTTAGATGTTGTTTAGGTTGTGTTTAAGGGGTTGATAGGATGATTAGGAGGTGGTTTTGGACTGTGGGGAATGTCTAAACAGCCCGAAACGGTGGCTGGGAGATTTTCGGTGGCTGCCCACCGAATTTAGTTTCTGGCCAAGTTAACCCAAATCGAACCTCCTAGTATATTTTTAGGGATCCTAGGAATCTATTGGAACTCTTAGGATGAAGAGGAATTAAAGGAGGTTGAGAACAGAGTGATCATGAACCCAACCCTTCCATCTATTTGACCCTCATCCTTTTCTATGATGTGTGAAGACGAATGAAGGGAGGTTGAGACGAGTGGTGGAGCTGGTGGAGTGCACTGTCGTGCACGGTGGTGGACGGCTAAAGGTAGTACGCTGTTTTGAAACTCGACAGTGGGGTTTTTGTTTAAGCACGTATTAATCCAGTCTAATCACTTAGTTGTTGATTCTGATAGTGAGACAAGTTCAAAGAGCAGAGAATGGAGGGCTGCCGCGTTTGGTGGCCGTGAAAACGATGAAAGGTAAATGTCGAGGTACAAATGGTAAATTATGTTTTAGGGTTGGTTGAGCACTTTTGATGCTTGGAAACTGCTTCTCAAGGTGCTAGAGGTTGTTTAGGATCAAAAGGAGGGCCAGTGATGGCCTGTGGTGCCCAGAACCAGAGGAGGACCATGGCCGGTTCACCATTCAATGTGGGAAGGTAAAGTCTAAGCTTGAACTCTCCATTTTGAGGCCATAAATCATTAGATAATGAAGTGGTGAACCTGTAGGAATCAAAAGGAAGAAAATCAGGTTGGGAAATGTTGAAAAATAGCCGTGAACCGGCTGCGCCGGTTCGTTCGAACCGGGCCAGTTCGGACCCATTCAAACTGGGTCTGTCTCAAGGTAGGAGACGATGAACAGTGGGCGCGTGGCTCCCTCCCGCAGCCCCGTTGGGCGTCGCGTGAGGGCGCGTACGGCCTCTTTTGGGGAAGGTTCCAACATGACTTTTAAAGTATTCGATGTAACGAACATTTTGGCACTGGTTTCGAGTCGATTAGACATCGTCTCGATATATTTCGAGATGTCCGAAGATTTTAAGGCTCGGTTAAAAATAGTTAAAAATTTGGAAAAATTACGGGGCTTTATTAGAAGCTAAATGAAGTAGTTAGTGACCTTATTATGGCATTTGGACAGGTTCGGGAATGCTGGTGATAGTGGATTCACTGAGAAAGCATAAGTGCACGTGTATCGAGGCGGCGACGCTAATGGTCTGTGATTGGACTTTGCTTTCTAACTTATGATGCATGCATAAATAATTTATACGTTTTCTATATGTGATTTCTATGTTTACGATTTGGTTTTGGTGATTTACAGTTTTATACGTATTTCGAGATAATTACAAAATTGCACGTTTTACGAGATATGGTTTTCTGCTATGGGTCGATGAAGGTTTTGAAGATTTGATTTCGAGATTTGAAAATATGATTTGATTTCAATGATTTCTAATGGATTTTGAAAGTGATTTCAGGCTTGAAGCCCTGTTCATAAAGGAATTTCGATAAACGTGATTTCGGGTTTTGGAATCAAATTTTGGAAAAAGGATTCAGTTTTAGAACTGGAAAGTGAATTTCTGGATTTGGGTTCGGAATGGTTATTCTGGATGCCACCTTACGGAATAGTGGTTTCAGATTCGGATTCGGATTTGGAAATGGATTATGGATATGATTTTGGATTTGGATTCGGGATGATGATTTCAGATTCGGCTTGGAATTCGAAATGGTGATTTCGAATTCTGATTTGGAAATGGTTTTAAAATTGTTTTTGGATTGGATTTCCAGGATCTGGCTATTGGGTTTAAATACCCAGATATGATATATGACGGGGGCGGGCCTGGATTGGCTTTAAAGACCCGGATTGAGTTTAAAGACTCAGGAGTTTAAAGACTCAAGAGTTTAAAGACTCGGATATTGTAGTTTCTTCCGTAGGCCTATTGAGTTTAAAGACTCGGGAGTTTAAAGACTCAGATTATATTGAGGCCTGGATTGAGTTTAAAGACTCGGGAGTTTAAAGACTCAGATAGATCCAGCAGGTTCGATGGATTGCAAAGGATTTCAAATGGCTTTCAAATGTGTTTTGCATTTCGATGATAATGATGGTTTTCAATAATGGTTTTTTCGCTGTTTTGGGCTATGACCCAGATGATACGGATTTTGATGGTTTTGGGCTAAGGCCCGGGATTTGAGAAAAGGAAATGATTTCGGTTTGCATAATGGTTTTGCTTATCTCGAAAATGAACTGGTTTGTGAATGCATGCATTGGTTTTTAAATGGAGGGTATAAATGTCTTTTCTGATAAACTATTTTCTATACTTATCCTTTATTTTTGTCCACTCACATTCTTTTATGTTTTCGATACCCTCCAGGTTTGATGCAGTGCGGGCTGTGGTTAGAGAGACGGAGACATCACATACGCTGTCCACAGTAGATTTTGCGTTCTCTGGAAGGTCTAGCGATTTGTTGGACGGTTTACTTGGAAATCCCTTGTCCGTCTTACGTGTTACATGGAGGTTGGACGTCGGTTTACCTTCGTGTCATGCATAAGTTAGACGGGAGCATGACTTAGCCCTTAATCCGGGGGGATTGGGGGTGGGTCGTGTCAAATTGGTATCAGAGCAGGTTTTGTGCACTCTGCGCGAGGTTTGGCTTCTAGAGTAGGTGGTTTGTCGACTTGTGTGATCTGATGCTACTGTGGATGTGATGTCTCGACGTGGAATGGCCCGTCATCAACCTGGATAAGCGAGTGATAGCTAGTGGCTTAGTTAGTGGCGAGAGTACGAGCTACTGGGTGATGCGTTGCCCGATACAGGTGTGTGGTGCCGATTTCTGGTAGGAACCACAAACAGAACTGGGAGATGTGATGACCATGAGCTAGTTTGGTCTACGTAGATACCGCAGGATGTGACGAATGAGTCAGCAGATGTTAGTTGTGTCGGAGTATGTTGATGGTTGGTGATGCCGAAGTTGGTACTTGGTGACTCCTCGAGACTGGGATTGACGACTTCGTGGATTGTGACTGAGGAATCTGAGGTAAGTGATCGTTGATTGTGATTTCGAGAGGTAGTTACTCGCATGATAGTGATGCTTGGAGTTGAACCTCAGGAAGGTTGGGATACGATCATCAGAAGGAGTGATGATTGGCATCCTTTTGGATGTGCAAAAATAGTGAGAACTGACAGGTGAGTTGGTTGGTGATTTAGTTTGGTTACAGAAATGTGGTTGTGATCTGTAGGAGGTGTGGACTTTTCTGAGTCCCGTAGAGGAGTTGACATTTGCACGGTTAGTCCGGAGATGGTATACTTCCAACACGGTTGGAATCTCGGAATCAGGAGATGTTGTAGTTTAGACGATGAGATGTGTGTTGATTCCGAGTTAGTGTTAGATGTCGAGTATGCGTGATGGATACTTTGGAGTCGATTTGGGGATTCATTAAAGGAACGTCAGGAATTGTGACCCATCTTGATCGTGGACACTTGTGGATGTGTTTAGGAGTGAAAAGAATACTTGGTGACGCCGGGTGTGGCATGTGTGGCGAGTGTCAGGGGATGGTGTTAAGATGGGTTAAGGTAACTGTGATGACATGGTTGAGGACCATTGTGTGTTCTGTTGAAGGATGACGGAACGAAGTTGAGAAGGAGTAACTATAACTAATCGATATGAGGTTATTGAAGAGAACCCACAATTTAGACGTGTGGTATTCTGGATCAATCTGATGGTATGATGGTAAGAGTTGTATGGACGAGAAGTGGGATCCACTTAGGAGTGAATGGATCGAGACTGGATTGCTTCTGGCTCATGATTGCTTATGGCTCAGGATTAAATGGATCAAGACGGGTGAAGGTATCCTTACCTTCATCAGTCATCATCTTCATTTTTTCATCCTACCCCGTGAAACCCATAACCCGTGTAACCCAACCCTCACACACATCCCTTAAACCTCGTCTGATGTGACTGGGTCGTGAATGAAAGTTGGAGAGGATGGTGAGACAATCGTGATGGTAGCCACGACAATGATCGCGACAACGAGGTAAGAAACCGAACCCGTGAGCCCTATTTAAGTTCAAAAATGGAAAGTTTTGTTTGAGCTGGTATTGATCATTTTAATGGTTTGGACGAGGTTCTGGGTGATCAAACGAGCTCGGGGGACTCGATTTCAAGGCTGGAAGTGGTCTGAGATGGCCAGAAATAGAGGAGAAAATTGGTCGGTTATTGTTCATCATCCAAGCATGTTTTTTAGTTCGAGTTTCTTAGTTTGGATCATGTAGTTCGATAGGGTAGGCTGGGATGATCACGTAGGAAGAAATCCCATCGAAATCAATTGAGAAATGGTGAAACGGTGGCAGGGTTGGGTCGCGGGTCTTTGTGACCCGAATTGTAGGATCCGGTTGGAGGTTAGGGACAAGATGACATCATCTGATGACATCATCATGTCAGATATGACATGTCAGACTGACACGTGTCAGATGTCAAGTATCAGATGTGACGTCAGCGTTGACTAACCGTTGACCTGACCGTTGACTTTGTGTTTACCATGAGCGTGGGGGCGTGTGAACTCACATTTCAAGGTAAGACTAGTGTCATTCAAAGGGCTTCGACGTTCCAGATCCAATTGTGGTGGTTTTGGGTCGATCGGAGATCGTTAGGTTGGTCAAATCGAGATTTTTCACCTCAGGAAACGTGTCCGGGACACGTTTGACTTTTTTAGGAGTTTTGGAGGTTTATCCTATAGACTTGTATAGTTGATTACTGCTCTTCGGGTATGATTTGGAGAGATTCAGAAGTTCCAGAGTTGGTGATTTAGCTCCGGAGAGGCTTATGGCACATATATCGAGGCGACAACTAGGCTAGTCTGTGAGTGGACATTTGTTTTCTAAATATGATGCATGCATAACTGTTTTATATGTTTTATATATGTGATTTCTATGATTATGCTTGCGGTATTTACGATTTACGTATTTGCATGTATTTCGAGGTTTATGGTTTTATACTGTGTTCATACGTGCTGGTATTTTTATGATGGTTTAATGGAATGGTTTTGGATTTGGAAAATGGAATCGGGCATAAGACCCATTTTATTTGGAAATTATCGGACTTGGAGTCCATTTGATTTAATGAGGTACCGGGCTGAGACCCATTTGGTTTGTACTATCGGGCTTGAGGTCCAGTTGGCTATGATATCGGGCATGAGTCTCATTTGTGGTTTATAATGGTGATTTCGGGTTCAGGGACCCTAAATGGATTAAAATTTGAGAAATTATATTTAGGGATTTATGATGGTTTTTATGGAAATTTTGGGCATGGCCCCTTTGAAAGGTTTTAAAAGGATTTATAAAATGTTTTCCATATACCATCCTTATATGAGGATATGTGAATGGTCTCCTTCAGCTGTCTGGGACACTGGGGTAGTCACGGTGCATTGCCTGTAATGGGTCATTGCATGAAGCGACCAGACCGTATAGTGACTTAGGATCAGGATTGCTATTAGAAGTCTGGGACGTCAGACATCTAAGATGTCATAAATAGACCCAGAGAGACCCCCGGTAGCATGAGTAGCTTAGACCGTGATATGACGTTTGGGACGTTAAGCGTCTGGGACGCTAGGTATCTGGGATGCAAAGGATCAGTATTTGGATTATGAATTATTGGATTTATGAACTAGTGTTTATGTGTTTATGGATTTGGGCAGTGGCCCACAAGATTTGGATTTTACGGTTTTGGGCTGAGTCTCTAACTTAGTGATTTTACGGTTTTTGGCTAAGGCACTAATGATTTGAGGAAGTAAATGGCTTTGGTTTTATAAACTCTTTTATTATATATATTTGATTTGATTGAATTAACCATGCATGCATGTTTTTTAAGTGAAGAACATAAATGTCTTTTATGGAATGAATTTTATTAAATTAATTAATTTCATCAACTCACAGTTTTTATGGTTTTTAATGCCCTTCAGGTTGATCGTGGATACGGACTGTAGCAGAGACTACAGATGGCCAAATGGGTTTTTTTAAGGGTATGGGTGAACCCTTACCCTATATGGGTACAAATGGGTAGTAAACTCATCTAGACCTATTCTTAATTTTTAAGGGTATACCCAAACCCTACCTAATAGGTAATGGGTACCCATGAAAATTCTATGTTTATTTTTTTCTTTTCCATTTTTTTTCTAACTTCTCATTTTCTTTTTAACTCCTCATTATTGTTTCTTTCAATTTCATTTTTTTCTTCTTTTTCCTTTATATTTGTTTTTTTTTTGGTCTTCACCATTACAATAAAAGTTCATAATATTGTAAATATAAGTTCAATTCATAAAATTATAACAAAATAATGAAAATGCCTATGAAAGTTCAATCATCTTCATCTTCGCCATCATCATCAACAATCTGAACATCGATGTCATCGTCAAATGTATCAGATTCTATATTTATAGAAGTCAAATCTGAAGTCGAACTTGATCACATTAAAAAGAAAAAGAATTTTTTTTTAACTACTAAATATATTACAAAAATAATTATAATACCTCTCATCTTACTCCATAGCCAATCCCGAGCACACATTAAACTCTCAACTGTGTTGAATTTGAGGCGACTACGTTGTGGACTTACAATTCTTCCACTAGTACTAAATGCAGATTCTGAAGCAATAGTTAACACTAGAATGGCTAGGATATCTCTAGCAATATCATGTATAATAGGGAACTTTTTTCCACTCACTTTCCTCCACGCCAATATATCAAAGTCAACAGTTATTGGTAAAAACTTTTTGTCCAAATAATGATCCAAGTCTGACTTCGCAACATCACTGTGGAGCACTCAAAAACAAACAACTCAAATTTATGCATATTACCACCGACTCCAATATGTGGGCTTAATGAATATTGTGATATTGAATGACACGACCCATCCCAATCCCCCCGGGATTACCATGGAATGTGACGTCCTCCCGTCTGACAAGAGGTGTCGGACAAGGGATAACCTGTTGCCATTTCCCAACCGGGCTTCCAGAGTGCGTAAGGATCGATGGAGGAGGTGTATGATGTCCCAGTCTCTGCTGCAGTCATATCCGGAATCAACCTGAAGGGCATTAAAAACAAAAGCTGTGAGTGAACGAAAATAAACAAGTCTGCTTAAAACATTTATAAGACATTTATGCCCCTCAGTAAAATCATATGCATGGACAAAAACCAATAATCCCATATTTATTTAGAAATAACCATTAGGGCCTTAGCCCGGAAACCAAAGTATAGTTTCAATTTCCAAAAGTAAATCCAAGAGTTATTTCATAAATCCAGTAATATGAACCATAAGGCATATAATATAAACCATAACCATTATTTTAGCCACTGCACTATACACTCCAATCCGACATCCCTGATGTCTGACGTCCCTGACGTCAATAAGGTCACAATCACAAGGCTACGCGTGCCACTCGGGTCTCAATTTCCGAGTTCAATCCCCGAACCCCGTTCGGGAACAGCATCCCCGATGCTTAGCGTCATAGACGCTGGACGTACTAGACGTCCGTGACCTCTCCGGGGTACCTCATCCGGAGGAGACAATATAATATGGAAGGACTTATACAGTGCAGTACTAAATACATTTTATTGATATCCACATGCAAAACATATAGGTATACATAGGTAAAATCCGAACCGATCGTTACGTTTCATCAAACGGGTCTCATGCCCAAATACCGTGAAACGTGCCATAACCGAAATATCATCAAAACCATTTATTGATTCCATCATGTGAACATATATAAAATGTAAACCAGAAAACATTTATTCAATTCCAATTTAGGGTCCCTGACCCGCAATCGTATGTAGAAATCAACTGGGCCCCTGGCCCGATTTCACAAGTTAACTGTGCCCCTGACCCGATCCACCTGTTAACTGGGCCCCTGGCCCGATTTCATAGTTCAACTGGGCCCCTGGCCCGATTTTACTTTATTCAAGTTCGTAACCGTTTCATGAAATCATATCCAACCACATTTATGGAAATCGGTGCAAATCCAGAAAACCTCGGTTTACGTGCAAATACGTAATTCAACTCGAAATACGTGAAATCATTTTAAATTCACCGATATCCAAAGTAAATCATTTAATCATAATTATAACAATCATAAAACAGTTATGCATGCATCGAATTTATGAAACCAATGTCCACTCATAGACCGTTTAACCGAGCGCCTCGATACACGTGCCATAGGCCTTCCCGGGCCACACCACTATCACCGGGACTCCCAATCCTGTCCAAATCATATTAGAGGATTACTAACCCCTTCATTAACATTCTATCAAAGTCCCGCAATTTTCCTGAATTTTTATGTATTTTTAAACTGGATTTAAAACCTTCGGACATCCCGAACAATAACGAAATGGGATCCGATCGACACGAAACCAACGCTAAAATGTTCGTTACATTGTATAGGACAAAATTCATGTTGGAAGTTTCCCAAAATTATCTCACACGCGCCCCCACGCGCCGGTTGAACTCCCTGCGCGTGAAACCCACGCGCCGGGTACTGTTCACCGTCGTTCAACCCGAACGACTGTAAAACGGGTCGCCGTGACCCGCGGGCCAACCCGACTGGTTCTCCGCCGTTCCTCGATCATTTTGGATGGGGTTTTCACCTGCAAGACCGTCTGAGTTCACCCAATAGTTCTGTGGAATCAAAAACCAGAAGTAACGTCAAGATCGTACCTCCCCGATCGAGAAGTTCACGGCCAAGACTCCTCCGTCGACTGCTCTCAGCTCCGACCACCATTCTCGTTGAAAACGGTCCCTATAGACTCGTCTCATCCTCTGAGTCATCATCCTGGTTACTAGATCGACTAAAACGTCGAAAAACCCAAGCTGCCATTTTAGACCCGAGAACGAACTCGCGGGTTTAGGCTCCCTTCGCCGCCGTGGTCACCACCGTGGCCACCGAAACGCCTAGTTTGATCCCAGAAACTCCTTCCACCCCTCCAACACGGTCAAACACCGGTCTCCATCGACTTCCAATTTCCTGAGTTTTGGATCCCTCTGTTTTCCCCTCCGCCGTCATCTCCGCCGTCTCCCTCCGTCACCCAGCTCACCACCGTCGTCCTTCCGCCCATACCAGCAGTTGGTCTCACTCCCACGCACAAAGGAGATGGGCTGGTGTGAGTGTGTGTTCAATTTCTTCACGGGCAGAGGAAGAATGAAAAATGAGGAAGGGAGGTATCAGATGAATAAGGAAATGGACGGTGGGGATGTGCATCAGCATAATAGATGAAGGGCTGAGATTGAAAACAGAGATCAGATGGATGGCCCAGATCAAAAGGTGAAAATAAGTGGGAATTCTTTTAATTATTTAAATCCTATAATTTAATCAAATCACACCAATCCAGATCTGATCCCAATATTTAAGTTTAGTGGTCCACGTGTCCCACTCAGAATCTCAGACCAATCAGAGAGCGCCACATGTCCTCGCCTCGTAATGCGTGCATAACGAACCCAAACTTCCGTGACCCATAACTTCGTCGTCGAATCTCCGATTTCGGCGTGCCGCCTGTCGTTGGATTCGCATCGACGAAACCTACGTAACGGTCCTTGGCCCTCGGCCATCGGACATCCTGGTCAAAAAGTCAACATTTACCTCTATTTCGTCCAAATTACGAAAACGCCCCTGAACTTCCGTACATCATAACTTTCACCACGGACGTCGGAATTGAACGTGCCACCTGTCTATGAACTCGTGACGTCCAGAACTACGTCACGGTCATCGGTCAAAGTCCATTTGCTCATCCGAATTAAAAGTCAACGTTTTGCCCACGCCTAGGGGTAAAACGGTCATTTTGCACAATTCGTCCGAAATCGCCCAACTAATCCCAGATTAGTAAATCACAATTAAATATTATTAAATCCCGATATTCGGGATGGGTCGTTACAACCTTCCCTCCTTAAAGAATTTCGTCCTCGAAATTACCAATCTCCTTATTCGACAACCACCACGTGGAAACATATTCGATCACACATCTGTGTACACTTGTACACCCACATACTGGGACCACACCAGCCTCGTCTGTACCCAGACATCCCATCGTAATCATACATCATAACAGCAACACTCGACCACCTCGAGTGGACATAATCACCTGATCCGCGATAAGATCGCTCAACCATTAAGCTGACTCCTTCAGCTAGATGGTTCCCTTCCATTGTCAATATATCCTTACATTTGCTCCCATTGGGAGTCACCAAATCTCATTTGTCAGTCCATGCTGACACCAACAGTCAAACTGTCACCACTAAACTTTACCGCCCTGGTAAAGCCCCAACCATCAGCCAGTCAGTGACACCCCACGCACTACATCACTCTCGATGTAGCGTAAGATCAACCACATGATCTCAATTCGCAGGGCAAGCCCATTCCTGCGACATAACTAAATCTCAATGTCCATATTCGCCGACTCCCTCAGCGAACCAAGACGCTGGGAAATCACGGTGTGATCAAGTCACACAAGGCTACTCGTGGTTACTCAGACCACCAATTCACTCATCCTGAGTGTACGTATACCGTCAACTTACTCAAACAAGTGGTGTAACTGGAACACATTGAATACCAGCCCAGCAGTGATCACACATATCAATACCAGGGTTTCACTAGCCAACCATGGCCAAGAGCACCTGCTCATACAATCACTGAACCCGACAAAAATCGCTCTGCACAGCGCACAATATCCAATGTCCAGTCCACAATCACAACCAAACAAATGATATCGGAACCAAGCCGATTACCAACACGTTTAATCATACACCACCGGTACATCCCATGTACCGCTATTAGGCATCACTCAGCCTAACCCGTAACAATCCTCGCACAACGTACCCTGTACGTACATCAATCCATCAATCCACCTACAACCACCACGGTCGTAGCCAAACACGTTCCAATCATGGAGTACATTTGCCCAAACCATCATGAGACAAAACGAGCTCCACCCGTCATCTAGTTCCAATTCCGAATCCGAATTCGCAATTTCGTAAGAAATCCCGAACCCGAACCCAGACATCATATTTTTAATCCATTTCCAAATCCGAATCCGAAATCATTACTCCGTAAGCTAGCATTGGAACAATCATTCCGCACCCAAATCCGGTAATCCATTTTCGAGCTTCGCAATCGAATCCTGAATCGTCACCCAGAAATTCGGTTCCAAAACCCAAAATCTCGTTTACGTCCATCAAGACATAACATAACCGAATCTATCGGTTGCCTGTCCGAAACACTCGATTGACTTCATAGGGAAGCCAATCCCAATATCCACACGTCAAAGGTTGACAAAATCCGACCACATCGGAAACCTACTCAACCAAGTCACAACCCATATGGACTCACTTCGAAAAGAAGTTCAGTCCCGTCATTTACGACTCACATATCAAGGTAAGAGTGATAAACTCTCCACCCATCTGGATCATCAAGATCACAAACCATATCCATCGCTACGTCACCCGACAAGTAACATCACGATCCTAGATCATCGCACAGACCAAAGTCGACAACATCACAAATTAGATCCACCTAGGGTCCACACATGCTCACATGGCTAACAATCCATCTGGAAGCTGATCGTAGGGTCCTTCACCCTCAATGAATCATTCGCCAAATTTCCCCTGGTGGAAAGATGACCTCGCATTTCACCACCAAATCCAAGATCACACACAACTTCTTGTGTCCAATGACCCAAGGCCAAACATGGGTCCACCTACCAATACACGCTCAACGTACTGGTAACAACAATCATCATCTGCCACGGCAGAAAATAAGAAGTCAACCCCAAAGACTTCGGAATACCAATCACCGGTGTGGAAACGAGCACTCCTCTCGTCTCCCAATCACTACTCTCCCCGAAACGGGAGTTGCAACCATGTTTTAAACAGACATGCTCCCAATGAGATGTCAAGTCCAACCACTGGACTGCCCACGTCCTTACCTCACTTGGACCACCACGTGTCGAAAATCAATTCATTACTCGGACCTCACGTCCGTCAATAATCATGTATGCACACACCCCGAATCCGAACGGATATTTCCTCAACTCTGCCTGGATGTGCATACCAAACTGCCTTCGCTTCACATCACAAACTTTACAGGTCCAATCCTCAGGTTCCAAGTGATTCGCAATCACAACATCACACATCAATACCACGAATGGTTTCCCAGACTTTTCCAATCTCAATAATTTCCCTGTACCATCTGAGGATATTAGAGGTAAACAATCTTACCAATCTCGGAGCTGACAACAACTCCACAAATCCACTGATTCTCATAACGTAGGGAACATCATCCCTAGATTCCTCAAGTTTCAATCATACCTTTATA
Organism: Prinsepia uniflora; assembly: GCA_032719365.1. Lineage (NCBI taxonomy): Eukaryota > Viridiplantae > Streptophyta > Magnoliopsida > Rosales > Rosaceae > Prinsepia > Prinsepia uniflora. Next base: position 15,703,859 of record CM064868.1, on the reverse strand, counting down.
TCCATTCATCACTTGTCATCATATATCTGTCGGAACTCTTCCCAACACGACACAACCTCCACTGGATCCCATCCAGTCCAAGACTCGACCACCACTGAGTCGCAGATACCAATCATCTGTTCATCATGACAGAGTCACACCCCAACTGGTGGCTCATCGTCATCACAATTACTGTCACCAGCACCAGCGCTAGTACCAGCACCAACGCACCAACGCACCATCATCAACACTAGCACACGAACATCCATGCTAGCACACTGTGTGCAAAGTTGTTACCCTGGATCTCCGTTCATTCCGAACGACGATCCCGAAACACCACTCGTACCCCACGACTATGGGTACCTCCAATTTGACCACTGGCACATCAGGATAATGGACGTTCCCTGAACATCCCCTAATCCCCAAGTTTCAAAACCACACCAAATACCCTCGATAGCCAGTTATCTCGACACAACTGTCGACCAACAGTCATCGTTGTCAAGATCCGTATCCACACATCACACTACTATTCGATCTAACACGGGATTCCATATTTCCTCATAACCGCATCCGTGGATCGAAACCCATAAGACTCACTAGAGTCATCCACATGGTCATCCACGACCTCAGCCGCTCGTCGCAACACCAGTTCTCAATTAAAGTTCACTTTTCCAGTCCATCGATTATAAATTAGGGTTCCAAAATCATACCCTAGGGTTCCACCGAACCCAACTACCCTCTGTAGTAAAATCCACAACCTGACCAACCCCGCGGTCCTGACATCGTATAGACGTCCAATCCAATCCAATCGTCAATTCAACGTGGGTTCCATCGTGGGTTCCACCACGAAGGGTCATCGGCTAACTCCGATGCACCAACACCCCGCACACTAGCCAACACTACCGGGGTCCAAAACATAGACCAATACTCAACTGAATTTCGTATTTCCATAATATTATTCCAATGGGGTTCCCTGAACCCAGCTGTGCCCAGCAGCACAGCAATCCATCATCACATGACCGAACCGACGGTCCCACATTACCAGTTAATCGTATACAACCCCACTTGGGTTGAATCGCATCAATGCACGGCGTATCAGGCCAAACACACTCAATCCACCATCCAAATCCAAAACTATCTATCATGTTGACAACGGAACTGCAGCCCAAAAAGACATCACACCCTCGACCTTCGCGCACAAAAGAGCAAAACCTGCTCTGATACCACTTGACACGACCCATCCCAATCCCCCCGGGATTACCATGGAATGTGACGTGCTCCCGTCTGACAAGAGGTGTCGGACAAGGGATAACCTGTTGTCATTGCCCAACTGGGCTTCCAGAGTGCGTAAGGATCGATGGAGGAGGTGTATGATGTCCCAGTCTCTGCTGCAGTCATATCCGGAATCAACCTGAAGGGCATTAAAAACAAAAGCTGTGAGTGGACGAAAATAAACAAGTCTGCTTAAAACATTTATAAGACATTTATGCCCCTCAGTAAAATCATATGCATGCACCAAAACCAATAATCCCATATTTATTTAGAAATAACCATTAGGGCCTTAGCCCGGAAACCAAAGCATAGTTTCAATTTCCAAAAGTAAATCCAAGAGTTATTTCATAAATCCAGTAATATGAACCATAAGGCATATAATATAAACCATAACCATTATTTTAGCCACTGCACTATACACTCCAATCCGACATCCCTGATGTCTGACGTCCCTGACGTCAATAAGGTCACAATCACAAGGCTACGCGTGCCACTCGGGTCTCAATTTCCGAGTTCAATCTCCAAACCCCGTTCGGGTACAGCATCCCCGATGCTTAGCGTCATAGACGCTGGACGTACTAGACGTCCGTGACCTCTCCGGGGTACCTCATCCGGAGGAGACAATATAATATGGAAGGATTTATACAGTGCAGTACTAAATACATTTTATTGATATCCACATGCAAAACATATAGGTATACATAGGTAAAATCCGAACCGATCGTTACGTTTCATCAAACGGGTCTCATGCCCAAATACCGTGAAACGTGCCATAACCGAAATATCATCAAAACCATTTATTGATTCCAGCATGTGAACATATATAAAATGTAAACCAGAAAACATTTATTCAATTCCAATTTAGGGTCCCTGACCCGCAATCGTATGTAGAAATCAACTGGGCCCCTGGCCCGATTTCACAAGTTAACTGGGCCCCTGGCCCGATCCACCTGTTAACTGGGCCCCTGGCCCGATTTCATAGTTCAACTGGGCCCCTGGCCCAATTTTACTTTATTCAAGTTCGTAACCGTTCCATGAAATCATATCCAACCACATTTATGGAAATCGGTGCAAATCCAGAAAACCTCAGTTTACGTGCAAATACGTAATTCACCTCGAAATACGTGAAATCATTTTAAATTCACCGATATCCAAAGTAAATCATTTAATCATAATTATAACAATCATAAAAAAGTTATGCATGCATCGAATTTATGAAACCAATGTCCACTCACAGACCGTTTAACCGAGCGCCTCGAAACGCGTGCCATAGGCCTTCCCGGGCCACACCACTATCACCGGGACTCCCAATCCTGTCCAAATCATATTAGAGGATTACTAACCCCTTCATTAACATTCTATCAAAGTCCCGTAATTTTCCCGATTTTTAAGTATTTTTAAACTGGATTTAAAACCTTCGGACATCCCGAACAATAACGAAACGGGATCCGATCGACACGAAACCAACGCTAAAATGTTCGTTACATTGTATAGGACAAAAGTCATGTTGGAAGTTTCCCAAAATTACCTCACACACGCCCCCACGCGCCGGTTGAACGCCCTGCGCGTGAAACCCACGCGCCGGGTACTGTTCACCGTCGTTCAACCCGAACGACTGTAAAACGGGTCGCCGTGACCCGCGGGCCAACCCGACTGGTTCTCCGCCGTTCCTCGATCATTTTGGATGGGGTTTTCACCTGCAAGACCGTCTGAGTTCACCCAATAGTTCTGTGGAATCAAAAACCAGAAGTAACGTCAAGATCGTACCTCCCCGATCGAGAAGTTCACGGCCAAGACTCCTTCGTCGATTGCTCTCAGCTCCGACCACCATTCTCGTTGAAAACTTTCCCTATAGACTCGTCTCATCCTCTGAGTCATCATCCTGGTTACTAGATCGACTAAAACGTCGAAAAACCCAAGCTGCCATTTTAGACCCGAGAACGAACTCGCGGGTTTAGGCTCCCTTCGCCGCCGTGGTCACCACCGTGGCCACCGAAACGCCTAGTTTGATCCCAGAAACTCCTTCCACCCCTCCAACACGGTCAAACACCGGTCTCCATCGACTTCCAATTTCCTGAGTTTCGGATCCCTCTGTTTTCCCCTCCGCCGTCATCTCCGCCGTCTCCCTCCGTCACCCAGCTCACCACCGTCGTCCTTCCGCCCATACCAGCAGTTGGTCTCACTCCCACGCACAAAGGAGATGGGCTGGTGTGAGTGTGTGTTCAATTTCTTCACGGGCAGAGGAAGAATGAAAAATGAGGAAGGGAGGTATCAGATGAATAAGGAAATGGACGGTGGGGATGTGCATCAGCATAATAGATGAAGGGCTGAGATTGAAAACAGAGATCAGATGGATGGCCCAGATCAAAAGGTGAAAATAAGTGGGAATTCTTTTAATTATTTAAATCCTATAATTTAATCAAATCACACCAATCCAGATCTGATCCCAATATTTAAGTTTAGTGGTCCACGTGTCCCACTCAGAATCTCAGACCAATCAGAGAGCGCCACATGTCCTCGCCTCGTAATGCGTGCATAACGAACCCAAACTTCCGTGACCCATAACTTCGTCGTCGAATCTCCGATTTCGGCGTGCCGCCTGTCGTTGGATTCGCATCGACGAAACCTACGTAACGGTCCTTGGCCCTCGGCCATCGGACATCCTGGTCAAAAAGTCAACATTTACCTCTATTTCGTCCAAATTACGAAAACGCCCCTGAACTTCCGTACATCATAACTTTCACCACGGACGTCGGAATTGAACGTGCCACCTGTCTATGAACTCGTGGCGTCCAGAACTACGTCACGGTCATCGGTCAAAGTCCATTTGACCATCCAAATTAAAAGTCAACGTTTTGCCCACGCCCAGGGGCAAAACGGTCATTTTGCACAATTCGTCCGAAATCGCCCAACTAATCCCAGATTAGTAAATCACAATTAAATATTATTAAATCCCGATATTCGGGACGGGTCGTTATATTGAAGGTTGGGAAAAACCACTAGGTTGAGATTGAGACCTCAACTTATATTGATTAACCAAGGCATAAGCTAGCTTTCGAATCCGCTCAATTTCTACTGGAGCGTTCTCTTTGTATATAAGAGGGAAATAAAATTCAATCAATTTCATCTTATATCTTGGATCCACAATAGTTGCAATTGCCAACATCCCATAAATGGTATCCCAATATTTGTCAAACTTTAATGACATTCTCATTGCCTTTCTTTCACTTCATCATGCTTAGACTCTAACCAATCATTAATACCCAACCCAATATCACAGATAGTTGGAAAGAAAAGGTTGGATGTCGGATACTTGGTTCCAGAAAACACCTTGGTGGCATCATAAAACAATTTCAGCTATTCAACTATCAACTTAGTCAACGTCCAATCCCCCTTACTAGGCACATTGGTATATTTCGTATTTTTCAACCGAGGAAAAACATCTTCATATATCAATGATGTACTAAGCATTTTATATGTAGAGTTCCACCTTGTTTCACAGTCTAGCGTCAAACTTCTAGTAAACTCAATTTTCAATTGACGACATACTTCAACAAACTTCTCCTCCCTTTTTGTTGAGTGTGTTTAATAAGAAATACTTGACCAAATTATAGCAATGCTTTTCTTAATGAAATCTAAACCATCTCGTACTATCAATGTAACGACCCGTCCCAGAAATCGGGATTAGAATAGTTGTTAATGATGGATTAGTGAAGTTAATCGGTGATTAGTTGGATGCGTTCGGACGGACGGTGTGAAATGACAATTTTACTCCTGGAGTGGGCAAAAATGTTGACTTTTCGTTCGGACCGTCAAAAGGACTTTGACCGATGCCTGTGACGTAGTTCGGGATGTCACGAGTTTATAGACAGGTGGCACGTCCGATTCCGACACCCGAGGAGGAAGTTATGAAGTTCGAAAGTTCAGGGGCACTTTGGTAATTTAGCTTAAAATTGGGCAATTGTTGACTTTTCAACTACATGGAACTTTCTCGTAATTCGAGGACCGTTAGGTAGGTCTCGATGTCCTGAGTACAACGACAAGCGGCACGCCGTCATCGGACTTCGGACGGTTAAGTTATGGGTCTAGAAAGTGAAGGGTAAAATGGTAATTTCGACATTTCGGGGCAATTTGGTCTGTTAACACATTGGGATTTGTGTGCAACCGGATTGGGACACCTGGGGCTGTTGGATTGGATATTTTTAGGCTGGAACCATAAGATTGAAGACACCTGGCCACCCTCTAGTGGTTTCTACAAAAATCTCACACGGGCTACATTTTAAATGGGTCTAGTTCGAGCAGTTGAAGGGAAAAACAAAGACTGGGAAACAGATGACCATTTTTCCATTTGAGTGAGTGGTGTGTGAACTCAGATACAGTGGGTGAGTGATCAGAGATGATTTGTGAGCTTGGTGAGTGACTTTTGGTGTTGGATCGAGTGAGCTGACTGAGAGAAGGTGGGGAAAAACCAGAAAACAGAGAGGATGACTATGCTGTGGAATCCCACCCCAATTAAATAGCTAATTCTCATCCTTTGCTCTTAAGAAGTGAACGAAAAAGAAAGAAGGAAGTGAGAGGGTGGTGGTCGTGTACTCACGACGGTTTGCCGTGGAAGGTGGCCACGATATCAACTGAAACATAGCCTTGTACGCCTTAAGGAATGAGTGAGCTATTCTCTCCTCAAATATGACCTTTTGCTTATGATCTCTGAATGAAAAAGTGAGAGGAAGTGGAGAGGAGGCCATTGGTGGCCACGATGGAGGACGATGGGGGAGGTAAGGGTGTTTTCCTGTGAGATGTTTTTATATTTTGAAAATGGTAACTACTATTTTGATGCTAGATAGTCGAATTAAGTAATTGGGCTTTGTTTTGGAGGTTGGAAAGGAATGAATGGACCTGGAAAAACAGAGTTGGATGGCCAGAATCGTGGAACAGAAAAGGGGGCTAGTTCGAGTTTTACACCTTGATTGGAAGGTAAGGTTTTGTAGTTAATTTTCAGACTTCCATAGGTAAATCAACTGCTTAGCATAGGACGAAGGTAATGGAATTAAAAGAAGGAAAAACCGGATGAAATTGCATGAAAACCGTGAACGCCGGTTTAGCCTAGACCGGACCGGTTCGAACCAGGTGAATCGAGTTCACCAGAGGTTGATGGTGACACTATCACGCGCGTGGGTTTCACGCGCAGAAACTTCCAGACGCGCGTGGGTTTCACGCGCAGAAACTTCCAGACGCGCGTGGGGGGGGGGGGGGGGCGTGAAGGGTAGTTTGGGGAATCTTCCAACACGAATTTTAAAGTATTCGATGTAACAAACATTTTGGCGCTGGTTTCGAGTCAATCGGACATCGTCTCGATATGTTTCGGGATGTCCGAAGGTTTTAGGGCTAGGTTAAAAATAGTTAAAAATACTGGAAAATTATGAGACTTTAGTATAATCTTAATGAAGTAGTTAGTGACCTCTTTATGAGATTTGGACAAGTTCGAGAATGCCGAGGATAGCGGAATGGCCGGGAACAGCGTAAATGCGCGCGTATCGAGGCGACGTCGAAATGGTCTGTGAGTGGACTTTGCTTTCAAACTTATGATGCATGCATATATGTTTTTATATGTTTTCTATACTTGATTCTATGATTTGATTTATGATCTTGATGCTTTACGGTTTTGCACATTTTTTGAGGTATTTACGGAATTTCACGTTTTACGAGATTTCGCACGATCTTGTGATTTGACTGTGGTTTGATGATTTGATTTCGGGATTTGAAATATGGTTTGCTTTCAATGATTTGAAAAGGATTTCGGAAAAGTGATTTTGGGCTTGAAATCCTGTTTATGAGATTTCGATAAAGGAGCTTTGGGTTTTGTTTTTGGGATTTGGAAAGGAAGTCTGGATTTGGGTTCGGGACAGTGGTTCCGGATGCCGGCTTACGGAATCATTTTTGCGAATTCGGAGATAGATTTTCTGTGGTTTTCACTGTTGATTGGAAAATGGTTTTGGGTTTAAAGACCCGGAAAAGAAAAGAAAAACAGCTGGATCTGGTTTTGAGTTTAAAGACTCGGTTGATTGACGGGGGGAGGGCCCTGGATTGATATGTTTTGAGTTTAAAGACTCGGTTATGATACCCCCCGAGGTTTGTGATTTTGTTTTGAATTTAAAGACTCAGGCGCACATGAGATCCAGTAAACTCGTATGATTGATGTTTTTCACTGGTTTTCAGATGTTTTGGGCAGTGACTCGGATGAATTGGATTTGACAAATTTTGGGACTGAGTTCCCGGATTTGAGATTGATTTGTGACTTGAGGTTGAGGCCTGGATTTGAATAACGGTTTTGCTACGGGTTTTCAAATGATTTTTCTTGGATGGTTTGATATGAATGATTTCATGACTTGGATTTGATATGCATGCATTGGTTTTTAAATGGAGGGTATAAATGTACTTGTTTTATTGAACTATTTGTGAACTATAATTTATTTTGGTCCACTCACAGTCTTTTCATGTTTTTTATACCCTCCAGGTTGTTGCGGTACGGGCTATTGGTCGAGAGAGACGGAGACATCACACCCGCGATCCACAGTAGTTCGGTGCCTTCTGGGAAGTCCGATTACTTTTGGGATGGTTGGATCGAGAATCCCTTGTCCGACCTACGTGTCACATGAAGGTTGGACGTCGGTTTAGCCTTCGTGTCATGCGTAGGTTATACGGGAGTAGGATTTAGCCCTTAATCCCGGGGGATTAGGGGTGGGTCCTGACAATCAAGTTCAGAATATGTGCAACACAACGCATGTGAAAAATAATCCTCATTCAACAAAAGCGAAGCCGAACTAAACCTTGGTAAAAGTGTATCTATCATACGATCATTTGTCGTGCAATTATCAATGGTCAATGTGGATAATTTACAATCAAGATTCCAATTATAAAGACAATCGATCAAAGCGTCACCAAGTGTTTTTGCATCATGTGGACATGGAAGATATAGAAACCTAAAACAATAAATAAGCTAACCGATTATCCACCAAATCCAAAACCAAACGGATATAAGAAAGCAAATAAGCTAACAGATTATCCACCAAACCCAAAACCAAATGTATATAAGAAAGCAAATAAGCTAACAGATTATCCACCAAATCCAAAACCAAAAGCATAAAACAAAGTGGGTAGATAAACAAGCAAATTGAGAAAGAAAGTAACCAGCCAACAAATAAAAGGATGAAATGGAATATTACCTTACAAGTCAAGCTTGCAAAATCCAAGAATCATCAATGAAGTGCGTGGTAATGGCCATAAATCCCTTTCTTTGATTATTCGCAGTCCACGTGTTAGTAGTAATAGCAATTCTACTACCATTTGTATCCAATAGCTTTCTCGTGTTCTCTTTTTCTAGCTAAAAAATCTTTATGATGTCTCTCTTGATTGTTGATCGAGAAACAACATTAAAAGATGGTTGCAAAGCATTCGAATATCTCCTAAACACAATATGATCAACTATGGACAGTGGGTATTCATGCAAAATAATCATAGATGCAAACTCCTTCCTTGCAAAAGCATCATCAAATTGATTACCTTCAACCTTGTCCTCCTTCCGCTTCCAACAACTTTTTATGTGTGTACGCAATTGATTAGTTCCACTAGAACTCTTCGCACTTAGCGACTTGTGATAATGATTGCAAACTGTTCTCCATCCCTCTCCAACTTTTTGTCTTTTAAAATCGTTCCACACATCTTATGTTAATCTAATCTTGGCTTGAGCACTTGAGATTAAGGGTGGCAATTTTTGGCACGACTCGAAACCCGCACGAAATTTATCCGGGTCAACCCGCACGATTAAAATTTCGGGTCATTTTCGGGTCAACCCGTTATGACTCTTTTATTAAACGGGTGGGTTTCGAGTCAACCTGTTAACCCGTATATTGACCTGTTAACCCGTTTAATAAACGGGTAGATTTCGGGTTAACAGGTTAACCCGTATATTGGCTTATATATTGACCCATTTAATAAATGTGTCATTACGAACTCATATATCTACCCATTTACCTACCTAAATATTTATTAAATTTTATAATTTAAATAGGTTAAACATGTTAAATGGGTTAAACAGGTCAAACGGGTCATAGGTTAATTGGGTTTTGAGTATGACCTGTTTATTAAATGGGTTAAACGGGTTACACGGGTCATTAACAAGTTGGGTTGGGGTTGGACATTTTTGACACGATTATTAAACGGGTCGGATTCGGGTTGGGCATAAATGGGTAAAACATAATTCATGACACGAACTCGATACGAACCCGACACGACACGACCCATTGTCAGCCCTACTTGAGATTGATTGTTCTTCATCTTGTACGTTGCTTGCGCTTGGTATATCAAATTGAGTACCACTTGACAACATTTTAAAAACTGTAGATTTGACAAACAAATAATGGAAAAGGTTCATTACACAAAACTAACAAAGTACATTTTAAAATTACTTGAAAATTCTTAACTTAGCAAGAAAGAAAACTATTTTAGCTTATAACACTACTATATACGAGGAGGAGATTTTTATCAAATAGAAAACAAGCTTTCTTTTAAGAACCGACAAAAAATAAAATTTTGAAGCTTTGACCCTTCTCCTTTGTTTGGTCCTCTAGAATTTAAAGAAAACTGGAGATTTCATTTCATTAGTCCACATCCATACCCACCGCCACCCTCTACTTTTCTACAACAAATTATCATCCTTTCACACCATCCTTCATTCTTCTTTCTTTACAACTTGTTTAAACAATACCAAGTTTCCCTCAAAGTAAAACAGACTATGAAAGTTAGGCACAAAAACACCTTACAAATTGAATGCTAAATGATCTTAATGAAACCTCTTCTCTAGATAAATATGAATCATTTACGCTCATATCCAACGGCAGTGAATATGAGTTTGATGGTAAAACTCTCTCTCCTGAAGTGAACGCATAGATGAACATAAGAACAAATTTTCATCTGCTCAAGGAATCCTAATATCTATATATATAACTCAAGTTCACAGACGACTGAGAAGATGATCAATTTAATACCAATAAATAAGAGGATCATGTTATCTATACTAATTTTTATTCAAATTTCGTTACTATGTATTAAAACCAATGAAATAGTATCAGATTTAGAACCCAGTTTCAATCCAACGGCTAGCATAGAATTCTAGTTTCCAATTGCATATATAGGAGCATAAAACAAGGATTCAAGTCTTTCAACAAATCATGAAATTTGCAGTAAAAGAATTGTCAAGTACTGAAGACTCTACAATGAAGGCAAGATCGTTACTTGAGCTGTTAATCTATCAATCATTCCTATATATCATTAAGCTCTTTTTGAGTTATGGGTTTTGATGCTTCATACAACATGCCATATCTACATGATTCACCATTCATTATCTAAATAAATATCCCGGCCAACGATATCGAAAGCGGCCTCATGAACGGTCCATCACCGTCGCGAATATCATCCAACGCCATCAATGCAACGGCCGAATCTTGAACAATAGAAAGCCTCTTCACCAATTTCTTGCCACGTAGTTTTCTCAACCTCTCCTTCTCTTCTAGGCACCCATTTCCTCTAACTTCCGCGATCTCAATGCTCGATTTTATGCACTTCTCGTCTTTAGAAATCCGATCCAAATCCCTAAACTTCAGCGAAATTCTACCGACGTACCCAATGAACTCAGCCCAGTGCAGTAGACGAAGAGGTCGCAGGGAGAAGGAGAAGGAAACAAAAGAGACCAAGAAGGAGAAGGGAAGCGAGATGGGATTGAAGATGTGAAACAAAACTCATATCTTCTTTGTTTTTCTTTTATGGGTAAAGGGTACCCACGGGTTACCCATACCCTACCCATTAAAGAACGGGTAAATTTTTACCCACCAAATTTTTTGCCCATTTAACTTTTACCCATGGGTATCCAAACCCATGGATAATTATGCTCACCCCCTAGTAGAGACCGAGACATCACACTCCACCATTGATCCCAGCGCACTCTGGAAGCCCCGAATGGGTTGAGGTTGGGTTATCCCTTGTTTGACCTCCGTGTCACACGTGCGTGTTACACGAGGATTGGACCGGAGTATGACACATCCCACATTAATCCTGGAGGGATTGGGATGGGTCGTGTCATAAACTCTTGTTATTGTTATTAGCTTTACTTATAATTCAATATATGTGTTGATATTTTCTTTCTAACATTTGTAAGTATGAATACAATCTTCATGTGTTTGATTTTCTGAATTTCATTTACTTCATATGTTTTAGTGCTTAAATTTGAATTCAACGCTAAGTGTTGATCCGCTATTCGGGGCATTTAGAATAAGATTGAAGAGATTTAATGTTTGACCACTGTTCGGCCCATTAAATCACAAACATAAGGTGGATCATATTATAAGTCATAATCCGTTATTCGTTACATTTATAATATGAAAAATGTATGCATGTAAATGAGAAAATGAAGGTAGAATTTCGTGATTGATTCAATATAAGCATAATGTTAGACTGTTGGTAAAAATTGTGTTTGAAGGAAGTCTATTTTAATGGTAGTTTAAATAATGTGTTTATTAATTTGAAATTAATTCTTAGTTTGTTAAAATGTAGTTTTGGCTACAAACTCTTAAGATGGTGGTGGAAAATCATACGATGTAGGGTTTAATTCTTGATTTTTTGTACAAAATTCAAGAATTAAACCCTAAACTATAAGAAATTAATCAAATTATTTAATATCGGAAGATAGAAAAATTTTAAATTTTAAATTTTCAATATTTTTGAAGAATTATTATTTTTAATTATCTTACTTTAAGTTAGATTAAATACGTATATTACTTTTAACATAGACAAGTGAAAAGTAAATTATAAATAAGAGTAATGTTTTTATAATTCTCAATATAATTTTATAATAAAAAATAAAAATAAAAAGTAATGTTGAAATCATGATAGATTTTGGTAAGTACCTTTTAGATGATGGTCTAGTTTACAATTGAATGATATTAGTTGTAATTTATATTAAAACTATAGTTTATTCTAAATTGTATAGTCATTTGACTAGTTAAAAAAACCTATGAACTTAATTTTTCTATATGAAAATTTTTGAATAAACTTATATGTTAATAAGGATCTATAATTTAATTACCCTTAATTTAATTGTTCCTCCCTAGAATTGGAAAAATAACTGTTGTAAGTAATTTCCTTTGTAAAAAAGACTAATCCTGCGATGCACTGATACTGCAACTGGTTTTGAATTAGGCAAACTAGACTCACGATTTATTGATACTGCAACTGGTTTTGAATTATGCAAAATGGGTCCTTGTGCCTTGTGCCTTGTGCCTTGATGTTTGAAACCATTCATATAAAACATACACACAAAATGATTGTAAACTAATGTTAAGCAGATCAGTTTCAAACAGAGACAGACATTTGGGGGGTGTTGAATCAAAGATTGAACCCGTCGCGAAAAGTCCTCACAATTCCTGCAAACAGCAAACAATTAGCTATCGTTGCCTCGATCGATTTACCCGGGGGGTTGTTCGACCAAGAACACTCCGATGCCTAAGTTAGCTTCGAGAGAGGAAAGGGATATACTTCGAAACGAAGAATCAACGTCCCTTGGAAATGAAATGTGCCTTCCTATTTATAGGAAAATCTTGGGAGCCTTGGAGCGTTCTGATTGGTCGGTTGAATATTTAATTAGTAAATAATATATTATTATTAAATATATTATTTAATAATTGTAATGATGACTCATTATGATAGTAATGATATTTGTTGTATTTTAATATTAATATTAATTATCCATTATTAAGAATAACGATAATTAACCCTCGGGGAGAATATCAATATTACGGAGGTTTTAACCCGATCAAATAACGTATTTAACTGGTAAATAGATTATTTAATGTGCGGGTGTTTTTCAAATGATCAGCGTTATTTGCCAAGGGCAATTTGGTCATTTTTGGGAATTACGGGACGCGTGGCGGCTCCATAATTTTCGGATGATTTTGGGTTCCACAAATGCCCCCACATCGATTCGGTATTCAGGGAATCCGGGGGGATGTATATTGGTTGGAATCTTATATCACCGGTTTAGCTTTTACTGTTAGGTATAAGAAACGAGCCTGTGCTTATTTGACGATCATGCCCCTGATTATAAGGGTTAGAAGTCCATTTTTATTTTTAGAAAGACTAATCTAGGTTTAGTGGTGTGAATCGGTCATAATGTGCAAAAATGACCATTTTGCCCCCAAGCATGGGCAAAATGTTGACTTTTGACCCGGGAGGTCCAAAGGACGAGGGCCAAGGACCGTTACGTAGGTCGAGTCGATACGAATCCATAGACAGGTGGCATGCCAGAATCGGAGATCGGATGCAAAAGCTATGGGTCTACGAAGGCGAGGGGCGTTTTCGTAATTTTTGCAAAGTAAGGGCAAAATGTTGACTTTTGACCCGGGAGGTCCAAAGGACGAGGGCCAAGGACCGTTACGTAGGTCGAGTCGATACGAATTCATAGACAGGCGGCATGTCGAAATCGGAGATTCGTTGACAAAGTTATGGTCTCGGGGACGAAAACGATTAACCGAACAAACCGGGATTTCGATTAAAATAATATTAAATTGTGAATAGTGACCGTTGAGTGTGGACACTTGGATGAGTGACAAGTGTCACCCATCCCATGACTTAAGGACCCCTAAACACAGCTCCATGTTTTATGGATTTTAACATCATTATGTTTTAATTATTGTTTAATTTATCCCTAATTTCTATTTAAACCCCATTAACTCTCTTCATCCTGCATCTTCAATCCGTGAGAACACTTGGATGAAATTGTTCTTGATAGTGAGCAATTGAGCGTTTGAGGAGTCGGATTTGACTGAGAGAAAACACGGGGATGGTGAGTGTGAGGAGAAATTAGAATCGAAAATTTTGGTGTTTTGGGGGGAAATTCGAAATCGAAGTTATGAGCTTTGAAGATCCAAATTGAGCTTACCTTAAGCTTCCTGAGATTGCTACGACCAGAATCGTCGAAAGAACGAAGCCAATTGAGGCCCAATTGGCTCTGATCGGTCAAGTCGACAGTAAGCAAATTTCGACGTTGAGTCGTGATCGTAGAGGGATTAATCGACGCAATTGAAGTGGGGAAAGAGTTTAACATAGTCCATTTGAGCTTCTGGATTGATCAATTGAAGGAAATATGTCGCGATTAAGGAAATTCGAAGCTTGAACAGAGTCCGGGTGTTCTTCAAAGTTCATCTTCGAATCGTGTGGTTTAAGGTAATAAATTGTCTAATTAAGTATATAGAACTTTAATTAGACGTATACCTAAGCTTTTTGAATGTTCAATTACAGGATTGGGTGTCAAATTGGCGTGAAACTGACGCGGGTTGCACGACCCGTTTATCAGAGAAATGGGTTGCAGGGACGACACTGTAGCAATCACTGTTCACCGCGCGTTGGTTTCACGCGCAGCCGCTCACGGCGGCGCGTGAGGGCGCGTGGTAGACTTTCTGGGGAAGTGTTCAACAGGTGTTTTGCTATACTTAATGTTTTGAACATTTTTGGTGTTGGATACGAGTTAATCGGACATCGTATCGATACTGTTTCGAGGGTCCGAAGGTTTTTAGGTTATGTTTTAAATTAATATTAAATTCCCGAAAAATTGTGGAAAAGTGATATGATGTTTTTAGAGTCATTAATGACTTTTCATGTTGTTTTTTGGACAGGATTCGAGATTCCTGGAAAGCGTGGGAAATTACGGAAGTGCGTCCGGCTTGGAAAATGAGCGGTTTGGATGGTGCGTGCGAGCATTGGTAGGCTGGCTCACATTTAACGTGACCCTTGCTAGTACCGCAGATATGCTTGCTACGCATCAAGAGTCCGTTGAAGGTGTTTAGAAACTTTGTTGGAGCGGGTGTACTACCGGTGCTACGTGGTGGACGGAGTTTGGCTGTACAGTCGACGGGGACTTGGCGGTGACCGAGTGCACTTGCGGACGTGACTAGTGAGCATCGGTAGGCAGGATCACACTTACTGTGACTCTTGCTAGTACCACATACATGCTTGCCAAGCGTCAAGGTGCTGAGAGTCCCGGCAAACTTGCCCTGTGGGAGCGTGGCGGTTTTCGTGGCCTAAGTCCATTCCGAGGGGAAGATATGGAATCTGAGAAATCCGAAGACTTCATGGAGTGGAAGGCTTGCAATCAAATTTCCTTTTCAAGCGACGTTCTCGTGGAGCTTGGCGACAGATGTTCTTCTAGAGTTTCGGGACATGAGCCGACTACTCTCTCCATGAATGGCGAGAAGTTTTCAGACATCCCAAACAAGGAGTGGTTGTGCGTTCCACTGTGCTTGAAGGAGACCGTTGTTCAGAAGAAGGACAATAAACAAGGACTTACTGGTTCTTGGGAGAAAAAACCATGCCGAGCAACTTCTTTCCTAACCCATAAGTATACCGAGAAACTTCTTTCCTAACCTTTCTGTTCTGGCCCTACGAATGTGCCATCTTGATGCGAAGGGCAGGCAGAAATGGAAAGTTATGTTGTTGATGTGAGATTGCGATAACTAAGATAACTTGAGGTCTCAATTTCACATCGGAAGCCAAAAATGGGCGAGTTGGAGATGAGCCGTGCAGAGAGGTTGCTGATAGAAAATGAGCGAGATACCACTCGAGATGAGCTCTCCCTACTGCACAGAAATTTGCAGGACTCAGAAGGCTTTGATGCTTCGATGACGAAGGCTTGAATGCTTCGCAGGGCGAAGGCTTGGATGCTTCGATAACGAAGGCTTAGGTGCTTCGCATGGCGAAGGCTTAGATGCTTCGCAGGGCGAAGGCTTGAATGCTTCGATGACGAAGGCTTGGATGCTTCGCATGGCGAAGGCTTAGATGCTTCGCAAGGCGAAAACTTAGATGCTTCGCAGGGCGAAGGCCTGAATGCTTCGATGACGAAGGCTTGGATGCTTCGCATGGCGAAGGCTTAGATGCTTCGCAAGGCGAAAACTCAGATGCTTCGATGACGAAGGCTTGGATGCTTCGCATGGCGAAGGCTTGGATGCTTCGCATGGCGAAAACTTAGATGCTTCGCAGGGCGAAGGCTTGAATGCTTTGATGACGAAGGCTTGGATGCTTCGCATGGCGAAGGCTTAGATGCTTCGCAAGGCGAAAACTCAGATGCTTCGATGACGAAGGCTTGGATGCTTCGCTCATGAAGGCTTTTTTACATTAGAGAGAATAAGCTTTGAAAATTGTACATGGTGAACAAATCAATTTGTTAATCTCATTTCATTGATACTTGAATTCAGAAGGCAACTTGAAAAGCAAAATTGAAAAGCTCCATAGAGTTTTATGTCTTTCTAATGCTGACTTGCGTCTAGTTGATGCGGATCACCTTTGACGCTGGCTCGTTTGACTCTTTGTTCTCCATGTGATTTACAGTCTTGTTTTTTATGTAGTCTGTACAATGCCCCTCCCTCAGGAGATTTCGGAGATATCTTTCGAAAGATATACATGTGTTGATATTGTGCCCATAACATTCATGATAGGCGCACCATTTGGTTTTATCAGCACTCTCTTGATTGCCTTTGACTGGCTCTGGCTTCTTAAACCATGGCTTGTTCTTAATTTCATTATGGATCTGATGGGCTGGTAAAGATAGCTGCAAGTTAGGCTTCCCCATAACCGGCGTTTGGGAGTGTTGCCCTGCCTTTCGCTTGTTGAGCTTTCCAGTTGCAGACTTTCCATGGGGTTCATCCTCATCGGAGGCCTTTTCGCTAGTCCCAGCATGGCCATGAGTATGAGCGGCGCGCTTCTCGTCCTCCCAACTTGCATGTCGCTCTGCTAGCGAAAGTATTTCGGAAAGACTTCGCGCATTGCTCATGACGATGTCCCCGTAAAGCTGGCTGTCTCGAGGGAGTCCTTGCTTGAATGCCATTGCCGCAACAAAGTCATTACAGCCGATAATGCGAGACTTCTCCTCACAAAATCTCCGTATGTATTGTCGCAGAGTGTCTTTTGCTCTCTTTCGGACAGAGAAAAGATGGTCGTCTTTCACCTCGATTGTCCGAAGTTGTGCGTATTCCTTCACAAATGTCAAAGCCAACTCTTCGAAGGACTCAATCGACCTCGGGGGGAGATGATTGAACCAAGTCATGGCTTGGCCTTGAAGGGAAGCTTGAAAAACTTTGCACATGAGTGCATCGTTAGACCTGTGGGGGATCATGACTCCTCGAAAATGATCTATGTGTTTTACTGGGTCGGAGGATCCTTTGAATGGAGTGAAATTTGGTGTTGCGAACCTCTGGGGGAATGGCTCCTCCTCAATATCCCTTATGAAGGGCGTAGAGAGCTGTATTTGGCGACGTAGATCGTCTTCTAGATCGCCACCCTGTTGAGCACGAAGGTGCATGTCCAGCATTTTTTGAACATCATTAGCCCGCAATGCTCCTTGCTGAGCCGATGAGTCCTCTTTTGCTAATTGTTGAGAAACTCTTTGAGCTTCTTCCCTTTTACTGTCGTGGGCAGATCGTTTTGGGTTTTTGTTTTGAGCTCGAAGTTGCCCCCTGCCCCCACGTGAGTGCTGTGAATGCTCTGCCCATGAAGTTGCCCCAGTCCTACCTCCTAGCCGTTCACGTACTAACGGCTTTAGGCATTGTGGGATTTTTGCTTGATGAGCATGACTTTCTTCTCCAGAGTTTCCCAGCGAAGTATCTTGTGACATTGTTTGGCAGCGGGCCTGCTCTTTCCTAGGTCGTCCCTGGGCATTCTCTTGTCGGCCACGTGACGTGGATCGTCCGTCCCGCTCCTGGATTGGTCTCCCTGCTAGGAGTTGCTGCAAGAGCTCTGACTGAAGTTGAATTTGTTTGCTTAACCCTTCAACTTGCTGCGCCAAATTGTCTTGGGGAGGTTGGTGACGACTTCTCCCTGAGATGTCATGACATCCGTCCGGAAAGTCCTTTAGGACCATGTTTGTTATGGGTCGGTCATGTCGTGATGCATTTCCCATCAACCTCTCATTCGCTTGTTGTAAAGTCGAAGTTCCTTCCCCTAGCGCGGGTACTTGGTTAGCTGGAGAGGGGAATGCTCCAAAACTGAAGGTTGGCCTCCCTTCGAGTGTCTCAAGGGGCGCTTCCATAGACACGCGCCTGAGTTGAGCTGGGCGTTTCTCCGGAGTTTCTATGTGAGCTTCATTCCTCGTCTGAGTTGTTGAGGCAGAAATACCTTCTCCGGCTGACTGAGCGGATCGACGAGCCTTAGCCATGCCGATTCGAAGAATTTTGAATTTGGAAAGCTGCTGATGGGTAATTTGAACAACGTCCAGAATCTTCGAACAATGTCGATGAACGACGAACGAAGAGAGATGAACGATGAACAATGTTCAAAATCTTCGAACAATGTCGATGAACGACGAACGAAGAAAGATGAACGAATTCTTGATGAGTGATGAACAACGTTCAAAATCTTCGAACAATGTCGATAAACGACGAACGAAGAAAGATGAACGATGAACAAATTCCTGATGAGTGATGAACAACGTTCAAAATCTTCGAACAATGTCGATGAACGACGAACGAAGAAAGATGAACGATGAACAAATGAGAGAGCTTCTTCTGAGTATAACTCAATAGCTCTCAATGAAAGCACCAATTGTTGAATCAAAGATTGAACCCGTCGCGAAAAGTCCTCACAATTCCTGCAAACAGCAAACAATTAGCTATCGTTGCCTCGATCGATTTACCCGGGGGGTTGTTCGACCAAGAACACTCCGATGCCTAAGTTAGCTTCGAGAGAGGAAAGGGATATACTTCGAAACGAAGAATCAACGTCCCTTGGAAATGAAATGTGCCTTCCTATTTATAGGAAAATCTTGGGAGCCTTGGAGCGTTCTGATTGGTCGGTTGAATATTTAATTAGTAAATAATATATTATTATTAAATATATTATTTAATAATTGTAATGATGACTCATTATGATAGTAATGATATTTGTTGTATTTTAATATTAATATTAATTATCCATTATTAAGAATAACGATAATTAACCCTCGGGGAGAATATCAATATTACGGAGGTTTTAACCCGATCAAATAACGTATTTAACTGGTAAATAGATTATTTAATGTGCGGGTGTTTTTCAAATGATCAGCGTTATTTGCCAAGGGCAATTTGGTCATTTTTGGGAATTACGGGACGCGTGGCGGCTCCATAATTTTCGGATGATTTTGGGTTCCACAGGGGGCATAAACCCAAGTAATAATTTTACAAATTATACAAACAAATTCAGAGAAACAAAAGCAAATTAAACGTCCTTGGCGACAAGTTCACCATTCAAGAGCTCTCTGTAAGCAGCTACAGGCCAGCTGAAGCCTCTGAAAACCAAGCTAGTGGCCAGAGGCACATCAATGATGATCTCCTTCTGGGTAGGCTTCTTCTCATCCCGGATCGCAATCAAGTAACTCCTTCCAACCCATCCAATCCACCCAGCAATGTACAAGAACAAAATCCCGGGTGTGATAAACTCACCCCAGTGCCTTTGGTCACCGCTCACAATCAAATGGGGAAGCCCATCTGATCCACAGAGCAAACCCTGTTTCCCATAGTTTGAAAACCTCCTCTGAGTCTTCTCAATGGTGGCTTTGATGGCAAGGGCCGGTGCGCTGTCGGGTGCATAGAGCTTCAGTGAAGACTCGAGCTTTTTGATCGACTGCTTCTCACGCTTGGCAAATTGCTTGGAGTCTTTGCAGGGGGTGAGGCCTGAGATGTCGGCGACTGCAGGCATGGGGGCAGAGCCCAAAAGGATGGAGGAGAGTGCAAGTGCAGCAGAGAAGGCCTGCATGGGTGATGCAGTGGATAATTTCTCTGCGGTAGGGTTTGGAGTTTGTGAGGCTGAGCAGAAGACCATGGTCCTTGGCAGCTTGGTGGCCAATGGAGAGCTCAGCTTTGGCTGAAACAAGGGTTTTGAAAGATTTGTGGGAATCGTGAGAGACATTTTTTATCGAATTTTCTTCTCCCTTCGTTTAATTTTTGGTTGGGAAGGGCAGAGAAGAAAAGAAAGAGGAGATGTCAGAGGAGAGTGTGGAGGGCATGGTTTTAGATTCTTGGTGGTGTAGAAGAGGAGAGAGGGTGGATAAGGTGGAGGGAGTAAGGAGGCTGAGTTGGAGGGTTTCGATTGGTTGGTGGCTGTTTGGTTGTGGGTTGATTTAGATTTTCTCTCAATCTTCCTATTCCTACCCGAAAAGCAAATCTGGAGATAATGGGAAAATCTACTGTGACTTGGGGGTTTTGTGTGCTTTCCATCGATTTAATCCAAAATCTTTTTCAATTACCATATTTAAAACGAAAACACAATATTCAAAAAAAGGATTATGCTGGACAGAGCAATAGAAGATGAAAATCATATAGTGAAGTATGTCTAATTTATTTGATTTTAGCGTTGATTTATAAATAATTATTCTTAAATTTAGATTTCGATGACATATTTTATAAAAAAATTCTGAAAAATTCCTTTCCCCAGCAATTAAAAAAAAAAAGGAAAGCAATAAAATTGAGAAGAAAGTAATTCAAGGTTTTTCATTTCTTGCCCATAAACGGCTGCTACTCTAGCTTTTTTAACAAAGCCTTATCCAAATATGTGCTAGGCACATGGAACAAACAACCCTAATCTGATAAAGCCTTACATGGGCCGAGAATTATATAAGAAAGATTGGTCCCATGACCAACATAGGAAGATCCTCAAGGATTGGTCTCATCAAGCCTCTCCCCCTTAAAACAAGGCCTGTCCTTAGGCCCAAAAGTCTGATAGCGAGCCATGAGCTCATCAGCATCTTCCTAAGTTGCATCTTCGGGTGGTAAGCTGGACCACTGCACCAACCATCGTGTGCCGACATGAGAGCCTTGTTTGTATATTCATCTACCTAAACTTTGTCTGGGCTCTGGTGAAGAAATCCAATAGAATCAAGTGGTGGCAGAGTAGGGTTTGGCGTGGTATTGGAGCCTATTCACTTCTTAAGCATGGATAAATGGAAGATTGGATGGATTTTGGAAGATGAGGGTAGTTGGAGTTTGTAAGCTACCTTTCCAATTTTTTGTAGAACTTGTAATGAGAAATATTATCGAGAACTGAGCTTATGAGAGTAAAGAGTTGCAACAAACTATTATCTGTAAGATTGCAGCTTGTAAGATTGCAACTTGAGAAACACCCAATCCCAATGTAAAAGTGATGGTCACTACACTACCAGTTAGCATGTTGCTTTATACGATTATGAGCAAGGTGAAGATTGGTCTTGAAGATGTACATAAGGGAGTGACAGTCGCAGAGTGCCATATCCACTGTATGCATTACAATGTTGCCTAGGAAGTAAGTTGTGGTGATGGGTGGAGCAGTCTCGTAGAGAGCCTCATGGGGTGACAGTTTGATGTTGTGATATGTGGTGTTGTATCTTCATTATTCCCACGGGAGGATGGAAGCCTAAGAGGAAGGTTTGTTAGATGTGAAACATGAAACGTAATGCTCCAAGGTTCTGTTTGCTACCTCTATTTAACCATCTATTTGTGGGTGGTAGGATGTGCTTCTGAATACCTAGATACCTTGTAATTAAAAAAAGAAGAAGAAGACCACAATTTGTCGAGGAAAGTGGGATTGCAATCCATGATGATTGATTTAGGCATTTCATTCAAATGAAATACTTCACGAATGGAAACATCCACTATAGTTTGATCTATAAAAGAATGTTTGAGTAAAATTAAGTGGGTTGTCTTTGTTTAAGGTCAACAACCACAAAAATGGCATTTTGCCGCTAGAATATGGAAGACCATCAATGAAATCCACAGAAAGGTCCTCTTATACGTTAGATGGGATGAGTAGGGGCTGTAGTTGGGAAGGAGGGTGAACGTTTTCAGAATTTTGTCGTTGGCACTCATTGCAGACAACGTGAAAGCCTTGATGTCATGCTAGATGTAAGGCCGCATGAAGTTACAGCTAATGCTCTGATAAGTGAAATGGAAGCCTAAGTGTCCCCTTTCATTAGATGTGTGGAACTCTTGTAGGATATTAAACCTCCATTGAAAGCCGGAAGAGACATAAATTTGATGTTTGAAATAAATGATGTTGTTGACCAAGTTGAAACCTTTCTGAACTTGTTATTGTTGTTGGAGATCTTTGAAAAGTTGGGAAATGTCAGGGACTGCGACATAGGACTGTTGGATGTCAATGAGGCCATTGAAATAGGGGGAAAATGAAAACGACCAATAAGGGGCAAGACATTATATTGGCAAGAGAAACAGACGATACTCGACTCGGTATTTGTAATCAAGTAGCTTGTGAGACACTTATGCTAGGTAAGTGCAGTGATGCACTGATCTACGAAGAAATTGATTTCCAAATGGTTAGTGATGATGGTGAATTCGCTGTGAAAGAGGTAAGGGCACCACTTCTAAATGGCATAAACAACGTCGAGCATTTATTTTTCATAAGTAGAGAGGAATAGGTTCTTTCTATAAAGGGGCTTACTCTTGTAGGCAATGTGATGGTCATCTTGTGACAAAATAGCTCCAATGCCAATTCCTGAGGCGTTCATTTCCACCACAAAATGTTTGGAGAAGTCAAGAAAGGCAAGAAATAAGTAGTAGTCAACGTTATTTTAAGTGCCTTGAAGGCTGTTTGAGCATGTGGTGGCCAATGTAAATTGTTTCACTTGAGGAGTTTGATGAGAGGCTTAGAGAAATGTTTGATAAACTCGCAGTAATAACCTCTGTGACCGAGAAAACCCCAAAGACTAATGATGGTGGTAGGCTGGGGCCATTGGAGGATGGATTGAATCCTGGTGGAATCCATATGAAGTTTTGTACCAGAACCCATGTGGCCCAAATGGTCCACCAAAGCTTGTCCAAAATAGCACTTGGATTTCTTGATTTTGAGGCTGTTAGGCTTTAAGAGTTGAAAAAATGCATTTAAATGGTCTAGATGTGCAGTTAAGTAGAATAGACAAGAATATCATTAAACAAAACAAGAACAAATCTTCACAAGTGTTGCTTAAAAACAGAGTTCACACGTGTCCTTATCCCTTTGACCTTTGTGCCACCGTCCTTGTGTGATTGCGTGTAGGTTAATATTGTGAATTTGTGTGTGTTATGGAAGGGTGCACGGCCAAGAAGAAAAAAAAATAGGGAGAAAATGAAGGGAAAAAGATCAGGGGAGAAAGAAGAGGGGAAACTGAGTCGTGATAAGGAGGGGAAGAGAAGCATAAACAAAGAGGTTTGATGAGTTGAACCTGAGCTGGGAGGCAGGGAAACGCGAGGACCCGAGAAGGAAACCTTGCGGGTTTTGGATTTTATGATCCAGTTTTGATGGGCAAGCTTGTTAACAAGCTTGCTGAACCTTTCCTTGAGCTTCTGCGACTTCAACAAGCTACGATTTCAAATTTTGGGGACGTGGGAAGGCTGAGGAACGAAAGGGCAAAAAAATGGCCGAAAATGGAAACTTCAGTTTTTAAGGTGATCTTTTTGTGGTTTTGAACGTATAGACCTTTCCTTAGCTTATGTAGAGTATATTAGAAGAATTGGGGAATAAAAAGGACTGAAAACGGGTGAAATAAACCCGGGCCGAACAAGTGGGTCGGACAATCCGTTTTACAGACAAATGGGTCGAGAAGGGAGGTTAAAGACAGCTGAACAGTAACCATTATGGTAGAAGCTCCCACGTACAGCCACTTTGGGCCGTGCGAGGGCAGTTCTCGAGGTGACGAGAACACAAAAGTTCTAGTATTCGGTCATACGAGTCAAATGGTACAATTTTCGAGGCGATTAGATATCTTCTCGGGTTATTTTAATTGTCTGAAGATGTAGGATCTATTTTAAATACGTTTAAAAATCTCGAAAAAAAAAATTATGGGATTAAAATAGGTGTTATTTGAGATAGTAAATGACCATTAGATGTGAATTTTGGCAGGAAATGACATTCCTGGAAATTAAGGAAAAACATACAAAGTGATTCAGTTATTCGAACAGTGTGCGTGAGTGGACTTTCTTTCCCTAAATTTTTATGAATGCATATTTATATGGTTTAAATGTGTTTTTATGTGATTTTGGTGATATTGAAGTGATTGAGATTTCATATGGATTTTCGGTGATTTCATGAATATTTTATTAATGCGATTTTCGAGGATTTCTGTAAATTTCGTTTGATTTCCGATTCGAATGTGACTTTGGGGATTTGGCATGAAATGTGATTTGAACGACTATGGTGATGGTTTGATATGATTTGGATGGTTTTACGATAGTTATTCAAGGGCTCATTTTACGAGGTTTCCTCGAGTATATGTGTTATGGACTTTCGTTTTAAGTATAGATTTGGGCTAAACAAGGTTTGAACTATGAAATAATATGGTTTTGTTGTACTTATGATTATCGAATGACTTTCGTGAAAAATCCTATTTGTGCACGTTTTACAAGAATGTTGTGGTTATGGTTTTGGGCTTAGGCTCGAGGTTCTGATTGTGGATTTGACTTTTGATTTTGAAATGTGACGTGTGTATGTGTTATTGGTATTGATGGTATGTGTTATGATGATGATTTGGATGTGGACTTGAGTTGATTATGTGTGATGATTCTTATTGATTGGATGTGAGTCTCAGACGTCAAGCTCAGGGCTCAGGTTCCTAAGATTGTGTTGTGATGACTCGGACGTCGAGCTTGGGGCTCCGGTTCCCAAGAAAATGTGGATGTGATGGCCTACCGGTAGTGCACTCTTGATGTGATGATTGATATGATAATTGATGTGGTTGATACGCTAAAACTAAGTATTAAAGTAAACACAAAGTCACACTCAACACTTAACAAAAACATATGCAAATTAAAACCACTTTTTGTAGATTGTAACATTGATAAGTAGGGATCGTTCTTAACCGGGGATTGAGAGTACCTAAGCATGATTATCGTTTGATTAATTAATTAAAGGGGTAGTTGATTGTTTGTATTATCCTACGTGATTAACTAATCTAAACTAACCTAATCTATTATTTACATGGTCAACTCATTTTTAACCTAACTCATTCATAAATTATGCCAATTCCAAAATCTACGAAATTCCATAACCTTAGTTCTATAAAATTCAAACATATTATCTCAAGTACGTGCTCGGGAACTACCCTATACACTTTCAATGATTTAGACTCGGGAACTGCCCTATATCTAATCAAGCATTAAGCACAACATACAAGTATAACAAAACTAAGATATTGAAACACATGAAAGACTATTAAAATTCATATAAGATATAAAACCATAATTGTATTAAAGATCAATCCAACAAAACGATTATACAATAATAAAAGGCAATCACAGGGTAAGAAGGTCGTGTTACACTTTTTCTCTTCGGGAACTGCCCTATTGATGCTAAGTGGTCGACACTCCTTGGTGAGACATTCGGGAACTGCCTTATATGTCGCGGATGAAGGTGTTTATGATGGAATATGGCGTGGTTGGATTTTGATAAGGAAATCTCGAATTGATGAAAAGGAAAATTTGGTTAAGTAGAGTTTTCGTACAAAAATGGGCGACCTTTTTACAATTAGCCTAAACCTCTCTATTTATAGGAGAAAATTAATCCCCAAATAAATAGGAGTTTACAATTTAATTCTAAAATGAAAAGGTTTCCTAAATATATAAGAAAACTAAAATATATAAGAAAACTAACCTTTCCTACAAGTAAAAGAGGTGAAAATAATAAAACAAAAGGAAATACGATTGAAATCCTAACACAAAATGAAGAATATGTATGAAAACAACTTGAATTTATCCTAAAAATATGCCTAAATAATGAAATAAAGCTCCAGGATGAATTTTGGTGGAGGGCCACCGAAAATGGAAAGGGAAATCAGTGGTCAACTGCGGTCAAAGGAGCAAGGAAGCTTGGAAGCGAGTTCGGTAGTCACATGCCAAATAGGGATTCAAGGTTCAGGAAGCGCGCGCCGAAAGTGAGGCTCAAGATCAGCAGGCGTCTACCGAATGGGTTTCTGGGCTGTTTTAAAGGATTCGGTAGCATGGTACCGAATTTCATTGGCCTTTTTGGTGACTTCCCTTCATTCGATTATAACTTTTTTGTTACAACTCCAATTGAGGTGATTCTTTCACCTAATTTCTCATAATTCCGTGATCTATCTAATTATGCACATTTCTTACAAAATGCGTTATTTTATCCTATTGTTTATTAAATATAAGCATAAAAGGTATAAAATAATACTTAATTCAAGGCTTATCAATGGTGCATGTGATGATTGATGTTGTGCTTGCGCATTAGTGATGATTTAATTATGTGTGAGTTCTATGGTAATGTTGATTATGAATGGACGGTGTGTTACTGTCGTGTTTTGTGATGATTTATTTTCTCGAGATGCGTGTCGATGAATTTGGTAATCTCGAACGTCGAGCTGGGCTCCGGTTCCCGAGTGCATTTGTGGCGTGTCTGCCTGTAGGGCAGTGGTTGATGCTTGACATTGTGATGATGATGGGTTGATTGGTTGTCATTGATGTGTTGTCCTTGTGTCGATGGTTATGATCTCGTATACTTGATTTATACACTTTTTCACATACTTCAAAAACGGTAAACTGTGTTTCGTTCATATCGAAGTGAAATGGTTTTCGTATATATGCATGGTTTTGGAAAACAGAGGGTAAAAGATGGATGTTTTCAAATTATGTTTGAAAACTATTTCTTTTCGTCCACTCACATGTTTTTTTGGTGTTGTAACCCTCCAAGGCCGCTGCACGGAAATCGAGGTTCGAGAAGTGGAGGCATGAACTAGTGGGATTTGTGTTTATCCTTTGTCTAATAAGGTTTCTATCAGACGGAGAGGGGGGGGGGGGGGGGGGGGGCGGGCAGGACCCAAGTGTACTATTTTAGTGTATTCGGGTGGGCTCCTATAAAAAATTTACATAAGAAAAGTTGGTCCCATAACCAACATGGCCTACGAGAAAAGAAGGTTAGAGGAGCCCAAAGGACTAGTCTCATCAATTGTATATCATAAAGAAAGGATAAAACCGTATAATCAAAATTAAGCTATGAGAGCAAGACCTATAAGTCAATATGGAAATACTAACGTGTAAAAAACCCGCACTAACAATTAACAAACCCATATTATTGAAATTATACAAAATTACAAATCAATACCACAAATAGTGTATGAAACCCTAAACAAACTGGTGTTGAAAAAATTGTAGAGCGTGATGAATCTCGAGAAGGTAGATCTCCAGCGATTCAATTAGGAATAAAAACGAATAAAAGACAAGATGTCCTAATCTACATACTGTGACCAAAACTAATGAGGAATATTACGGTAAACTCCTTCAACAGTAAGGTAGAACAAGATTTAGAGAAAAAACAAATTTAACAGAAGAATTTAGGTAAATGGATGGCTTGGAAAAGATAGAAAAATAACATGATAGGGAACTTAAATACGAGGATGGTTCAGACCATATGAGAGGACTGTCCCAAGTTGTCGTGAAACCCCAGACTGGCCCTACTCCCATCTGACAACCTCTGTCAAACAAGAGATTATCTATACTTTTAATTCAATTCGAATCATTGTCAAATAAACCAAATTAATTCCACCTTACTGGGTAACCGCCCACATCCTATCCCTAAACCCCAACAAGTCGTGGAAGTTACTAGTTTTGCCCTAATCAAGTTTTTACTTTTGTTATTTTCAAACAAATTGTCACTATAAGCAAGTTTTCATTCTTAAGATCCACATTACATGGTATAGATATAACCCTTCCACCTATAATTTATAATTTGTACATAATAACAATTTCAGTGGCTTGACCATTAAACGTGCACACAATTCCTTTATTAAAATACCTCAAATACTTCATCCTTTAATCCTCTATTTTCCAAAATTATTCACGAAAATTATCTTAAACAATATTCCATTATTTCTTAATTCCAAATTTTCCCATATTAATCTCAAAATTACAACATAAGCACATAATTAACCATATAATTTCACAATCTCATAAACCTACCCAAATGAAACTCATTTTTCTCAAACTTAATACCAACAAGTTCATAATTCAATAAGGAAGGATTTTCATGTTGATCGGACCTTCGGATTCCGTCGGACACGCCCGCACGCACTGGCCAAGTCTTATGTGCGTGAAACCCACGCGCCATAAACAATTTCATTTTCAAGCCTTCGCCGGGTCTACACTTGGGTCACCCGACTCGACCGTATCTTCCCCAAATTTCAGTGTTTTTCTTCCCTTTTTCGTCCAAGATGATCCTATCCAACCCAAGAGGTGATATATGACTAGAAAACTAAGAAAACCCAACTAAAACTTCGAGATTCTTACTTGGAAATTTTGACCATGGACAATGTAACAACCCATCCCGAAATTCGGGATTAGATTACTAACTAATCATAATTAGCGGGGTTAATCGATGATTAGTTGGGCGAATTCGGACGAACTGTGAAAAATGACCGTTTTGCCCCTAGTCGTGGGTAAAACATTGACCTTTTATTCGGGCAGTCAAACGGACTTTGACCAATGACCGTGACATAGTCTGGGACGTCACGAGTTCATAGACAGGTGGCACGTTCGATTCCGACGTTCGTGGTGAAAGTTATGACGTTCGGAAGTCCAGGGGCATTTTCGTAATTTGGACGAAATAGGGGAAAATATTGACTTTTTGATCGGGGGTCCGATGGCCGAGGGCCAAGGACCGTTAGGAAGGTCTCGATGCCCTGAGTCCGTAGACAGGCGGCACGCGCCAATCGGAGTTCAGATGACCACGTTACGGGTCTAGATGCGTGAGGGGCATTTTGGTAATTTGTCTAGTGAGGGAAAAATGGTAATTTGGCTACTGCACTTTGAGACAGCCGTGTATGGATTCTGAAAACTCTTCAAAACTGGGCACGGGAATGGTTTGTTTATGCAGCAAATTGGTTGGGTTGAGTGCATTGAATTGTTTATGCCACTGAGTGGATTGATCAAAACATGGGGGGGCTGGTTTTTGCCCTGAGTGGGGGGCAGGCGTGCTCTGTGAATGTGTTGTGCGGGGACTGACAGGGAGAGTCGTTTTTGTTGGGTGGGTAATCGAGTGATACTTTCTACAAAATCACAAACAACTCTTATTCTACATTTCACCTAAAACGTCACCGTGTTCTACCTCTTCTTCCTCGCACGGATTAGAGTATGCATCCAAACTCAGTTTCTAAAGTTGGGAGCAAAGACAACGGCCTGTTTGGTTTACTGAAACTCCAAGCTCGGCATGACGGAAGAGAGCTCAATTGTTCGATTGGCGGCATCGCACCCAGCCCATTTTCCACCCCATAGAACACCTTTAAACCTCATAGCAGATCCAGCTCGGCTGCCAAAGGAACTTCAAGAATTCGATTTTGATTCGCGTGCAAACTTCGAAGCAATTGGATCCGATCGGTATTCTTTATCAGATAGGAAGCTTGAAGCTGCGGGGAAAGTTAGAAATGGCAGTCTCACTCTTAGCTACGGGACTCCTAAGGTTTCAGGTCGCGGAGGGAAGGCGCACTCAGAGCCGAACTCAGCACAAGCACTCCGATAAGAACCGGTTCGAGATTTTCTGTTGGTGGCCAATTCCGAGGCTTTAACTCAAGTACCCCATTTCGAGCTGGCCGAAGACTCGTCATTCTGGGCCGATCACAATGTACATGTGTTGATTCGAACTCAGCCCTTGAGTAGCATGGAGAGAGCGTTCCAAGGACACTGTCGGTGCTTGAAGCAGGAATGCGCCAAGACTTTGGTTTGGCATGGTCATCCTGAAACCAGGTTCACATTTGATCATATTGCATGCGAGAAAATAACGCAGGAAGAGCCGTTCAGGGTTAATGGGTTGCCCATGGTGGAGAATTGTTATTCGGGTTATAACGGCTGGATGTTGCTTATGGTCAGACGGGAGGTGGCATGACATACACGTTGATGGGTGACATATATGAGGTTGGTGGGCAACTAAATGAAGATTTTGGGATTACTCCTCGCATTTTTGGAGTATTTGTTTAAGAGGGTTAGATTGCAAGAGGAGAGCAGGAGGGTGGAACAACTGATGTACAGATGCAAACGTTCTTTTTTTTTTTTTTTTGAGATTTACAATGAGCATATAATAGATCTGATGGAGCCCTCATCAACTAAACTATCAGGAAGACTTGAAGAAAGGGGTATATGTTGAGAACCTTACAGAATACGACGTGAGGAATGTTAATGATGTCATCCAGCTTCTGATGCAGGGTACTCCAAATAGAAAAATGGCGGCAACACACATGATTACCGAGAGCAGCAGATTCCATAGTGTTCTCACTTGCATCATGGAAAGCCGTGGGAAAAATATTCTATGCCCCATTTTAGATTCGCAGGGTTGAATCTAGTAGACCTAGCTGACTCAGAAAGAAAAGCTCTGGTGCAGAGGGTGTTCGTTTAAAAGAAGCAGCAAATATTAACAAGTCATTATCAACTCTTGGGAATTTAATCGGTCGTCACGAAGGTTGAACGACCCGTGTAACAGATAGCGGGGTAAGGACGACGACGGCGGCGCGTGGGTCCGATTTTCGAGGTAAGTCCAACATGACTTCTGCCCTACCCGTGGTAACAAATATTTTAGCGTCGGTTTCGAATGAATCGGACACCATTTCGATGTTGTTTCGAGGGTCCGAAAGTCTAGGTTACGTTTTTAATTACCGATTAATTCCTGGAAAATTAGGGGGAATAAATGTGTGGATATTTGAGACCTTAATGACCCTGGAATGTGTTTTCGGACAGGATTCGAGATTTCTGGAAAATATCGGAAATTACAGAACCGCGGGCGGCGCGAAACTGAGCCTTAAGAACGGTGTGTGAGTGGACTTTTTGATTTCTAAATTGGGCATGCATGACTATTTTGCTTATTTATCTCATGGTTTTACATATGATTTTATGATGGTGATATGATATATCGGTTTTACGTGTTTTCACGCTTTTCGAGACTATGGTTACTTTTGTGCTTAATAATGGTTTAACGAAAGAGTCGATATGAAATGGGTGTAAAATGATTTAAGGATGTTTTTTATGATTGTGAGTGCGATTCACGGTGTTGACACGGTTTTCGAGGTTTTGCGGTTTTGCACGTTTTACGAGATTTGGGTTTATTGTGATTTGACCACTGTTTGATGTACGATTTTGGAATGTGAATTGAGGTTTGTGATTTCAAGGAATTAAAATGGATTTTGAAAAGGATGATTTCTGGTTTGGTGCTTGGGGCATAAAAGTAACTTTGATTAACGAGATTTCGATTTTTCGCAAATTTAAAGTGGATTCTTGGTTTGGGTACGGGATGATGTTTCCGGATGCCGGCTTACGGAATCATTATTGCGAATTCGGATTCGGGAATGAAAAAGGATTTAACAAAATGATTTGGTCTGATTTTGCATGCCCCGTGTCGAATGATAATTTGATTATGGTTGTGAAGTATGATTTTGGGGACTTGAATGTGGAAATTCGGACCATGAGTCCTGTTATGAAAAACTGTGATTTCGGGATGAATCCCGCGTTGTTGTGATTGAAAAATGTTTTGGGTTTAAAGACCCGGTGCTATTGCTGGAGCACGTTTTGAGTTTAAAGACTCGGTCAATTGATGACGGGGGAGGCCCTTATTGAATTTAAAGACTCGTGAGTTTAAAGACTCGGTTATTGTGATACCCCCGAGGCCTATTGATTATGTTTTGAGTTTAAAGACTCGTTGAAATCCCGAGAAGGCCTGATGATGCGCATGGTTTTGAGTTTAAAGACTCGGGCGCACTCGATATCCAGCAAACTGATTGATTGTGATTCATTGATGTTCTCTGGTGATTGGATGTGTTGGGCAGTGGCCCGGTTTATATGGTTGACGGATTGGTTGATGTCGTATACTTGGATTTGGATTTTATGGTTTTGGGTTGTGGCCCTGTGTTTATGATTTGCGGGCTAGAACCCGAAGGTTAAGAAAGGAAAACGATTTTGATTTTTCATATACGGATTTCTTATGTGGAAAATGTAACGGATTGCGAAATCATTTTTGTATGCATGCATTGGTTTTTACTTGGAGGGTAAAAATGTCTTCCCATACCTGTTTTATTAACTGAATTCTTTTTGTCCACTCACACCTTTTGGTTTTTATTGACCCTCCAGGTCGTGGCGCGTTGTTCGAGGCTGTACGAGGGGCGGAGGCATGAGTATGTACGTGTGGCTATCCCTGGTTTGGCAAGTACTGAGGGTAACTTGGGGTTTTCAGTCATCTTGCCAGACGGGAGCAGGACCGGGCACGGTTATCGATGCCCCTTCGGGGGCGGTCCTGTCAGACGACAGAAGCCTTCCACCACGTTCTAACCCCCAAACCTTCCCTGTTTAGGGTTAAAAACTACCTCAAAGAGGCCCAAAACACTCAGGGATGCATAACTGCGAAGCAACAACTCCATCACTCCTCAACCCGATTTCATCCTCACGGGTTCACGGGTTTCTTCGTTGCTTCTTCTCTTATCTCACGATTTTCGTACCATTTTATTTCTCCAACAATCCAGTACTATTAGCTCCGGTATTCTTCTTGTCCCTCATTATGTTGGTAAAAATATTGATAATTACTATATTCACATAAAAATGAAAATAAAACGAAACTTTATATTCAAAATGAAATACACAGGAAATCAAAGTTAGAGACACTTTACAGGTGATCGAGTCTAGAACTTGATTCTATTTCCTTAAGACGAAATTGTCTCCTCACCGGTGCTCAAGGATTTTACTTGACAAACGTCTCCCAAGATACAACGATCGGCTTCTTATGGAAGTAGTACTTCAATCCACAAGAATAGCGAACTCAAACTGTGTTTAAACTCTCTCTTGAAACATTCTAAAACTATATATTTTTCTAGACCTGATATTCAATCTCCACAAATGTATTGAATAATTTAATATTTGTTTTTTTTTTTGAATTAATGAAATGAATTGTGGGCAACTCTATTTATAGATGTATTAACATCTCTTTATAAGAGACATATCTCTTAATAAGAGATACATCTAATAAAGAAAATATACATCTTTTAATAAGGAACACATATCTTTATAAGAGACATATCTCTTAATAAAAAACACATCTTTTAATAAAGGACACATCCTTTTAATAAGAGACATTGTATGTAGCCATTTTCTTTTTAAATTTCCATTCACATCATTAGAATTTAAATATAAATATTTGATTTTCTAACACATCATTCATGGTTTTGGGTTTGGGGCTTTTCTTCATGGCCACCACCTTTTGTAGGTTTCGGCCAACCTCCCCGATTTCTCTCTCAAAACACAATACCCACACACACACATACACACACACACACACACACACACACACACACACACACATATATATATATATATATATATATCCATCCATAGGTCGGTGCAAGATAGGAGGGAAAAAATTTCAATAGTATTCTAGATTCTTCTACATGTTTTTCACATGCTAATTTATAAAATTACCAAAATAACCTTCTAGAAAATTAATAAAATATCCTTGCACATTTTTGCTCCATAATGAATTCATCTAATCTTCGATTTTGGCGTGCTTTCTATCTATGTTCTCAGGAGGTCGGGGCCTTCGTAACTACCTTATTAGAATTTCCAAAAGATAACCTAATCAAAAAGTCAACATTTGAACTTTTAGGGGCAACATGGTAATTGTTCACTTTTCTAAACATCCATGGTGTTACACCATACAATCACGAAATCCACATACAAGACTGATCTTGTTGATTCCGAGCTTATGAAAAAGATCCAATCTATTCTTCTAGACGACCTGAGGGATCTATCAATCACACAACAACCTCAACCAGTCAAAGAAGCTAAGCAAATCACACTCCATCCTGACCTTCCAGAACGACATATCATAATAGAGGTAATATCGAGCCTAGGAGGCCATAATCCAATTCCATTAGCCTAGCAGATCCAATCATATAAATCCCATCGGCAATTCATGTCCAAACACCCTAAAAAATATATTCAAGGCTATCAAATTCTGAGAATTAACCACTAGTAGCTGTCTCTGACCCACTCGTTGATGATGAGCCACTCGATTTGCTCGACGTATCATCTGTCAAGTAAGATGGAACTTCATTGCTAAAAGCTTATGGAGACTTTTCCCATAAGTGTTAGGCGACTCTGAATCTGACATCTACAAATGAAAGATAGATTAAACTAAGTACACATCTACCCTAGCTTACTAAGGAAGAGGCAAAACAAAGTATCCAACATTACCTTTAATTAGACACTAGGCTGGTTAGACACTTACTCTTATTGACAATTCACTTGCTCTGAAGCCTCATTGTTCTTTTTACTTAATCAAAGGCTCTCATTTGCATTTCTAGTTGGTCATAATGAGAGCTCTCTGCAAAATGTGCTCAAACCAGCCACAACTTCTCTATATAGGCGTCTTAGATGCATTTAATGCCCTTCATTGATTTTTACACTTACTAATCAAATATTAAGACTCCAAAAAATGAGCCACATGGTTAGCCAAACAAAGCAACAAAACACTCAAGTATGTGTAGATTGGAACACCTCCAATGGAAGCCGATCTATTGCATCATCCAAAGTTCATGAGTGGACTTGCGCAGATCGACTCGCTTTCAGGAGCAACTAATATCTCACGTCATTTGAGGTTCTTCAGGGGACTCATACTATTCAGAATTCTTCCAGAAGGGATAGATC
Organism: Prinsepia uniflora; assembly: GCA_032719365.1. Taxonomy (NCBI): domain Eukaryota; kingdom Viridiplantae; phylum Streptophyta; class Magnoliopsida; order Rosales; family Rosaceae; genus Prinsepia; species Prinsepia uniflora. Next base: position 15,668,889 of record CM064868.1, on the reverse strand, counting down.
TGTCACATCAATTGAGGTTCCACAAGGGACTTGCACTGATCGGCATACTTCTAGGAAGATCGATCTACTACATCATTTGTGGTTCAACAAGGGACTCGTGTTAATCCACACGTTTCCAAGAGTGACAAATATGTCGCATCATTCGAGGTTACTTAGGGGATTCACGCTGACCGACACACTTCCAAGGATGACTGATCTGTCGCATTATTTGAGGTTCCTTAAAGGACTCCCGTTGATCGGTCCCTCAAGGAACTAGCATTTATCGGTAGACTTCTAGGAGTGACTAAACTATCACATCATTTGAGGTTCTTTAGAGGACTCGCGCTAGTTGGTATGCTTCCAGGTGCAGCCGATCTATTGTATCATTTAAGGTTCCTCAAGGAACTCACGCTGATCGACATGCTTCTAGGAGCGATCAAACTATCATATTATTTTAGGCTTCTCAGAGGACTTGTGTTGATCAACGAGCTTCCAGAAATGACTGATATGTCACATCATTAAAGATTCCTCAAGGGACTTGCATGATCAACACGCTTCCATGAACGATTGATCTGTCACATCATTTCAAGTTCCTTATGAGACTCGAGATGATCGACATGATTCCAAGAGCGACTGATCATCACATTGTTCGAGGTTCCTCAAAGGACTCACACTGGTTGGTAAGCCTTTAGGGGTAACCATCATTCGAGGTTCCTCAAGGGACTTACATTGATTGGTAAGCCTCTAGGGGCGACCAATATATTGCCTTATCTATCCGATTAAGGCTCACTTCCTCACCAAGGACTACAAGATATAGCCCTATTGGTGGGTCTACATAGTCTTCATGGAATTTACAAGTCCTCGACCGAGGAAATCTCCCTCAATCAACGACTTGGGAGACTTATGCTTATATGATTCTGACCGAGCACCAGAAGAATGACCAATGTCACAGGCCACGTGGTCCCCTGACCTACTGTACATATCTGCTAACCAGATCATCTCTGGCCAACCGTCTTGCAAAATCCATCAGCCACACCACCTATCTACGTGGTCGACACTATCTAGTCGACATGAGTACCCACATGGAAACAACACTACTTTAAAGCCTAAATGAATTACCACCACTTGTTTAGTACTCTAGGACACGTATCAATATCCCAGAGGTGACTTGGGCATCCAGAAAAGTTAGCAACTTTTCATTAAGCCTTACACTGCCTAAACTTGTGTCCGATCTTCCTTTTGCTTACTAACTTAAGAATCAGAGTCCACTAGGCTGGCAAAGCCCTAGTGTCTAGCACTTTTCTTGTTGTCTCACAAATCTTTCAATGAACGAGATGAAAACCTGCAGCATCTAGCAAATACATTTCATTAGGTCTATTTTTGGATCAAACAAAGTGGAGAAGATGATGGAAACGAGACAAATGAATTGGAAGGAAATATTTGAGAAATCTATTTGACTAGACAAGATGGACTCTTATTACCATCTTTTCATATATATATATATATATATATATATATATATATATATATATATATAACAAGTGTTCTTCTCTATATTTAATGGTTGATTGGTTTACATTCCCTCCAACATCTTCCGTTTCTTCATACTTTGAAAAATTGGTTGATGCACCTCTGGAAGTTGTAAAGTTGAATGAGGTTGTTTTCTGCTTTGATGATCTTCTCTCTCTCTCTCTCTCTCTCTCTCTCTCTCTCTCTCTCTCTCTTCCTCTTTGGTGAAAAATATAATTTGTAGTAGCTCTGAAAATCCATGGATTCAGTATTTTTGATTAATTGCATTTTCTCTTTTATTGATGTAGCTTCCGAGAAAGTGCTTCTATTGCTAGTTAGTTGTTGTTCAACCCTAGCTAAGTAAAGATTCTTCAATTTGAAATGAAATTGAGATGTAAGAATAATGGATGAGGAAATATGATTTGGTAATTGGTGAGAATGTGTGAAATATAAACTATTTTTTTTTTCATCACTTTATAAAACCAGCTGTTAAAAGCGAGCGGTTTTAGGAAATTACATTGTCTATTCAAATTTGAAAATTTTAATTTAATATTCAAAATTGGTTAAATATGGAGAGTCTGATTTTGATAGCATTAAAAACTTACTTTTTATTAATAATTTTTTAATCATTTATAGGTTCAAATCAAGTTAAATTTGATCAAAAATATAAAGAATCTATCGCAGAAGCTTTGCAGCAGTACCTGATAAAAAAATAAAAAAAAGCTTTGCAGCAGTACAACAAAACGGCCTTGTAGTTTAGTGTATTTTTTATGTAGTCTCACAGTATTAATTTTTAATTTTTATAATCACTTTGTAATCGCGTTCAAAATATAGTTGTCTTTAATTTTTTTTTTTAAATCAAACTAAACGCACCAATATTTCGAGTTTAAATTTATCTTTTACAATATTAAATTAAAATAAAATAGGAAAAGTAATCTGATGTTTGTCATATATTCTTCGAATTATATATCAATTGCAATAATCTGGCGCACGTCCGAACAAAGTTCTTCAGGTGAAAAGAGTGTTTTTATTATCACAAGTAGAGAAAAAGCTTGAGAGGAAGGTCTTGTTAAAAACTTAAAATCATGCTTGGAAATTAGAAGATTTGGCAATGGGAGATTGTTTTAGCAAATTAGATGATTTGCCAAGTTGAGATCTTTTTTGGTTCGACTATACTTGAGTTGTAATTCATGCTTCACAATATAGGCTGTCCATGATAAAACCATCACAACACAAACACCACCAGACCAGAAGATAAAAATATGAATGCGATCCTCGGCACAAGATATGAAACAAAAAAACATTCGAAAATTAATACAATAAGAAAGCATGTGCAAATCATTAAACAATCAGCCTACGAGTACGAAGGCAACTGCTACAGAAACTAGAAAATAACGAGTTTGTTTGAGAGTTTCATTAATTACAAGACTTGTTAAGCTGCGGGATCAGCAGCTGGATCAACTGTTGGAACAACGGCCGGATCAAAGGCTGGGACAACGGCTGGATCAATAGCCGGATCTACTGCTGGATCAACGGCTGGATCAATGGCTGGAGCAGCTGCAGGATTAGACCCATGAATTTGCGACCTCATTACCATTCTTGCCATGCAAGGTGTTTGGTAGCCACCAAAGGCCGCACATCGGGCTTTTCCTGCAGGGGCAGATTGGCAAGAGAACTGTTGCTGCTGTTGCTGCTGTTGCTGCTGCATGATGGGGTAGGCGCTGCCAAATATCTCCGTGCTCATGTCACCCCTTGTCGAGGCCCTCTGCCTTGAATGCGAGCTCATTCCTGAGAGAGCATAAGCGCGCCCGCTCTGTACATACATCTGCCTACTTCCCATTCTTTCCCTGATTGCTCTAACTTCAGCTTCAAGCGAACTACTTAGATCATCCCCAGCTTGTGCTGCTGCTGATGCTACGAGTGTTGATATTCGTTGTTCCAAAATGGCCTGTGCACCCACTAGATTTCCCGTTTCAGCCATCCTTTGTGCTTCTGCAATACCTTCGGCCACCAAAATTCTGTTTCTCTCACGATCAACCTCCAAACACACTGCCTCATCTGTCGGGGACCAAGTCTCAGGTCTCAGTACCCGGACTCTCTCACCTTGTACCTGGATCAACTCATCTGAGCCAATATTCTTGTACGAGCACAAAACATCTAACAATGACGTCTTCTTCACCCCTTCACCTTCGCTTTCATTTCCAATTTCTGAGAATGTTGGAACTACAAGGTACACAAGAAATTGTTTCTCCTCTTCTGCATACATGCTTCCAACGTCAACAGTGCCTTGTTGATGCTCATCGGAAATCTCGCTCACATGTCTCCCTGATGGTATTGATGCAATCTGCACCCCAGGTGATGCTGACCTAACTATGAGTCGAAGCTCCTGAGCCACGACGCTGAGAAGGCCACCGATGCACAAAGCAAAAGCATCTTGTATCATACCAACTGATTCAATGAAGGAAAATGTGCCACCTGATGAATCAGATATAGCATGCATAGTAGTTGCATCATGGTCAGTTCCAAAACCAAATGTATGGACTGGAGAAGTGCCAGAACGTATGGAAGTTGGCAATAGGCCCAAAATGTCAGTCCCATAATTGCGATTGTCTTGTCCATCGGACAGAAGTATGATACTAGAAACTGGATTCCTTTCCCGGCGTTGTTCAAGGACCTGAGCTCCTTTCTGGAGTCCTCCGGCAATGTCGGTTCCACCAGTTGCTCTAAGAGACTCGATTGCGTTCACGGCACTTTCACGGCCTTCAATAGTCATTCTTCGGAGACGACATTCCCTTTTAGCAGTACTTGAGAATGAAACTATTGAAAGTCGATCATTAGGCCCCAAGTTTTCTATGACAAATTTCACAGCACGCTTGAGAAGGTCAATCTTTCTGCCGCACATGCTGCCACTTATGTCCAGAACTGTTACTAGGTCAACGGGGGTACGGCCATGGCCATGTCCATCTACACCTTCAAGGACTGGTGCTCGAATGCTGACGAGGATAGGAAATGTTGGACGAGATTCTGCAGCAGGGATAGCAGAAAACTCTGTATAATTCTTGATAGTTACAGCTTGGGGGTCTGATAATGGAGTAGGTGACGTGGATGGAAGAGGCTCGTCATCTGAGAAGTTAAGTGGCTCAGAATGGACCTGCGGCGCATATTGAAAGAATGAAGGGGGGAATTGGGGGAATGAGAAAGATTGGGAAGGATTAAACACAGGGGAAGGCTGGGGAGGATTTAAAACATTGGTGGAAGCTAGGAAAGGTACTGCGCTCCATTTTGATCGGCAGATGGGGCAGCAAAGATTCCCATGGTTGACATTGTTGGCAATGCAAACGAAGTGGAAAGAGTGGGAGCACTCAGCAGTAAAGATGGCTTGGCCTACCCCTGCCGTCACGTTACTCTGGCAAATTGCGCAATTCTGCAGGCAAAACAATTTTAAAAAAAAAATCGTCAGTCAAGAGTGAACATACAAAAACAGTATGAAAAAGTCTTCGCAACATGGAAAAGAGATTCAGGAAAACCAGAAGTTAATAGCCAAAATTGTTGTGAATTATCTTACTGCTGTAAATTAGAAGTCAAACACAAAGTGGGACAATTTTCACGCTCTAATTAAAAAGGCATACTACCAGAACAGGTAATGCGCAACAATTCTCTACCTAAATATGCAATCATCTCTGTGAAAAGCTCTCTAATTTGGTTATGACAACTTCCAGTTACCATCGAGATGGAATTTTTTTGACAGTTTCAATATTGCAGTCACGAATACGAATACAATTAGCACAACATCTTCAAGTCAACAGATGAAAAAGTCAATATAGTAACCCATAAAACCAAGCATGTAATAGGAAGAATCGCCCACTCCCTCCCCTTATTTGATTACTTTCGTACCAATTATAATTGTGAAAAACGTCTCTAATTTGATTCTGAAAACATTCAATTCTCATCAAGTATGAGTCTTTTCTACAGTTCCCATTACAATCATATGAGCACAGTAGCACCAGCATCTTCAAGTCAGAACAAAGAAATCCATAAAAACAAGCATCTAGGAACCTAATAAAACTACATGTTATATCTGCCATGAAAAATAGTTATCTCATAGAAAAAGAATTACTAACCATTTCGTGTTTATGATCAAGAGTCCCAGAAAACGCTCGAAAACCTCGTTCTGTGATTTGTATGATGTAATGATTTTGATCTTGAAGGCTGTGGAGTTGGGAATTGGAAAGGGGAATATATATAGAAACAGTCTCCGTGTTCTCTTGGTGTGAAAATTTGGTTTCTTGGTCGCTAAGTCAATGACCTTATTACCAAACTACCACGGAGATAGCGGACAAATCAAGCACAGGCAGGTAGCGGACAAAACCAAACGTGGCAACGAAGCCGAAAATAAACAAATAAACAAAAACAACATGGGCAAATTTATATCTATACTAAAGCCAAGCAGTTGAATGCACTGTTCATGCACAGTGTTTTCATTCAAAACACTGTGCATGCATCAAAATCTCAATTTTACCCTCTTCCTCCTGTCTTGACAAACCATGCCGATATCCCTTCCAATCATAATCGCCCTTTTCTCAGTTAGGACACCTTCTCCTTCAACGTTGTCGCATCCCCTATTCGACACCTCTTCCTCACCGTACTGCGCCCAATGGCTTATGTACATGTCTCAATTTTCTTCATCTCTGCTTATCGTTTTTATGGCCGTAGAATTTCTCTGCCTTCTACTTACCGTTCTTCTCTGTTCTATTTTCTTCAATTTGACGTCGCTGTTTTGATTTTTGCAGGTCGGTTTTGTTGATGGTGGAAGCAAAAAATCATGGATGTCATCGTTGTTCAAGATGTGGTTGTGTTTTCGATTGTGCTTTTGTCTCGAGTTTTTTTTTTCATGAAATCCTCACAACAAACATTCGATTCTAGCAGCGATCATCAATCCATCCTGAGGTAAATGATTTCATTTTTCGACTGAGTCTTCTACGCCTTCTTGCTGTCGGTCTCGCCAGAGAAAAGAGGTGCGTCGGTTCCAAGGGAAGAACAGGAAGTACAGTAAAATAATTCCACCACTCTCTTCTTCGCAAGTTCTCAGATTGTCCGACTCTCTTCTTCCCTATTTTATTTCCTTTGAATTTGTTTAGGTAGGTTGTTTTATAAGTTCAATTCTAGGGTTTTAAGATTTTAGTGGATTTCTGTTTCTTGAATTTTCAGCTATTTTCGTGTGTAGTTGTAATTTCAAGTTGTTTACATGCTAATTTCTTGCATCTTTTTTGTTTTATTTCTCAGGTTTATGAATTATTATGACATATTGGTGTGAAGATAGATCTGCAACTAATAATTCTTTGTAAGTATGACTAAATTTGCATCGTAATATTTTGGGGTTATATTAACCATTGCAACCAATGGGTATAGACTATTGGCCACATGTTTGAATTGTTGCATTCCACAATTAGTTATTGATGCAACTGATGGATACACAGACACAGCCATAAGGCACCATTGTTCACACTATCTGTTAAACCATGCTTCGTTGCAACCACTGCTTTGGGATTATGGATGTTGCAGGAAAACAGGTTTGAGTTCAACAGTTTCTATTGTGTTGCTGATAGAGGTACTTAAGGCACCATATTAGTGTATTAAGGATTAATTTCTTTGTCTCTTTCATAAATGGTTTCATCTCCTGCAACAGAAAATATTCATAATATTGAGATTATGTTACTAACCATTGTTCAACGATGGTTTGATCATATTGGTAATACAATTTTTCATTTTTCTGCTTGGTTTGTAAATGATTAAGTTCCTCTGCTTGGTTGCTTTCAAATATGAGCAAATGATGCAATTGTTCCATCTATGATTAGGGGTTTGATCATAGATCTACAACATACCAATAGTACTACTAAACGCTCTAATCACGAACAATCAATTTGTTTTTCAATTTTGATGATGATTTTGTTCATGTTTGGATGATGACTTCTTAGATTGTTGATTTATCGAATAATTATTCTAAAAGTTTCAGATTTTTGGAGTTCTTAGGGTTCGTTTATTTGATGGGTTCATAAAATACAAGGAAGTTGTACCATCCTTATTTGTACTCATGAGGAATTTTTCAATGCATTCTTTGACTTTTATCCACAATCTAGCATGTCTTTTTTCGTTGGAAGGATTTGAGGAGCCACTATTAGCAAGTCTTCCAAGAATTGTGAGGTATGCATTTTATTTTAATGAAAGGTAATGGATTTTCAGAGCTGTTCATAAAGTGCTTTGTGCTGTTTTTCTTCCCCCTTTGCCACCAAAAACTGCTCAGCAACAGTCGAACAAATGGGGCACTCTTGGCGGAATAAGGAGACATATTTCTGACCAATTTCTAGGGTAAGGGTTTGGATTTTAGTTAATTTATGCTTCATTTAGGTTATATTTGTTATGGATTTTGTGGTTCATTGTCTTGCAAACCCTAGAATTCGACTTGGCTCTTGAATTGAATTCTGGGGTCATGAATTTACTTATGGGTTCTTATTAATTGAGTTATGGATTAATGAGTTCACCTATAGGGTTTTCTTAATTTGATTTGAGTTCCAAGTCATATGGGTTCACATCAATTACTCCAGTTTAATGGGTTTCCTTTTCTATTCAATTATGATATTTGTTAGATTGAATGCGTTAAATAGTCCTCATTTGCAGGTCTATACATGATGTGCATATTATGTTTTTTTTTTCTTCATTCAGATTCCCATTTTAATTTCAATTTGATTTATGCCAGAAATTTTTAACTGCTCACAAAGAACGTGTATTTGGCTTTTGCTCGGTTTGGCAGCTTCAATCCTCGGAGTTTGCACATAATCCATCTTCCGCTTTTACTTAAGTTCAGAGTATCTTGCTTTCACTATCAGTTTGATCATAATTTATTATTTGGATGTGGGTTTCATTTTGGTCAAATAGAAAATTATATTGAGATCCCTCAACAGCTAGAATGACAAATGTTTTTTTTTTCTTTTTTTTTTCCCAAATTAGTGTTCATCTATGTTTTTTAGGTGAGCCTCCAGAATTGAAATAACAGAGAGCTTGCTAAGCGTTGGAGTTGATAAAGCAGAAAGCTTGCAAAGCGGTGGATTTGAAAAAACATAGAGCTTGGTTAGCATTTATGAGTTTTAAATATTGAATTTGATATAATTCCAGCGTTGTAATTAAGGGGAAGTTTGTCGGTTAGTGTTTCTAATTTTTTCTTTTAGTGGTTTTTCTGTTTTGAATGATACCAAGTAAAGCTGCTTCCTATTTTTTCTCTAAATTCTCTATTTAAAACCCAAATTTCCCTTTTTTTACGGATTTTTGGTTTTTCATTTATCTTACAATTTCATATTTACTCTATTTAATTCTTCAATTGAACTATCATTTTGGGACACATGATTCTTGGCTATTGTATAAGATTTAGAGTTTGAGTTTTCAATTATAAATTTGGTTTTCGATTTAGGAATTAGGGTTTCAAATTGATGTATTCTCTCAATGCACAATTTTTCTGGCTGGCTGTTAGAGATTGAGAATACGAAGTGCAATATTTTCTTGCTGTTATTGGCGTAGTGTTGTAACTTCTATTTAACCTTATGTCAAAGTATGCATATTGGGGATAAATATTTTCTTAACTGTGGCAAATTAATATTCCTCTGTTTTTTATTTTGATCAAGTGAATTGGTTTATTTAATCGGAGGAAGATGATGATGAGTAGATGCTTCCTGATTATTCCACTTGATTCATTCATATGAAGATCATATTAGACCGTTGTTAATTGGAGGAAATGTTTTCTACTTATTAAAACATATGAACATTCCAATTGGTCAAAAGTAATACATAGGTTGAAAGTGATGACTAACAAACAAATAGATTGAGACAATAGTTATGCGTATGCGAGAATAGTTAGTCTATTTAAACATCTAATATCTTCAATTTCATTATGCATAGGAACTCAATAAAATGAAATTGTATTCTGATTTTAATGCAGTAAGCAGAGAACAAAAACTAAGAACATAAATGAAACATAACCAAATTCGTCAATATAATGCAATCTCAGACCTAATGAACACCTCATATCTCATATCTTCAATTTTAATGCATGTTGTTGGTATTTTGCAGATTTGATTTTGATTTTGCAAGCTTTGATTTTGTATCTATTGCTTAGGTTTTTTCTGCAACTAAATTTGCTATTAGAGAAAGAACCTTGATCCCAGCCACTACTGATCATTAATCTTAGCCACCGTCGATCATCGCCTTGAACACATGAGTGAGTTGTATTATGGAGATGGATTTGTGGGCTGATCTGTCTCTCTCTTTTGTTGTTTTTATGTCTTCTTTTTATCATGTTCTAGATTTTTTGAGATATGTTTCTCATGCTTCAATTTTTTTTTTCCTTTTTACTATTAAGTTATGGAGATGTAAGTTATTCTATTATGATTTTCCATGGCTTATCTTCATTGATAGTGATTGTTGTTTCAACTGTTCGTCAATTATATGGCTATGGCTATGCTCAGTGTTTAACTATTTTATTAGTTAACTTAAGTTTCATTCAATCCTTTGTCTTATTTTAATGCATGTTGTTGGTATTTTACAGATTTGATTTTGATTTTGCAAGCTTTGATTTTGTATCTATTATTTAGGTTTTTTCTGCAACTAAATTTGCTATTAGAGAAAGAACCTTGATCCCAGCCACCACTAATCATCAATCTTAGCCACCGTCGATCATCGCCTTGAACACATGAGTGAGTTGTATTATGGAGATGGATTTGTTGGATGATCTGTCTCTCTCTTTCGCTGTTTCTATGTCTTCTTTTTATCATGGTCTGAACTTTTTGAGATATGTTTCTCATGCTTCAATTTTTTTTTTCTTTTTACTATTAAGTTATGGAGATGTAAGTTATTCTACTATGATTTTCCATGGCTTATCTTCATTGATAGTGATTGTTATTTCAACTGTTCGTCAATTATATGGCTATGGCTATGCTCAGTGTTTAACTATTTTATTAGTTAACTTAAGTTTCATTCAATCCTTTGTCTTATTTTTCCATTTGGAAGCAATTGTATTTTGTCATTGATGTTTCGTGTTAAATGTGTAGGTGTTTAATGATTATAGTTTTCTTCGTAGAGGTAATTGTAAATAGGGGTAAGGCATTTTAAATGTACTAAAAGCTCAAGATTCTTGATATTGGAACCACGAGGGCAATATAGTTTCAACCATAAACTTTAATAATGTGTATTATTGTTTGATAAAAGTTAATGGATTCTGTGAATTGTTTCTAAATTGTTTTCTGTTATTTTTTTTTTCTTGCAAGGATTCAAGAAGATATTGTGGTATTTTGGGATAATATTGGGGTACGTTTTTGTTTGTGTGGAGAAAATTTAGAGTTATATGTTATAGTGGTACTTCTGAATTATAATGGTTTAGAGTTATATGTTTGTAAAGTCTTTATGATGGTTTTGTTTTCATTCTAATTTCGACTCCTTCCAAGGATTATCTTCAGTCATTACGTAAATAAAAAGATTTTCATAAATCGTTTGACTTTAGATGCTTAGTCATGATTTTTTGTTCGACTTTTGTTGATGGCTTCGTCCGTGTTTGGCTGAACTTATTTCAAATAATCACTCAGCAGCTGTTTTTTGGTCTTACTGTTTGTTTGATGCCGATTTCAAATTGGTATTTTGGTCTCACTGCTTAATCCATTTATTCTCTATGATTTTGCTTACTTGAGAACTCATTTTACCATGTTCAACACCTCATTTTCAGAGACTATGGCTCATATCAATGTTTTATCCGTCTGAAAAAATTGTTAGTTTCTTGCTTCAGTTGAGGATATTGTATAATGTAGTTAAAGTGCACAAGAAAATGTGCTTACTTATTCTTCTTCATATTCATTTACTCTATTCTTTTTGCAAAAAATCCCTGAACAGATATTTAATCATTGGTGGACATTTACGTCTCATCTAAGGTATGGTTCTTCTGATGTTGGAGATTGGGTATCTTCCACACTGAATATTATTCTATCCATAGAGCTTTTGGGTTATTATGGCTTGCTAATTATAACAATGTTCATACCCTTTATTTGTGATGTTCATTATTATATCTACACATAGGAGTAGCAGATTTGATATGAGAATAAGTTTATTGTTCGTTCTATGCCACTGTTATTGGGATTGTTTTATGACACTGATCATGATGCTGGTTTGCTAATTTTTCGTTCGTTGGTATTGGTCGCGTGTTCATGTGCATTTTGTTGGTTAGAGGTGGGATTTGCCTAAGTTTTTCATTGTTGATTTTCTAATAGATTATTCTAGGGATTTTATGTTCTGTTCTTTTCTTTTTCCTGAATTTCACTGCTGTCATTTCAATTTTGAGATACAATTTTGCTTCGTCTTTCACAATCTGTTTTCATTCGACTGTTTTTCATCTTGATTTTAGTATTTTATTTTCCCATATGTTGATTCATGATTAACATTGATTTAGGGCTTTCTTTGTTTTTCTCCCGCAGGTTGTACGACCGAATTGACGTGCTTTTCTAAGCTAATTTTCTTCTCCCACTAGGTTTGTGAATTTTACATTTCCCTCTTTCAACTTTGTTTATCAATTTCTTAACTTCTTTATTTTAATTGACTGTATTGTTTTTGAATTCGTTCATCCTTTTTCCCATCTTTTCTTTTGTTAGATTTTTATTTCCATTTCATTCACTTTTTTTTTTATCTCTGTTATTTGCACGGACCGTGGTGTGATCTCTATGATCTGTGCGATATTCATTGGTCATATTCTCTTTGTTTTCAATCAAATCCCAATTCCAGATTTCTCAAATCAAATTGGCTACGAAAGCTGGTAAGCATAAGAAGAAATATAAATTGTCAATGAGCATATAGAACATTGGAAAAGGTCTGTACATTGGTGGAAGTTCCTATAGCGGCTATTTTACGGACCCTAAAAGGTGCAAGTCATCTATTGTTTATCTCTCTCTCCTCATATGTTTGCTCTCTTTGTTGTCTTCTTTCTGGTTTTAAATTAAGAAACACTGTATAATCCAGGTTGAATGTGGGGCGGCCTTAGAGAATATTACACAAGATGTGAGGAAAGTACTTGAAGAACAGCGTGCTGATGAAAGCTTAAAACTTTCGTAGAAGGCAGTAGACACATTGAGGAAAAAGGTAAACATGTCAAACTGAAGCTCAACGAAATGATATTTGAATAGCTTAAAGGTTAGTTTAGTTTTACACTTTTGTGATGTTAAGACTTACAATTTGATCATAATGTTGAATAGCTTTACCTGATTGTTAATATCTAATTTTGAATTTACAGGATTTAGGTACTATGTTATCTCTACCATTGATTTTAAAAAATTACATTCAACTATTTTGAAAATAATATTTTCTTCAATGCCTGTAAATATATTATTTCTTCCTCTTAATCTTTTATTTACAAATTATGAAATTGTTGTTGATAGTCGTTTGCTCGGTGTTCCTTTTGTGTGTTAATTTTTTGGAATCATTGAGGAAGAAACTATTGATAGTTGAAGATATGTTCGGGTAAACTTTCTTGCAACAAAGTCTTAACTTATAATCAAATCATGCTTATATCTGCATACAAAATTTTTAGGTGACTTCCTTGGTGGGTTTTCAAAATACGAAATTTATTGGGCCCTCAAGTGTTTCATGTGGTTTTTTGGTATCGATTTCAGAACACAGTTGAGAGATTGCAAATATGAATTCTTAGTCTATTGTTAAAAACTACTTGCATAGTCTTTCATATGATTCTTTTATATCAATTTAGCAATACAGTTTAGATCTGGGTTCTATTGTTAGGTAAATCGTGGTTTCTAGGACTCTGTTGGGTTTTCAGTCTATATTTTTTTTACATCGATTGAATAACTCAGCAGTAGAAAGGTCGGCATACTAGAGTTATCAATTGGATTTATTGGTTTACCTCCTGTATATACCTACTGTGAACAAATTTTCGTCATCATGTTTCGAAGTTAGGTTTGTTTTGGGTTGATTGTTTTAACTCATTTCCTCTTATTTTACAAGACAATATTAAATATTCCTCAATGTTATTGTTACGTTTTAAACCAGAGAATTCACTGAATTTTTTTAAATTACTTAATTGTTTTCTATTGAAGAAGATAAAAATATTGTTCCATGATCTGTTCAAGTAATGTGTAATTGTATGCTAAGATAAATGATATTAATGACTATGAAACTTATTCATACCAATTGTTTTTTGGGAGGAGACAATTGAAATATATCGCAACATTGTGCGGGTTCAATAACTAGTTCTATCTATACTAAAAGGCAAGCCGCCTTGTACTGTTCATGGACAGTGCATTTCCTACCATACCCTTTTAGTTTGATATACTTTCTTTGCTATTTGTTTTCTTATACAGTGGAGGGACAAAATTGCCCGAGTTATTTTAGGTTCATCACAATTACGCCTTCGCGATTCCTTCCCCCCTTCGTTTTCTTCTGTTTTCTTCTCTTCTCCCTTCAGCCGTGTCGTCTTCTTCAGCTGGTTCATGAACTTCTTGATGAAGGCATCAACCATTTGATTAATATCTCCTTCTTCATCAGCCGGGTTCATCCTTCCATTAATCATCAGCCATTTGATTAATATCTCCTCCTTCATCTTCCGGGTTCATCCTTCCATTAATCGTCTGTTTTTGTTTCTTCCTATTCTCCACTTCCTTCTGCTTCCTCGCCACACATCCTTTACTTCAATCTCAACTTCACATACTCCTATCCCTTTCTTAGGGAGTGGAATCCCCTCATCTGAGCACCAATTTGCACGGAAGCAGAACAACTACTACAAATTTGCTGTAAGACTTTGTTTCTAAGTTTTTTTTTTAAAAAAAAATTGGGTTTATTTAATTGATGATTAAGTTTGGTTATTTAAAGAAGAAATTTTTGGGTTTTTAGAGTTTAGGGCACTCACCTGTTGAAAAAAAAAAACCCTTCGATCTCCCTTTTACTATTTCATACATTTGCCCCTTATCTTTAATTTCTAATTGTTGGGGTTAATGTTCATGTTCATTATTAAAGGAAGGATCACATTAGTTAACTCAAATCAAATCCAGTATTAATTTATTATTTAATTAATAAGCGTATGAGGAAACCATTCCTCATGAATGTGGGAGTGAATTTGATGATTGATACACAGAGATTGTGGATAAGTATTTAAAAGCTATCCACATCTAAGCTATCGATCATCATCCAAAATACAGAACCAAGTAAAATCGGTCCTAAACTAATCCTACTTACTCAATTTCATCTAGCGAATTAGGATCGGAAGAAGTACCTGGGCTGCTACCATTGTTGCATTGATACATTGATTTTGACTTTTTCCGCTGCAACAATGTCCACCTTTTTTCTTCTTTCAGCATTCTAAGTTTCCTGGGCTCTTATTTTTCTTAGTCCATTTCATGAATTGTTGTCAAAATTACTGATTATCTTTTGGGTTTTGTAAGCCTCAAGTTTTTGCTCCACCATTGGATTCCACCTCCACCTCACCCTCTCTCTTTGACGGCATACTAGGTTTAGATTCTTCCTCTACCTCTTTTTTTTTTCTTTTCTGTTCCTGTTCAGTGTTTTCTTTTTTGGTATACTTTTTGTCTTTAAATATCAGTTTCTGGTATGAAATTCCAGTTGTTATTGTGATTATACTTATCTTTCCACAAACCAGTTGGTAGTACACTACGATTTTGGTTTCTTAGTTGCTTTGTTGACAAGAAGCATTACCTATCTTTGTTTTTATGTTGGCGCTATTCTAATTGTCTATATGGATGAATATGTTTTAGACAATGATCAAGATTACCATTTTCCGGCTAGGAAAGTTTCTAGAATTTCATATATGAATAATTCTGAAATCACTGGATTGTCTTCGAATGTTTGTCCATTTGGTCAAATATCATCTTTTGAACATGGTAATAGCTCAATGTCTTCATGTGCTGAGCAATTTTGTATTGAAAATGTTATTACTGCTAGCCATGTTGTAGAAGATTCTATGGTTAATTTCAATAATGCTAGTGACACTTCTGATGATAGACAAAAGTGTTTGTTCAATGATTATGATACATTTGTCAATCCTGTTAACATAGATTTAAATAGCAGTGAGCATATTAATCATGAATTTTTGCATAAGGGCCAAGCTTCTTTCCAGCGGAACAGACACAGTATAGGAATTTGTAGAGACTATGTGGATCTAGGAAATAAGGATTATAAGTGCACCCATTGTGGTGCATTGTTTTGGTTAAACAAATCCATTAAACAACGTTCAAAAAATTCTCAGCCATTTTTTATCCTTTGTTGTCAACAAGGGAAAATCAAATTTCCACTTTCACAACCTGCACCTAATTTTTTAGACTATTTGCTAGACCCAAATGCAGGTAGAAAAAGTACGTTATTTAGACATAATATTAGAGCTTATAATTCCATGTTCACATTCACTTCGATGGGAGCGAAAATTGATAATTTGATCAATAATGGAACTAGCCCTTATGTTTTCAAAGTTAGTGGTCAAGTTTGTCATTTAATGGGGTTTTTGTTACCACCAGATGGTGAATGTCCAAAATTTGCTCAACTTTATGTCTATGATACTGCTAACAAAGTTAACAACCGTCTTGGAGCTTTTTCTTCTAATGAAAGCAATCAAAAGCTTGATCCATCTGTTGTAGAAGGTTTGATTAAAATGTTTGATACTTCACGTGAATTAGCTAAGGCTTTTCGCTCAATGAGAGACAACTTTCAAAATAATGAACTTCTCTCTTTAAAAATGACATTGCTAGATAGATTAGAAAATGATAGTAGCCAGTATGTAGAACCAACCTGTGATGAGATAACAGGTTTAATAGTTGGTGACATAGGTCTTTTTGATACCAATCGGGATATCATCATTGAATTAAAGGCTGGTGGGTTAAAGCGTGTTACAAAATTGCATGCAAAATTCATGGCTTTACAATATCCTATCCTTTTCTCATATGGGGAGGATGGATACACACCTGATCTGAAATGGAATATTGGTTTTCATAGCAAAAAAGGTAGTAGAAAAAGAGTATCTATGAGAGCTTTCTTAGCTTATCAAATGCAAGAAAGGAAGCCTCATTTAGCTACTTGAGGAAGATAGGTTGGATTATATTAGGAAAAATAAAAAAAACTTGAGAAGTGAAATTTACAAAGGCATATATGATGTAATGTTAAGAGGAGATAATGATGGCAACACCATTGGTCAAAAGTAATACTCCCTTCTTCATTTACTGGTAGTCCTACATATGATTAACAATTATCAAGATGCTATGGCTATTTGTAGAGAATATGGAAATCCTGATTTGTTTATAACATTCACATGCAATGTTAAATGGCCTGAGATAATTAGGGAATTAAAAAAAACGGGTTACAAACCTAAGGATAGACCAGATATAATTGCAAGAATTTTCAAAATGAAACTAGATGATATGATTAGCTTCATAAAGTCTGAGATACCTTTTGGAGAAATTGAAGCAGGTCAGTCTCGAAAACTGGTTACCCCTTTTTTTTTTACAATTTTTACATTTGCTTCTTTATCCAAACTTACTTGATTTTTTCCTCTCTGTTTGTATTTTGTTGCAAATAGATGTTTGTACAATTGAATTTCAGAAAAGAGGTTTGCCTCATTCACATATGCTTTTTTGGATGAAAACAAGTTATAAGTGTTATGCTGCCTTAGACATAGACTCTATTATTTCAGCTGAGTTGCCAGATAAATCCATTCATCCACGACTTTATCAAGTTGTTGAACAATTCATGATTCATGGTCCCTATGGTCATGCTAACCCAAACTCACCTTGCATGTGAAATGGCAAGTGTTCCAAAAGTTTCCCCAAAATGTACAAGTCTGAAACAGTTTTTGAAACAAATGGCTTTCCAATTTATAAACGACGTGATGATGCAACAAAATTTGTTGTAAAAAATGGAATTAAAATTGATAATCGTTTTGTTGTTCCATATAATTCAGAATTGCTTTTAAGGTACAATGCACACATAAATGTTGAGTCCTGTTGTCAATCTATGCTTATAAAGTATCTTTTTAAGTATGTCAATAAGGGAACTGATAAAGCAAGAGCGGTTTTTCAAGAGAAATCAAACGATGAGATTTTGATGTATCTTAATTGTAGATATATAGCACCTCTAGAAGTTGTTTGGAGACTTTTTGAATATCCTATTCATTTTAGAAATCTTTCAATAGGGCGATTAGCTATGCATTTACCTTTAGAACAAAACATTGTTTTCAATGGTAATCAACCAATTCAATCAATTGTTAATCAAAGAGGTTCTGATCATACAATGTTAACAGCTTGGTTTCAAGCAAACAAGGCTTTTCCTCAAGCACATTGTCAGGACCCGAACCTCCTCGGTCAAGACCCGACTCATCTAACACCATATTGTCTGGTTTGGGCCTCGCCCTCACGGTGGAACTTCCCAGGGGGGGCACCCATCATGGAATTGCACCAGCCTTGTCAGGGCCCGTCCTAATCCCTCCGGGATTAATGCGGGACGACCCTGATCCCGTCTGACACGGAGTGTCAGACAAGGGAAATTTCTGACCTTAGCCCTCTCGGGCCATCAAAGTACGCCAAGATCCGGAGAAGGTATGTGATATCTCGGTCTCTGCTACAGTCCACATCCGTTGTCAACCTGAAGGGCAGTCAAAACATTAAAAGCTGTGAGTGGACAAAACAAAGAGTTCACAAAATCAGTTTATCAAGACATTTGTACCCTTCACTAAAAAGCATGCATGCATTCGAAAACCGTTTATCAAGAAGAATCACATGTGGGAACTAAGCCCAAAACCATAACTGAAAAAATCATAAAGAATCAACCATACGGGCCACTGCCCCAATCCATGTGGGACTCAGCCCAAAACCATAATGCAACCAACCATACGGGCCACTGCCCAAATCCATGTATACATCACATATCATATATCATATTTCATATATATACATATAATTCACACAACCAATCCTGTCACGGTTTCCAAAGCTACGCGCGTGCCACCCGTGGTCTCAAGCCCAAGTCTCTCAGGGTCCAAGGTCAAGGTCTGTAGACCAATGACCCTCCCTGAGGTTATAATACAAGCTTTTCTGAGAGTAAGGAATCCAAATGGGGCGACTCCACTCAGTCAGTGCTCCGTGACTACTCCGGGGTCCACCTAGGCCAACGACCCTCCCCGGAGGAGATAATACAAGTAAATGAAGGTATATGAATATATATATATATATATATGTATAACATAAACATTTACGCCTGGTCCCCATGAACCGTAATGTATCATAAAATCCTTTCAAAGGTTCACGTCGGTTCCCATAAACAGTCATGAACATGAAAATCCATTTAGGGTCCCCGACCCGAAATCATCAATGTAAAGTAACACGGTTTCGTGACCGAACATATTACTCAACTGGGCATCGTGCCCGATATCTCAGGGCCAGTCACGACTCCGATCGTAGTGATGTGTGCAACCAACCATTCAAGACTGCCCTCAATCCTGGTATGTCGTCGTGAACGTATCAACCGACGTGACCACCGCTAGATCATGGTGCACCCATCACCGCTAGATGATTTCACATGTTGAAGACATCCCAAAATTGTCCCTCACGCGCTCAAGGAAGTCCCTGTGCGTGAGCCCACGCGCCCGGAACTATTCATCTTCTTCCTCACGACTGAACCAGGTTCACTAGTTCTGAACCGGTCGAACCGGTTTGGACCGGTTCAATGTCCAAATTCAACCATTTTTGGTCCATTTCATCCTTTTTTTCATTTCTAAAGTTTCCTAACCTCATTTCCTATCTTTTTTACTACTAAAAACATAATAAAAACTGCGAAAACCATACCTCCAAGCTTGAACATGGCGGCGGTGTCAGGGCCCATGACAGGACCCATCCCAATCCCCCCGGGATTAACGAGGGATGACCCTGCTCCCGTCTGACACGAAGTGTCAGACAAGGGATATTTTCGTCCTTTGCCCTCCCGGGCTATCAGAGTACGCCAGGATCCGGAGGAGGCATGTGATATCTCGATCTCTGCTACAGTCCACATCCGATGTCAACCTGAAGGGCAGTCAAAACATTAAAAACTGTGAGTGGACAAAACAAAGAGTTTATAAAAACATTTAATAAAGAAGACATTTGTACCCTCCACTAAAAAGCATGCATGTATTCGAAAACCATTTATCTAAAACAACCATATGTGGGACTAAGCCCAAAGCAGATATAAACTAAGGTCGAAAGGACCACAATAAAAACGACCATACGGGCCACTGCCCAAATCCATAAAGGACTCGGCCCCAAACCATAAAGAAACCAAGTACACGAGCCACTACTCAAATCCTGTGCACACCTGTACACACCACATATCATATATCACATATCCATCACATACATATATATAAGTCACACAACCAATCCTGTCACGGTATCCAAAGCTACGCGCGCGCTACCCGGGTCTCAATCCGAGTCATCTCAAAGTCAAGATCAATGTCCGTAGACCACTGACCCTACCCGAGGTAATAGTAATCATAGCCTTCCTGAGAGTAAGGAACCCAACTGGGGGGTGACTCCACTCAGTCGGTGCTCCGTGATTACTCCGGGGTCCACCCAGGCCAACGACCCTCCCCGGAGGAGATAGTAGAACATGTAAAGGAAGGTAGACGAACATATATATACATAACATAAACATTCATGACCGGTTCCCCTGAACCGTCATGAATCCATAATATCCATAATCAGGTAACATGCCGGTTCCCATAAACCGTCATGTACCGTAATAACATAACAAGGGTTCATGTCGGTTCCCATAAACCGTCATGAACCATGATACCATAACAAGGGTTCATGCCGGTTCCCATAAACCGTCATGAACCTGGGAATCCATTTAAGGTTCCCCGACCTGAAATCAAAACCGTAAAGTGACTGGGTCTCGTACCCGAACATAGGACACCAACTGGGCACCGTGCCCGGAATCTGAGGTCATATTCCCGAGACAAAACCAAATGGGTCTCATACCCGAGTTTATCATTTTGAAATCCAAATTCAGTTCATTTAAATCAATAAAGAAATACAGACCCGTATAAGCACCGTATAAGGCCGAAACCTCGAAATACGTGCTTATACGTAACCACATACAAATGCACCCATGGCATCATCAAACAAGTAATAAAACATATAATAAACATTTATGCATGCACCAATTTAGAAAACAAGGTCCACTCACAGACCGTCCGAGCTGCCGCCTCGATTTGCGTGCCATACGGCTCCCCGAGCTGATCACCGTCACCGGAACTCTCAAACCTGTCCAAATCGTAATAGAAGGTTACTAACTACTTAATTAACCTCCTACCAAAGCCCCGTAATTTTTCCGTATTTTTAACTATTTTTAATCCCGAACCTAAACCTTCCGATGCCCCGAAACATATCGAGACGGTGTCCGATCGACACGAAACCAGTCCCAAAATGTTCGTTACATCGAATAGATGATTTCACATGTTGGAACCTTCCTCAAATTCCTCCCCACGCGCCCACACGCGCCACTTGAAGTGGCTGCGCGTGGGAGCCACGCGCCGCTACAGTGCATCCCCTTTCTTCGATCAAACCGGTCCGAACCGACCGGTCCGGTCCGACCCCTGCAACTGGACCGGCGTAACCGGTCCAGGCCTCCTTCTCCCTCATTTTCGGTCCGATTTCTTCCATTCCAATCCCTAAATTCCTATTTTCTCATTTCCAATCTAGCCTAATCAAGAAACCTAGGAAAAACTACCCGAAACCCCTTGGTTCGAAATGGACCTCACGGTCCCATTTTTCCGATCGGTCCCCCACGGCTTCTCAGCCGTTAACCCTCACCAAAACCGTCCTAAAACCTTCCTAGCATCCTAATAATCATTCCCTAATCATTTAAAACCAACCATAAAGCTCACATCGAAAAATGAGGAAAAACGACTTACCGGGTACCCGATCGGGTTTTGGGCTCCCGCCACCGCCCACGGCGGTTCCAGCCACCAGCTGCCGTCCTAGTCCTCCTCTCTCACTCTCCTGGTTCCTCAGATCATAAGGGATGAAGGTTTTGGGATTTTGGGTGAAAAGGGATCGGGTAATGGATGGAGGAAAAATGGAAAATGGATGCACGGTTGAATGGGTTTGGTGCATGAGTGGGTGAGGTTGGCCAGTGGATGGGTGACAAGTGTCACTCATCCATTGGTTGCTGAAAAGTAACTGGACTCACTAAAGACAAACTGCACTTTTTGTCTCGTAAAACGTGCCATCGTGAATAGTAACCGGGAACTTCCGTGAACCGTAACTTCGCCGTCGAACGTCCGAATTCGACGTGCCGCCTGTCTACGGATTCGTATCGTCCTTATCTACATAACGGTCTTCGGCCCTCGGCCATCGGACCTCCTGGTCAAAAAGTCAACTTTTGACCTACTATTCACCCAAATTACCAAAATGCCCCTAAACTTCTGAACGTCATAACTTCCTCCTCGAACGTCGGAATTGAACGTGCCACCTGTCTATGAACTCGTGACGTCACAAACTACGTCACGGTCATCGGTCCAAGTCCATTTGACCGCCCGATTGAAAAGTCAACGTTTTGCCACCATCAGGGGCAAAACGGTCATTTCGCACCGTTCGTCCGATTTAGCCTAACTAATCACCGATTAACCTCACTAATCGTGATTAGTCACTAATCTAATCATGGAATTTGGGACGGGTCGTTACAGCCCACCCCTAATCCCCTAGGATTAGGGACTAAACCCTGCTCCCGTCTGACAACCCAAAAACGAAATACTGAAACAACCTCTCGAAAACCACAAATTACACTGCCAGACGCAGGAGAATTTTAAACACCCCAGAGTCAGTAATTATACAGAGCATAATACTAAACAAAGAAAAACAAAAACCGATACACCGAGTACACGCACAACGGAAAGTCGGAAACACTCCGGAAAAACTCTCGAGTACTCTATGCCTCCGACGCTGCCTCAACGTCAACCCCCGCGCTAGCTCCACGACCTGGAGGGCAGTTAAAAACCAGAAAAGTGTGAGTGGACCATAACGTATAAAAGTTTCAAAAACCATTTCTTAAACAAACCAGGGTTTGGCCCTCCGTTTTGAAAACATGCATGCACAACCCATTTATTAAACACAGCCAGAAACCACATGGTAATCATCATAAAAACATTTATAATTCACAAAATAAGCATCATGAAAACAGTATGATAAAACATAAATCCAAGTCATCATTATCTGATCAAACCCGCTGGACCTATCCGAGTCTTTAAACTCCCGAGTCTTTAAACTCAATCCAGGCCTCAATAATCCGAGTCTTTAAACTCCGAGTCTTTAAACTCAACAGGCCTACGGGGGAAATATCAATATATCCGAGTCTTTAAACTCCCGAGTCTTTAAACTCAATCCGGGTCTTTAAACCCAATCTAGGCCCGTCCCCCGTCAAACACAATATCTGGGTCTTTAAACCCATTAACCAGATCCAGCAAATCCAATCAAAACCATTTGAAAACCACTTCTAAATCCGTATCCAAAATTCGAATACGAAATCACTGGCCCGAAGCCCTTCCGGCATCCAGAACCGTCATTCCGAACCCAAATCCGGAAATCAACTTTTCAACTTTAAAACCAAATTCCGCTTTTCGAAATCCGATTCTAAAACCGAAAACCCTTGATCATCGAAATCATGTTCCAAAATCCCTTTATAATCAGTGAAAACCATTTATTGTTTGAAATCCCAAATGTAATATTAGTGACTAATCACGATTAGTGAGGCTAATCCGTGATTAGTAGAGCGAAATCGGACGAACGGTGCGAAATGACCGTTTTGCCCCTGATGGTGGCAAAACGTTGACTTTTTAATCGGGCAGTCAAATGGACTTTGACTGATGATCGTGACGTAGTTCGTGACGTCACGAGTTCATAGACAGGTGGCACGTTCAATTCCGACGATCGAGGAAGAAGTTATGACGTTCGGAAGTTTAGGGGCATTTTGGTAATTTGGGTGAATAGGAGGTTAAAAGTTGACTTTTTGACCGGGAGGTCCGATGGCCGAGGGCCAAAGACCGTTACGTAGATAAGGACGATACGAATCCGTAGACAGGCGGCACGTCGAATTCGGACGTTCGACGGCGAAGTTACGGTTCACGGAAGTTCCCAGTTACTATTCACGACGGCACGTTTTACGAGACAAAAAGTGCAGTTTGTCTTTAGTGGGACCAGTTGCTTTTTAGCAACCAATGGATGAGTGACAAGTGTCACTCATCCACTGGACAACACATTACATACATGCACTTCACCGTGCATTTTCATTTTCTTCGTTCAAACACAACCCACCCGATCTCACCGTTTTCTCTCATTCCCGTGCAACCCAAACCCAGCCAACCATCACCCGTGACCAGGCAGAGGACCAGGGAGATCGAGGGAGCCGAGGTGGCCGGCTTGGAGGCCTGAACCGCATCCCACGGCGGCGAGAGGAGGAGAAACCCGAACGGGTACCCGGTTAGCCCATTTTGATCCATTTTTCCATTTTCGTTGTTATGGTTAGTTTTTAATAGTTTTAATGAGTCCATTAGGTTGCTAGAGACATTTTAGGAAGGTTTTGGTGGTGGTTGACGGCCGAGAAGCCGTGTAGACTGATCGGGAAAAATTGAACCGTGAGGTTCAAATTGGACCGGTCAGATTTCGTAGGTTTTAGGTTGTTTAGTTAATTAGGATTGATAGGAAATGAAGAAATAGGAATTTAGGAGTTGGAATGGAAGCAAACGGACCGAAAATGAGGGAGAAGGAGACCTGAATCGGTTACGCCGGTCCAAGTTGCAGGAAAAATAGGACCGGACCGGTTCGGACCGGTCTGACCGATGTAGGGGATGACTGATGACATCATCCTGATGACGTCATCATGTCAGGGATGACGTCATCATGTCAGATCTGACAATGTCAGACAGTGGGCCAATGGGAGCGTGACACGTGTCACTGTCAGGGGCTGTCAGTGATGACATCAGCGATGACGTCAGCAGGTACTGTAGCAGGCGCGTGAAGCCCACGCGCAGCCACTTCAGGCGGCGCGTGAGGGCGCGTGGCAGGGAATTTGGGAAAGTGTTCAACATACGAAATCATCTATTCGATGTAACGAACATTTTGAGACTGGTTTCGTGTCGATCGGACACCGTCTCGATATGTTTCGGGGCATCGGAAGGTTTAGGTTCGGTTTTAAAAATAGTTAAAAATACGGAAAAATTATGGGGCTTCGGTAGGAGGTTAATTAAGTAGTTAGTAACCTTCTATTACGATTTGGACAGGTTTGGGAGTCCCGGTGACGGTGATCGGCTCGGGGAGCCGTATGGCATGCAAATCGAGGCGGCAGCTCGGACGGTCTGTGAGTGGACCTTGTTTTCTAAATTGGTGCATGCATAAATGTTTATTATATGTTTTATTACTTGTTTGATGATGCCATGGGTGCATTTGTATGTGGTTACGTATAAGCATGTATTTCGAGGTTTCGGCCTTATACGGTGCTTATATGGGTCTGTATTTCTGTATTGACTTAATGAACTGGATTTGGATTTCAAAATGATAAACTCGGGTATGAGACCCATTTGGTTTTGTCTCGGGCATATGACCTCAGATATCGGGCACGGTGTCCAACTGATGTCCTATGTTCGGGTACGAGACCCAGTCACTTTACGGTTTTGATTTCAGGTCAGGAAACCTTAAATGGATTCCCAGGTTCATGACGGTTTATGGGAACCGGCATGAACCCTTGTTATGGTATCATGGTTCATGACGATTTATGGGAACCGGCATGAACTCTTGTTGCTTATTACGGTACATGACGGTTTATGGGAACTGGCATGTTACCTGGTTATGTTATTACAGTACATAACGGTTTATGGGAACCGGCATGTTACCTGATTATGGATATCATGGATCATGACGGTTTAGGGGAACCGGTCATGAATGTTTATGTTATGTATATATATGTTCGTCTACCTTCCTTTACTTCTATTATCTCCTCCGGGGAGGGTCGTTGGCCTGGGTGGACCCCGGAGTAGTCACGGAGCACCGACTGAGTGGAGTCACCCCCTAGTTGGGTTCCTTACTCTCAGGAAGGCTATGGTTACTATTACCTCGGGTAGGGTCAGTGGGCTGCGGACATTGACCTTGACTTTGAGATGACTCGGATTGAGACCCGGGTAGCGCGCGCATGGCTTTGGATACCGTGACAGGATTGGTTGTGTGACTTATATATATGTATGTGATGGATATATGATATATGATATGTGGTGTGTACAGGTGTGCACAAGATTTGGGCAGTGGCCCTTATGGTCGTTTTTATTGTGGTCCTTTCAACCTTAGTTTATATCTGCTTTGGGCTTAGTCCCACATATGGTTGTTTTGGATAAATGGTTTTCGAATGCATGCATGCTTTTTAGTGGAGGGTACAAATGTCTTCCTTATTAAATGTTTTTATAAACTCTTTGTTTTGTCCACTCACAGTTTTAATGTTTTGACTGCCCTTCAGGTTGACATCGGATGTGGACTGTAGCAGAGACCGAGATATCACATGCCTCCTCCGGATCCTGGCGTACTCTGATAGCCCGGAAGGGCAAAGGTAGGCAATATCCCTTGTCTGACACTTCGTGTCAGACGGGAGCAGGGTCATCCCGCACTAATCCCGGGGGGATTGGGATGGGTCCTGTCAACGTGGTATCAGAGCGGGGTTGTCTCTATTCGAGCAACCGTGTAGCTCTTGGAGTATGTACGCAGGTCGAGGATGTGATATCTCAAGGGGCTGCAGTTCGTGGTCAACCTGATTGTTGGGGTGCCGGTGCGATAGTTAGTAGGATTGGCATGCCTTGGTTCGACATTTGAGGCCGGGGTTGCCATGGTTCTGTCAGGGTTGGCAGTGTGGAACCCTACGGAAGGCTTAACGTAGTATTACGTTAGAGTTTTGGATCGTGAGACGGTTAGTTGGGATCGTCTTCACGATGTCGTAGGATCGATTCCGACGACTGGTTAGGAGTTGTGACCATTAGATGGTCAGATTATGTTGAGTTAAATGGATTTACTGCAGTTGGCAGTTAGCAACCGGATTCGAGGAATCCGAGTTGGATTGTTGGTAGGATTGGATTGACGTTTTTACGATGTCGGACCGCAGGGTCGGTCAGATTGTTGATTTTACTGCTTTTCGCAGTTGGGTTCTGGGGAACTCTAGGTGTGATCGTGGAACCCTACCGTATGTGTATGGTTCAGAAATGTGAGTTGACGAGTGGTTTGACTTGGACGACTATTCGGATTTGGATTCGTTAGTCGGTCTAGTCATGTCAGCTTGTGTGGGGGCTGCACTTCGCAGTCGAGGTTGTACTTATCGGTTAAGGACCTGGTAGAGGACATTGGGTTAGTCGAGTTGCGACTGGTTAGAGTTCGGTTGGACAAGTTATCAGGGTTGGTACTTGTCGATGGAATCCCTGAGTGGGATACAGAGTAGTTAGTACAGGCGATCGATTCCGTTGGATACGGAGTCTGGATATAGCGATGTCTGGTAGTTAGGTCTGCACGAGTGTGGGGCAGGCGCTACTACCGAGAGTGGTTATAGTTACGATTGTTGGGGATGGGGGACGTTCGGGGAACGTTTTCCTTTTCTCGCATGAGTTGTCAGGATGACTGTACTCATAATTGTTAGGTACGAGGGAGACTGAGTTTCTCCAATATGAGTTGAGGTACGGGATCGTCGTTCGGTATGAGCGAAGATCCAGGGTGGTCAGTTTTGCACACGGTGTGCTAGCGTCAGTACTGATGCTAGTGAGGATGCTTGTGTGCTGATGCTGACAGGTGATAGTGATGGTGCTGGTACTAGTGCTAGTGCTAGTGCTGGTGTCGGTGCCGGTGATTGCGACGACGATGAATTACGTATTGGGGTGTGACTCCGTCGAGATGGGCATATGTTCGGTATCTGTGGTTCGGGAGTGGATCACGGATAGTTAGGGTACACGTGGTTGATGTCCGGGTATGTTGTTTCCAATCTGGTTGGAACTTCGAAATCGCGAGAGGTTGCGATTGAGGTGACGAGAGGAATGCGGGTTTTCCGCATTGGTATTGGGTATGTCGAAGTCGTTTGGGTGACTTTTCGGATTCTACCATGATTGATGATGGTAGATGACGTTGATGATATAGATGTTGTTGGTTGCCACTAGTACACTGATTTGTGTATTGGTTGGTGGACCCGGGATTTGTTCTGAATCATCAGGAGGAGATGAGTATATCGAAGTTAGGTGACTGAGATTCCTCATTTTTTTTACTTGGTGGCAGACTATGTTAGGTTACATGACGTGGTGAGTGCAGCGAGTGTTGTTTGCATTCACGTAGGATGGATTATTCGATCATTCTTGGTTTTCCGCAGTGGAATGCCAAGGATCGATACGAGGTGATTGGGGAGGACCCACAGTCTCGATCGTGACGTCTATAGTCGTTTGACGTAGTGTTGGATCTGGATCATGATTTGGATATCCAGATAGGTGGAGAGTTATTACTCTTACTTGGATGTTGAGTGGAGCATGTTGGGACTGAACTTCTTTTCGAGGTAAATCCCATATGGCTTACTACTCGCCTGAGTAGTTGTCCGATGAGTAGGTGTCTGACGAGGTCGGATTTTGTCTGACCTAGTGTTGTGTTGATGTTGGGATTGACTTCCCTATGAAGTCAATCGATCGTATTGTGGTAATCGGTTGAGCGAGTAACCGATAGGTTTGGTTTTGGTATGTCTCGGTAGACGTGAACGATATTTCAGGTTTCGGAATCAGATTTCTAGATGACGATTTAGGATTTGATTTTGGAACTTGAAAGAGGATTTCTGGAGTTGGGGTTTGGAATCGGATTCTGGGTGACGATTCAGGATTTGATTCTAAAGCTTGACTGTGGATTTTCTTTTATGGATTTGGGTTCGGAATAGTTATTCCAAATGCTAGCTTACGGAATAATGATTTTGGATTCGAATTTGGACATGATTATGGATATGATTTCTGGATTTGGATTTGGGATTTCATACGAAATTGCGGATTCAGATTCGGATTTGGAAATAGATGATGGGTTGGAGTTTTGATTTGTCTAATACTGGATTGGACAAATGAACTCCATAATTGAAACGTGTTTGACTACGACCTAGGTGGTCTGGTTATTGTTGTGGTATGTCGCTGGGTAGATGTACGTACTTTGTACGTTGTTCAAGGTACGATACTAGGCAGACTTGTCGTGCCTGGTGACGATATATAGGAGATACCGGTGGTGCGTTGGAGAACGTATTGGTAGTCGGATTGGTTCTGATACCATCGGATTAGTTGAGGTCGTGGACTGGACATTGGATACTGTGCATTGGGTCATAGTAGTTCTGATGGGCTTGGTTACACACAGGTCGAGTGTGTTGTTAGTATGCATATACTCCGGTTGAGTGAGTTGGTGGTTAGTATAACCACAAGGGAGTATAGTGTTAGTTTTCGACTGACGACTGTCAAGTGGTGACGGTCTGTCGGAGGTGTCAGCGTGGATCGTTGAGTGAGGTCTGATGACTCCCAGTGGGAGCAGACGTCAGGATATCTTAGTGATTGAGTAAGGAACCGTAGAGTTGTTTATGTCAGCGAAACGGTAGATTTGACAAGTAGTGTCAATTCAGAACGCATGACTACTGTCATTCGACGTGGTCGAACGTAGTCGATACGATATGGATGTTAGCGGTACGTCTGGCTGCAGACGAGTAAGTATTGTTCTGGTTAGTGGGTGTACTAGCGTACACGCGTTGCGTGGTAGGTCGAATTATTTCCACGAGGTGGAGGTTGTGGAATCAGGATAGTGGAGTTTCGAGAACGGAACTAATTAAGGAGGGAAGAACGGTTAGATTAGATCGGTTGGAATTTCGGGGACGAAATTAATTAAGGAGGGAAGGTTGTAACGACCCGTCCCAAATTCCTAGATTAGATTAGTGACTAATCACGATTAGTGAGGCTAATCCGTGATTAGTAGAGCGAAATCGGACGAACGGTGCGAAATGACCGTTTTGCCCCTGATGGTGGCAAAACGTTGACTTTTTAATCGGGCAATCAAATGGACTTTGACTGATGACCGTGACGTAGTTCGTGACGTCACGAGTTCATAGACAGGTGGCACGTTCAATTCCAACGTTCGAGGAAGAAGTTATGACGTTCGGAAGTTTAGGGGCATTTTGGTAATTTGGGTGAATAGGAGGTCAAAAGTTGACTTTTTGACCGGGAGGTCCGATGGCCGAGGGCCAAAGACCGTTACGTAGATAAGGACGATACGAATCCGTAGATAGGCGGCACGTCGAATTCGGACGTTCGACGACGAAGTTACGGTTCACGGAAGTTCCCGATTACTATTCACGACGGCACGTTTTACGAGACAAAAAGTGCAGTTTGTCTTTAGTGGGACCAGTTGCTTTTTAGCAACCAATGGATGAGTGACAAGTGTCACTCATCCACTGGACAACACATTACATACATGCACTTCACCGTGCATTTTCATTTTCTTCGTTCAAACACAACCCACCCGATCTCACCATTTTCTCTCATTCCCGTGCAACCCAAACCCAGCCAACCATCACCCGT
Source organism: Prinsepia uniflora (assembly GCA_032719365.1). Lineage (NCBI taxonomy): Eukaryota > Viridiplantae > Streptophyta > Magnoliopsida > Rosales > Rosaceae > Prinsepia > Prinsepia uniflora. The sequence goes on along the minus strand of CM064868.1, from coordinate 15,638,744 downwards.
GACCAGGCAGAGGACCAGGGAGATCGAGGGAGCCGAGGTGGCCGGCTTGGAGGCCTGAACCGCCGCCCACGGCGGCGAGAGGAGGAGAAACCCGAACGGGTACCCGGTTAGCCCATTTTGATCCATTTTTCCATTTTCGTTGTTATGGTTAGTTTTTAATGGTTTTAATGAGTCCATTAGGTTGCTAGGGACATTTTAGGAAGGTTTTGGTGGTGGTTGACGGCCGAGAAGCCATGTAGACTGATCGGGAAAAATTGAACCGTGAGGTTCAAATTGGACCGGTCGGATTTCGTAGGTTTTAGGTTGTTTAGTTAATTAGGATTGATAGGAAATGAAGAAATAGGAATTTAGGAGTTGGAATGGAAGCAAACGGACCGAAAATGAGGGAGAAGGAGACCTGGACTGGTTACGCCGGTCCAAGTTGCAGGAAAAACCGGACCGGACCGGTTCGGACCGGTCCGACCGATGTAGGGGATGACTGATGACGTCATCCTGATGACGTCATCATGTCAGGGATGACGTCATCATGTCAGATCTGACAATGTCAGACTGACATGTCAGACAGTGGGCCAATGGGAGCGTGACACGTGTCACTGTTAGGGGCTGTCAGTGATGACGTCAGCGATGACGTCAGCAGGTACTGTAGCAGGCGCGTGAAGCCCACGCGCAGCCACTTCAGGCGGCGCGTGAGGGCGCGTGGCAGGGAATTTGGGAAAGTGTTCAACATACGAAATCATCTATTCGATGTAACGAACATTTTGAGACTGGTTTCGTGTCGATCGGACACCGTCTCGATATGTTTTGGGGTATCGGAAGGTTTAGGTTCGGTTTTAAAAATAGTTAAAAATACGGAAAAATTACGGGGCTTCGGTAGGAGGTTAATTAAGTAGTTAGTAACCTTCTATTACGATTTGGACAGGTTTGGGAGTCCCGGTGACAGTGATCGGCTCGGGGAGCCGTATGGCACGCAAATCGAGGCGGCAGCTCGGACGGTCTGTGAGTGGACCTTGTTTTCTAAATTGGTGCATGCATAAATGTTTATTATATGTTTTATTACTTGTTTGATGATGCCATGGGTGCATTTGTATGTGGTTACGTATAAGCATGTATTTCGAGGTTTCGGCCTTATACGGTGCTTATACGGGTCTGTATTTCTGTTTTGACTTAATGAACTGGATTTGGATTTCAAAATGATAAACTCGGGTATGAGACCCATTTGGTTTTGTCTCGGGCATATGACCTCAGATATCGGGCACGGTGTCCAACTGATGTCCTATGTTCGGGTACGAGATGTCAGGACCCACCCCGGTTTCACCACGAAACCCGAGGTAAATCCCGCTCCCGTCTGACTCCTCAACACAAAACTCAAGTAAAACTCACTCAAAACCAGTCAAACGCAGGAGTAATTAGACACAGTGTCCCGAAGGTAGCATTTACAGAACATAGTACGAACATACAAAGAAAATAAAACCGATAACTACACACACACGGAAGCCTTTAATCTATTCTGGGAACTCTCACGTCGCTTCTATGCCTCAGACTCTGCCTCGACGTCAAGACCCCGCGCTAGCTCCACAACCTGGAGGGCAATTTAAAACAGAAAATGTGAGTGGACCAAAAGGTACAAAAGTTCAAAAACCATTTTATAAGAAAACCGAGTTAAACCCTCCGTTTTGAAACCACATGCATAACCCATAGTTCTGAACACAGTTATAAATCAATTATCATAAAACATCATAAGAAACAGAAACACTATAAACTACCATAAGAAACCATAACATGAGTATCAGAAACCGTATCAAAACCATAAACACCAAATCATCATTTTCCCGATCAAACCTGCTGGACCTATCCGAGTCTTTAAACTCCCGAGTCTTTAAACTCAATCCAGAACCGTCTTTTTCTCGAAAAACGTGCAAACACACAAAATCATCACTTCATATTCAATAAACATAGATTCATAAGTAAAACCATAAAATACGTATATAAAAACAGTTATGCATGCTCGAGTTTAAGGAAAGGGTCCACTCACAGTACTGAGCCCTACTCGCGTCCCGAACGTCCAGCCCGATCCTCGGCTTCCTCGGGAAATCCCGATCCTGTCAAACACCGTCAAATTACGTTACTAGTACGTCTACGAAGGTTCACCTAAATTCCCTCAAAATTCCCCGAATCCTGAACGTAAGAACCCGGGACCCTAAACTTTCACCCTCGCGGAACTCAACTCAAACGACTTCCGATTGACTCGAAACCAATTCCATTGAACTCACAACAACTCCTAGACCAAAAACGATGTTGACCGTTTCTCCCAGAACCGCCGCACGCGCCTCCACGCGTCGCCCAAAATGGCTGCGCGTGGCCCCACGCGCCAGCTACAGTGCACCTTCAACCTCACGTCGACCCGGTTCAACACAGTAGGCTACAGCTTGAACCGGCGTCGACGGTTCTCCGCCGTGCCTGCACTAAAACACCTCCTTCCTTCTCCTCTAGCTTCGTCCAACCTTACTCTAAGCATCCCCATCCTCCAATCACCTCGACACAGCCTCCTACCCGTCGTCTTAAGCTCGAAATCAAACCTCCCCAAAACTCTGTTTCACGATCCGACCACCCAGCTCACCACCCTTCACGGTGGCGACACCAGACGGTCCCTAAGACCTCAATGAACCCAGACCAACCTTCCTATACCGTCGACTCACCCCCAAACTCGTCGACTTACCGTTCGAAGTTCACTGCCGAAACAGGGTAAAAGACCCATCTTCGACTGAGCTCCGCCGTGTACGGCCCCGTCACGGCGACCACCCTAATCGACACCTAGGACCTCCCTGATCACTACCCTAACCTCCAATCCTCTCGACTCTCAGCCCAGAGTCACGACTTTCCAAATGAAATTCCACGAGAAAACAGAGCAGGAAGACTTACCCTTTGATTGCAGCTCCGCCGTGCGCACTGCCGCCTACCCCGGTGGTCGTTAGACTCCCTGCAACCTCCTCAGCCTCTCCTTGTCTTGGTTTGAACCGCCTCACGGCGTAGCCACCGCCAAACGTTCACGGCCTCCCTGTTTCCCTCAATTCTTCTCCTCACTTCCGCCGTGCCGCCGTGCACAATTGCACCTCCAATTCACGACCAGCAATCCCTCCTTGCTTCAATGTCACTCTCACAACTCACCAGTCACTCACCCTTGCACCCAGATCGGTCGATTTCCCCTCAAGTTCTCACTCTGTTTCTCTGTGTATCGAAGGACTGCACGGTTGCACGAGTGCACCCCAATTAATTGGGCCGTGAATGCACAGGATTCCACCAGAATCCTCTACACACATGCCATGTGTCACCATCCACTCCACACACTCCCACCTGGCCTAATCCCAGCCGTCCATTCCTTTCCTCTGTGCACAAATCCCAAGGTGCCACAATGACCAAAATACCCTCCTATTTTACTCATTTTACGGTTTTACCGAAACTTCCTAGACCCGTAACCTTCTCCTCGTAAGTCCGATGAATACGTGCCGCCTGTCATCGAACTCAGGACGACAAGAACTATCTAACCATCCTAGGTCAACCTACCAAAACTCGATTATTCAAAAATTCAACTATTCCCCCTACTTTATCAAAATTACGATAATGCCCTCGACCTTCCGACCATCACAACTTCCTCCTCGGATGTCGGAATCGGGCGTGCCACCTGCCTAAGGATTCGTGACAACCTCAACTACGTTTCGGTCACTAGTCAATCCCCAATTGACCACCCGAAATAAAGTCAACATTTCTGCCCAACCCGGGGGCAAAATCGTCATTCTAAGTTCCCGGACCCCTCGGGACCACCTAACCCTTGATTACCCTTACTAATCACACCTTAACCACTCTACTTATCCCAATTCTCAGAACGGGTTGTTACAATCTACCCACCTAAAAAGAATTTCGTCCCCGAAATTCCACAGCTAGTCCCCGACACCTAGGGTCTCCTAAGGAACAACCTCTCCTAGGTTTCCTGTCTATCATCTCCACCTTGGGTATTTCACTCCATCCCCAACTACTGTTGCCACAGCCAACCCTAGCTATGTAACTACATGGTGTACGCAAGGGAAACTCTATGAACAGAAAACAAAGGTATTATAAAAGACCTCATTTCACAATGCCCGACAGAAGTCATAGAGTACATCCTCGTATACAACCACCCTACCTGCCCGAACCAACTCGACTACTAACCCAAACAATCGTCCACCCATCTCCCTCGGCTACTATTCCGTCCACGGTCGGACTAACTCCACAAAGTCCTAAAGGCAAACTCTAGCTTGTGGGTTCTCTCCTTCCACAGTCTCAGATCGATCAGTTATAGTCACTCCTTTCCTCTACTTCCCATCAACCTGCTACGGAACTTACGGTACACTCCAAGTCCTCTAGGAAAACTCCTAGACTCTACCCCGAAACAGAACAACCAAAAGTGAAACAAGTACCTGTCCCCACATCTGATATCGACTGATCCTCCTGCTGCGTCATCGAGAACACCCGGGCCTGAGATCCTGACGCTCTACCACGTCCCCTCGAACTACTCGTGGCTGTACCACCACCTCCTCTAGTGCCCGCTGTCCCTAATGCTGTACTCTGCCCAGGCTCCGCTGCTCCTCTTCCTACACCACCTTCCTGTGGTAACAGTGGACACTCACATCGGAAATGACCTCGCTCCCCGCAATAGAAACACACATTCCAGCCTGGTCCACTGCTCGATCTCCCTGTGGACGCTACCGACGTCGCACTCGCTTGCGGAGTCGGCGGTACTCGATAACCCCAAAATCCTGAACTCTGGGCACTGCCAGGCCTACCAAAACGATCATCGCCCGACGAGGACGATCCACCGAAATTACCTCTTTTCGGTGTCCGCTGGCTCGAAACTCCAGGAATCGATGGTTCCCGGCGTCGCACCGGCAAACTAGCCTCAACTCGCACCGCAGCATCCGACAAGTCTCGGAGGGTAGCAAAAGTTCCAGCCGTCACTACGGCTCGAATCTCACCTCGCAAACCCAACTCAAACCTACGGCACTTCTCGGCTTCAGTGGCCACAAAAGCAGGAGCAAACCGAGACAACATCTGGAACTTCCGTTCATACTCTGCCACTGTCATATTCCCTTGCTGGAGCTGCAGAAACTCCGCCTCCTTAGCATCCCGGAAAGAACGAGGATAATACTGCTCCAGAAACCGTTCCCTGAACGTCTCCCAGGTCACACTATGGGCATCCCAACCGGACAACTCGAGGGTATACCACCACTCATACGCCGCACCATCTAGCAAAAATGCAGCCAACAATACGCGCTCCTCCGGCGGACAATGCATCACTGCAAAAATCCGCTCAAGTCGGGTAATCCACCTCTGGGCTTCCTCAGGATCAGCCCCACCACTAAAAGTAGTAGCCCCGAGCCGCTGGGCTCGCTCAATCGTGGCACTCTCCGTCTCTCTTGCTACTTCTCAGGTTGTGGAGGGGGTCTACGTCTCGGAGGCATCGTCAACCGCACGCTGAAAGAGGCATAGAAGTAGTTAAGAAACTAAAACACAACCTCACAAACCGACAGACCCAACAAACTCGACAAACCTATGCTCTGATACCAATTGTCAGGACCCACCCCGGTTTCACCCCGAAACCCGAGGTAAATCCCGCTCCCGTCTGACTCCTCGACACAAAACTCAAGTAAAACTCACTCAAAACCAGTCAAACGCAGGAGTAATTAGACACAGTGTCCCGAAGGTAGCATTTACAGAACATAGTACGAACATACAAAGAAAATAAAACCGATAACTACACACACACGGAAGCCTTTAATCTATTCTGGGAACTCTCACGTCGCTTCTATGCCTCAGACTCTGCCTCGACGTCAAGACCCCGCGCTAGCTCCACAACCTGGAGGGCAATTTAAAACAGAAAATGTGAGTGGACCAAAAGGTACAAAAGTTCAAAAACCATTTTATAAGAAAACCGAGTTAAACCCTCCGTTTTGAAACCACATGCATAACCCATAGTTCTGAACACAGTTATAAATCAATTATCATAAAACATCATAAGAAACAGAAACACTATAAAATACCATAAGAAACCATAACATGAGTATCAGAAACCGTATCAAAACCATAAACACCAAATCATCATTTTCCCGATCAAACCTGCTGGACCTATCCGAGTCTTTAAACTCCCGAGTCTTTAAACTCAATCCAGGCCTTATCATATCCGAGTCTTTAAACTCCCGAGTCTTTAAACTCAAGGCCTACGGGGGAAAATCAATATATATCCGAGTCTTTAAACTCCCGAGTCTTTAAACTCAATCCGGGTCTTTAAACCCAATCCGGCCGGTCCCCCGTCACATATATATCCGGGTCTTTAAACCCAATATCCAGATCCAGCAAATCCAATCCCAAAACCATTTGAAAACCATTTACCAATCCATATCCAAACCCGAATCCGAAATCACTGGTCTGATGCCCTTCCGGCATTCAGAACCGTCATTCCGAACCCAAATCCGGAAAAATATCCATTTTCATACCAAAATCATATGTAATCACAAATCACATTTCATAACCCATTTATCATTATTAGAAAACCTTTATCGGTGGAAATCCCCAAATGTGACATCAAAATCCGAAAACCAACATTTTCTCGAAAAACGTGCCAAAACCGTCTTTTTCTCGAAAAACGTGCAAACACACAAAATCATCACTTCATATTCAATAAACATAGATTCATAAGTAAAACCATAAAATACGTATATAAAAACAGTTATGCATGCTCGAGTTTAAGGAAAGGGTCCACTCACAGTACTGAGCCCTACTCGCGTCCCGAACGTCCAGCCCGATCCTCGGCTTCCTCGGGAAATCCCGATCCTGTCAAACACCGTCAAATTACGTTACTAGTACGTCTACGAAGGTTCACCTAAATTCCCTCAAAATTCCCCGAATACTGAACGTAAGAACCCGGGACCCTAAACTTTCACCCTCGCGAAACTCAACTCAAACGACTTCCGATTGACTCGAAACCAATTCCATTGAACTCACAACAACTCCTAGACCAAAAACGATGTTGACCGTTTCTCCCAGAACCGCCGCACGCGCCTCCACGCGCCTCCCAAAATGGCTGCGCGTGGCCCCACGCGCCAGCTACAGTGCACCTTCAACCTCACGTCGACCCGGTTCAACACAGTAGGCTACAGCTTGAACCGGCGTCAACGGTTCTCCGCCGTGCCTGCACTAAAACACCTCCTTCCTTCTCCTCTAGCTTCGTCCAACCTTACTCTAAGCATCCCCATCCTCCAATCACCTCGACACAGCCTCCTACCCGTCGTCTTAAGCTCGAAATCAAACCTCCCCAAAACTCTATTTCACGATCCGACCACCCAGCTCACCACCCTTCACGGTGGCGACACCAGACGGTCCCTAAGACCTCAATGAACCCAGACCAACCTTCCTATACCGTCAACTCACCCCCAAACTCGTCGACTTACCGTTCGAAGTTCACTGCCGAAACAGGGTAAAAGAGACCCATCTTCGACTGAGCTCCGCCGTGTACGGCCCCGTCACGGCGACCACCCTAATCGACACCTAGGACCTCCCTGATCACTACCCTAACCTCCAATCCTCTCGACTCTCAGCCCAGAGTCACGACTTTCCAAATGAAATTCCACGGGAAAACAGAGCAGGAAGACTTACCCTTTGATTGCAGCTCCGCCGTGCGCACTGCCGCCTACCCCGGTGGTCGTTAGACTCCCTGCAACCCCCTCAGCCTCTCCTTGTCTTGGTTTGAACCGCCTCACGGCGTAGCCACCGCCAAACGTTCACGGCCTCCCTGTTTCCCTCAATTCTTCTCCTCACTTCCGCCGTGCCGCCGTGCACAATTGCACCTCCAATTCACGACCAGCAATCCCTCCTTGCTTCAATGTCACTCTCACAACTCACCAGTCACTCACCCTTGCACCCAGATCGGTCGATTTCCCCTCAAGTTCTCACTCTGTTTCTCTGTGTATCGAAGGACTGCACGGTTGCACGAGTGCACCCCAATTAATTGGGCCGTGAATGCACAGGATTCCACCAGAATCCTCTACACACATGCCATGTGTCACCATCCACTCCACACACTCCCACCTGGCCTAATCCCAGCCGTCCATTCCTTTCCTCTGTGCACAAATCCCAAGGTGCCACAATGACCAAAATACCCTCCTATTTTACTCATTTTACGGTTTTACCGAAACTTCCTAGACCCGTAACCTTCGCCTCGTAAGTCCGATGAATACGTGCCGCCTGTCATCGAACTCAGGACGACAAGAACTATCTAACCATCCTAGGTCAACCTACCAAAACTCGATTATTCAAAAAGTCAACTATTCCCCCTACTTTATCAAAATTACGATAATGCCCTCGACCTTCCGACCATCACAACTTCCTCCTCGGATGTCGTAATCGGGCGTGCCACCTGCCTAAGGATTCGTGACAACCTCAACTACGTTTCGGTCACTAGTCAATCCCCAATTGACCACCCGAAATAAAGTCAACATTTCTGCCCAACCCGGGGGCAAAATCGTCATTCTAAGTTCCCGGACCCCTCGGGACCACCTAACCCTTGATTACCCTTACTAATCACACCTTAACCACTCTACTTATCCCAATTCTCAGAACGGGTTGTTACACGAGACCCAGTCACTTTACGGTTTTGATTTCAGGTCAGGAAACCTTAAATGGATTCCCAGGTTCATGACGGTTTATGGGAACCGGCATGAACCCTTGTTATGGTATCATGGTTCATGACGGTTTATGGGAACCGGCATGAACTCTTGTTGCTTATTACGGTACATGACGGTTTATGGGAACTGGCATGTTACCTGGTTATGTTATTACAGTACATGACGGTTTATGGGAACCGGCATGTTACCTGATTATGGATATCATGGATCATGACGGTTCAGGGGAACCGGTCATGAATGTTTATGTTATGTATATATATGTTCGTCTACCTTCCTTTACTTCTATTATCTCCTCCGGGGAGGGTCGTTGGCCTGGGTGGACCCCGGAGTAGTCACGGAGCACCGACTGAGTGGAGTCACCCCCCAGTTGGGTTCCTTACTCTCAGGAAGGCTATGGTTACTATTACCTCGGGTAGGGTCAGTGGGCTGCGGACATTGACCTTGACTTTGAGATGACTCGGATTGAGACCCGGGTAGCGCGCGCGTGGCTTTGGATACCGAGACAGGATTGGTTGTGTGACTTATATATATGTATGTGATGGATATATGATATATGATATGTGGTGTGTACAGGTGTGCACAGGATTTGGGCAGTGGCCCGTATGGTCGTTTTTATTGTGGTCCTTTCGACCTTAGTTTATATCTGCTTTGGGCTTAGTCCCACATATGGTTGTTTTGGATAAATGGTTTTCGAATGCATGCATGCTTTTTAGTGGAGGGTACAAATGTCTTCCTTATTAAATGTTTTTATAAACTCTTTGTTTTGTCCACTCACAGTTTTTAATGTTTTGACTGCCCTTCAGGTTGACATCGGATGTGGACTGTAGCAGAGACCGAGATATCACATGCCTCCTCCGGATCCTGGCGTACTCTGATAGCCCGGAAGGGCAAAGGTCGGCAATATCCCTTGTCTGACACTTCGTGTCAGACGGGAGCAGGGTCATCCCGCACTAATCCCGGGGGGATTGGGATGGGTCCTGTCACCAAAACCATGGCATCATAATCGTAAATCAAAGCTTCCTCGTAAAACGTGTTGAAATCTGTAGCTTTCTCGTAAAACGTGCAATTATATAAAACAGTTATAACATATTCGATAATCATGAAATCACATGTAAAACCATAAATCAATTATAGAAAAACAGTTATGCATGCTCAATTATAGAGAAGAGGTCCACTCACAGATACCGGGCACGTCACTTGCGTCCCGTACGTCCTACACGTTCCTCGTCCGCCTAGGGATTCCCGATCCTGTCACAGTCACCAAAACACGTCACTAACACGTTAATGACGGTCCTCCTAATTCCCCAATTTTCCCGAACTTCAAACGTGCGTAAAACGAAACCCTAGAACTTCAATCCCGCAGAACTAACTTGAATCGACGTCCGATTAACCCGAAACCTATCCCAAAAGATTCGTTACAACTTCTAGACCAAAAACCTAGTTGAACGTTCCCCCAGAAAATGCCCCACGCGCCCCCACGCGCCGCCCAAAGTGGCTGTGCATGGGCCTCACGCGCCTGCACTGTTCATCGTCTTCAACCTTCGTCCAAGCAGTCCAGACCGGTTCAGCCAAACCGAACAGGCGTGACCGGATCTCTGTCATCCGTCCACCAATTCCCTTCCTCTTTCCACCATTCTCTTCGTCTTGATCCTAGGAATCCATTCCCCTCAACCAAACACGACAACACGGCCTCTAACCCGTCGTCCCCAACTCGAAACAGAAACCATTCAAATTCCCTGTTCAAGCTCCCGGCCAACCGTCTACTCCCTCATCACGTCTTCGAACCCTAGAGCTTCCTAGGACCCTCTTTAGTCCACTAGAACTCACCAAACACCTCGACTCAGCTCCCACCTTCACGACTTTCAGTTTGAAATTTTCGGAAAAACAGAGCATATAAACGGTTTGAAGGAATTACCTGTGCTCAGGCCACCACCGCGAGCTCCGCCGTGCCTACGCGACTCCCCTCAACCCTCTCATCACCACCACAGCTACAATCCACGGGTTTTATCACAACACAGCAACACCACCACCTCGATCCTTCTCTGTTTTTTCCTGTGAATTCACACTCAAACTCTCAAGTTTTCCTCACGAATCTCTCCCTCAAACTCACTCATCCAGTCTTACACTCTCTCTGCTCTCACTTCTTCACTCACCAGCACTCACATACTCCCTTCACCTGATCGCTTTTCCTCTCAACTCTGTCTCTGTTTCCTCTCGAACACGGTCACACACACAGCCCGTTTAAATATCACACCGTGCACAAGCCTAGAACCCACTAGACAAAGGGCATGTGTCAACATCCCATGGCCCATCTCAAAATATCCCAAAACTGTTGTACACATGGCCTTATCAGATGGGCCCAATTCCCAATGCACCAAAAAGACTAAAATACCCCTACTTGTGAGTCAAAAAGTACCGTTTTGCCCTTACCGTTCTAGACCCTATCTCGCCCGTCCAATGTCCGATGAAGGCATGCCGCCTGTCGTTGAACTCAGGACGACGAGACCTACCTAACGGTCCTCGGTCTAAGTGAAAATGACAAGTCTAGCAAAAAGTCAACTTTTCCCTTTCGTTTACCCAAATTACGGTAATGCCCTCGACTTTCCGAACATCATAACTTCCTCCTCGGATGTCGGAATCGGGCGTGCCACCTGTCTATGTACTCGTGACGTCCCGAACTACGTCACAATCATCGGTCAATACCCAATTGACTGCCCGAACTAAAAGTCAACTTTTTGCCCAAACTAGGGGCAAAATCGTCCTTCTACGCCCAAAAACCAAAAGTAACCAACTAAACACCAATTAGACTCACTAATCCGTTACTAATCACTTTGCTAATCCCTGCTCTCGGCACGGGTCGTTACAGGCAGTGACTGCCACCTCCACCCGATGTCCATCCCAGTCGTCCAAAGCCTCAAAATCAATCCCAAGCTTCTCCTAAGGTCCCGAGAAGCATAACCCAATCAATAACCTTAGCTAAAAATCTCTAAATCTTTGTTTCCAATTTTTGAAATTTTTACCTTACGGTTTCAGCTCTCCCCGCCGTGGCCACCGTCGTGGGCCACCGTCCCTGTCTTCACAGTCCTTCATCACTCTCTCACGGTTACACACAAGCACAGAGGTTCATGGTGGTGAGGTGTGTGTTTGCTTAACATGGAAATGAAGAAAAAATGGAGTGTTCGGGTTTTTGGAAAAATAGGGAGGATGAAGGATATCTAATGAGAGAAGGGAGGATTTGATGAATGGTGAGGATTGGGAGTTGAGATTAGATGGAGGGCTAGGATTGAGTGCTAGATAGATTAATTATAAAATAATAGAAATAATAATATTTAATTATGTTAGATCCACAAATTAGGGGTTTGGGCCAATGGGATGAGTGACACTTGTCACTCATCCATGGTCCCACTTAAAATATCTGCCCAATCAGAATAAGCCAAGTGTCCTCACCTCGTAATGTGCGCATAGTGAAACCAAACTTCCGTGACCCATAACTTTCCCGTTTGAAGTCCGATTTCAACGTGTCGCCTGTCTATGGATTCGTATCGTCCTAATATACATAATGGTCCTCGGCCTCGGTCTCGGCCTCGGCCATCAGACCTCCCAGGTCAAAAGTCAACAATTTGCCCCTTTTAACCAAAATTACGAAATCACCCTTGAACTTAAGAACGTCATAATTTTTTTCTCGAACGTCGGAATTGAACGTGCCACGCGTCTATGAACTCGTGACGTCCAGAACTACGTCATGGTCATCAGTCAATATCCATTTGACCGCCTGAGCAAAAAGTCAACGTTTTACCCATGCCCAGGGTAAAACGGTCATTTTGCCTCGTTCGTCCGATTTCGCCAAACTAATCACTGATTAATCTCACTAATCATTATTAGTTACTCATCTAATCCAGAATTCGGGATGGGTCGTTACAACCTTCCCTCCTTAATTAATTTCGTCCTCGAAATTCCAACTGACCTAATTCCAACTGTTCTTCCCTCCTTAATTATTTCCATTCTCGAAATTCCAACTATTCTGATTCCACAACCACCTCGTGGAAAGTACAATCGACCTCTCAACATGTGTACACTCGTACACCCACTAAACAAAATAGTACTTATTCGCATGCAGACGTTCCACTAATACTCACCTCACATCGGCTACCTTCGACCATGTCGAATGACAGTAATCGCAAGTTTCGAACTGACACCACTTGTCAGTATCAGAGCATCCTGAGTATCCTATGAGATAACTACTTGTCAGATCTACCATTGATCTACCATTTCGTTGACACTAACAATCTCGAAGATTCTTTTCTCAATCACCAATCTATCCTGCTATCTCCTCCCTCTGCACCAAATCTCACTAACTGATCCACAAAACATCCGACAAACTGTCACCACTTGACGGTCGTCAGTCGAGAACTGACACTATACCCACTCATGGTTACACTGACCACCAATTTACTCAACCTGAGTATACGTATACCAACAAAGCATTCGACATGTGTGTAACTAGACCCATCAGAAATACCATGACCCAAAGCACAGTATCCAATGTCCAGTTCACGTCCTCAACCAATCCAATGGTATCAGAACTAAGCCGACTACCAGCACTTTCACCAACGTACTACTGGTATATCCTATATACCATCACCAAGCACCACAAGTCAGCCCGGTATCGTACCTTGAACAACGTACAAGGTACACCAACTATCTAGATCATCAAGATCATGATCCATATCCATCACTACGTCACCCGACCATAGACATAACGATCCTTGATCGTCAAGACGTCCAAAGTCCTCAATATTAAAATCCTGATCCACATCGCGATCCTGATCCACCTATGATCCACACAGTTAACTACCAGATTCCAAACCATAGGGTCTTACACCCTCAACGAATCTGCATACTATGAAATCGCTCCTCAACTATATCCCACATCTAAATAGATCAGTCAATGATGAGACATGTCGAGACTGTGGGTTCTCTCCAATTACCTCGTATCGATCCTTGGCATTCCACTTAGGAAAATCAAGGATGATCCAAGACAATGACATCAAAATCGTCCTACTTGAATGGAAAAAAACTCGCTGCACTCACCACTCCATGTAACCAATGACCCTCCCTGAGGTTATAATACAAGCTTTTCTGAGAGTAAGGAACCCAACTGGGGCGACTCCACTCAGTCAGTGCTCCGTGACTACTCCGGGATCCACCCAGGCCAACGACCCTCCCCGGAGGAGATAATACAAGTAAAGGAAGGTATATGAACATATATATATATATAACATAAAAATGCATGCCCGGTCCCATGAACCGTCATGTAACATAAAATCCTTTCAAAGGTTCATGTCGGTTCTCATAAACCGTCATAAACCTGGAAATCCATTTACGGTCCCCGGCCCGAAATCATCAATGTAAAGTAACTGGGTTTCGTGCCCGAATATATGACTCAACTGTGCATCGTGCCCGATATCTCAGGGTCAGTCACGACTCCAATCGTAGTGATGTGTGCAACCAACCATCCAGGACCGCCCTCAATCCTGGTGCCGTGAACGTATCAACTAACGCGACCACCGCTAGATCATAGTGCACCCATCACCGATCGATATCCTGAACCGTCAGCACTCCGAAGTCGAGCCTCCATCAGCTGCCCAACCACAGATCGTACATCGTTACCTCTCCGGAAGGAACACATCCCAGTCCGGAGGCGAGCGTCGTATCGTCTGTCGCCTTGCACATAGCACTTGCCGCGACCACGATTCAGATCCGTAGGCCGTCAATAGCATCATATGCCCGAGACAAAACCAAATGGGTCTCATACCCGAGTTTATCCTTTTGAAATCCAAAACCATTTTATTTAAACCGTCATAGAAATACAGACCCGTATCGGCACCGTATAAGGCCGAAACTTCGAAATACGTGCCAATACATAACCATATACAAATGCACTCATGGCATCACCAAATATGTATTAAAACATATATTAAACATTTATTCATGCACCAATTAAGAAAACAAGGTCCACACACAGATCGTCCGAACTACCACCTCGATACGCATGCCATACGGCTCTCTTGAGCCAATCACCTTCACCGGGACTCCCAAACTTGTCCAAATTGTAATAGAGGGTTACTAACTACTTAAATAACCCCTCACTAAAGCTCCGTAATTTTCTCGAATTTTTAACTATTTTTAAAGTCGATCCTAAACCTTCAGACACCCCGAAACCTATCGAAACGATGTCTGATCGACACGAAACCAGTCCCAAAATGTTTGTTACATCAAATAGATGATTTCAAATGTTGAAGACATCCCCAAACTGTCCCTCACGCGCCCAAGGAAGTCCCTGCGCTTGAGCCCACGCGTTGGGCACTATTCATCTACTTCCTCACGACTGAACCGGGTTCACTGGTTCTGAACTGGCCGAACCGGTCTGGACTGGTTCAACGTCCAAACTCAAACATTTTCGGTCCATTTCATCCCTTTTTCATTTCTAAAGTTTTCTAACCTCATTTCCTATATTTTTAACTACTAAAAACATAATAAAAACCGCGAAAACTATACCTCCAAGCTTGACCATGGCGGCGGTGACTGCCACCTCCACCCGCCGTCTATCCCAGTCGTCCAAAGCCTCAAAATCAATCCCAAGCTTCTCCTAAGGTCCCCAGAAGCATAAACCAATCAATAACCTTAGCTAAAAACCTCTAAATCTTTGTTTCCAATTTTTGAAATTTTTACCTTACGGTTTCGGTTCTCCCCGCCGTGGCCACCGTCGTGGGCCACCGTCCCTGTCTTCACAGTCCTTCATCACTCTCTCACGGTCACACACAAGCACAGAGGTTCATGGTGGTGAGGTGTGTGTTTGCTTAACATAGAAAGGAAGAAAAAATGGAGTGTTCGGGTTTTTGGAAAAATAGGGAGGATGGAGGATATCTGATGAGAGAAGGGAGGATTTGATGAATGGTGAGGATTGAGAGTTGAGATTAGATGGAGGGCTAGGATTGAGTGCAAGATAGATTAATTATAAAATAATCAAAATAATAATATTTAATTATGTTAGATCCACAAATTAGGAGTTTAGGCCAATGGGATGAGTGACACTTGTCACTCATCCATGGGTCCCACTTAAAATATCTGCCCAATCAGAATAACCCAAGTGTCCTCGCCTCGTAATGTGCGCATAGTGAAACCAAACTTTCGTGACCCATAACTTTCCTGTTCAAAGTCCGATTTCAACGTGCCGCCTGTCTATGGATTCGTATCGTCCCGATCTACGTAACGATCCTCGGCCCTAGGCCATTGGACCTCCCAGGTCAAAAGTCAACAATTTGCCCCTTTTAACCAAAATTACCAAATTACCCTTGAACTTAAGAACGTCATAACTTTTTCCTCGAACGTCGGAATTGAACGTACCACCCATCTAGGAACTCGTGACGTCCAAAACTACGTCACGATCATTGGACAAAGTCCATTTGACCGCCTGAATAAAAAGTCAACGTTTTACCCATGCTCAGGGGCAAAACGGTCATTTTGCTTTGTTCGTCCGATTTCGCCCAATTAATCACCGATTAACCTCACTAATCATGATTGGTCACTAATCTAATCTAGAATTCGAGATGGGTCGTTACAAGCCTCAACTCGCTTAACTTTGGGGTTCCAATCCCCCCCCCCCCTCTCCCCCAAAAGCCACTTAAGCTCCCAAAAAGCCTAGTGCTAGATAGTTGTGTGCATACACCTTTAAGGCACACCACCATTCTCTCCCAGACCATTCCCCCTCGCAGGAATGTAGGATTGTTCACCGTGCCCTCCAGGACACGGTTCTTATAATCCACCCCCCTTAGGGCCCAACGTCCTCGTTGGCACACTTCCCGGTCGAGCTCTGGCTCTGATACCAAATTGTCAGGACCCGAACCTCCTCGGTCAGAACCCAATTCATCTAGCACCATATTGTCCGTTTTGGGCCTCGCCCTCACGGTTTTGTTTTCGGGAGCTCATGGTGCAACTTCCCAGGAGGTCACCCATCATGGAATTGCACCAACCTCAACTCGCTTAACTTTGGGGTTCCAATCCCCCCCAAAGCCACTTGAGCTCCCAAAAGGCCTAGTGCTAGATAGGTGTGTGTCGTAGACCTTTAAGGCACACCACCATTCTCTCCCAGACCATTCCCCCTCGCAGGAATGTGGGATTGTTCACTGTTCCCTCCAGGACACGGGTCTTACACACTTGCATTAACTTATGCAGAAATCCCTACAAAATTTGTTTGGAATGCACGAGATAAAATTTGGCAACCCAGAAAACGTGGCTTTTCAATAGGTTGAATAGCATATGTGCATCCTGCATCTGGTGGATTATATTATCTACGAATGCTTTTGAATTTGAAAAAAGGTGCTATGACCTTTCATGACATAAGAACCGTAGACAATATTATTCATCCGTCATACCATTCTGCATGTAAAGCTTTAGGTTTATTAGGGGATGATAAGGAATGGAATGATGTTTTATCCACTGATGTTCATGTTGCATCATCTCCTAAATTAAGACAGCTTTTTTGTTACAATTGTTTTGTATTGTGATGTTAGTAACCCTGAGAATCTTTTAAATTCTCATTGGCAAACAATGTGTGATGACATCGTATACAAAATGAAAAACGATTGTGAAATTCCAGATATGATCATGCATGAGAATGAATTGAAAAACTGTCTCCTATTTGAGTTAGAACAACTTTTTAATGCATCTTCTAGCTCTTTAAGTAATTATAGCTTACCTATGCCTGATGCTCAGAAAATGTCAGAGATAAAAAATAAACTCTTGAGAGAAGAATTGAATTACAATTGCAGTGATTTAAAAATCAAACATTCTGCTTTATTTAGTCAGCTTAACCAATGTCAAAAAAATGTATATGAAGCTATTATTTATACTGTCAACAATAAAAAACCTGGTCTTTTTTTTTTTGTTCATGGCCATGGAGGTACTAGCAAAACGTTTTTGTGGGATACGACTTAGATCTGAAAGCAAGATTGTTTTAGCAGTGGTGTCATCTGGAATAACATCTTTGTTATTACCTGGTGGAAGAACAGCTCATTTTAGATTTAAAATTCCTTTAACTATCACTGATTCTTCCATGTGCCAAATAAAAAAAGGTACTCATCTTGCTAGGTTAATTGAAAAGACTGATTTAATCATTTGGGATGAGGCCCCTATGAATCACAGATATTGTTTTGAAGCATTCGATAAATCACTTTCTGATATTCTATCACATTTACAATCTACACAATCTATGATTCCATTTGGTGGTAAACCGTTGTTACTAGGAGGTGATTTTAGACAAATATTGCCTGTTATTCCTGGTGGAACCAAAGAAGATATAGTTAACTCTGCTCTAAATAACTCTTATTTATGGCCATTCTTTCAAGTTTTCGAATTAAATGAAAATATGAGATTATCTAGACCAGGATTGGGCATGGAAGAAAAAGAAAAAGTTAATGATTTTGCAAATTGGATTTTACAAATTGGTAATGGTGACATTGATAGTATGTGTAACATAAATCATTCCAACGATAAGGATACTCGTTGGATAGAAATTCCGAACGACTTGCTTATTCATCCTTCCATAGATTTTATTCAATCAATTTTTTTTGGCTACTTACCCCAATTTTACATATAATTATAATAATTTATGTTATTGAAGGGAACGTGCTATAGTTACTCCTAAGAATTCCACTGTTACTGAAATAAATACTTATGCTACTTCTTTGTTACTAGGTGAAGATTTTACTTACTTACGTTTTGATTGTCTATGTGCTTCAAATGGGAATGTTGATAATCTTCATGCTTTGTATCCCCCAGAGTTTCTTAATAAGCTTGATTTCAATGGTCTACCTACACATAGTTTAGTGCTGAAAATAGGAATGCCTATCATGCTATTAAGAAACCTTAATCAATCTACAGGTTTATGTAACGGCACTAGATTAGTCATTACTCAATTATTTGATAAACTTATAGAAGCCAAGATTCTTGCTGGTAGTAATGTTGGGCACAAGGTTTTCATTCTTAGGATTACACTCACCGCAGTAGACAATAAATGGCCATTTGTTTTCAAACATCGTCAGTTTCCTATAAGAACATACTACGCAATGACAATAAAAAAAGTCAAGGACAGTCTTTGAAACAAGTAGGCATATATTTGCCACAACCATTTTTTACTCATGGGCAATTATATGTAGCATTATCTCGAGTCACATCTAGACAAGGACTAAACATCTTAATACAAAATGAAGAAAACGCTGTTGACAAATATACTCAAAACGTAGTCTACAAAGATGTCCTTCAAAATTTGCAATCAGGTTTACTTAATTGATCTACATTTGCTCTTTTATTTATGCACTATTTATATTCATACATTAATGTTCATCGATGTGATTTCATGCTAACTACATAAACTTTAGCACATGTAGGTGAACTACAACATGAACATATCTCAAATAGCAGAGCTCAAATATTATAGTTCTCACACAAAATTAAGGGCCCACGTTTATAGAATTTGGAGGATTAGATTGATAGAACTTGAGCAGAACTACGATAGCCTACATTGTGTACCGCTAGACCACAAGGTACACCTACATATTACCTTTTTACCTCCATTTTGTTAGTGTCTTTAAATCTTATATGCCCTATTAGCTTAAAAACAATAATATCTATAACCATAACTAATGCCTACGTATCACCTGATCACTTCCATTTTCTTATTATGTTTTAACTTCTTTAACATTTTTGTTGTTATATTGCAGAATAACCATTTGATTAACTCCCTCAGGATCACATTTATTGATTTTCAACGTAAGTAGACCTTAATTCCTCTTAAAATTCTTTATTCTGCCCTTAAATTCCTATTGTAGAAATACATGTTTGATTATAGATATCAAATTTGAAATCAATCCAACCAATTTGAAATTGATACTTACAAAGCTCGGGTGGTTCACTTGACTATTAGTCTTTCAAAATTGTAAAAAAAATCTAAATTTCATACACAAAAAACAAAATGAACAAAACACATATATTAAATCACCACTATAGAATTGAAATCACAGCAGCAAAATTCATGATAAGGAAACGCGTAATAGTGACCACAACCAAAGTGCAAAACACTTTAATCATGCTTTGTATCCCCCAGAGTTTCTTAATAAGCTTGATTTCAATGGTCTACCTACACATAGTTTACTGCTGAAAATAGGAATGCCTATCATGCTATTAAGAAACCTTAATCAATCTACAGGTTTATGTAACGGCACTAGATTAGTCATTACTCAATTATTTGATAAACTTATAGAAGCCAAGATTCTTGCTGGTAGTAATGTTGGGCACAAGGTTTTCATTCCTAGGATTACACTCACTGCAGTAGACAATAAATGGCCATTTGTTTTCGAACATCGTCAGTTTCCTATAAGAACATACTACACAATGACAATAAACAAAAGTCAAGGACATTCTTTGAAACAAGTAGGCATATATTTGCCACAACCAGTTTTTACTCATGGACAATTATATGTAGCATTATCTCGAGTCACATCTAGACAAGGACTAAACTTCTTAATACAAAATGAAGAAAACACTGTTGACAAATATACTCAAAACGTAGTCTACAAAGATGTCCTTCAAAATTTGCAATCAGGTTTACTTAATTGATCTACATTTGCTCTTTTATTTATGCACTATTTATATTCATACATTAATGTTCATCGATGTGATTTCATGCTAACTACATAAACTTTAGCACATGTATGTGAACTACAACATGAACATATCTCAAATAGCATAGCTCAAATATTTTAGTTCTCACACAAAATTGAGGGCCCACGTTTATAGAATTTGGAGGACTAGATTGATAGAACTTGAGCAGAACTACGATAGCCTACATTGTGTACCGCTAGATTACAAGGTACACCTACATATTACCTTTTTACCTCCATTTTGTTAGTGTCTTTAAATCTTATATGCCCCATTAGCTTAAAAGCAATAATATCTATAACCATAACTAATCCCTACGTATCACCTGATCACTTCCGTTTTCTTATTATGTTTTAACTCCTTTAACATTTTTGTTGTTATATTGTAGAATACCCATTTGATTAGCTCTCTCAGGATCACATTTATTGATTTTCAACGTAAGTAGACCTTAATTGCTCTTAAAATTCTTTATTCTGCCCTTAAATTCCTATTGTAGAAATACATGTTTGATTATAGATATCAAATTTGAAATTAATCCAACCAATTTGAAATTGATACTTACAAAGCTCGGGTGGTTCACTTGACTATTAGTCTTTCAAAATTGTAAAAAAAAAACTAAATTTCATACACAAAAAACAAAATTAACAAAACACATATATTAAATCACCACTGTAAAATTGAAATCACAATAGCAAAATTCATGAAAAGGAAACACGTAATAGTAACCACAACCAAAGTGCAAAACACTATAATAAAGTTATTTTTCTTTCGATAGACTTTGTACCTCTAGTAGAAGATGTAACTGGCTTACCAACGAGTGGAGGTGGCATAGTACTGTTGGTGCATTGGTTGGAATTGTGGCTGGAGGAGTCTTCATTGTATTATCACATGAAAACATGAACAGTGCTTACATTCTCCGAAGAAGAACAGTTGTTTATACGGTATAGTCCATCTTCTTTAACCTTTGAGAATTTCATATGATGTGGGAAGTTTTATCCTTTGTTATGTTACTGTTATGAATATGGAAATGATGTCATTTCTTATGTGTTTATGATCATATGGGTTGGAGTACAGTTTTCCCATACAAAATTTGGTTTTCTCACACATAGATGAACTGAAAATGTAATGTAGTCATTCCTTTGTAATGTAATGTTGTTCGAATTTGTTATTAATGTATTTTTGAGATTTATCAGTGTAAGATGTTTATTCATATTTGGTGTTAAGTTTTCTTTTTGTTTTATTGTCTGGTAATTAATTAGATTGAAAACCAACTTTGGAAATTTTGAGATATGGTTTTCATGCTTCAATTTAAATTTTGTTCTCACAATTAAGTTATGGAGATGTAAGTTATTCTATTATGATTTGGCTATGGCTATGGCTATATGCTCACTTTTTTAAATGTCTTATTTTGCCATTTGGAAGTAATTTTATTCTATATCATTGTCTTTAGTGTTAAATTTTTACATGCTTAATGATTATTGTTTTCTTCATAGGGCTAATTGTAAATAGGGGTAAAGCATTTTAAATGTATTAAAAGCTCAAGATTCTAGAATCCAGAGAAAGGAAAGCCTAATACTCTAGCATTCATGATCAAGACTAACCAAATTATGTACAGTGATTTGTACAAACATTTAGGCTTTTTTTGTGCAATCATTTATGCAATTTATGCAACTTTGGTTGAATTCTGTTTAGGCATTTGTAATTTTTGCTAAATGTTGAATATTTTTTGTACGAAATATCCAAAATTGGATTTCAAACTTTTCTGATATAATTAATTTATTTTGTTTGATCTAACATAACTCTTCTTTTTTTTCCAGTCAGTTTCTATTACGTCGACTAAAGGGGTCATAATCAATGTCAAGACTAGAGGAAATCTGTCTTCGCATCTGCTCTTAAAGGTATTTGGTATCTTTGTATGATAGGTTATGTTCACATCTGCTTCATTTTGAGAAAATCGTGATTAATTTGACTACACCTTTACTTGATTTAGCTATATTGTTCACATATGCAACGAGGATTTAAATTGATGGAAAAGCATGTGTCGTATGAAACCTAAAAAGCAGTAACCAACATTTACACTGAAATAGAATGAATGGGAACTCATTCTTACTCCAATTAAAAGATCATAAATCAAATAGCCCTGTTATCCGTGGAAGGAAAAATCCAAATTAAACACTCAATGAGAAGACATAAAAAACTTCTTTCCTAGGAATATAGATGGACTGAAAAAATAAACTCATGTCAGCTTTGTCTTGATGTAACATCGAGACAGTTCACTATACAACTCAGAACCACTAAAAAATTAGATTATGCACTACATATATTCACTAATTCTGCTAACTAAAGTAGTGGAATTGATGTATGAGTTTTGTAAACTTGATGGATCCCATTAGCTTATAAACAATTCTATCTATAACCATAACTAAAGTGTCCAATTTCTGTTGGGGTTGTCCCGTAAACTTGATGTGGGTTGTACCTTTACTAACTAATATTGCTTTACAAAAAAGGAAAAAAATTGTCCTGCTTCACAGTAATTTTTATATTTTAAGATTTATTTTGTATTAAATTTTGATTTAATTATAAAACGAGTTCTAGAGTTTTCAACTAAACTACTTTTAACAAAATTCCAGATGTTTTGGGAGATATTGTATCAATTCAGCAATTGGAACAAAAACTAGTTATGAATGAGAGACTAGAGAGAAAATGTGATATTTACATTCAAAATTTCAGGTAATTAAATTTATGATCAGTAAATATTTAACAACCATTGATAAACTATAGTCATTTTATATTATACAATTTTTGAATGCTTGACTACTAACCTAAATTTGCTTATTTCCTATAGAAAAGAAGAAGTTCGCATTACCTTATGGTCTGACATAGCAAAGCAATTTGATGCTGCTTCTGTTAACAAATTACCACCACCAGTCACAGCAGTTTTCACAAGCCTAAAAGTCAAACAATTTCAAGGTAACAATAAGCTCTTTTATCAACACTTCTACTACAAAACAAATACAAACTCATCTTCCTACTCAATAATCCTTAAGAAAAGCTGTTTTGAGCAGTACTCCAGCCACACTGTTCTTCATACACCCAGACATACCAGAATCCAAATTATACAAACCAATGTAAGCAACTGTCTTAATTTTCTGTTCTCCAGTATTTTCTTTTCTTTTATTACCAACACAATACTTTTACTGCAAAATATATGCAAATCTGTTGTTTCTTCTCAACAAGTGAGAGTAACACGTCCAACATCAAAGGTGGTCATAGAAGCTGATCAAAAATTCAGCTATCTCAATCTAAACGAACACAAGGTAAAAAAAAAAATACCTTTTTCTAATTACATTTTTAGTATTAACAGTCATGTTACTAATATTGTTCAACAACTTCAATTAATTAGAAATAGGTTGCTTTAGGAAATATCATATATTTATACTTTCATCTTGCTGTTTTATCAGTTCAACATTGTTAAGATAAAACCAACACACATAGTAGAAGATAAAACCAACACATTAAGATAAAACCAAAACACGGAGATAAAACAACAGATCTGCTATGGAAGTTAACAGTCATGTTACTAATATTTACACATGGTAGCTGTTTCATCTTGCTGTTTTATCTGTTGTTTCTTCTCAATTTGCTTAGTGTATCTTGCTGCTTTCATCTTCTACTATGTTCTATCTGTTGGTCTATCTTGCTGTTTCATCTTGGTGTTTGAAGTAAACACGGTGATTTGTAAGTATGAAAGACTATATCATGATGACTAACAATTAGAGCCTCACAAATGTTCCTTCAAACCTCTATTTTATTCTGTAACAGATGTCAAAAAAATCATGATGTTCTGAATCATGATCTAATCTGCTTTAATCTGTTTTAGAATTTTTATTGTCTCCATTTGACTTTACAATCATTTGTTGTTTAATATAGTGGCTCTTCCTCATTAACACATATATTTTAGGATGCTTATTTCGCATGCAAAGCAACCATCACACGCTTCAACACACATCGCGGATGGTGGTACAACTCTTGCCCACTTTGTTTCAAACAAATGAAAATGAATTATGTAGATGGTCACTTGGAGTGCAATTATCATGGAAAACAAGATACAATCCCTTGGTAATTTTAAAGTTTAACTGTTTACATCTATGCATTCTAGAATATTATTATTGTTACTATTATTAGAAATCTCTAATAACAATGCAGGTACAAAGTAACATTGGTCCTTGAAGATGAAACAAATGAAAAAAATGTTATGGTTCTTGGTAAAACAAGAGATCAATTTTTTGGAAAACCACACATATACAGATCAAAAAATACTGCCAGATAATACTTGCATTCAAAGGCGTGATCAAACTTTTCTTACTCCGTTTTGGTACACGAAAAAATGAACAAAATCGTTATGATATATTACTCCAAGGCTTCTGCCATCTGACAACAACTTCTTCACCAAATTCTAAGCAAATTTCTCCATCCACTCCAGCTCCACGGTTTAAAAGAACTCTATGTTCCTCTCCAACTAACAAGAGCAAAAATCAGTACTGATCATTTAACTTTAAATCACTCCAAATTTTTATATGAACTTATTTTCCATAATCTAGAAAAATAAACTAAGTTATAAATAGACAACTCATTACTTTTGTACTTTTCCATCTATTATGTACATCAAAAAGCGGTAATCTGGTCTCAAATGAAGAAATCAATGCGGATGAACAAGCTTCAGATGAGGACCAAAATAGATTCGAAAATCTGCCAATCAAATTGCTGAAAAAAAAAAACAAACCTCATGTTACTATTAAAACAGAAGTATTATCGTATTCCTTTTATATTCATACAGTTCTCATTCATATTGATCATTATTCATTGTATTTCCCAAGTTTAACCTTAATTATTCTTTACTAACTTATATATTTTAGCAGGAAAGCAAAAGAAAAGGCAGAATAAATTACATGGACTAAAAAAAGAGTAAACCACATGCACTGAAAGATGATCAAGCCGTTTTTGCCACATTTTTTAGAATCCATCTTTTTGTGAACCAACACTCATTTTGGTTGTCTAACTGTGTTGGTATATGATGTTCTCACATCTTCTACTATGTATATCTATGTATCTAAAAACTCATCTGTATAAGAATTATATCTAGATATCTCTATCATGTAGCTATAAACACTCATATTAGTTATATGTACATATGCTACTTTATGATAAACCAAACAAGGATCAACCTCAAATTTCCTATTCCCGCGGCATCGCGCGGGATGAATTACTAGTATTATTCTCTATATACTAAAAGGGAAGTAGGAATTCACTGTTCGTGGACAGTGGATTTCCTAAATTGTCCTTATTTTTTTCCTTCATTCCATTCTCAATAGTGGAGAGACGGTTTTGCCCCTCTTTCCAAGTCATCTCTTCCTCCCTTCTTGAACGACCTTCTCCTCTTTGCTTCGTATTTTCGCTTCTCTCTGACTCTCTTCATGGTCGCGTCGCAAGTGCAGCCAATCAGCATGAACCCATCGTCGCCGCAGTTTCATCCAATCTTCAACCGCCGTTTGTTGCCGCATCTTGAGCCAATCACCAGAGAGCTTCCCAGCTGCGACACCAAAGGAAGCCACCCTGGTCCTTACGATCGTGCAAATTTCATTTCTTACGGCTACTCCACGGGCGCGGTGGATTTCAGTCTTGGTCGGAATTGACCTTCCGATTGCAGTTCCTGAGGTTTGAGATCTTCTTGATTATTCTTGGTTTTTGCTACTGCGATGCTTGGATTCATGGCATTCGATATTTGTATTGGAAATATTTGGTCTATGGTTTGTGGTTTTGGGTTCTTTGCATCATTTAGGTGCGTAGAGGAATTGGAGGGTAGAAAAAAAAATGGAAGGTCTTTCATTTGGCCAGGGCTTGGATGAAGCTAATTTGTAGCCGGATTAAGTTGAGTTGGAGTGCATTGCATGAACTTTGTTCGTCTCCTGTCCAATATAATACTTCGCTTGCATGCCTGATATAGACCGCAATTTTTTTCATTGGGCTTGGAATTTAAATGAAACTTCAATGTGGGTCTTATTAGCTTTCAGTTGCTTAAATGGATTATTTAGTGATAATGTGTATATTTGTGCAACTGAACATGCAGTTTGATGCAATATTTGAATGAAGGTTGTTTATTTCTTACAAGTTATTCAGACTTCAGAGAGATAGCTCCCAGAGAATTTGAGATTCTGCTTTGGTAAATGTAGTGTGGTGGATTAGGAATGATTGTTGCCATGGACTTGAATGCCTTTTCACAACCTGAAGAAGATGAAGATACATTTGAAAGTCAAATTGAACAATACACTGCACCAGAGGAATGCATAGAGAGTGGATCTGATATTGCACGCTGGGTACTATACATTATTTTTTTCTGAATCTAACGTATTATTCCCTGATCATGGGTTTTGACAACTGGATGGATGAACTCGGTTCGTCTTTCATTTTTGTTGAGATTCATTGTCCCTTTTTTTCGTATAGATTCATTGCGCATGGCTGCAATTCCTCCTCCCTATTGACCTGCTCCTCTAAGGTTTAGTTGACATGAAAATCTATATGAACTGCGATTAATTGTTTCCTGATTTATTTGATTTCTTTATACATGAAGTTATATATGACCTATGATTATTTAATTTTTCTTCTTTCGTTTTTGTATTAATTGGGTTTATATTTGATTTATAACAATCTTTAATACAGTGAAAAAGGCTAACTTTCCCATTAACGTATTGTATGCTTGATTCTTGCTGAAATTGTTATATTTTTCTGGTCTCAACAAGCTTAAATACAGTCGAAAAGGCTAACTTTCCCATTCACATATTGTATCCTTGATTCTTCGTGTCGCCATTGGCTTTCAGGATGGCATCGGAGGACCTGGTTTCGCTATTGTTCTGGTCTTAACATGCCAATATGTACAAAAGTTTCGCCCCTTTTCTCTTCATTTCATGTTTAGACTGTTAGAGATCGGGATTCCGGCCATTATATAGACTCGGGAGTTCGGCCCTAAAACCAATTGGTGATAGGGGGAGTTGCCCAAGGCTATATAAGGCACACATTCTATTTCCTCTTTTCCGATGTGGGACTCTTATCCTCACATCCCAACATGCCCCCTCACGTGTGGCGGCTCTTGTAGCCAACACGTGATGATGTGAGCCCATTGTCCCACATCCTCTCTCAACTCAACTCTTTTCTTTTTTTTTCTTTTTTTTTCTTTCGTCATCACTACGCCCTTCATCCGTGTGGGGGCGAGTGAATGGGCAACGTGTGGCACGTGTGGCGGTTAAACCATCCACATGGGTTAACCCGCTCTGATACCATGTTAGAGATCAGGATTCCGGCCATTATATAGACTCGGGAGTTCGGCCCTAAAACCAATTGGTGATAGGGGGAGTTGCCCAAGGCTATATAAGGCACACATTCTATTTCCTCTTTTCCGATGTGGGACTCTTATCCTCACATCCCAACATCCTCACATCCCAACATAGACTTTAAAAATAGCATGTTAATTTTGTCGTTTAATTACGCAATTGAGGATTTTTACGTGATGTATGATGCTTCAGGAGTGAGACTTCATGTTGGCCGACAACCTGAGGTAGCCTCTCCTCCATAAGTTTTTGTTCAAAATTCCACAGCTTTTATTTGTATAAAAATGGAAAATAAGATTTTATAGACATATTATGTTTTTAAACTTTTAATTTAAAATGTCCATTTTTGTTCTGATATATAGTCGAATTTGATAGTATAAGATATATCAGCCGGATAGGAGAACATTATTGTGTCCTTCATATGATATAATTACATTGGTGATTGTTGCAGTTGTTCTCCAGCATTAGAGCTCTACGTGATTCTCTTGGAAATACACCTTTACAGATTTGTGGCATTGCTCTTGATATATATAACTTGAGTTTGTAGTAATGGTATAAATGTTGTCAATATAAGCTGATATACACAAACTTTGATTAAATAGTAAATAAAAATCTAATTTTCCTAACCACCGAAATAAATCATGTGAAAATTTTTCGTTTCTTCTGCTGTTATATGTATCCTGTGTGTGTAGTTTTAATTACTTCATGGTTATGTTAGATTATTGTGTTAGCTTTGATGTGTTCATTGGTTTAGATGTTGCTTTTTTTGTGAGATTTGAAGAAGAGGACAAATCCGAGTTTGGTTTTGGGATTTTTGAGGTAAGTTTTTATTTGTTGTGTTAGATAAATATTCTTCTAAATTTTTTATGCCTTATAAATTTATTTCACTCTGTTAAATGAGTTTCAATTCCACAGTTTGATAACTACAGCTTCTTATGAATTTTTTTTTGATAATTTATATTTGATAATTATTTTGATAATTTATATTTGATAATTGTTTGATGGCTCATAATACCATCTTCCATCATATTTTGCTTACCTTTATTTGGTAGTATAGAATTGGGATGAGTTAAGATGAAATGAGATCAATTGTTCTTACTTTTGCACAAACAGACTATAGAGTTGAGAAATTTCCTACTTAATTTGAGCCTTTCAGGGCCATCTTTTCCAAATTTCAGGGAGCTCTTCGCAGCATTTCAATTACAACTAAATAAAATGCTTTTTAATAATCTGTTTTTTCTGAAATCTTATTCATTCATTCATGGATTCCTTTGTTTTTTTCTGCAAAATTTTTATCTTTATTTTTTGGCAGGTACATAGTTTCTCTGTTTCGGACTACTTTATTTACCAGTTGAAAGATAATCGTGCTTTGCTTCAAGGTCAGTTCTTTTTTCCCTTTGTTAATACTTATTTTGATGTAAACTAAAAAGTATTAGTATAGTTTAGATATTTTAATTATATTTTGTTTTTTGCATTGCCTATCTTTGTTTTTATAATCGTGGCTATTTTGATTGTCCATACGGATAGGAGACCAACATATGCTCGATTAAGTGGTAGAACAGAAGATGAACCAAATTTGAACTCATCATGTTGCTCAAACCAAATTTTGGTTTATATGTTTTTAGGCCTTTTTTAAATATGCTTAATTTTTTTAAAATTTAATTAATGTTGATGTTTTATAGAAATTGCTTGAATTCCTGATTTTCTTACTATTTGTAAGTTAGTGTTTTATCATTATTTTAATTCATTTTTGAAGTTATTTTGTTTTCCTTTTTGTGAAGGACTGTAGGAAAAAGAATTGTTGTGCAGAAATTTGGTGACTTCAATAATTGGATTCTTCATAGCAGTTTGGTTCCAAAGTCTTCAACTGTGATTTTTAAGTGTAAGTAATTAAATTTAATTTGTTATTTATAACATATACAGATTTAAATTTGGATGTATGTATGATCAATACAAGTATAATGGAAGGTGTAGGCTCAATGGTTTAGTTCAAATTGAGGCTTAGGCACCCAAGTCTTCAAATGCCCCTTATAAGCTATTATGACATTCTCATGCTTGGCATCTGTTTCCCTATGGTCATCGAGCAGCACAGCGGAAATTCTGATGCTTAATTGATGCATTTGTGTGTTTATTGAGTAGAATATCAATACAATTCATTATGTGTGTGTGTGTGTGTGTGTGTGTGTGTGTGGGTTTTTTGTTTTTTGTTTAAATTTTGTTGCTTTGGCACTATGTTGCTTCGTTCAATTTCTGGTTGTTTTTGTCTTTGCAAAACTCAAACTGAAACTCACTGCATTTATCTTATACTGATCTGCTATAAAAAATTTGGATTGGTTTTATTTTTTGTTTAGATGCAAAAAATTAATTTTTGGTTAGTGTATTTGCATTATGCATATGTAAAGTAAAACCTATAAATCTTCGTGATGGTTGTGTTTTAAATATTTTGTGATGTTTGTTGTAAGCATGAATACTAATTGTTTAATTGGTTGTGTTGTTTATTGTAAAACTGGTAATTAATTACATACATTCCATTGGATTTGGAGTTTAGACTAGATGATTATAGTAGCTAGATTGGATTTGACAGTGTTGAGTTAACACTCTTATCATACATTTATATATCAGTGGCCTATCTTTACAATGAGCGTGTTCTAATGAAAGTTCAGAACAGCTAGGTTCTGTATTCTTTAAACTTGGTTGTGAATTTAGAGTGATTTGTTTTTTGCATATTTTACTGAGTTACATGAAAATGCTATGCAGAATTTATATGAGTTTAATATTGGATTACAAATCACTAGTCTTTGAATCCATCTTATATTTTCATGGAAAAAAAATTCCATCTTATATTTTTCTTTTATAACTAGAACTATATTACTAATTTTTTATTGGTGGAATCCTAATATTGTGTTACTAATATTCTATCTTCTTTTTTTAGTTGTAAAACCACCTTAGTGGATTTGTAATTCAAAGATTTGTATGTAGATGATCATGCCTTCAATTGTTTTGGAATTTGATATTGATATTGCTCTTTTGTTTTAATTCAATGCTTATTTGAAACGATGTGTTTTTGGGTATAATTTTCTTTGAATGTTCTGGGTTTTGTTTAGAAATCTTTCATGCTGATATTTGAGATTTAGAGTTTATGGGTAGAATCTGGAAAACAAAACAAAATGGATTTGTGCGTTGGATGTAGTGAATAAGTTGTATAATTTGGTTGTTTGACTTTGGGATATCAAAATCAGTTCTTGATGTGTTTTAATCTTGACTTAAAGTGAGGATGTTTCTTTGAACTCATAGAAACAATATTATGTGCTGCAAAGGATTGAAAACTTGAATAACAAATCTGGAAAAAAAATTGGGTTTATTTTTTGAATTTCTTTTTTTGGTCGAAGAGTCCTGATTTGGCTCTGTTTTCTTTCAAACCTATAACCTTTTTCTAAAAGGGTTTTAAAGACTTTATACCTAGATATGACAAGCTCCGAAATGAGTATAAGTTGGTTGATTTCCGTTGGAGAATTGAGCTACCTAAGTTTGATAGGAAGTTGAAAAAATGGCAGTAAAATTTGGGAATAAAATTTTCATCATGATCTTATCATATTTAGTTATCATAATAAAATAATTCAAAGTTTGTATCTTTTATTTATAATAGTTAATAGAATAAATGCCAGAATGTCTAGCGCTATTTCCTTTTAATTTCAATTATTTATTACCAATTCAATTGTGGCATGAGTCTACGACCCCATGTTAAAGTCATAATCTTTTGACTACTGAGAAAATTATTAATGGTTTGCCTTAAAATTAATTCGTACAATTTCCTCTTGAATTTGGCCAGGCTAATGGATGTTGACATCTTTTCTTCGTGAATACGGAAATGATGGTTTTTGTTTTCGCATTTGTGTTCATGATGTGGCTATGCAATAGTTTCTACTTATACAACATAATGAAATGTTTGGCACTCATGTAAATGTGTTTTTCTTTTTCTTTTGTATGTTGAACATGTGATCAAAGAGTAGAATGTTTTGGATGCAAATCAATTCATTGAGTTTATCTGTGATTTAATAGCATTGAGACTTTCTATCATCACAAAGAAAAGGTAAGAATAATAATGTAATATCTGGGTTGCATTTCTCAGCTGTTAAATACTATCTTAATATAGTCAATTTTTATTTTTGGTCTATAGCCAACATGCATCATTTCATAATTCTAGAACGAATTTCTTACCTTTGTTCACATTGCAGCTTGAGTGCTTGCCAGATGAGCACTCTTAATTCAATTTCCGTTAGTAGTCTTATAGGTTTCTAGACATGTAATTGTTTATTATTTTGGTTCTTCAAACAAAGAAACTCATAGGATTGTAGGGATGTGTGTAGATATAAGAAATTTAAATTTGAGTCCTTATCTCTAACTCATTGCCATTTGATCAAGTATGCTTTTTTGTTTCATGTTTCAGTTTTGAATATCTTTTTGAGCGTATGATTTTTGAACCCTGATTTCAAGTATTAGTGTTTAATTCATCAGATTAATCTTAAAATAACTCTTACTTTTTGTTTAAATTCAAATTGTGCGGCTTGAGTGCTTAGTAGGTGAGTAATCTAATGTTTGTTAAAGTGTTATTTTATGTTGTAATCGACTTATTTCTCTTTGTTTTTTTATTGTACTAGAATGTACATATGTTCGTGATTCTATTTTTTCTTCTTTCTTTTTAATTTTTGATATTGTTGCCTTGTTTTTTTAATTTTTGTATATTATACTTTTGGTATTGTTGTTATATTGAATTAGGTTTTCTTTATATCTAGGTGTACAGAACATCAAACCAATTACCACTGCTCAAGAGGTTTGTTTATTTCTTCGAATAATCTCTTTTCTTTTTCAGCCGAATTTATTTGTTTTGGGGTTTTCAACTCAAATTCAGGAATGAACACCCTTCTCTATGAACTTCTATTTATTTTGTTTCTCAGTCAAAGATGGCTGATTTAGAAGAGCAAATGTATGTTTAGAATATTACATAATGATCAACTTGGGTATTAATTTTTTTTTGGAGGAGAACAGGCTAGAGAAGCAACTAGATTGATGTTGCAAACTCAGGATATTTGGAAGTTTGTTTCCTAATAATTGTTTTGCACAACCATGTAAACATTTTGCTTGCATTGTGCTTTAAATAAATTTTTTCTTTTTTTGTGGTAATATCTTTGCTGTTTTCTGTTTTGTATATGATTCTCTTTATTGTCTAAGCTGTTTCCTGTTTTGGGTGAGCACTGTTTTCGGTTATATGTCAATAATTCGCAGTGGAGTTGCTCTTTTCTGTTATATGTTTTGTTGGAATTTTTGTGAAATGTGTTATGAGTTTGTGACTAATTTGCAAGCTATAGGTTATAATTGTTTCGTATGCGTTTGCTTTGGCTTGAATAAGCGTTCTAAAGAAACTTCAGTTAAATTGTGCTATAGAAAAAAAGAGGTCGTTTTTTCTCTTGCAAAGTATTCATTCTTCAGTTCCTTTTTTCAAAAAGCTTCAATTGGTACACGCAAGAAATAGGCCACTTCAGTCGCTTTTTGTTCAATTTATGAATTGAGATATGGGTTTGATTTTCCTAGATTTCTCTGTTCGTTGATTTCATTTATGGGTATTTATTGCTGATCTATCCATGGTGTGATATTCCTATTTACAAATTGTTCAAGTGGGTTCGTAGTTGATTTCTCTCTTCTTGATTTCTTTCTTCCAATTTTTTTTTTTGTACAATTTAATGTTGTTGCCATTTGATGCCAACTGCTCTATTCCTTCAAATTGCTGCTTCATTTTTATTGTCTAGCCTTGAGAATGCATTTTTAATTACATTCTTATTACTGTAACATACAAGCATGAAAGTGTAGTAGTAATAGAGGCTTCAAAGGATTGAAGAAGATGATTGTTGATGGCTTTTTTAACATGTAAATAATATATCTCTATTCATGTTCATGTTCATGTTCATGTTCATGTTCATGGCTTTTTCAACTCCTATTAATTGTCTGTATTATTATTATCGTAATATTTTGTGTCAATTCTTGCACATTATAAACATTACAATATCCAATTTCAATTGAATAGTCCTGTGGAAATGCGCCCATAGGAGATAAAGAAGAACGAAGAAAAATAGCCCAATCTATTATTAATTGACTTTTGCAGTTTGTTGCCTTTGCTTAATCCTATACGTCTTCACATCAGCTTCTTTTTTTCACACTTTCTTTCTTTCATGAGGTACTTTCTGCTCCCTCATTTTGTTTTGTTAGATAGAATACTCTAGTCGTACATCCTAGCTACGTTCATCAGTATACTCATAATTGTACACTTGTAAACATATAGGACAGATAAGGTTAGTCAATGGACAGCTGTCCAAAGTTAGTTCTGCAGGCAGTTTCTAGGCAGTTATGTCGTAGAAACAGATAAGGAGCTCCCTTCACTGTATAAATACAACCTTTTGGCTATGAATGAAAATAAGACATTCTGGAAAATTCTTCATGGTATCAGAGCACTAAGTCTGACCACCATAATTGATCCTTCTCTAATCTCTCTAATCTCTCTAATCTTCCTTTCTACTATTGCAACCGATTCATGCTTTTCCTCTTCAATCTCTCTTAATCATGTTTCAACCTTGGTGTCTGTCAAACTGAATGAGACAAATTATCTCCTTTGGGAATCTCAGATCAAACCCTTCCTCATAGGACATAACTACTGGCGTTTTATAGATGGAACACACCCTGCTCCTCCCCCTACATTGCCACCACAAACAATTGTTGTCTCTTCCCCCTAGTCTGAAACTTCAGTCTGTTATCACCTCTCCCACTGTCCCTCAACCAAACCCTGCCTATCATCAATGGTATCAAATTGACCAAATCCTAATTAGCATGCTACAAGCCACTCTCACTGAATCCATTATGTCCCAACTGGTAGGACTCAACACCTCTCGAGACATCTGAGAATGTCTCTCTCAAAATGTTTCCCAGTAGTCCTTAGCTAATGCAACAAACCTTCGATTCTAACTTATGTCTCTCACTAAGGGACATAAATCCATTTATGAATATTTTACCCATGCCAAAACACTAGCGGATTCCCTTGCTGCCATAAATCAACGATTTTCCTCAATTGATCTAGTCACAACAGTTCTTCGTGGCCTTGGCCCCGAATACACAATGCTTGTTACAACAATG
This sequence comes from Prinsepia uniflora, assembly GCA_032719365.1. Taxonomy (NCBI): domain Eukaryota; kingdom Viridiplantae; phylum Streptophyta; class Magnoliopsida; order Rosales; family Rosaceae; genus Prinsepia; species Prinsepia uniflora. The sequence continues at coordinate 15,603,754 of CM064868.1, read as the reverse complement.
TTGAACTTCCCTCCCTTCCCTCTCTTTTTTGATCTCAGAGCACGTTTGCTCTCTTTTGAAGCCCAACAAACCTTCACTGCTAACCCTACCCTGGTTGTTCCTCCCACGGCTTTCTATGTCCAACCTGTAAGCCCTACCACAATTCCTACTCCCAATGCCTACTACAGTGCTCACGGGAGACCACAGTTTCAGTGTGGTCCTCGATAGAACAAACCTCCCAGGCCTTCCTATCCTAGGGGTTCTACCCGAAACTCTTCTGCAGGGATACTTGGATCCTACCCCAACCCAACTCCACGACCCTCTGTGTAACAACTTGTCCCGAATTCCAGGATTAGATTAGTGACTAATGAAGGATTAGTGTGATTAATCGGTGATTAGTTGAACAAAATCGGACGAACGGTGTAAAATGACTGTTTTACCCCTGGTCGTAGGCAAAATGTTCACTTTTGACTTGGGGAGTCAAATGTGCGAGGACCGATGACCATGACGTAGTTTGGGACGTCACGAGTCCGTAGACAAGCGGCACATCGAAATCGGACGTTCAACGGAAAAGTTATGGTTCACGGAAGTTCGTGAAAACTATTGCACAAATTTCGAGATGGATTACATTTGTACTCTTGTGGGCCGAGATATTTAATTCATGCCCAATGGATGAGTGAGAAGTGTCACTCATCTCATTGGCCCTTAACCCCAAATTATGGACCTCAATCTTGATTGGTGAGTTTAATATTAAAATATTATTATTTGTTTATTTTATAATTTCCTTCACCCACTCTCTCCCAATCTCAGCCATTCATTTCCCTCACACCCCTCATCCTCACCATCCACTTATCTGATCATCACCACCAAACCTCACCTTCTCTTCTCCAACCCGTGCACCATCTCCATTTTCCCTCCCAAAACAAACACACGACACAACCATACTCACAACCTTCAAACATCACATTTTGCTTGTGAACCCTGAGTGCAACTTGGAAAGGAGATCGAGACGAGTCGCCTGGTGGCCACGGGTCGAGCTGTCGTGGACGGCAGTGCACGGTGGCCAGGTTCGGAGGCAAGGGACCGAAGTGGTTCCAAAAATCATAGTTTCGATTTTGGGAGTTGTTGGTCGTTTTGGTTCGTTGGCACATGTCCCTGAGGTTGCAAGGGAGCTGTAGGGCTTGACATGGAAGCCTACCATGGACGGTGGCCAGCGTGCCGTGACTGGTAAGGTTTTGGTTCGAATTTTGGATATAGGCTTTTAATGGGTTTTGGTCGATTTTTTTTATTAGAAAAGGTTTCTAGTGATCTTAGGAGTAGAGTGAGCCTGGTTTCATAGCCTGGGGTGGCCTATGGTGGCTGAAGACAGCCGAGGAAAATCGAAGGTTCAAACGTTGATCAAGGAGGTAACTTTCAGCCCTTATTTTCTAATTTTGGAGTCATGGATCGACTAGAAATATGAGGACGATGCTTTAGGGATTGAATTGGACTGAAAACAGGTCGAAAAGGGGGGAATCCGGTCTCGTCGGTCTGGACCGGTTGAAACCAGTGAACTTGGTTCGACAGAGGTTAGGGATGATGAACAGTGCAAGCGCGTGGCTTTCACGCACAACCCCTTTGGGCGACGCGTGAGGGCGCATGGAGGGTAGTTTGGGAATGTGTTCAACATGACTTTTAATCTATTCGATGTAACGAACATTTTGGGACTAGTTTCACGTCGATCGGACATCGTTTCGATATAGTTTGGGATGTCCGAAGGTTTAGGATCTAGTTAAAAAATAGTTAAAAATTCAGGAAAATTACGGGGCTTCAATGAAAGATTAATAAGGTAGTTATTAACCCTCTAGTGTGATTTGGACAGGTTTGGGAGTCCCGGTGACAGTGATTAGCCCGGGGAGGCTTACGGCACGCAAATCGAGGCTGCAACGTGGGACGGTCTATGAGTGAACCCTTATTTCTAAACTGTGATGCATGCATAAATGTTTTATATGTTTCATGGATATGATTTCTATCATGATGATTATAGATTGGTGATTTACATGATTTCACGTATTTCGAGGTGATTTACGTATCTGCACGTATATCGAGGATTATGGTTTTACACTGACTATATGTGCCTATGGTTTCAGTAATGGCTTAATGAAATGGTTTTGGATTTGAAAAGGTAACTCGGGCAAGAGACCCAATTGTTTTGGAAACCCTCGGACGTGAAGTCCATTTAGTTACGTTATCGGGTTAGAGGCTCAATTGGTTCGTGAAGTTGATTTCGGATTTGAAAATATGGAATCGGGTATGAGACCCATTTGATTTACGAACTCTTGGACTTGGAGTCCATTTGATTTAATAAGGACTCAGGCTTGAGGCCCAGTTGGTTTATGAATCGGGCTTGAGGCCCAGTTGGTTTACATGATCGGGCTTGAGGCCCAGTTGGTTACGATATCGGGCATGAGTCCTATTTATGGTTTATAAATGTGGTTTCGGTTTCAGAGACCCTAAATGGATTTGGATTTGGATTTGGAAAAAATGAATTTCTAGTTTCATGACGGTTTATGGGGACTGGGTATGGATCTTTTGAAAGTTTTTGAGAATGATTTCGAAATGGTTTTCATATACCATCCTTTATTTATGGATTTTCTCCTCTGGGGAGGGTCGTTGGCCTAGGTGGACCCCGGAGTATTCATGGAGCACTAACTGAATGGAGTCGCCCCCGTTGGGTACCTTACTCTCAGGAAGGCTTATATGGATTATAACCCCCAGGGAGGGTCAATGATCTGCCGACATTGACCTTGGTGGACCCTGGAGAGACTTGGATTTGAGACCCCGGGTAGCACGGGCATAACTTTGAAAACCGTGACAGGATTGGTTATATGATATTGGTAAACATGATTTATTGGATTTGTGAAATTGTGTTTTGTGAATAGAAAATAGATTTGGGCAATGACCCACATACTCGGATTTACGGTTTTGGGCTGAGTTCCCACATATGGTTGATATGTTATGAATTTGTGTAAATGGATTAGGGCAGTGGCCCGTATAACTTGGATTTACGGAATTTGGGGCTGAGACCCTAATAATGGTTAATTGAACATATGGTTTGATAAGTGGTTTTCGAATGCATGCATGCTTTTTAGTGAAGGTCATAAAGGTCTTTTATGAAATGTGTTTTATTAAACTATTATTTTTCGTCCACTCACAGTCTTTTCTGGTTTTTAATGCCCTTCAGGTTGATCGCGGATGCGGACTGTAGTAGAGACCGATACATCACACTCCTCCACCAGATCCTAGCGCGCTTTGGAAGTCGGTCGGGCTGAAGGTTTGCATTATCCTTTGTCTGACATTTCGTGTCAGACTGGATCATGACACATCCCGTGTTAATCTCGGGGGGATTGGGATGGGTCGTGACACTCTGGGCCACAATGCTGGTCTTGTAATCGCCATGTCCACATTCCCGCCCAATGCCTCCAACTCCAACAGAAAAGTGACCATGACCTCATTCAAGCCTTTACTGGCCTTCATTTAGCCGATGTTGCAGATCCTAATTGGTACCCAAATAGTGGTGCCACACATCACATGATCCTGAACCTTACTCCTACACGGAACCCACCACCCTCCTCCACTAACAATGTGATGGTTGGCAATGGAGCAACTCTGCCCATCAACTACGTTGGTAATGTCTGTTTTTCCTCAAGATTTTATGTTTTTAATCTCTCAGATGTCCTCCACGTCCCTTCCATTCGCAAAAATCTCTTATCTGTTGCCTAGTTTAATAAGGACCAGCAAGTTAGCATTACCTTCTTCCCCACTCATTTTATCATTAAATATTTACACACCAACTCTATTCTAATTCAGGGCCCATGTAAGGATGGTTTGTACCCCATCACTCCTCACAATCCATCCACTCCCCAAGCCTTGCTGACCACCAATTCAAATATGTGGCACAACCGCTTAGGCCATCCATCTGCTCAGGTCCTGCGTGTGCTGGCTTCCCAAAACAGCATCCTTCCTACAGCTCAACTAGATACTTCCCAATTCTGTAATAGTTGTGTAATAGGCAAATCAACAAGGCTGTCTTTTTCCCCTGTTGTACACCAATCAATAAAAGTTTTTGATTTAGTTCATTCAAATGTATGAATGTCCCCTGTCTCCTCCATTTCTGGTTTTAGATACTATCTTTTATTCAATGATGATTACACTAGGTACATCTGGATTTTTCCACTACGCCTCAAATCTGAGGTCTTTTCCCACTTTTCCAGGTTCCTAACCTATGTCCAAACCCAGTTTTCCACCACCATCAAACACTTTCAAAGTGATGGTGGCAAAGAATTTGATAATCAAACCTTTCGAACCTTCTGTCACCAGCACGGTATTCAACATAGATTTTCCTATCCCTACACACCCCAACAAAATGTCCTTGCTGAATGCAAACACAAGCACATCTCTGAAATGGGGAGAACATTACTTTTCTCTGCTGGTCTGCCCTATTTTTATTGGGCAGAAGCAGTTTCCACTGCTGTTTTCTTAATAAATGTGCTTCCCACACCTATACTCAATTGGTCTACTCCCTACTTCACTCTCTATGGTAAACAACCACCATACCACTCTCCGTGTCTTCGGTTCAACTTTTTATCCATACCTTGGCCCATACATTAGCCATAAAATCGAACCCCACTCCCTAGATTGCACCTTTCTCGGGTATAACCAGCACCATGCTAGTTATAGATGCCTCCATATACCCACTGGTCGTGTATACATCAGTAGACATGTTATTTTCAATGAACATCAATTCCCCTTCAAAATCTCTCCCTCTGAACCTCCCTCAGATTTCTCCTTCATCCTTGCCATGCCCATTAAACTCTACTGTGACAACCTTAGCACTAATTTTATGACCAGAAATCCAGTTTTTCATACCCACACTAAACATATAGCCTTGGACTACCATTTTCTCTTAGAACGGATGGCTTCAGGAACTCACCATGTCATGTTTGTCCTATCTGATGTGCAGCTTGCTGATCCTTTTACCAAAGTGCTCTTTGTATGTCGCCACTTCACTCTTGCATCCAAACTTGTCACCTATCGGGTGCCTAGTTTGCAGGGGGATGTTAGATAGAATACCCTAGTCGTACATCCTAGCTAGGTTCATCAGTATACTCATAATTGTACACTTGTAAATAATATAGGATATATAAGGTTAGTCAATGGACAACTGTCCAAAGTTAGTTCTGTAGGTAGTTATGTCCTAGAAACAGATAAGGAGAGATAACTGTGAACAGTTATCTCTACCTTCACTGTATAAATACAGCATTTCGGCTATGAATGAAAATAAGGCATTCTGGCAAATTCTTCATGTTTGTTTCTGCATTTCATTTATCATATGAATATTGATAGAAGTGAATCATGTTTGATTCTATGCTATTCATTAACATCAAAAAAACCATGAACAAAAGACCATATTTTGAACATTTGAGGATGAATTTTGGCTCTTCTCAATTTAGTTGTTTAAGCATTTATAATTATAAAATCTCCAAAATTGGATTTCAGTTCCGTCTAATCTAATTAATTGATTTTGTTGCATCTAACATTATTTTCTCTTCTACTAGCCATTTCTATTACATTGATTGAAAGAGTCATAATCAGTGCTAAAGTTAGAGCCAATCTTCCTTTCTTTCACAAGGTACTTCTATTCTTTCGTTTTGTTTGCTTTCACATTTAATTTGTTCTTTCATTTGTTTAATGCTCATTATTATCAACCTATTGATTAAAAGCAATCATGTTACAAATTGCCATAGAAGTAACATATCTTTATTAGATAGAAAAAATATGAAATTCTTCTCTTATTTTTGTTCTTACCATTTGGTATCTTCAAGTGACTAATTTTGACATGCAACCAATCAATTCCCAATGCTATTGCTGCAATGTACATACTCTTTATTAGGTACTGTAATTGTGACTTTGTATATGCCTCTTCAAACAAATAGACTATATGCTCTTTTATTAGGCATTGCAATTATGGCTTTGGATATGCCTTTTCAAACCCACAGCATCGCGCAGGCACGCTTGCTAGTAACTATACTAAAAGAGAACTGGCTAAATCACTGTTCATCTACAGTGATTTGTCAATTTTACCCCTTTTTTTCTTCATTTGCTTTGTTATAAACAATGAAATTACTTATTTGTTCTCATTAGGCAGATGTTTCATTGTATCGATAGCTTGCTTCTTGACTCAACCTAATTTGCGACTCAATGCTATCTTTGCCCTATCTCTCGACTTCAGTTTTCTACAACTCAATTCATTTCTCTATCAAACTCATATCTCATGGCATGCAATTCATCGAGCTCATCTCTTCAACCCATCAAAAGAATCCGAGTTAACCCATCATGACTCAATCAAAGGGTGATCCCATCGCGACTCAACTCACCGTGACTCAATTCAGGACTCATCCCATAGCAACTCATCTCATCGTGATAATGGTAAATCATCCTCTCACAATCCAATCTATCACTATCCACAGAGTCTTATCTTTACCAATTAGAGTATTAAACATTCCTTCCACCATCAAATTCAACCAAAAACTACATGACAAAATTGATTCCTTTGAATCCACGTTCCTGAAACCTCCCAGTGATAATGGTTTTTAAATCATCTCGAGTGTAAATTTATTTTCTTACATATTAGGTTCTTGCACCCTCATTCTTTGCCTCTACTTTTTCTTTCAGTTTATGCGGCCACGAATCGATTAGACATCAAATTATCAGGTCTGTTTTTATGTTATTTCATTTTGCTTCATTTATTGATTCAATTTTGTCACAGAGTTATAGAATTCTTGTTGCATGTTGGTTATTTGGAATAATAAAGGAACAAATTGTTGGGTTTATTCAGATTGATTTATTGAATCGATAAATTATATTGTCCAGTGTCTCATACGCGTATCAATGTTTCTTTTGTTAAGTAAGATCTCATATGCATATCTATAGCGAGCATGAGTTACTGCTATTAGTAACTCATGAAACACAAGTGTTTATAGAAAGACAGAAGAAAAATAATTGAATATGTTTCTACTCAAAGCTTTTGTAAAGTAATGATGCCAGGAATCTGGCATATATGCAAATAATTGATTTGTTTTTTAAATTGGATGATAAGTTTGTTGATGTTTGATTTAGGTTCTTACTTTTCATATGATTTTGAAAATAGTTCTTGGATTTAAAATCTCGATCAAAATATGGATTAAAGTTGCACATATTTTCTTCTGTTTTGGTTTGAATGGACTATTTTTGAAATTTTGTATGTTCAATTTTTGAAAGAGTTAGTGAGTCAATTATCACATGTTCAGAATGTATCCACGTGAGGTTTATGTTTTTCTGTTTATATATCCAAGTGAGATTCTATTATTTTTAAAGTCTCACAAAATTGTTGTTGGCATTGGTTTTATCTATTCCTTTTTCACGTTGATTTTTTGGATGGATTTTGGAATAGTTGAGAGGGAAGAAGAATTTAGTTTTTGCGTCTTTGTTCTGGTAAATTTTATTTGCGTTTGAATTTGTTTTGGTGTTTAGAGTAAAAGTGTTGGCTTTTAATTAATTTATGGTTAAGTTAGATTATTGGTTTAGGGTTGATAGAATCATTGTTTTAAATGTTGTTTTTTTTTTTTTGGCAAGTATTGAAGAAGAAGAAGAATCCGGTTTTCTTTTTTATGATTTTAAAGGTAAATTTTTATTTGTTGTATTATTTTTTATCCTAGTATTTGTATTATGAATAGAGTTTTGAGTTTTTATTTGTTGCAAACTAATTTAATATTATTGTTTGGAGTTTGTGCTTTGAGTGTCTTCATTATGATAATAGTAGTAGAAAATGTGAGAAGATCTGGTTGGTTAAAACAAATAATGATTATTCAAAGACGAGGTCATTTTATGTTGCAATATACTACTCCTAACAATCTAATCTACCCAGTTTCTTACTCCAATAAGGGAAGAAAAATTATTGGGATACTTTAACTGCTTTTATTTTCTAACCTTTTCTGCCAATCCATATGATTTTTTGTTCCTTTATTTGGACTTCTTCGTTGGCAGGATATAATGTGGGTAAGTTGCTGCTGTATAAGCTTATCAAATCAATTATTCCAAAGGTGAGCCTTTGGCTAATGCACTGAAGTCTCATGTTCATTTTTAACTTCAAACTATGTGCTCCCCATTCATATATAGGTTCTATTCATAGAACCAAAGAGAATGTAATTGTAAATAAGTCTTTAAATCTAGTAACCTTTCTATCATCGTTATTAACAGAGACGTGAGACGTGTTTTCTCTACCTTTAACTTACAATGCAATGACGATGATGCGTTCTACAAGCTCCTTTCATTTTGTGAATAAATGTATAAAATAACTATCTTTTGTAAAGTACCATTTTTATTAATTTAGTCACCGATGTAATTATTTATCTTTTGAAATAAATAAATATTTTTTTATGTAAATAATGATGTTTTGATATGTACAAATCTATTATATTAATTTAGTAGTCTTGCGGCAATACACGGATCTTCCTACTAGTGTCATTAAAGAAACTAACGATGGCGGGGAAGTTAAACGCTCACTCTCATATTTTAGGTAATTAGTTCTGTTTTTTTACTATCGATCTGGCAACTTACGACACTCCCTTGGTATCCTAACCCCATCGATTCTTACACCAATTTCATTATCTACGCTCACTCTTTGCAGGATTGTCGCTCTAGGTGTTTTTTCCCTATCTCTCAATTTCGTTCACCCGATTTGCTGCTGACATTACTTAAAAGACCTAAAATTCAGCATTGGTGACTTTAATTCTGATTTTGTAATAGTATTGTTATCCACTCCTCAATCTGAATTTCCTTTTTCCAATTAGAAGACAGAACTTAGTTTTTTTTCCAGCCATGCGCATATCTTCCTAAAATATCGAAATCGTCTCGTCCCGTATCATACCAAATCGGAAAAAAAAACCGAATAATAAAATCAAATGGATGATCGATACGATACCAAAATCGAACCGGGATCGATTTTGGTGTTGTGAAATACCATCCCGTGCTGAAATCGAACCGATTTGATATTTTTTATTTAATTACAAAATAAATTAAATATAAAAATAATAAAAATAAAAACCCTAACCCAAAACAAGGGAGCGCGCTTATGTCCTTACTGTCTCACTCTCACTTTTCGACTTCAACTCTTCTTCTCTAGTAGAAAAAAAAAAACCTAGCCGCCTACAACCCTTCAACCACAGCTGCGAGCCTGCGAGCCTGCGAGCCTGCGACTTCGACCTCGACATCGACTCTTCTTCTAGGCTTCTACTCTTCTTCGGCTTCGCCTTATCGCCGATCGCGGCCTTGACATCGACCTTCGACCTCGACTGCTAGTTTATCTCAGCCACCACATCGTCCGCCGCCCGCTGGACGCTGCATTCCAGCTGCAAGCCTTATTCTCGACCTCTCCATCAAGATTCTCGATGGCTGATGTAAGTGAAAGGCATTGCTTCTGATATGTGGTTTACTGATTTATGTTGAAATTGTTTTCCAAATTATCATTCAAAATTGAATGCTCCTCTGTAAATATACTGTTTGGCCTTTCCAATTTTTCCATGCCTCTGCGTTTGCATATAATCTTTGAATGCTCCTATCGTAGTATCGTGAGGGTATAGCAAACCAGAAGAAACATATTTATAATTTTCTTCTCTCTTAACAACTTAACATTTTAATTCACTAGGAAATCTGTTATATACTGTGCATTTGAGTCTGTCTCCTCAGAATTTGTTCCATAATATTTACTTGAAAAGGAAACAAAAGAAGGTATGATAAAACTTAACGGGGTACCTTCGTCTTCCCGAGTTATTTAGTGTTGTTTAGATGAGGTTGTTTTCCAAGGAATTTTCTATCTTAAAATTCTTGTAGAAAACCACACTTCTCATTTTATGTATCAAACATTTGAGGTTTTAAAATCCAATTTTAAGTAACCTCTGACACCAAATATAGCCTCAGTCAAACAAAGCACTTCACTAAACATTCCTGAGTGGTTCACCTATGTTGGTTAAGTTTCACTTTCTTGGATGTTCCCCTTAATGGTTCAGACAGTTACTAAGAATATGAAGGGATAACCGAATTGAGTTCTTGGATTTAAGTAGGTCGGGTAACAGACCAATTAAGACGGAAACTGTACAAAAAGAAAGAGTCTTTTCCTTATGCTCAAATTAAGTTGGTGTTGAAGGAATTAATGTGGCCAGGTTTTGGCGATTTAATTGGAAAGCCGATGGTCATTATGAGTGTGAATGTATTTGAACTTTTGGCATTCTCATATTCCAGGAACTGTTGAGATGGTATCGTTGGAATGCTTGTTGGTACTCTCTGTACATAGATCGATGTCTGCATGAAGAGAAGGATTTGGGTTGAAATTCTGATTAGTCTTAATCAAATTGTAAATTCAAAATTCACATTTCACACCCCTAGTATCTATGAATTTGTTTTTTTTTTTTGAAACATCCATAAACATAGCTTGAAGGTGTAAATGGAATGATCTCTATGTTGATAAACATTGGTAATGGACTTTGAATTCCGAATATATTTTTATGTGCGGTTGTTGTATATATGATAGCACGTTCACGATGAGGCTGAATCAGATATGATCAAAATTCATCGATTCTAATCTTTATGAAATGTAGAATTATGTTTTGGTACAAATTATGGATTGTTACAAATTATGAGGTTGAATCAGATATGTTGCGGTATATATTTTTATAGAATATACAATTATGAATTGGTACAAATTATGAGCAGGTCTTGGTACAAATTATGAGTAAGTCTTAGTACAAATTGATACAAACTATGAATTATAACTTTCATATATGTTATGGAATTATATGAATGAAATATGAATTTGTTATGCATTATTTATTATTGTACCAATTATATGAATGAAATAGTTTTGTATAAATAGATTATTTAGATATTTTTTCCATAAATTTTGGCTCAAAATCGAAACCGTACCGAACACAATTGGGATGATACAATATCAATTTTGAATTTTGAAATACCGTATCGTACTGAACCGGTTAAAAATACTTGGTCGGTTCTGGTATCACTTTCATACTGAACCATGCCCATGACTAGTTTTCTCTATTACTTCTATATGGAATTCCCCTACCTCTATTTATCTTTTCTCTTATTACTGTTTCTACCCAAAAGTTTTTCTCCTTTTAGGAGTCAAGTAGACCCGAGGCAACCTCTGCCAACCTCCGTTGCGGAACTGAGTATGCAAAGTGAGGGGGGCGGACCACTCGTAGGGTTTCTTTTTGTTGATGTGGTGTGGATGATGCTGGATGGGCTGAGCTTAATGGATCTCTTTAGCAACAGTCGTTCCCTAGGTGGGCAAGCCAAAAATTAAGTAGGTCTTCAGTTCGAGTGCAAGCGTGCTATTAGTAGAGGTTGCTACTAGATAATGTAGATGAGTTTCATTTACAGCCCAATAACTTTTCTTCTGATCAAACGATCGTGAGGTAAGCTGACAAGATTAGCTTGCGTTGTTCTTTTCTATGCTTTCTTCAAAAAATTTAATTATTTTCTTTCGAGCATAGTCCAAGTTCAGTTACTCACCATGATATTTAGGTTGGCGACGTTATTATTTTAGTAGTCATGTGGTTAAAGGTTCTAGGTTCCCTCAAGTTGGAATCAAACTATTTAGACCAATGCTCAAAGATGGTATCCCGACTTGGATAGACGTGAACCACGCTTATATGGTGTATCCCAAGTACCAATGGCTACTTATGAAAATCTGGTTTGTATTGAGATGAAAATTGAAGTACAAATACTAGAATGTAAAAATACTGGAATTGAACTAAGCAAAAACTGAAATTATAAGTGTGTAAAAATGGCAGTGATAGTACTTGAGGCTGAACCTTGTGGCATATTTTTGAAGCTTCTCTACCTTTACCTGCCTAATGGAAAAGAAGTCCTCCGTGGAGACAAGTTTGTTTGTTTGAATCATGAATTGGTTCAAAAATGTTGTTTGTAGCTTGTCGAAGGAATCAATGGTGCCGGAGCTAGACGACAGAACCAGTTGAGAGCGGCGTCAGTAAGGGTAAAATTGAAGATGAGGCATTGGACCTCATGCATTATGTTCTTGTAAGCGAAGGCAGAGAAATAGTTGTTTAGGTGGGTGATGAGGTCTCCTCGTCCTATGTACAGAGTGATCTTAAGTGTTTCACCTCAGACCTATGATGGGACTAGAGGATGCGTATTCTCCTTAAGAGGCTCTCCATGACATCGATGCTTTGGGGTGCTGGCTGATCAGACTAATGTTCTGTTCGACCAATGCTCTTATCCTGGCTGACAACTTCTCTTCTCCGACCATGGGAATAGCTCACTGTCGTCGAGTATATCTCGTCCAGCACCTCATGGTTCTCCCGCGGATGGGTTTCATGTTTTTGGATCGTCTAGTGGCCTCTACTGTTTGCTCGGCCAGAGGTTCCTACAACGGCCTGGTAGTCGTGCGAGTTGGAAGGATAGCGATGCACTATTTTCCTATAGTCAGATACCTCGTAGGTCACTCGCGCAGGCACCATCTCGACTTGGCAATCCTTGAGTAGCTGACGGGCGTTCTTGTAGATCTTAGTTCCGGAAAGGCTCGCATTGTTGGGTTGTTTGGGGGGGGGGGGGGGGGGGGGGGAGTTAGGGTTAGCCCTGGGTTGTTGCTTTCTTGGTCGATCAGGTGATATCCTTTCGATCACGAACGACAAGGCTTGAGCACGATCAGCCACGTGCTAGTTAGCTAGGGTCTGGTCGGCTAGACCTTTGTCTCAATGGTTTTCCAGCTAAGACATCTTCATGATGACGAGGATACTTGCGTACTGCTCTGCTAGAGCTTGGTTATTGGCATCAATCTTGGCGTTGTGAGTTTTGAGCTCGGCCACCTCGCTCATTGGATCTTCCAATGTCAGTCGGTAGACATCAGGGATGTTGCCCCTCGAGTTCCCTTACGGGAATGAGGTGTGAGTGATTCGTCTGACATGGTGCTAGGAGCAATCGGGACGACATAAGAGGGGGGTGAGAGTGTGTGGTGTTGTTTTGGAATTCCCACAAACGACGCCAAACTGTTGATATAAGAAATGAACCAACTTAGATTCGCCTCGTTGGACACCTTTGACTGTCTTCTCGTGGTAGGAAGGATTGCTTAGGAAGAAGGTAAGAGCAAAGGGACACCGGTGTGGTTCCGGCCTAATAGTTTCTGATGCTTAAGAAAGATTAATGTGAAGGGTACTGTAATAATTTGTGCAATGTAAGGGCAAAATTGTCATTATTTTTAGAGGGGGTACCCTTATATTTATAGTAGCATTAAATATTGTTGTTGGTGTTTGTTGACGTGGAATAAATGTCGTTGTCTTTAGGAGCCGACATGTGTCCTAATGTGGTCCTAAGTAATATTTCTAACACTTTAGTGGGCCTAGCTGACCAGATGTGGTCGACCTCTTACTGAGTGGTCAAAGTGGCCGATTATGATTATCTGGATGATAAGGGCAGGCCGATTAGTAGGCTGGTCAATCAGGTGTGATCGGTCCGTACTGTTTTGGCTTCATTGCTAGTGATCAGGATGGCTGAACGAAGGGTCTGGCCGCTCAAATGTGATTGGCTAGCCTTGGTCGGTTGAGCACAATCTTGTATGTTTTGTCAGGTGATATCCTTTCGATCACGAACGACAAGGCTTGAGCACGATCAACCACGTGCTAGTTAGCTAGGGTCTGGTCGGCTAGACCTTTGTCTCAATGGTTTTCCAGCTAAGATATCTTCATGATGACGAGGATACTTGCGTACTGCTCTGCTAGAGCTTGGTTATTGGCATCAATCTTGGCGTTGTGAGTTTTGAGCTCGGCCACCTCGCTCATTGGATCTTCCAATGTCAGTCGGTAGACATCAGGGATGTTGCCCCTCGAGTTCCCTTACGGGAATGAGGTGTGAGTGATTCGTCTGACATGGTGCTAGGAGCAATCGGGACGACATAAGAGGGGGGTGAGAGTGTGTGGTGTTGTTTTGGAATTCCCACAAACGACGCCAAACTGTTGATATAAGAAATGAACCAACTTAGATTCGCCTCGTTGGACACCTTTGACTGTCTTCTCGTGGTAGGAAGGATTGCTTAGGAAGAAGGTAAGAGCAAAGGGACACCGGTGTGGTTCCGGCCTAATAGTTTCTGATGCTTAAGAAAGATTAATGTGAAGGGTACTGTAATAATTTGTGCAATGTAAGGGCAAAATTGTCATTATTTTTAGAGGGGGTACCCTTATATTTATAGTAGCATTAAATATTGTTGTTGGTGTTTGTTGACGTGGAATAAATGTCGTTGTCTTTAGGAGCTGACATGTGTCCTAATGTGGTCCTAAGTAATATTTCTAACACTTTAGTGGGCCTAGCTGACCAGATGTGGTCGACCTCTTACTGAGTGGTCAAAGTGGCCGATTATGATTATCTGGATGATAAGGGCAGGCCGATTAGTAGGCTGGTCAATCAGGTGTGATCGGTCCGTACTGTTTTGGCTTCATTGCTAGTGATCAGGATGGCTGAACGAAGGGTCTGGCCGCTCAAATGTGATTGGCTAGCCTTGGTCGGTTGAGCACAATCTTGTATGTTTTGTCAGGTGATATCCTTTCGATCACGAACGACAAGGCTTGAGCACGATCAACCACGTGCTAGTTAGCTAGGGTCTGGTCGGCTAGACCTTTGTCTCAATGGTTTTCCAGCTAAGACATCTTCATGATGACGAGGATACTTGCGTACTGCTCTGCTAGAGCTTGGTTATTGGCATCAATCTTGGCGTTGTGAGTTTTGAGCTTGGCCACCTCGCTCATTGGATCTTCCAATGTCAGTCGGTAGACATCAGGGATGTTGCCCCTCGAGTTCCCTTACGGGAATGGGGTGTGAGTGATTCGTCTGACATGGTGCTAGGAGCAATCGGGACGACATAAGAGGGGGGTGAGAGTGTGTGGTGTTGTTTTGGAATTCCCACAAACGACGTCAAACTGTTGATATAAGAAATGAACCAACTTAGATTCGCCTCGTTGGACACCTTTGACTGTCTTCTCGTGGTAGGAAGGATTGCTTAGGAAGAAGGTAAGAGCAAAGGGACACCGGTGTGGTTCCGGCCTAATAGTTTCTGATGCTTAAGAAAGATTAATGTGAAGGGTACTGTAATAATTTGTGCAATGTAAGGGCAAAATTGTCATTATTTTTAGAGGGGGTACCCTTATATTTATAGTAGCATTAAATATTGTTGTTGGTGTTTGTTGACGTGGAATAAATGTCGTTGTCTTTAGGAGCTGACATGTGTCCTAATGTGGTCCTAAGTAATATTTCTAACACTTTAGTGGGCCTAGCTGACCAGATGTGGTCGACCTCTTACTGAGTGGTCAAAGTGGCCGATTATGATTACCTGGATGATAAGGGCAGGCCGATTAGTAGGCTGGTCAATCAGGTGTGATCGGTCCGTACTGTTTTGGCTTCATTGCTAGTGATCAGGATGGCTGAACGAAGGGTCTGGCCGCTCAAATGTGATTGGCTAGCCTTGGTCGGTTGAGCACAATCTTGTATGTTTTGTCAACTGAAGGATTTGGGAATTTCTATGGCTGGGTTGCTCAGTCTTTGGTCAGGCCAATCAGATTAAACAAGAACAATATGTATATGTAATTCTACATATGTTGTTGATAGGCTCTGTTACTCTTCATTTGCAGTTGTTCTCAGCCTTATTTAGAATGACTTTTATTATTAATAAACAAAAAGATAGATGTTGATTTTTTAGAATGTCAACTCATCCTCCATTTTCATCTCTTTAATTACTGAACCTCTTGCAATAAATTTTTCATAATACAACACATTTACAATTTAAAACTAAAAGGAATTATAAAGTGCAATGCATACTTCATAATACAATCCACTATTTTCTGCCAAAGGATATCAACAAAAACAAAAGTTAAGCAAAAGTTATGAACATAGTCGTTATCACAAGGAGATTCTACATTTACTATGAATCTTAGTGAATCCAATCCATCATGGACAACAAAATCATGTGTAAATACGATTAACAATCAACAAAATGTATGGAATGCAAACTTTTGTCAGAATTTATAAGAACTTTCTTCGTCTAGTTTTAATAACTAATACCATCAGCCTATTAGTCTATTACCAATTAATCCCAGTATGAATTTTGTATTCGTATTCCCATCTTACCTAAAAATGAACGCGACCTACGAAGACTTGTTTGCTCATTGAATTTCATTATGCTGCAGGATTAGCACCAAGATTCTGTGACATTCTTACCATGGTAACCATAGTTGGGGTTTCATAGCCAACCACAGTTTCACTGCCATTGGTGCCAGAGTTTGCACCTTCACCCATTGTTAGAACCTGAGATGTCATGTCACCCCTAGTTGTGGCCCTCTGCCATGAATGTGAGCTCAGTCCCGACAGAGCATATGCCCGCCCCGTCTGTGTATAAGACTCCATGGTAGTCATTCTATCTCTGATTTCTCTAAGCTCAGCTTCAAGCCAATTACATAGACCCTCCCCTGCTTGTGCTGCTGCTGATGTTAAGAGAGTTAATCTCCGTTGTGCTAAAATGGCTTGTGCACCCTCCAAATTTCCCATCTCAGCCGTTGCTTGTGCCTCTGCAATACCTTCAGCTACCAAAATTCTATTCCTCTGACGATCAACCTCCAAACACGGTGCCTCATCTTCAGGGGACCAAGCCTCGGGTCTCAATACCCAGACTCTGTCACTTTGCACACGGTTCAACTCATTTGAGGCAAGGTCCTTGTACACGCATGAAACATCTAACAAAGGTGTCTTCTTCACTGCTTCCTTGTATCTCGTGGCTGTTGGAACTAAGAGGTACACTAGAAATTGTTTCTCCTCCTCTGCATACATATTTCCAACTTCAACTATTCCTTGATGACAGTCATCAGAAATCTCACACGCATGTTTCCCTGATGGTATTGATACAATCTGCACCCCACGAGATGCAGGCGTAACTGTGAGTTGAAGTTCCTGAGCCACGACGCTGAGAAGACCACCAATGCACATAGCAAAGGCATCTTGTATCATAGCCACTGATTCAATGAACGAAAATGTGCCACCTGATGAATCAGATATAGAATGCATAGTAGTTGCATCATGATCAGTGCCAAACCCAAATGTGTGGACTGGAATATTGCTACAACGTACTGAAGTTGGCAATTGGTTCAAAATATCAGACACCAGATTTCGACTTGAACTAATCTGTGAGCTATAATTGCAGTTGTCTCTGCCATCGGATAAGAGAATGATGCTAGATACCATATTCCTTTCCCGCCGTTCTTCAAGTACCTGAACTCCTTTCTTGAGCCCTCCAACAATGTCGGTTCCACCAGTTGCTCTAAGAGACTCGATTGCAAGCATGGCACTTTCTCTGCCATCAACAGTCATTCTTCGGAGACCAAAGACCCTTTTAGCAGTAGTTGAGAATGAAACTATGGAAAGTCGGTCTGAAGGCCCCAAGTTTTGAATGACAAAGTTGACAGCACGTTTGAGAAGGTCAAGCTTAGTACCAAACATACTAGCACTTACGTCCAGAACTGTTACAAGGTCAATGGGCGTACGGCCGTGGCCATGAACATTAGCATCTTGAAGGGTTGGTGCTCGAATGCTGACAAGAACTGGAAATGTTGGGCGAGATTCTGCTGCAGGTATAGCAGAGTACTCCGTGTAAGTCTTCATTGCTACAGTTTGAGTACTGGAGAATTGAGTGGGTGAGGTGGACGGGAGAGGCTCATCGTCTGAGAAGTTCAATGGCTCAGGATGAACTTGGGGATGCAATGGGAGGTGACTGTTGTAAAAAGTGTTATGGAGCTGACCCAAGTTGTTTTGTTGAGGATTAGCAGTACTTGTGGGAGCTTGGAAAGGTACAGCATTCCATTTTGATCGGCAGATAGGGCAGCAAAGATTTCCATGTTTAACATTGTTGGCAATACAAACGAAGTGGAAAGAGTGGGAGCATTCAGCAGTGAAAATGGCTTGGCCGTCCCCTGGTCTCACGTTACTCAGGCAAATCGCGCAATTTTTCTGTACACAAAACAATTTAAGCAATGCTTAGTCATAAGCCGGCTCTACCAATATACCAATGCACAAATGCCTGCATCTTTCCATAATTGTCTCATGGCTATTACAAGCAGAGAAGGCTTCGACCAAACAAATTGAATAAAAAGAATTTCTCAACATGAAGACTTTTATGCATCGATACATATACTGTCATGATGTGAAAATGTTAAGAAATTGAAAGCATTTCATTATGAAAATTCGGTACAAAATGATCTACATTATTAGTAGGAGCTGCACAACCCAAGTCAGTCAAAAGTCATAATGAACACATCAAGAACACACATTTGCAACACCAAAAAGGGAAAAGAAGTGTCTGAACGAAACGCCAGATTTCATAACAAAAATTGTAGCAACTTATCATGGTACTGAATATAAGATGTCAACCACACAGACATGATTTTTTTTTTAAAGCCATAAAAAGAGACATTTATTTTTTTATTAGCAAGCCAAATCAACAGTATATGTGAGTCCTCTTGAAGAAGAACATAGAATTTTTTGTTGCCTAGTTCAGTTAGCTTGGCTTCTAAGTCATTGACTTTGCTGACAGGGGATCCGTGAAAGATTTTCCTAAGATATCTACAAGATATTAGAAATTATACTGGGAACAATTATGAGAACCTTGACGGGTAGATTTACAAATATTTAAGTCAAGGTTCTTAGCTTTCTTCCAAAGAGGCATATTCGAACTTGGGAAAGAAATAATTGACAAAAAAAAAAAACTTGGAAAACAAATAAGAATATAAACTTTAGAAAAACCACTGAACTAAAAACATAGTTGGTTTGCTAGAAAGGTTCCTTTCCACTAGCATGTTAGAACCCTTCACTGAATAAATTCTATTATAGTGGACATATAAATAAAAATAAATAAATAAATAATTGCGCAACTTCACCGAATCGTGCTAAGATGGCCCAATCGCTTGACTACACGCCTACACAGAAAGAAACGTGGGCAAATGCGCAACTTCCATATTCCCAAACTGCCACCGCAGAAAAGGACAAATCAAGACGTCCAGGAGCCGAAAATAAGGAAAAAGAAAGCGGGTAACGTCGTCATTTAGTATGAGTTACAATTCGGTTGCAGAAACAATTGGCAGTCTGGCAGCCTCCTTCGAGTTTCCGCGGCAAAGTAACAGTCACTAACGCACCGGAAAGCTCGAGGTAAAAATCTCACCGTCGACCAGACGAGATGCCGAATATAAACGAGACTGAGATACCGACATTGAGGAAATGGATCTTCTAGGGAACTAAAAAGGGAAAAAATGAGTAGATGCGGGTGATGATTTTTTTTTTTCTGGGTACGGAAGATGAATTAATTACAGTTTAAATATGAGAAGTAAAACAAAAAAAATAAAAGAAAGGAAATTGAAATTTTGATATGAAATTTCAAGAGTTAATGCGAAAGTTTGATAATTACTGACCTTGAATAGGCGAGAACTGAAGCTGCGGGAGAGTTTGGAGCTGGAGGAGGAGGAGCGAAAGGAGCGAGAGGACGAGGTTTCGGAGGGAAGAGGAGCAGGAGGCGGCCTGGAGGGCGAATTTGATGACTCGGAGGAGGTGAATAAGAATTTGTGACTCAGACACTCCTTGACCTTCCGCCACGTAGTCGCCATTGTTGGAATTAAGAGGCGGAAAGAGAGAGAGAGATGAGGTCTGTGATGTCGTTAAGCAGCAAGCGGAGGTGGAGGTTTTATGGAAGGAAGAGAGAAAGGCGTGCACTTTTTAAAAGAGGGAGTGAGTCAGAAAGTCCTGGCCTGTAGCATTGAATTTGTAAGGAGATTCGAGTCATTCAATACTCCTATCTTGTTTTGATGCTATACTTCATTTCGCATTCCCCTTTTATTTTCATGACATTCAATGCTTCCTATAATTGAAATCTTATCAAGTGACATAATAAATAAAATATGCTTAGATGTCCAATTAGAGGTGGACACGAGTTCGTTAAAATCACTAGCCGGTCTGTTTCAAACTGTTATTTATCCAACGGTTTAAATTTGGCAGGATAAAAGTCAAAGGGTTTGAGAATTCAAATCGTTCCGTTAGTAACTGTTTGCATTTGGATTTTCATTTTAGAAATCCGTTAAATCCAAACGGTACTGTTAAGGAATATATTAATTTTTAAATCTATTACTAATACAAAGTAAAACTAATAAAAAAAAATAATAGCTAGATATACCTATATATGTATATGTATACTCATATAAGAATATAATAAAATATTATTAAATAGTAGTGTATGTTTTATTAATTCTAGTATAGTGATGATATTTGTAATTCAATACTTAACAAGCTTAATATATAAAATTTTAAGTATTGATTATTTTATTTTGTTTGTATCATTTTGTATATATATATATATATCCTTGTTTTTTTTTATTTCTAAACGGTTTAAAACCGTTCCGATCCAAACCAAACCGTTAGTAACTGTATGGATCGAAACAGTTTTATTTCTAATTTTAGAAAATTCAAAATGTATCGTACCGTTAAGATTTTAACTGTTTAAATTTGGATATTGTCAATATATGCATTGAACCTTATCGTGCCCACCCCTATGTCCAACAACAAAAAAATATGCTTAGATGTGTGTGTGACACTAAATTATTAATTAGGATGTACATAATTTTATAAAAGAAATTATGTATTAATATTTAATTAATTATATATGAAATGTTTTGTTTAAAATTTTGAAAATAGAAAAATACCTTTAAATTTATAAAAATTTATAAACGTGCTTAGTTAAAAGCATCGTTTCTCATCTCTCTTTGATTAAATTTATAAAAACAGAAAATACCCTTTAAAACTTTTTTTTTTTGGGAAAAAGAAGATTTATTACATGAGGGCATAATAATAAAAACAAAAATATCAAATTAAAAAAATGTAAATGAAGGGAATGAGTAGTTTACCTTCCCACGTCCTTCTTCTTCTTCTAAAATTTTGAATTAATTTTATGTACTTATTTTTTTAATAAAAAAAATGACATATACTTTTTTTTTTCTTTTATATCATGATACCAATGAAGTAAAATTATATCATACACATTGAGTATTGGCTTCATCAATTTAACTTTTCATAAAAATTGAACACGAGATCTCCGACATAATAATAATGAAAAAAATATCATTAAATTAAAGTACTAAATGACTGATTAACACATATTTAAAACAAATCTCAAAAGGTTAGAGTACTATTCAACATGTAATAGTTATACCAAAACTTAATAAAAATTATCTGAGAATCTACTTTTTTTTAAAGGAAACTACCTTGTAATTTTTATTTTCAAAAACAATATGCTAATTTCTCTCTTTTAAAAACACAGCTGTCTTAAGAAAAGATTGGAAAAAGAAAGCACTAGGGAAACAATGGGCATCAATGAAAGTTTTTTTAGTCCAAATGGGCATCAAAGAAAGTAGATAATGATTCCATAAGTTGCCAATTCAATTTATTTATTGCTCGCTTAATTTGTGCCCTAATTAATTTTCCTACAAATTTATAGATACTCTATTAGAAAGAATTAATAATTATTCACATAATTGAGTAATTGACAAAAAATTGAAATTAAGATAATGCCAGCTGAGAGAAAAGTGAACTAATAAAGAAATTTGTGTATATAATAATATTAAGAAGAGGATTGCAAAAGGACACCCGTCATGGACCACACAAGCCCATTCTAAATGTATAGGATGGTTCGGGGGTACTTGGGCCGGACCCCCACCCGCCAATATCTTCTGTGAAGTATGTGGAGCCTGGAGGAGCTGTTCCTCAACCAAGACACCCGTCATTCCAGAATGCAGCCACGTGCACAATTAAACGGTAGACAAGTGGCTTTCATAGCTCTTTGTTAGTTTACTTTTTTTTTTTTTTTTTTTTTTTTGCATTGTTATTTTACTTATTCGGCACAATGTAATGTACATGATTTTTATAATATAATATAATATTCTGTCAAATGTCAATAACGTCGTCTTTCTATAATATCAATGATTATACGTGTGTTTATAATTCATCTTACATATTAAATCATAATTGTAACATAATGAACCCACATGGCTATAAATATATAAAGATTTGGGTTGGGACTTGTTCATAATTTTCTTTTCATACTTTGGCAATCTAAAAAATAATTGACTGAGCATATTGAAGATTTGACCAATAATCTCTTCAATGCGGTAGTTCATATATTGATTACATTTCACACATTTGATCATAATTATTTATATAATTAAATGCGCAATTGGATTAGAAAAAAATAAAATACATATTATTTTAATAATGTTACATGCTATTATCACTATTATAAATTTTGCTTTAGACAACGGGTAAATTTTTGTCAATTCTTCTTCAATATTGTAGTATTGCTCAATGTTGGCTGTTGAGGAGTTTTTTGAGAACGGATTTTCGTCTGAAGTATCTTTATACAACGATTTTAGTAGAATATCGATGTCTTTATATCTTTTTTAAACCATATACCATTATCTAAAATATATTACACACCAATTTTTTTTTACTAAATATCATTGTCTAAAATAGATTACACAACGATTTTTTGTCAATACTATTGTCTAAAGTAGAGTACACAATGATTTTTAGTAAATATCGTTGTCTAAAGTAGAATAAACAATGGTTCTTTTAATACCGTTGCCTAAAATAGATTTCATAACGAATTTTTAATAAATACCGTCGTTTCAAGTAGATTGCAGATCGATTTTTTTTGGTAAATATCATTGTTTAAAGCATATTACACAACAATTTTACATAGAACCGATGCATATCGTAGAAAAAACAACAATATATTTGAAACTACTATTATTTAAAGTAATAAATAGCAACAATGAAAAGATCAAAGATAAGGGTCTTAATATTTAACTTCTTTCCGAAATCTAAAAAGTAAAAAACTATTCATACATAATTGATTAGCAAGTTCACAACGAAGATGAGTTATTTGTATTCTACTCTTCCCAACTCAATCTCGAAGCCACAAATATATATCTCGAAGCCCCACACACACATATATATATATATATATATATATATATATATCCCAATTACAGTTGCACGTATAAAAATTCTAAAAAATTAGCCACGAAGCAACACTAGGTTTGGATAAAACAAAAAACACTACAAATCAATTTCAACATGGTAGTACTTTCATCACTATTACAAACACTTTTATATTAGATGACCCGTTATTCTTCCCGTAAATTCTTTCCTACCGGATTCAACAAGTCATTCACAACCTAGAATGATGAACCATAAATATAAAGTAAATTTATTAAGAATGTAAGCACCAATGAAGCATGTATAAACTATAACGTTTTATCTAGAAAAAAATAGTTCATAATAAAAAGCTAACAAGATATCTAAGTAAGCATCGCAAGCTAGAGGGAAATAAAGATGTAAAACAGTCTCACCTCATTAGTTCAACCACTTACATCATTTTCTAGTACAAGATATCTTGTACTAAAAAGTGAGACTTCAAACACAACAGGATGGTAACAAAGCCATCAATCACCCAATTAATAGTTCATAATAAAAAGCTAACAACAAGGAACCCCAAAAAAAAACACTCAATTAGTTAATTACCCAATAATGGATGGCCGATTGAGTACCCTTGAGTACCAACACCGATTCACCAGAGAGAGATGAATACTGAATCAAGACTGAGAGAGAAGAAGCTTAATACAACGAATATTTGAATAAATCGAGAAAAATTAGGTAGCGATTTTGATCTCTCTAAA
Organism: Prinsepia uniflora; assembly: GCA_032719365.1. Classification (NCBI taxonomy): domain Eukaryota; kingdom Viridiplantae; phylum Streptophyta; class Magnoliopsida; order Rosales; family Rosaceae; genus Prinsepia; species Prinsepia uniflora. The sequence continues at coordinate 15,579,917 of CM064868.1, read as the reverse complement.
TTTAAAGAGAGCAACGAACGTAATTTAGAAACAGAGAATTGCAGTACATAATCGGAAAGTGTAAGGAAACAAAGGACGTGAAGAAGCTTACATTTGTTGATCCCTCTAAGTGGTCCTCTTCGTCGTTGATGTCTTCGCATTCGACGAGTTGCAGCACTGCTCTTTAGCTCTGTGTATCATCATAGAGAATGTTAAAGATGGTAATTTTTTTTCCACTTTTTGGTCTTTCCATATTCATTTTCAACAACACCAGAACTAACCAACTCAAGATTTCTTCAAGAAAGACTGCATTTCAAATGGCAGAAAGTCATACAAGGCTAAAAGCTTACTAACCTGAGCAATGTAACCAGCACGATAAGCACATATAAAGTCCATGCTGTACAATTCAGCAAAGAGGCCAGAAACATCCAAAATTTGGGCTGCCAAGATAATTAAAGCCTCATGTTGATGCAGGATTCGAAACTTTTTGATTGTTTAAGCTTCAAACTCAAAATCATTCAATCAAATTCAGAAAACCCACAATCAAATATTACAAATTTTATTGATTTTTAACGATTTTGAATCAACCATATGCATAAAATGATACATAGAAACCAATCAAACTTCATGCAATCAATTTGACAATAAAAATGAAAGATAGTATTTGAAAAGGATTGAAATTCAACCGTGAATACCATTTCCTCAATTTGTGGACTGAAATTGCAGAAAATGATGCTCGACGGAGCGGGTAAGTGGGAAGCATGATATAAAAAATGGTGCTGAGTTACACTGAAATTACGGGAGCTGATGTCCATTTGAAGTCAGTGAACATGATCTAAAATTAACTACTACCGTTGCTTAATTAACATACACTTAGTTTATACAACTGTTTTATAAATTATATTGTCTATTTGATGTTGTCTAAAGTTATAAACTAGCATATACAACAGTTTTATAATACCATGGTGTTTCCCTCGGTTTATGTTTTTTTTTTTAGAATGATTATTAGAATATTTATAATTCGTTTTACGTAATAAATCATAATTGTAATTAGGGGTGAACACATTGCGGTTTGATACGAATATTGACAATATTTATATTCAAACCGTTAAAATCTTAACGATTCAATCCGGTTTGAATTTCTAAAATTAGAAATAAAACAGTTTCAATTCAAACCGTTATTAACGGTTTGACTTGGATCGAAACAATTTGAAACCGTTTAGACATAAAAAAAATGAGGATATTAAAAATAAAAAGTAAAGATATAAAAAATAACAGAAAAATCAATATTCAAAATTTTGTATATTAAACTTGCGGATGATTGGATTGCAAACATTATAACTATATTACGATTTATCAAACAAACATTGTCATTTAATAATATTTTATTATACTCTTATTTGGATATACATGTATTTATGTGGATATATCTGGGTATCTTTTTATTTTTATAATATTTACTTTGTATTAATAATAGATTTAAAAATTAATATATTTCTTAATTCCAGTTCGTATTTAACGGATTTTCAAAATAAAAATCTAAATCCAAACCGTTACTAATGGAGCAGTTTGGATTCTCAAACCGTTTGACTTTTATACGAGCAAACCTAAAACGTTAGATAAATAACGGTTTGAAGTGAATTAGTTAGCGATTTTAACAAATTTATTTTCACCCCTAATTGTAACATAGCCAATCCACATTGCTATAAATATATAAAGATTTCTTGTTGATAATTTTCATTTCATACTTTACCAATCTGAAAAATAATGTTGACTCTGCATATTGAAGATTTGAGGCCATATCTTCAGTGTGGTAATTCATATATTGATTACATTTCACATATTTGAAGATAATTATTTATATAATTAAATCTGGAGCTGGATTAGAAAAAATACATGTTATTTTGATAATGTTACATGCTATTATTAATTCCAAAAAATACTTTTTTATTATTGTATTTTGTTTACACCCGAAAAAATCTTTTTGGGCCGAAACCAATGGTTCAAAAGGAATTAAAGGCCCCAAATAGGAGACAAGCTCAGCCCAAGAGACTTTGAGCGTGGAGAAGAAGAAAAGTGTGGGCGGTGCAAATAACATGAAGAAAACATAGGCAAATGATAGGTTTCCAACATAAAAATTGGTAGCATAGGACTCACGCGAGACCCAACTTGACAAATTGATAGCTTATCCACTGCCTATAAATAGAGAAGAATTCAGATTCTCAAAGAACCTACAATCAACCAATCAAACTCAGAAAATTGATCTCTATTAATTTTTGAATCTATGAACATCTTTAACTAAGGTTTCATGGTTTAAAAAGGCTAGCCCTTATAGAAAAAATTGTTTTTTCAACCTAAGAAATCAAGATGCAGCTTCTCTTCTTACCCTTCGAGGCATATATGTAACTACTAAACCGCCTTTCTGAACGCTCCAGCAGCAATGTCATAATAGTTGGCTTCATTTTCTTGCATTAACCTTCTTTTTTACCGCTCAGTGTCATAAGAGTTAACTTTCTTCCGACTACTAATTCTTGGATTGTCGATCGAGGCTCGTAGACGATTAATCTTCTTTCTGACCGTTCAATGCTATAAAGGTTGATTATATCGGCTACCAGCTCATGGGAAGTCATTCCAACTACTAGTTCATGGAAAGTCATCCCGACTACCGATTCACCGAAAGTTATCCTGATTACCGTTTCACAGAAAGTTATCTAGACTGCCAACTCATGGCCAGTCACTGAGAAACTTAAACCTCCTTTTCGACGTCTTACTGTCACTTTTTAGTGCTCTTCCATCTCATGGCATGATTCCCAACTGAAATTCATTTTAGTAATTCATTTTAATTGATGATTTCTAGAATTTCTTGCTTGATACGAGTTTGAATGCAAAAGAAATATTTTATTTTTGTGTACTTGTAATTTCAGTTATTATTCAATTCCAATACTTTTATATTTTTGTACTTGTACCTCCATTTCCATTTCAATACAAACAAGATTTTCTTAACTAATAATTGATACTCATGATAAACCATCCAAGTGTGGTTCACGACTTGCCAAGTTAGAATACCATCTTGTGCATTGGTCTGAATACTTCGATTCCGACTTGATAAAACTTGGGACCACGGACCATCTAACTACTTAAATAATGACGTCGCCAAATTAACTATCATGGCGAAATAACTTCTGAACTTAGACTATGCTGGAAAGAAAATATTTTACGTCTTTGAAAAAAACATAGAAAAGAACATCACAGACTAATTCTTGTTCGCATGCCTCACAATCGCTTCGATCAGAAAAAAAGTTTTTGGGCCGAGAACGAAACCCATTTACACTGTCTAGCAGCCTCTAGTAGTGGGACGCCTGCACTTGAGTTGAAAGGCCTACTTGTTTCCCGGACTGCCTATTTAGTGATCGATCATGCTTAAAGGCACATCATACTCAACCTATCTAGCATCAATTTCTGCACCTCACATCACAAGAAAGAGAACCAACGAGTGGTCCGCCTCCCTCACTCCGAAGCTCAGGTTCTGCGCAGAGATCCAATTTCAGGACCCACCCCTAATCCCCCGGGATTAAGGGTGAAATCCCGATCTCGTCCAAGTTACGCATGACACGAAAGCTAAACGAACGTCCAACCTCCATGTGACACGTAAGTCGGACAAGGGATTTTCGATTCGACCGTCCAGAAATTCCGAACGTCCCAGAGTGCACAACGTCTACTGTGGATCGTACATATGATGTCTCCGTCTCTCTCGGCTGACAGCCCGCGCCGCAACAACCTGTAGGGTATCGAAAACACGAAAAGACTGTGAGTGGACAAAAATAAAGTTTAAGTATAAAACATTTCATAAAACAAGGACATTTATACCCTCCGTTTCAAAACCAATGCATGCATATCAAGTTATATCATGAAACCATGTACGAAAACCAAACACATAGTTCTTTTTCTCAAATCCTGAGCCTCAGCCCAAAACCATCAAAACCATTATAGTCCACGCAAATCAAAACATATTGAACCACATTTCCATCCATCGAACCTGTTGGATCTATCCGAGTCTTTAAACTCCCGAGTCTTTAAACTCAATCCAGGCCTCAATAATATCTGAGTCTTTAAACTCCCGAGTCTTTAAACTCAACAGGCCTACGAGGGAAATATCAATATATCAGAGTCTTTAAACTCCCGAGTCTTTAAACTCAATCAGGGTCTTTAAACCCAATCTGGGCCCGTCCCCCGTCATATATAATCCGGGTCTTTAAACCCAATATCCAGATCCAGCAAATCCAATCCAAAACCATTTCTAAATCCATATCCAAACCATCTGAAAACCTTTTTCCATTTCCGAATCCGAATCCGCAATCTCATCAGGATCCCGAATCCAAATCCAGAAATCATATCCATCTCCTTTTTAGACTCGAGTTCGCAACCATCATTCCGTAAGCCGGCATCCTGAATAACCATTCCGAACCCAAACCCGGAATCCATTTTCAAGTCCCGAATCAAATCCCGAATCGTCATCCGGAATTCCGATTCCAAAACCCGAAATCACGTTTCTCAAAACCACTTTCCTGAACTGACTTCCAGCGCAAAAACACTTTCCAAAATCCTTTTACTTTCTTTGAAATCAAATCGTAGTTCAAATCCCGAAATCAATTCATTAAAATTAGGTTCAAATCACAATATCCGTCAAAATCTCAGAAAACGTGAAATACAGTAATTTCCTTGAAAAACGTGCATAAACCGTAAACCATCACAATCATAAATCAAATCATAGAATCAAGTAGAGAAAACATATAAAAACATATATGCATGCATCAAGAGTTAGAAAGCAAAGTCCACTCACAGACCATTCCAACGTCGTCTCGTACGCGCGCACTTACGCCGTTCCCGACCAGTTTGCTATTCTCGGCTTCCCCGAACCTGTCCAAATTCCATAACGAGGTTACTAACTGCTTCACAAAAGTCCTACTCAAATCCCATAACTTTCCCGAACTTCTAAGCGTACTTTAAACGGGACCCTAGACCTTCGATTCCGCAAAACTAACCCGAAACAACGTCCGATAGTCTCGAAACCTATTCCAATAGATTCGTTACAACGATTAGACCAAAAACCTAGTTAACCACTTCCCCGGAAACCACCGCACGCGCCCCCACGAGCCGTCCAAAGTGGATGCGCGTGGGCTTCACGCGCCTACACCCAATGCACTGTTCATCATCGTCTTCCTCAGCTCGACCGGTCTGAACCGGCGAGAACGGTTCTCCGCCAATCCTTCACCGTTTTCCTTCCTCTCTTCACCAATCTCTTCGTACAGTCCTAAGCAACCTATTCCCCTCACTCTAACACTTCGACACAGCCTCTAACCCGTCGTCCCTAACTCGAAACAAAACCTCCCTAAAACTCTGTTTTTCAATCTGGCCACCCACGCGTTTCCCATTCACGGCTGCACAACCAGCAGCTTCCTAGGACCTCACTGACTCGACTAACACCCACCAAACCCTTCGACTCGACCCCAAACCTCACGACTCAACGTCTGAACAAAACGGGAAAACAGAGCATCAAAAAGAAATTCGGAAATTACCTATGCTCCGGCCGCCGTCGTGAGCTCCACCATGGTTAGGCGATCCTTCTAAGCCTCCTCTATACTCTAACCACCACCTTCAGCCTCGATTGATCGACTACACATCCATAGCACCACCTCCAAAATCCCTCGACACCTCTCTCTTTTCTGAAACACTCGCACACCCCGCACACACAAACACTCACTTCTCAGTCTTCTCAACACAACCCAGCACTCCCAACTTCCCTTTGATCACACTCACACACTCACAAAGATCACACCTTCTCGGCCATCGATCAATTTCACCCTTCTGTCTAGTCTTTGTTCTTCTTTCTTCGAACACGGCTACACATACTTAGCCAAAATAAGTAAACCGTGCAAACAAGCCTAGAACCCACTAGAGCTCTCCCACGTGTCCACCATCCCATGATCCCTTTTCAAAATATCCCAACTGCTGTACACTTGGCACAATCCGGTTGCACAATTCCCAATGTGCAAAAGACCAAAATGCCCCTCTTTTGAGTCAAAATTCCGATTGTGCCACTACCATTCTTGACCCGTATCTCGCCCGTCAAATGTCCGATGAACACGTCCCTCCTGTCGTTGAACTCAGGACGACGAGATCTACCTAACGGTCCTAGGTCAACGTGTCAAAACCCGATCGTACGAAAAGTCAACTTTTCCCCCTATTTAGCGAAAATTATGGTAATGCCCTCAACCTTCCAAACGTCATAACTTTTTCTCCGATTGTCCAAATCGGACGTGCCACCTGTCTATGGATTCATGACCTCCCAAACTACGTCACGGTCATCGGTCAATACTCAATTGACCGCCCGAACTAAAAGTCAACTTTTGCCCAAACTAGGGGCAAAATCGTCATTCTACGCTAACAGCCTTATCGTAACCAACTAACCACCGCTTAAGCTCACTAATCCCATCTTAATCACTGTCTTAACCCTAATTTCCGGGACGGATCCTTACATCCAACAAGGGTTTTCTTAGGACATTATGCTCCTAAAATGAGAAAAAAAATTGGAAAGGAACATAATCTGGCACGCCTAGTGGGACTCTTTATAGTGCATGCCCAATTTCAAGTACACTCAGCGATGCCGAGACACTAAAGAGAGATTTTTGAAGAATCTTTCTCAAGAGATGGTTCTTGAGTTACCAATCACCCAAGTTGACATCGAGCCACCACGTGAAAGAACATTGGAAGATTTTACTAGACAAGTTATGGCGAAGGAAGATCTCAAAAAAAGGTATCCTAACTCCCATCAGCTTACAAATTGAAGCTCTGAATTTCCAGATTCAAGAGCTTTCTAGCCACGATAAGGCTTCAAGCAAGCACAATAATGTTCCGCTACCAGAGATCCTGGCACTTGACAAAGGCAAGAATCATATGCAGTCAAGAGCGTCAGTCTTGGATGTAACAACCCGTACCTTCGGGAAGGGTAAAAATGTAATTTTATAAAGTTTTGTATATAAAGGACGATTTTGCCCTTGAGAATAGTAGACGAAAAGTTGACGTTTTGAATTACCGAGTGGATGCTTGTTAACCTTTGACCGTGACGTAGTTTAGGACGTCACGCGTCCGTAGACAGGTGGCAGGTTCGATTTGGACCACCGGAGGAAAAGTTATGACGTTCGGAAGATTGGGGGCGTTACCGTAATTTTGAGTAAATGAGGAAAATGTTAAATTTTTGGAGGACTTGTGATTTTCATCTAGACCGAGGACTATTAGATAGGTCTCGACGTCCTGAGTTCAACGACAGGCGGCATGCTGTCATCGGACGTCGGACGGAAAAGATACGGGTCTAGAACGTTCGAGGGCAAAACGGTAATTAATTGTACAAGGGGTATTTTGGTCATTTTCTTTCAGCCCAATCAGATAAGGGCAAGTGGCAGGGATATTTTGGGCTAACCTATGGCTGATGGACACGTGCAAGGGACTGGATGGTTCCAGGGGCTACTAACGTATGCACGGCCACATTTTGTTCAATTTGAACCGTGCTTGTTCGAAGAACACAGAGAAACAGAGGGGAGAAACGGGAGAGATTTGGATCGATTTTGTTACAAGGGTGAGTGAAGGGTGATTGGTGAGAGTGACAGAGAGACGAGGGTGAGGTGTTGATCGTGTTTTGGGACTGGAATCGTGCACGGCGGCACGGTGGTGGTGCGACGAAGATTTGAGGAAACAGGGAGGCTGTGAGTTTGTGGTGGTGGCTACGCCGTGAGGTGGCTCAAACCAAAGCAGAGGGAGGTCCAGGTGGTTGCAAGGAACCCAACGAACACCGTGGCACGCGGCGGTGCACACGGCGGAGACTGAATCGAAAGGTATACCCAATTCCCCTGTTTTTCCCGTGTTTCTTATTTTGCAAAGTCGTGGACCTAGAGCTAGAGTCGAGGGGATTGGTGAGTGAAGTGAGGTTTAGGGAGGTCCTAGGAGTCGTTTAAGACAGTTGCCGTGACGGGGGAGTACACGGCGGAGTTCAGTCGACGGTGAATACTCTAGTGCTCTGTTTTGGCCGTGGGTTCAAACGTCGAGTCGTGACGTTTGGGCACGAGTCGACGGTCAAGGTGAGACGGGTTAGACGTAGAAGGGCCTTAGGAACCGTCTGGTGTTTCCACCGTGACGGGGGATGACCGGAGTGGCTGGATCGTGAAACAGGGGGAGTTTGGCCGTCTGGTTCGAGCTTTAGTCGACGGGATTGGGGCGGTGTCGAGGTCTGAGGAGCTGGGGAATGGATAGGTTGGAACTGGACGAAGCTTTAGGTGAAGAAAGGGAGAGGAATCGTGCAGGTATGGCGGAGAACCGCTGATGCCGGTTCAGTTTGCAGACCACTGTGCTGAACCGGGTCTGCTCAAGGTTGAAGGGCACTGTAGCAGGCGCGTGAGGCCCATGCGCAGCCACTTTGGGCGGCGCGTGGAGGCGCGTGGAGAAGAATCCGGCCAAGCTTCCAACAGGAGTTTGGTTCTATTTGTCCTAAGGAGTTTATTGGTATAGTTTTCGAGTTAATCGGACGGTGTTACGGAGTTGTTCGGGAATCCAGACGGTTGAAGGTTTAGGATTAAAATATTATTTAATTCCCGAAAAATTGGGGAAATTAGGATTAGGATCCTTGATGTAATTGTGACCCTATTTGGTGCATTTTGACAGGACGGGAGGTACCCGAGACAGTCGAGGAGCGCACGGAGCGCGAGTGACTCGTTCTGGATTTGTGAGTGGACTTTTCTTTCTTCCGAGCATGCCTAACTGTTTTCATGGATATTTTATGATATTAATGTGTTTTTATGCTTCTTAATGAGGTTTATATATATGGTTGATGTGTTTGCACGACATTTTCGGAATTTGCATGTTTTTCGAGAAAAAGCTGGTTTTCAGATTTTGATACCATATTTGGGGATTCCAACCTATAACTGTTTTCTGATGATGGTAAATGGATTGTGAAACATGATTTGTGAGTCAATGTGGATTTCCGGATTTGGGTTCGGAATGACGGTTCTGAACGCCGGGAGGGCTTCGAACCGGGGATTTCGAATTCGAATTTGGCGATGGATGTGAAGTGGTTTTACACTGGATATAGATTGGATTTGCTGGATCTTGATATTGGGTTTAAAGACCCGGATTGATATTGACGGGGGGACGGGCCCAGATTGAGTTTAAAGACTCGGGAGTTTAAAGACTCGGACATTTATGATATTACCCCCATAGGCCTTTGAGTTTAAAGACTCGGGAGTTTAAAGACTCGGATTTCATATCAGGCCTGGTTGAGTTTAAAGACTCGGATAGGTCCAGCAGGTTTGATCGGAAATGATGAGTTGATGCATTGCTATAACCGTTTTATAGTGTTTCTGTTTCTTATAGTATTTTACAGTGTATCTGTTTCTTATGATATTTTATAGTGTTTCTGTTTCTTATGATGTTTCATATTATGATTTTCTAGTACTTCGTTGGGCATGCCTGTTTTAAAAACGGAGGGAACACTGATTCTTATTTTCTTTCATGAACCTTGAATTCGTGATAAATTGATTTAAAAACTTTTGGTTATTTTAGTCCACTCACATCTTTTGGTTTTAAATTTTCCCTCCAGGTCGTGGTGATAGCGCTGGGGTGAACGTTGAGGCAGATATCGAGGCATAGAGCTTCCGACGTTCTTCCGTTGCGAGACTAGCATTGTAGGACTTTTGTGCCCATTTTGTAGAACTATGCTTTGACTAACTGTTGTGTATATTCTACTCCTTCGTCTGATAGTTATGCTTATAGTTGTTTGACGGTTATTTGTTTTGTTTGATACTGTAAGTGTGATTGTCAGACGGGAGCAGGGTTTGTCCCGAGTATCGAGGCCATATTTGGGACGGGTCCTGACAATTGGTATCAGAGCATAGGTGTGTCGATTTGTGTTGGGTCTAGGTTGTTTTACTAACTCTATGCCTCTTTCAGCGTACGATCGATCATGCCTCCGAGACGTGAACCCCCTCCACGACCTGAAGATGAACCGGCGAGAGGGACTGAGAGCGCTTCGATCGAGAGAGCCCAGCGACTTGGGGCTACTACGTTCAGCGGCGGGGCCGATCCAGAGGAAGCTCACCGATGGATCACCCGGCTTGAGCGGATTTTTGGGGTGATGCACTGTCCTCTAGAGGATCAGGTTTTGTTAGCTACTTTTCTGTTGGATGGAGCTGCATATGAGTGGTGGTATACGTTGGAACTGTCTGGCTGGGATGCACATACCGTGACATGGGAGACCTTCCGGGAGCGGTTTCTCGATCAGTACTATCCCCGTTCTTTCCGGGATGCTAAAGAGGCGGAATTTCTTCAGTTAAAGCAAGGGAACTTGACAGTTGCTGAGTATGAGCAGAGATTCCAGATGCTATCTCGTTTCGCTCCTGCATTTGTGGCGACCGAGGCGGAGAAGTGCCGCCGGTTTGAGTTGGGCCTTCGGGGAGAGATCAGGGCCATAGTGACAGCTGGCTCTTTTGCTACATTTCGGGAGTTATCTGATGCTGCTGTCAGAGTTGAGGCCAGTTTGCCTGCTAGACCACAATTTTCGGGTAATGTGCGGCGCCGAGAACATTCATTTCCAGGAGCATCGGGTCAGAGGCCCCCGAAACGGGGAAATTTTGGTGGATCCTCATCGGCTGGTGGAGCCCAGTATGGCCGACCTGGGAGTTTTCAGGGCTCTGGATTTCGAGGAGCTAGGGCACAGCCGACTCCTCAGGCGAGTGCGACCTCAGTGGCTTCTACAGGGAGGCATACCGGTGGACCCGGTAGGGATACTTGCTTCTATTGCGGAGAGCGAGGACACTTCCGGAGGGAGTGCCCATTGTTAGCTTCGGAGGGTGGAGCAGGCAGAGGTGCAGCGGAACCCGGGCGGAGTATTGCTTCCGTGTCAGGGGCAGCAGGCCCTAGGGGTGGCGGTGGTGCCACGAGCAGTTCCAGGTGGCGCGGTAGGTCATCGGGACCTCAGGCGCGAGTTTTTGCTATGACTCAGCAGGAGGCTAGGTCAGCACCGGGAGTGGTGACAGGTACACTCACCATACTTGGTCACACTGTTCTTGCTTTGATAGATCCCGGGGCTACCCATTCATTTATTGCTCAGAGTTGTAGTTTGGTGACGGAGAGGGAGGTGTCTACTTTGGATTGTGCTTTAGGGGTAAGTACACCTACTGGAGAGGTGTTGGTAGTGACTCAGGTGTTGAGAGAGTGTCCGGTGATGGTAGGTGAGGTTGAGCTAACAGCAGATTTGTTATTATTGGATCTGAGGGATTTTGATGTTATTTTGGGTATGGACTGGTTAACGAGACATCATGCTTCTATCGACTGTTTCGATAGGAGAGTGACTTTTCGGAGTCCCGGATTATTAGAGACTACATTTCAGGGGGATCAGCGTGCACTTTCTACTGGAGTTATTTCGGCACTTGAGGCTAGCAAGTTGTTGCGTAAGGGGTGCCAAGGTTACATAGCTCATGTGGTGGATACACGTGCTACGTCAGTGAGGGCGGAGGACATACCAGTGGTGCGGGAGTTTTCCGATGTTTTTCCCGAGGAGTTGCCAGGACTACCCCCACACCGAGATCTTGAGTTTACGATTGATCTTCTGCCAGGTACACAGCCTATTTCACAGACTCCTTACCGTATGGCACCTGCAGAATTGAGAGAACTTAAGGCCCAGTTGCAAGAGTTGGTCGATAAAGGATTCATTCGACCGAGTATGTCACCTTGGGGAGCACCGGTATTGTTTGTCAAGAAAAAGGACAGAGGATTGAGATTGTGTGTGGATTACAGACAACTGAATAAGGTAACTATTCGGAATAAGTACCCCCTACCTCGGATTGATGATTTGTTTGACCAGCTGAAGGGAGCACAGTATTTTTCGAAGATTGATCTTCGCTCCGGTTATCATCAGTTAAGGGTTAAAGAGGAGGATATACCGAAGACAGCTTTCCGGACCAGGTACGGTCATTATGAGTTTGTTGTGATGCCTTTTGGTTTGACTAATGCCCCAGCAGCTTTTATGGACCTTATGAACCGAGTGTTTCGGGCGTATTTGGATCGTTTTGTGATCGTATTCATTGATGACATTTTGGTGTATTCGAAGAGTGCGAAGGCACATGAGAAACATCTGAGACTTGTGCTTGAGACATTGAGAGGGCATCAGTTGTATGCGAAACTGAGTAAGTGCCAGTTTTGGTTGACCAGTGTTGGATTTCTTGGCCATGTGATTTCGGCCGAGGGTATCAGCGTGGATCCTCAGAAGGTTGAGGCGGTAGCGAAGTGGGAACAACCCAAAACGGTGACAGAGATCAGGAGTTTTCTGGGATTGGCAGGTTACTACCGGCGCTTTATTGAGGGCTTTTCTATTCTAGCAGCACCGTTGACGAGGTTGACTCGGAAGGGAATTCGATTTGAGTGGGACGAGAACTGTGAACAGAGTTTCCAGGAGCTTAAAAGACGGTTGACATCTGCTCCTGTGTTAGCCCTTCCAGACGATAGTGGGGAGTTTGAGGTGTACAGTGACGCTTCTTTGCAAGGCTTGGGTTGTGTCTTGATGCATCATGGGAGAGTGATTGCTTATGCTTCCCGGCAATTGAAACCCCATGAGATGAACTACCCTACACATGATTTGGAACTGGCAGCGGTGGTTTATGCACTGAAGATTTGGCGGCATTACTTGTACGGCGGAGGTGCAGGATCTTTACGGACCACAAGAGCTTGAAGTATTTGTTCACGCAAAAGGAATTGAATCTGAGACAGCGCCGTTGGTTGGAGTTGCTTAAGGACTACGACTGTACTATTGAGTATCACCCAGGGAAGGCTAATGTGGTAGCCGATGCTCTGAGTAGGAAGTCAGCTAGTTCCTTGTCACATTTGAGGACCGTACGGTTACCGTTGTTGGTTGAGCTCCGCAGGTTGGGAGTAGAGTTGACTGTGGATGATCACGGAGTACTCCTAGCGAGTTTCCATATGCGACCTGTTTTGATTGATCAGGTTATTGATGCTCAGTTTGAGGACCCTATTCTATGCATCATTCGGATTGAGGTCGAGGCTGGAGAGAGACAGGACTTTGAGATCCGTGAGGATGGAGCCTTGGTTAAAGGTGGACGGTTGTGTGTACCTGAGGATGAAGCATTGAAGGAAGTGATACTGGATGAGGCTCACTGTTCAGCTTATGCGATGCATCCTAGTGGGACCAAGATGTATCGTACACTACGGGAGCATTACTGGTGGTCAGGGATGAAACGTGAGATTGCAAAATATGTCAGTAGATGCTTGATTTGTCAGCAGGTAAAAGCCGAGCGGCAGAGACCCTATGGAGCAATGCAACCTTTGCCGATCCCCGAGTGGAAATGGGATCACCTGACGATGGATTTTGTGTTCAAGCTTCCGAGAACACCAAAGGGACACGATGGTGTGTGGGTTATTGTGGATCGACTTACGAAGTCTGCTCATTTCTTGCCAGTACGGGAGACCTTCAGGTTGGCGCAGTTTGCACAGTTGTTCATAGATGAGATTATTCGGTTGCATGGGACTCTAGAGTCGATAGTATCTGACAGAGATCCAAGATTCACTTCCCGTTTTTGGCAGAGCTTACAGGAAGCTTTTGGGACAAAGTTACATTTTAGTACCGCATTTCATCCTCAGACCGATGGACAGTCGGAGCGAACTATTCAGATTCTCGAGGATATGATGCGAGCTTGTGTCTTGCAGTTTCAGGGTACTTGGGAGTCTCATTTACCTTTGATGGAGTTCGCCTACAATAACAGTTATCAGGAGAGCATTGGGATGGCTCCTTACGAGGCTTTGTATGGACGACAGTGTCAGACTCCATTGTGTTGGACTGAGGTTGGTGAGAGGAGGTTAACTACTTCTGAATTGGTGGAGCTTACTCAGGAAAAAGTGGCACTGATCAGGGATCAATTAAAGGCAGCCCAGGACCGACAGAAGAGTTACGCCGACCGTAGGATCAGGGATTTGGAGTTTGCCGTAGGAGACTGGGTTTTCCTGAAGTTGTCCCCTTGGAAAGGAATTGTGCGGTTCGGCAGACGAGGGAAGTTGAGTCCTCGTTACATTGGACCTTATGAGATCATAGAACGGATTGGTCCTGTTGCATATCGATTGGCTTTACCAGCAGACTTGGAAAAGGTACATAATGTCTTTCATGTCTCTATGCTTCGGAAGTATATTCGAGATGATTCGCATGTTCTGGAAGTACAACCAGCTGAACTGAGGGAAGATTTGAGTTTCGAAGAGCAGCCTGTAGCGATTTTGGATCGGAAGGATAAGGTTTTACGAAGGAAAACGGTTCCCTTGGTTAAGGTGTTATGGAGGAATCATCAAGTGGAAGAAGCTATGTGGGAACCCGAAGCATTGATGCGGGAACAGTACCCTTACTTATTTCACTGAATCTCGGGGACGAAATTCTTTTTAGGGGGGTAGATTGTAACAACCCGTACCTTCGGGAAGGGTAAAAATGTAATTTTATAAAGTTTTGTATATAAAGGATGATTTTGCCCTTGTGAATAGTAGACGAAAAGTTGACGTTTTGAATTACCGAGTGGATGCGTGTTAACCCTTGACCGTGACGTAGTTTAGGACGTCACGCGTCCGTAGACAGGTGGCAGGTTCGATTTGGACCACCGGAGGAAAAGTTATGACGTTCGGAAGATTGGGGGCGTTACCGTAATTTTGAGTAAATGAGGAAAATGTTGACTTTTTGGAGGACTTGTGATTTTCATCTAGACCGAAGACTATTAGATAGGTCTCGACGTCCTGAGTTCAACGACAGGCGGCACGCTGTCATCGGACGTCGGACGGAAAAGATACGGGTCTAGAACGTTCGAGGGCAAAACGGTAATTAATTGTACAAGGGGTATTTTGGTCATTTTCTTTCAGCCCAATCAGATAAGGGCAAGTGGCAGGGATATTTTGGGCTAACCTATGGCTGATGGACACGTGCAAGGGACTGGATGGTTCCAGGGGCTACTAACGTATGCACGGCCACATTTTGTTCAATTTGAACCGTGCTTGTTCGAAGAACACAGAGAAACAGAGGGGAGAAACGGGAGAGATTTGGATCGATTTTGTTACAAGGGTGAGTGAAGGGTGATTGGTGAGAGTGACAGAGAGACGAGGGTGAGGTGTTGATCGTGTTTTGGGACTGGAATCGTGCACGGCGGCACGGTGGTGGTGCGACGAAGATTTGAGGAAACAGGGAGGCTGTGAGTTTGTGGTGGTGGCTACGCCGTGAGGTGGCTCAAACCAAAGCAGAGGGAGGTCCAGGTGGTTGCAAGGAACCCAACGAACACCGTGGCACGCGGCGGTGCACACGGCGGAGACTGAATCGAAAGGTATACCCAATTCCCCTGTTTTTCCCGTGTTTCTTATTTTGCAAAGTCGTGGACCTAGAGCTAGAGTCGAGGGGATTGGTGAGTGAAGTGAGGTTTAGGGAGGTCCTAGGAGTCGTTTAAGACAGTTGCCGTGACGGGGGAGTACACGGCGGAGTTCAGTCGACGGTGAATACTCTAGTGCTCTGTTTTGGCCGTGGGTTCAAACGTCGAGTCGTGACGTTTGGGCACGAGTCGACGGTCAAGGTGAGTCGGGTTAGACGTAGAAGGGCCTTAGGAACCGTCTGGTGTTTCCACCGTGACGGGGGATGACCGGAGTGGCTGGATCGTGAAACAGGGGGAGTTTGGCCGTCTGGTTCGAGCTTTAGTCGACGGGATTGGGGCGGTGTCGAGGTCTGAGGAGCTGGGGAATGGATAGGTTGGAACTGGACGAAGCTTTAGGTGAAGAAAGGGAGAGGAATCGTGCAGGTATGGCGGAGAACCGCTGATGCCGGTTCAGTTTGCAGACCACTGTGCTGAACCGGGTCTGCTCAAGGTTGAAGGGCACTGTAGCAGGCGCGTGAGGCCCACGCGCAGCCACTTTGGGCGGCGCGTGGAGGCGCGTGGAGAAGAATCCGGCCAAGCTTCCAACAGGAGTTTGGTTCTATTTGTCCTAAGGAGTTTATTGGTATAGTTTTCGAGTTAATCGGACGGTGTTACGGAGTTGTTCGGGAATCCAGACGGTTGAAGGTTTAGGATTAAAATATTATTTAATTCCCAAAAAATTGGGGAAATTAGGATTAGGATCCTTGATGTAATTGTGACCCTATTTGGTGCATTTTGACAGGACGGGAGGTACCCGAGACAGTCGAGGAGCGCACGGAGCGCGAGTGACTCGTTCTGGATTTGTGAGTGGACTTTTCTTTCTTCCGAGCATGCCTAACTGTTTTCATGGATATTTTATGATATTAATGTGTTTTTATGCTTCTTAATGAGGTTTATATATATGGTTGATGTGTTTGCACGACATTTTCGGAATTTGCACGTTTTTCGAGAAAAAGCTGGTTTTCGGATTTTGATACCATATTTGGGGATTCCAACCTATAACTGTTTTCTGATGATGGTAAATGGATTGTGAAACATGATTTGTGAGTCAATGTGGATTTCCGGATTTGGGTTCGGAATGACGATTCTGAACGCCGGGAGGGCTTCGAACCGGGGATTTCGAATTCGAATTTGGCGATGGATGTGAAGTGGTTTTACACTGGATATAGATTGGATTTGCTGGATCTTGATATTGGGTTTAAAGACCCGGATTGATATTGACGGGGGGACGGGCCTGGATTGAGTTTAAAGACTCGGGAGTTTAAAGACTCGGACATTTATGATATTACCCCCATAGGCCTTTGAGTTTAAAGACTCGGGAGTTTAAAGACTCGGATTTCATATCAGGCCTGGTTGAGTTTAAAGACTCGGATAGGTCCATCAGGTTTGATCGGAAATGATGAGTTGATGCATTGCTATAACCGTTTTATAGTGTTTCTGTTTCTTATGGTATTTTACAGTGTATCTGTTTCTTATGATATTTTATAGTGTTTCTGTTTCTTATGATATTTTATAGTGTTTCTGTTTCTTATGATGTTTCATATTATGATTTTCTAGTACTTCGTTGGGCATGCCTGTTTTAAAAATGGAGGGAACACTGATTCTTATTTTCTTTCCTGAACCTTGAATTCGTGATAAATTGATTTAAAAACTTTTGGTTATTTTAGTCCACTCACATCTTTTGGTTTTAAATTTTCCCTCCAGGTCGTGGTGATAGCGCTGGGGTGAACGTTGAGGCAGATATCGAGGCATAGAGCTTCCGACGTTCTTCCGTTGCGAGACTAGCATTGTAGTACTTTTGTGCCCATTTTGTAGAACTATGCTCTGACTAACTGTTGTGTATATTCTACTCCTTCGTCTGATAGTTATGCTTATAGTTGTTTGACGGTTATTTGTTTTGTTTGATACTGTAAGTGTGATTGTCAGACGGGAGCAGGGTTCGTCCCGGGTATCGAGGCCATATTTGGGACGGGTCCTGACATTGGAACCCCTATTTTCAATGTCATCTTTCTCGGGAGGATCGGGTTTTGAGATCCCCAAAACAAGTAGAGTTTTCCAGGAGTTTTCAATCTTTGATTATAGGTTGCTTTCTAGGAATTAACCACATAATGGCTGGAGAGAAATCAAACCCACAATCTCATCAAAAAGAAAAAGCATACTAAACAACTAGAGAAAATATGATCCCAATGAAGTAGGATCAAATGAAGAGTTTCTCCTTGATATAAAACCATCCTGCACGACAGAGCATTAGGCCCTCATGAACGAAATGGACGAACTAAGGCATCTGATAATTGGTCAATCAACACCTCCTTGGAGATTTAATGTCCTAACTTATAGAAAGCCTTACCAGGCTTATATAGACTAAAACAACCTTTTTCTAAGGAATTTCAAGCCTCCAACATTTACTCTCTTTAATGAGGATGGAATTGTAAGGACCCGGACCTTCAACGAGGATAAAATCAGAAAATCCATATTGAATTAACCATTTTATCCCTAAAGTCAAAAGGTTGACTTTTCTTGGTCAAACTCAAATGTTGACTTTTTGACCGGGACGATTTTTGGCGATTTTGAGAATGTCGTTAGGATGCTCTCAATCTCCCGAGTACGTTGACAGGTGGCATTCCAGAAATAGAGATCAGACAGTTACATTCTTGGTCTAAGTTATGTAGGGGCAATTTGGTAATTTTGCCACTAAGGGAATTTTGGTCATTTTGCTGCTTGACTAATAGGAGGCTGCCACTTGTTATATTATGGAAAGGCCTAATATTTTGACCTCTCCACCAACTTATCTCTCTGCTTATAAACATGGGTGAGTGTTGGATATGGGTTTTGGGGGACCATGGCCGAGAAACCATGGTTGATGATGAACAGAGAGGAAGAACGAGGGAGATGAAGGGAGGAAAGCATGAAAATGAATGAGTGATTAAGCGGAGGAGATCTTGAAGGAGAGATGAGAGTTATGAAGGTAGTTTGAGGTTGGGAAATCCCCAAAACCCGTGAGCCGAAAATTCCGTCGACGATCTCAAAATCTCAAGTTTCTGTTTGAGGTTTGCTGGGTTGTAATCCAATGTCCCAACGCCCTTCTGGGAGCTCTGGGATCGAGCTAGACTTGAAAATGAGGGAGTTGGACACAGAACACCTTCTGGGGTGAATTTCAAACCTCGATCATTAATCATTTTTTTTAGAATACAGAACAAGTAAAGAGAGGGACTAGATGATATTGTTGAAATAAAAGTGAAATAGAGTGAGAAATCAGTGAGATAGAACTGGGTCATGTCGTGGGTCACATGACCCGATTTGCAGGGAAGTCGAGTGAGGAAGAAACACTGTAGCACATACTGTAGATGGCGCGTGGCTCCCATGCGCAGCCCCTTAGGGTGGCGAGTGGGGGCACGTAATGCTTGTTCTTGTTATGCGTGCAACATGAAAGTTTGAGTATTCGATATTACAAATTCAACGATACAATTTATGAGGCAATCAGACATCCTCTCGAAGTAATTTTGGTTGTCCGAAGGGTTTAAGGTTCGTTTTAATAATTTTAAAAATTCCAAAAAATTATGGGATTCAAATAGGAGTTATTTGAGATGGTTTGTGACCCTAAGATATGAATTATGATAGGAAATTACGTCCTTGGGATTTTACGAAAAATCATGTAGTCGACTTCGATCGTGTGTAAGGTATGTGTGAGTGGACTTTTGTTTTCTTAAAAACCCTATGCATGCATATTTATATGTTAAATGTATTTTTATGTGTTTTTTTTTTATGATAATTGAGTAATCGGGAATTTTATCGGATCTTTGGTAATTTATAAATATTTTATTAAAGAATTACGAGGCTTCCCAAAAAGGTGGTTTTGGATTCCGTTTTAATCATGGTCTCGAGTTGAATGTGATTTCTCGATGATGATTTTGGTATATTTTTACATGATGTTATATGATTTATTATGAAAGTTGTTGATGGTTGGTTATGTATGATTTATATGGATATTTTTGGGAATTTTCATGAATAATTTAGGAAATGATATTAAAATATTTTGCGAGGAAATTTGGTTTATTATATCCCGGTTCTTCAATGAGTTGTGGTTTTGGGCTTGGGCCTTAAGTTTGACTTTGGTGTTGGTTTCTAGCCTTGAATCGTTGTTGATATGGACTTGTGATTTCTTGGTATATGAGGTGATTGTGATGATGTGTAATGATCGTGATGATAGTGATTGTGATGTGGTTTGATAACCCTCATCGAGATATCAATTGGTTGGATGGTCTCGGATGTCAAGGTAATACTCCGTAATTCCTGAAACTCGCGAGTAGTCTCAGAAATCGAGGTAAAGCACCGTAGTTCCCGAGACTTGTCTCGAACGTCGAGCCTGGGGCTCCATAATTCCTAAGACTAGGTCCGTGACTCGGACGTCGAGTCTAAGACTTCGTAGTTCCTGAGCCGATCCACACTCAAATGTCGAGCCTGGGGCTCGGTAGTTCCCGAGTGATGCTAGCCTACTGGTAGTGTACATTGACATGATGATTCATCTTGTAGGCATCGATGTTAGGTCAGTTGGTATAATTGTGTTGGTATCGATATCCAATTCAGTTTTCATAATTGCTTTAGTTTATTATTACTGCTAGACTTTCATATTACTACGTGTGCTTCGAGACTTTTATTTTATCTATGATCATGATGCATGCATAGTTTCTTATTGGAGGGAATTTTCAAATTACATTTTATAAGCCTTTCTTTTCGTCCACTCACACACTTTCATTGGCTTTTAAATCCCTGAAAGATCGCTGCACGAGGATCGATGTTACTTATAGATTGGGGGCATGAACTACGAGTCTGCATGTATCCCTTGTCTAACAAAGCTTGAGGATAAACTTGGTTCATTAGGTTATCTGCCAGATAGGAGCAGGACTTGAATAGGCTATTTGTGGTGCCTTATGGGATGGTTCCTATCAGGCATCATATCATCCTTGCAACATATTGGGAGGCTCTCATCCTAATGTGTGGTCGTTGAAGCTAACCCTTAGCACAAGCTATGGTTGTTCATTGCTTCCTTCTTTGGAAATGATTTCTCTTGGTACACTTCGTTGCTAGAGGTATCCATCCACACTTGGGAGAAATGGAAGCTAAATACATGACGAATTCTACAGGATTGAGCTGAAGTCACCCTCAGGTTGAGTGAACATAAGACAACAGAGGACTTCATTTTCAGGTTCAAAAAAATGAAGATTAAAGTGCAGGATTCCCATCAACAATGCCCAGATGGTAGCTATTTCGTAACGAGCTCAGAGGTTTTCCCTCAGAAAAAAAATTTGATGATACTACCTTCTCTGATCTCCAAGAGATAGAAATATCAGTAACCAAATTCGAAAGGCTACTAGAATAAGAACAATGTCAGCAACATAACTCTAAAGTTTGACCTTTTTGGAAAAAAAAAGGATCTCTTTCCACCAACTGGAGCAATACGAACTCGAAGAAGAATCAAATACAGTGGAAAAGGAACATGAGCTAGAAGTAGTAACAATCGAGATCCAAACTCTAGGGAATGGACTAGTGACCCTTAAGTCACTAGTCAAACTAGCGCGGGAGTAGAAGCCAGTCATACTAAGTGGCAACCTATTCGCAAATAAAACACCAGTGTTTGATTATAAAACACCAGTGTTTGATTATAAAACACCAGTGTTTGATTATAAAACACCAGTGTTTGATTCTAAAACACCAATGTTTGATTCTTACTAATTTGACCTTACCAAAGTTGGAGAAATCTATGATGGGTTGGTAGGAGCCAAGGTAATCAATCTGGACCCAGCAAGAGTATCCGAACCTGAGGAGCTCAAGTACAAGCAGTTCTGCAAATGGCACGTGTTATTACACCATGGCACAACCAATTGTGTTCAGTTCAAAGACATAATCCAGAGGTTGATCAACCAAGGATATATCACATTGGCACCAATACTCAAGGTCCCAATAGGGGTGGACACGAATCCATTCCCGGTGCCATCACTCAGCATGGTTAATCTACAATGGTCTCAAAGAGGGGCCAAATTAAAAAAAGAAAAAGAATAACCACACCATGACCAAACTAGATGAGTGTTTACCACAATCAAAGATAAAAGAGTGTCATGAAGCAAGTGCAAAACAAAATGTGTCTCTAAGACCTCGACTCCAATTGTGAAGGAAAAGTCGGAACGCTTGGAATAAGGTCGGGATGACGATCCTCCGGACATACCTAACTAGAAAGATGGTCAATGTGTCCCCAAAAAAAAGGCTCAAAGGCTTCATGTCTCAGAGATCAAGATACGCTATAGGGAAGCAACAACGGACAACTAGTCAGCAGACTATGGGGCAAATTGACTAGCAAAACCCACAAAATAAAAAGGCAATTCCCCTTGATAATGCAACTAAGATGGCCAAACCTTTCAAGGCTACGATCTAGGAAAGAAAGTTGCATATGGCAGGTAAAGATAGGAAGCCATATAAAGAGTTAGGAAGAACTGCGAAGAGAAGAATCCAGAGACAGTACGGGGCATACCTTTACACCAAGAAGGACTTGGGGACAACGCCTCCCGAAGAACCAACAACACTTCCAGTAACCAAAATTGATCTAACTAGTCCTCCCAAGATAAACAGAGAGGAGGATAAAGATTGAAAAGGTGCCACACACCCTAGCACTATCTCAGAAATTTCTTCTACAGTTAGGAGAAAGCTCGTATTTGGAAACTTTTCCCAAGAAGACTTGGAGAACAAGAAAATTGAGAATACGGAGGGTACAATTAAAAAGTCACCTGAAGATGATGACTAGCATAGCTATGGTCAAGGAATGACCCAAGTGGAGGTAAAAAAATTTGAAAAAAAAAAGACATGCTGGAAGTCATAGAATTGGCTGCCTTATTGGACGAGAAACAAAAACCCCGAGTTGTGGTAGATGTAGTAGTAGTCTTACCAGAACACAGATCACCAATATATTACCAAGTCAACTAGATGATTGGTCATGTTTTCATTTATGAGCCTTCTCGAGTAACCATCAAAATCCTGACGGATGAAGACCATGATGTCGTCTAGAAAGCGATTTATTGCCAAGAAAAGTTATTGTTTACTCTCCTAACTAAGGGAATGATGGAACATCTACAACTTATTTTCATTACGACTCATCTAGGGGTCTTCGGAGATCACTCAGATAGATGCAAGGCCATTCGTGGCCAACCCTACGGTGGCTGAAGCTAGCTTCTACGACCCCGAGATGGGTTACACCAAATTCACCGGAAAAGATGAGAACAGCAGGCCTAACAAGGTGACGGCCCACAAATGGTCTAAGCAAGGGTTCCTAGCCCAAGAAGTGTGGGATATGCCTTCCCCAGGGTGGGAATCTCATAATGGATAGCAAACCTAGTAGGGAAATGGATCGAGAAGAAGCAATCCAGTCTATAAAGGAAATATTGCTAGTGTACTGGAATGAGCAAAGGAACGTTTATGCCGCATCCCATGATACATCTTTTAGTGAAGGTCAGCTCGAGTCTGCCAAGGTATAAGAGGAGAAAAGTTCAGCCATCCACATGGTAAAGTTTATTCGTGACACCGGAGAAGAAATCAAAGAGGATGATATTCCGCCAGAAGTTATAACATTTTAGTCCTTGGAAGTGGATAAAACCCTCAGCTAAAACCTAGGATCCTTTGGAAGAGATCAACTTGGGAACTGGGGAAGACATCTGACTGACCTACATCAGTGAATTGCTAGAATAAATAATGAAAGACAAAATGATAACACATCTCAAAGAATTTCGAGACTGCTTTGTTTGGCACTATATGAAGATGCCAAGACTTGACAAGAAACTCGTTGAACAATGGCTACCTATCAAAAAAGGATAAAAATCGGTTTACCAGCCAAGGAGAAGGATAATATAAAATGAGCTCAAATTCAAAGAGGAGATTCAAAAACTCCTCAAAATATTCATACAAATGACCAAATACGCATAATGGGTATCAAACATAGTCCCGGTAATCAAAGTAAAAACTAAGTAGGTCAGAATATGCGTCAATTATCACAACTTAAATGAAGCAACTCGAAAAGATGAATAGTCGATGCTAATGGCAGACATTTTGTATGTGAATCCCCCAATTGAGGGTGCCTCAATTGGCAAGCAAGAACATTGCAACTGATTAGGAGTCATTGCGTAGTGCCCGTTTATGTCAATGCTCTGATTGGCAAGCAGAAACATTGCAACCGATCAGACACATCTGGAGAGGTGCTCTTACCGCCTCGATCGGGAAGCAAGGAAATTGCAACCCATCGAGAGCTAATTTCAAAGTAACCTTTCATGTAAATACTTCGATCAGCAAGCAGAAACATTGGGACCGACCAACAGCGTCGAACGAGGTGCTCTTGCGGGCCTAATCTACAAACATGAACATTATGACTGTTTGGGTGCCTTTTACATTATTTTCTCACCCTCATTTGGTATGCAAGAACCATCCTACCGATTTAGTACTGCGGACTGGTGCAACATCAGCTGACCGAGGCACACTTCTTCCATCAAGGACTTGAGGGACTAGGGGGAGTACGCCTCTTATCGGTCGACATGTATCAGCCTAGTTTGTAAGTCCTCGACCGAAGAAGTCCACCGTAGTCAATGACTTAGGGGACTTATATTGATACCATATCGACTGACCAGGATCAAACCTAGAAGATCACTCGAACCAAGCCCAGCTCACTGTCAAGGCCCATCACAGTATGCAAGCCCACTTGAAGTAAGCCCAAGACCATCACCATGATCCATGAAGGAAGACCCATCAAGGCCCATTTACAAAGCCCACCATGCGGCACAAGACCTAACCTTAGGCAATTCCTATAAATAGGTAGTCATCCTCCCTCATTTAGGGAGCTCTTCACTCTCTGTAGAGTGAGCTCTCATGAGAGGAGCCGTCCCAATTTCTGTCGAGAACTGGACCGTCCTGCTCCCGTCTAACAATTTCTTTGTCAAACAAGAGATTACCCAAATTTAGTCCAGTTTGAATCTTTCAATAGACTAAATTACGTCCACCTACGGGATTACCGTCCACATCCTTCTCACTTCCTGACAGGTGGTGGCATTCACTAATTACATTCTTTTATAAATCCTTCCACAAATACTCATTTATTATAACCTTAATTAAATGCCGACACTTATATGTATTTATATTTCTAAATAACCACCCATTAATCTATTCCACAATTATCCAAAGAAAATTTCTATAATTGACTAATATGCAATTTTATAATGGCTATAGTAAATGTTTAATATCACCAATTAATACTTAATATTTATTCCTCTTATAAATAAAATAATATTAATCAAGGCCTCTAACCTTATTTCTGCAATTCCATCGAATTTTATCCGAATATTTCTTACTCAAATATCTTCTAGTAATAACCTATTATTTTTCTAAATTTAACAATAATTAGTAAATAACACATAAAACTTTGTAAATCATAAGTTCTTCCTATGATGTCAAATTAACTCAATTCATGGACCATTACAATCAGAACAACAAACTGACTATTTTTCATGTTGGACGTTTCTCCAGATTCCAACTGACGTGCGCTCACGCACCACCAGAAGTGACTACCCGTGAGCCCACCCGCCAAGCACTATAGCATCATCTTCCTCACCTGACTTCCCTGATTTTTGGTTTTCCTGACCAGGGATTAAACCCAATATTTTCTCACTCGTTTTACGTCCATTTTTTATGTTCCAAAGATCGGAATTTACCTCAACTAACTAAAGAAATGATCCATGTGATCAAAAGGGAGAAATAGGCACAAGAACTTACCATTCGAACCTCGACATCTCTCGGCCAAGAAGGTCGCATGACTGTTTGAAGAGCTTAATGCACACGTTGAGCCTATCCCTGGTTCCAAAGTGAAGACCCGACTTGGGGACCTCATGGGTTCTTCACGATCCCTACGGTTTCATCCCATCCTTACCAGTTTTCTCCTCTTTCTATCATCCTTTCATTCTCCTCTTCCTTCGTGCCTCTCCCTAGTCTCTTCCTCCCACGGTGGTGGCCATTTCCTTGTTTCATACCTTTTTCAACCTAGCACCATTGAAGTGCATTTCACACCTATTGCATTCTATTTATAGTTGCTTAAGTCCGTGGGGATATTTTGGAGGGAAACATGGAGAAAATTGTGGAAAGTTTTAGAATATTCTAAGCCCTTATGAAATTACTACAATACCCTCAATGTTATAATTACTAAAATACCCTCAATGTTATAATTACTAAAATTCCCTTGTACCTCCTAAGCTCATAACAAACTCATCTAAGCTTCATTTTCGACATACCGTATGTCTATGTACTCAAAAGGCCTAGGACTTCATAAATATTTTCTCGAAATTCCAAAAAATGTCCTCATCAAAAAGTCAACATTTGACTTTTTATGGGCAAAATGGTAATTATTTACTTTTTCGAACATTCGGGGTGTTACATCTCACCTATCTCTACATCTCATTCTTCCTTTAAACGACTCTTCAGTCTTCCCATGGCTTAATGCCTAATGTATCATGTAATAAACACTATTATTAATAATGAGATGATAATACCACCGTGGACGTGGCCTATTCTGTATAAATCACGTATATCATGTGTTCTTATGTCCTGTTTCAAATCACCTTTGTGCCCTTACAAGTGACTCTGCAGGCTTAACAGGATTCGAATCAGCACCCCTTGTGGGTCCAAACACCCCCTAACGGGTCTCATCTCGTTAGGTCTAGTTTCGGATCAAACAGAACCCATCAACGAGGTGCTCTTCCTTCACTTCTAGCAAATCCGCTCCTCATAAATCCATCATTGTACGTCACAGCGGACCCAAGTTTTTTTTAGAGGGTCAACTATAAAGGATAATAGTTATTAAAAAATTGTAAATTATAATTGTCCACGATAATTTTTTTATTATAAAAAACGGTGCCTATAGATTATTGCAGGTGTCACTGTAGATGATCCCATTTTTTTTTTCATAAATGTATATATATATATATATATATATGTATGTATTAAGTTTTAAATATTATTAATTGCTTACAAATTATTTTATAATTTTGTTCTCTTTATTCTTGAATATAAAAATAATATAATTCTATCTTAGGTCAAAATATAAAATTAATGAACACAAACAAATTGCTAGAAAGAACGTAAAAGATGATGTTTCCCATCCTATAAAGATATGGATATAGTTTTTTCATTATTAAAAAAAAGGAGGTACTTTTTTTTTCATCATCTAAACAAATAAAATAGCGTCATCGTATGATTTTTCATCACCTAAAATATTTGCGTTTGATTTTCGTTACATAAAACAGCATCGTCTGATTTTTCATCACCAAAATGTCATCATCGCATGGTTTTGAAATGAATGGTATAAAAATGAAACCTTCTATATATTATAGGATAAAGTGTAAGCTTCAAAGTGTTAAGACGTTAATTTTATGTATATTAAATTATTTAAAATTCAAAATAATTACGTCAACAATAACATAATTCACGCAAAATAATTTATAGTCAAATTTGTTTTTGTCCAATTTCAAAAATATTAGAGAAATTTTTTTTGGAATATTTTGAGCTGAATTATAAATAAATAAAGGCTGCCATAAATAAATAAACATAGAGGATATTTGTTTATGGCAGCCTGTATCACCATGGCGTCGCTGTGCAATCCGCAAACACTGGTGCATATCAGGCAAAATACCACCGCATCACCCCAAGGTGCACCACGATGCGAGAAAAATTCCATTAATTAGCAGGAAAGGAGCCCCCCATGGTGTCTTCTATCTTTCTCCCACGTATGGTTTATTGAGGGGTTTTTTCGAACACGTTGTGGACACCTTCAGAACAAGTCTTCTAGGAGGAAAGGGGTCAACTTCCTACCTTCATAAGTGATGTTCTGGCAAGGAGAGGGTCAAGTGACCCTCCTTGCCCCAACGTGCGTCTGCCAGTAACACTACCTTCCATTCCCTTCCTCATTCCTCAGCCTCCTGCCTAAATGTTGATGTTAAGTCATCGTAGGCATCGCATCCTCTACGATTTCATCATCTTCGATCTCTTGGATTTCACCTTTTTCAACTCCTTCCTCATCATCTTCTTCGAGATCCTCCTCTTCCTCTCGATGTTGTGAGGCATTTCTTTTTTCCAGCACCAATCAAGAGCCTTCGCATGCTCCAAAGTGCCGGCATAAGTGCACGCTTGCTTTGTGAGCTTAATGATCCCACTCTTGGGATTGTCTTCGGCTCATTGAGTTAGTGGAGTTCCCCATGGATTCTTCTGTTCTACTTCTTCAGAGTAGCTCGTGCAGTTTGGTATATTCTTCACTGTGGCAGTAGTGGGGACAGTGGGACACGTGGAAGGGATGATATCGAATTGGTTAGCTGCAACGGACCGGAACACAGCAGAAGAATATTTGGTGACCGGAACACAGTAGTGGGGAAATGGAAAAATTAAGGTAAGAGTCTGTTTCACTATGTACTCTTCTCTCTCGATTATTTGGTGACCAGGCATCGAATATTAAACTTATATATTGAAATTCGATCATTAATAATAAGGAGAATGGACGCTTTCACTCTAGGATGAATGTAAAACACTAAAAAGAATGTATTCATATCATTTATATTTATTAATTGTATTACAACAAATATTATACACCATCAATCCAAATGCCCCCACAATATAGCTCAAAATTCACACAAAAATACATCTTGAAAAACAAAATATTGGCTTTGCTCTCTGAAAATGGCCAGAAATATATGAAGGACATGAAAGCAGCTTAAACATTGGCAGAGTTGTCATCATGCTTGAAAGTACGTGGTGGAGGAGATGAAGGGACGGAGTTAGTAGCTCCCGGTGGTGGAGCGGGCATCCCATAAACCTGAGCAGTGGCAATTGCGTCTTTTCGCCCTCTCGCTCTCCCAAAGAAGTAGCACCCAAACCCCAGCAGTATTGTGAACAGAATAAAAGGCAGAGAGATCACCACGACCATACCCATCTTTTCTTTTCTTTTCTTTTCTTCTTCTGGAATTTTTAGCACTTTCACTTCTCAAAGATCTTCTTTTTCTTCTTTCCGAGGGTTGTGATGAGAATGGGATGGGAGAGAGTATATATATGAACAGAGAGTGAGGGGCTTTTAGTAATTTGAAGTTTTTGTTTCTGAACTGTATTCTGTCCATAAGAGCAAAGGAGCACAAAGATTAAAAATGTGGGCCAAAGGGAAAACTTAACTTTCAATCTTCTAACGGTCACTTTTATATGTGGGGCCAGTAGAAACAAGCCGAATGTGGATCTGGGTTAGCCCTCATCATTAGATAAGACCAGACAAGTCCGGTTCAATGGGCCGTGTCGGGCCGAGCCTAGTTCAAAATCTAAAAATTACTGAATCGGGCTAGGTGGACTTGATCATAAATATGAAAGTCCATACACTTTGTTGGGTCAGATTTGGGTTGAGTTTTTGTCAGGTTTTACGGGCCGAGCTTCCTATGCCCACTTGGGTGAGGCTCAATTGAGCTTTTAGAAATTACTTATTAAAAAGAAATTGGAGTTGGAAAAAAAATTGAAAAATCATATAAATGAAAAAAAAGTACATCATGGTATTGAAATTCATTACTATATATCTTTAAGTGTTGAGATAATCAATCTCAGAGACTTCATGAAATACAATTTAACTTTATACACTGTTTGTACCAAAGCTCATATTAAGGATATTAATGTTGAATAAAACATAGAATTGTTAAGTAGGGAAGTCTATATCAAAGCTCATGTTTTTTTTATTCAATTCTTCCAATTGAAATATTTAAAGCGTGTTAAAAATTCAGAGTGTAGAGAATCCACTATACAATTTCTTAAAAGCATTTGTTCATTCCTACACCTACTAACATGATTCTTACAATTATCATTATTATTATTTTATTCTTACAATTATTACTATTATTATTTTATTTTTACAATTTTCTAATTAATAGTAGGTTTATATATATGGGCTTACGACTCGGGTTTATATGGGGGGTCGGGCCAGACTTACTAGACTCGAGCCTATCGGGTTTGAATACCCTAAACCCAAGTCCTGCCTGCTAATTTTTGAGCCGTGCTGGACCACGATCGACAACGTGTTGAGTTCGAGTCAAGTTTTTTATCAACAGATTTAGCGAGTACCCACAATGTCATAGGCTTTCTGGGCCAAATGATGAGGGCCAGTCTGAACCGATGATATGTCAGGCTCCTTATGGAATATGCTTCCAAAAAAGACAAAAACAGAAAAAAGACTCGGAAATTCCATGTCATATGTTTAGTACGCTAAAGACTAAAGCTGATTGAATGTCGTATGATTTCTGTCTCTATGATTTGCTTCGGCGACTCATTTGTGGGTGAATACGAATTCAACGTGATACATTCATCAATCAACAATTTGCAATCATTCGCATATGTGTAGACAATTACTACTTGCTCTTATTGAACTTGTTTTCATATGACAAAGATAATGAAACATACACATCACAATTGCCAAAAACTAGAAATAAAGAGGTAAAAATTCAAGAAAGTTGTAGCAATGAGATAACAGCAAGACAAATGTACTTCTTAGTTCTCACCTTCCTTCTCCTATAACGCTAGTAAGCATCGACTGAGTAACATTTACCGGAGACGGGGCAAGGTCAATCCCAGGGCTAGCAGTAGTGGTAGAGCTGCCTCCTGGCCGATTGTTGGGGCAATTAGCAATGTCATCCTTGGATTCAGTTGATGGAGTATCACCCTCCATATTCAGAAAGCTGCCTGTTGACATTGTTACATCTTTGAAATCCCAATCTGTCAAATAGCTAGGCTTTGACATAATAGTGTCTATTTCAATATCACTCGAAAGCATTGCCACCACGCGTGACATCGAAGGTCTCATCATTGGTGATGCTTGAGTACAGAGAAGAGCTGCTCTTATCAATCTATTTGCTTCATTTTTGTCATACTCTGTCAGTGTTGGATCCACCAGTCCTAAAGTCTGCTCATTTTTATGCCTAAAATAGTTATGCCATCGTCAGAGGAAAAAGTTTGTATGTTTTCACAAAGATGCTGAAAAGAACGTAACAGCTAGGGAAATTGGAAATTCATTTCCTACCCATTCGAGAAGATAAATCTTTTCAGGATCCAAGTTGTTGTCGAAGTTGGGTCTTCCGCTGAGAATTTCCAAAGCAACAACTCCAAAACCAAAAACATCTGCCTTGTCTGTCAGATGCCCGCACATTGCATACTCTGGTGCCAAATATCCTCTACAAGATTGTCACGAAGCTTACAATTGAACAAACACCATAGAACAGTTAGAGGGTATAGTGAAAGTTAAAAAGGCTTACATTGTGCCTGCAACCCGGGTGCTAATGTGGGTTTTTTCGTCATCATAAAGCTTTGCTAATCCAAAATCTGATATTTTGGGGGAGAGCTCCACGTCAAGCAAGATATTACTGGCTTTGACATCTCGATGTACAATCCTAGACCTTGACTCCTTGTGAAGATAAGCAAGTCCCCTTGCTGTTCCCAGCAATACATTGAATCGGGTAGGCCAGTCAATGTGCAAGTCATTCGTTCCTGAAGTATCAATGGGCACATATAATCAAAAAAAATAAAAATTCTTGTGCAAAATGTTTCAGATGTTGTCAACTATCAACATGAAAGTTTGGTAAAATCAAAGTTAGATTATACTAAAAAGGGCTTGATCAAGGCTCTTGTTTTCAAGGTACTCATACACCAGAATGCGCTGGCTTCCTTCAATGCAGCATCCATACAATTTCACTAGATTTCGGTGTTGCACTGAAGATATGGTGGCGATTTCAGTTACAAATTGACTCTTTCCTTGCTGAGAAGCTACTGGAAGTTGTTTCACGGCCACTACCCTCCCATCAGAAAGTGTACCCTATACAAAAATACAATTTAATGACATATAAGACGGACGAAAAAAGAAGTTAAGTTTGTTTCAAAGTTTATGAGAATGATGCGAAATAAATTTCACCTTGTAAGCTGGGCCATATCCTCCCTCTCCTAGCTTATTTGAAGGATTGAAATTTCCTGCTGCTGCTCTTAACTCAGCGTAACTGAAAGTATTCGGCCGGGGGCCTAATCCTAGAATATATGCATATTAAAAAACAGGTATGTTTATGACATAATTGTAGTTTTGAAACCATCTGTGTATAAAATTTGTTGATGCACAAAATGTGCCAACTTAGGGAGCGAATGCTGCTCTCCTACGTGCCCTGTGTAGACCTGAAAAGGAAGGAAGCTAGTCGGTCGGTCAGAGTATAGGTACCGGTGTGGTACCAGCCCAAAGGTACTCCGACGCCCAAGTTAGTAGTCGGTCTAAGGTGTAGGGTGAGTGGTAGAATGTATATTGTAAAAGTAGTTATGAACAGTAAATGCTTCCTTACCTTTGTACGACAAATGAACCCCTTTTGTATAAGTGTGGTGAATATAATAATTGTATTCTCCCAATATGGGACAAACATCAATTGTTGTGGGACTGACACGTGGAGGTGCTATCCAGACCCGACTAGGGTTTGTTCGCATGAGTGGGCATGGAACCATTGGGCTTGTGCTAGACGGCAGTGTTGAGCCATTAGGTCGGTCTGGGCCGATTCACCGACCAGTGAAGAGGGCTGGACCTCTAGGTCGGTCTGGGCTGACATGCAGAGCCGGCCAGAGGGCTGGGCCTCCAATATTGGTCCGGATTGGTTGTCGTTTTGGTAATAGGCTGGGCATATAGTCAGTATGGGCTTCATGCTTGGTCTGGGCCGATATGCTATGAACAAAAGTCCCCCAAGTTTGTGACCGAGGTGGAATTTCTCGTTTGGGGACTTGTAAAAAGAGTGCCTCAGACCGGATGTACATGCCTTTAGTCCCCCAAGTCCCCCAGGCAAGGGATTGAACCGAGCGGAGGAGTCGGTGGCGAGAGGTAGAGGGTAGACCGAGAGGATATGAGTCGGTCGGCGTGGGCGGGAGAAGTCAACATCAGCATGTGGGGAAGTCGAGGAGCCACCTACGCCATGGGTTAGTGGACATAACCGTTGAGGGAATCGAGGAGCCGCATGTGTCGCGTGTCAGTTGGTGTACGATTGGAATTCCCGATCATTGGTTGTCAGCGGGTTATTTATGGACACGAGTGGCCCATGGGGGACAGCTGGCAGTGGTAATAAATGTCATGCGGAATGAGGCGACTCTTCGATTACTGACCTGGGCCTATAAATAGTGGGTGAAAAAGCATTTTTTACCCCTTTCACTTTCCCGCATTTTGTTGGTGTGTTCTTTGCCTGTGGTGAGGCGATTTCCGATGAGCAATCCTGATAGCATTCACGGTGGTACAAGCTCTGACGAGGACAGTTTGTCTATGAATCATCAGGTATGACTTCCGGCCTTCCCTTCTGTTGACTTGGTTTTTATACTTTCCTTGTTTGTTTCTGGTGGATGAACTGTGGATGAATTGGGGTTCGAACACAGGTCAATCCTGGTAAAATAATGGTCAGTGTTCAATAGGTGTTTTTTTTTCTTTATTCCCTGTTCGCAGTGGTGCGATGTCTGATAGAGATAGCCAGTCCAACGAAGTGCGGGACTATGACAAGGGGGAGCAACATAGCTCTTCGGTAGACGGGGGCACTTCGATGGAGGATACACCAACGAGGAGATAGGCCCAGAAACCTACTAGAAGTGACCAGACCGGAGTGTCGGTGTCCGGCCGGTCGAGGATTGAGAAGGCTCCGACCAGTAGGAAAGGGTCGGACAGCGCGAGCACAATTCGGGTTGCTGAGGTTCCGACTGAGGAGGCCATCGACACAGTGGTGTGGTCAATAGACACATACGAGAGTCGGGAGACAGAAGCATCGGTGAAGAAATTCTGGTCATTGTGGGGGGTACCAGAGGACGTGGAGCTGCGGGTGGTCGGTTCCACGTCTGTGGCTGAGGAGGATGGTCCAAGGGCTAGGCGTGGCCCTCGGTTAGCTAAACCCGAATTTCTGGATCATTCTGGTCAGCCTGTATGCTGCCTTCGCCAGATCTGGGGAAAAACTACCGACCTACGCCCAGGTCGACCACTTATACGAGTTTGCGCAGCAGCAGGGCACGGGTTGGGCGCATGCTCGGTGCAAGGACAAGATGACCCGAGGGGGGGGGGGAGTTCGTCTATGGTATACCGTTCTCCCAGAATGACAGGACCCATCCTAATCCCCCCGGGATTAGTGCGGGATGACCCTGCTACCGTCTGACACGGAGTGTCAGACAAGGGATATTTCCGACCTTTGCCCTCCCGGGCTATCAGAGTACGCCAGGATCCGGAGGAGGTATGTGATATCTCGATCTCTGCTACAGTCCACATCCGATGTCAACCTGAAGGGTAGTCAAAACATTAAAAACTGTGAGTGGACAAAACAAGAATTTATAAAAACATTTCATAAGAAGACATTTGTACCCTTCACTAAAAAGCATGCATGCATTCGAAAACTATTTATCCAGAAAAACCATAATGAAATCAAGTACACGGGCCACTGCCCAAATCCATAAGGGACTCAGCCCAAATCAGAAGAAACTAACCAAACGGGTCACTGCCCAAAACCTGTGTAAACACACATCATATATCATATCATATAGCATACATCATATATACATATAATTCACACAACCAATCCTGTCACGGTTTCCAAAGCTACGCGCGTGCTACCCAGGTCTCAATCTGAGTCTTCTCAAAGTCAAGATCAATGTCCGCAGACCACTGACCCTACCCGAGGTAATAGTAATCATAGCCTTCCTGAGAGTTAGGAACCCAACTGGGGGGTGACTCCACTCAGTCGGTGCTCCGTGACTAATCCGAGGTCCACCCAGGCCAACGTGTAACGACCCGTCCCAAATTCCTAGATTAGATTAGTGACTAATCACGATTAGTGAGGCTAATCCGTGATTAGTAGAGCGAAATCGGACGAACGGTGCGAAATGACCGTTTTGCCCCTGATGGTGGCAAAACGTTGACTTTTTAATCGGGCAGTCAAATGGACTTTGACTGATGACCGTGACGTAGTTCGTGACGTCACGAGTTCATAGACAGGTAGCACGTTCAATTCCGACATTCGAGGAAGAAGTTGTGACGTTCGGAAGTTTAGGGGCATTTTGGTAATTTGGGTGAATAGGGGGTCAAAAGTTGACTTTTTGACCGGGACGTCCGATGGCCGAGGGCCGAAGACCGTTGCGTAGATAAGGACGATACGAATCCATAGGCAGGCGGCACACTGAAATCGGACTTCGAACGGGAGAGTTATGGGTCACGGAAGTTCGATTTCACTATGCACGAACTTCGAGACGGGGACATTACGGCGAAATCTGATTGGGTGGATATTTTGGTGGGCCCCATGGATGAGTGACAAGTGTCACTCATCCCATTGATTTGATCCCCCAAAATGTGGATCTAAATAATTAAATATTATTATTTTAATTATTTTATAATTTAACCTAACAACTATTAATCCTAACCATCCATTTCAACCCTACCTTTTAATCCTCACCCTTCATCCCTCATTCTCTCATCTGGTTTCATCCCCTTCATTCTTCACACACACCTGAAACCCCATAACCCAAAATCCTCCATTTTCTTCATTTTCTTCAAAAACCCAAAACACACACACACCATCACCATTCATTGCTTGTGCGAGCTGGACATGACCGTGAGGTGGTGGAAAGGGGCTGAGGAAGGCAGGCCACGGCTAGCCACGGCGGAGGACACGGCGGGAAGAGAGAAACCGTGGGTGAGTTTTCTTTCAAAAATTGAAAATTGATTTTTGTTGTGTTTTAATCGCATCTAGGGATTGGGAAATGTTCCTAGAGGTCTTAGGGTTCTTTTAGGATTGTTTTCGAAGGCTGAGGTGGCCTGTAACGTCCGTGAAGGGCGGAGGTAGTCACGGCCGCCATTGATGAACTTGGAAGGTATAGTTTTTGAGGGTGTTCTTAGTTGTTAGGGCCATGGATCTTTAGGTTAGGTTGAGAGGAGTAGAATGGGACAAACGGGAGGAAAAATGGTGGCCGGAGCAGGGAGAACCGGCCGGGTCAAGCCGCGGGTCACGGCGACCCGGTTGCAGACGTTCGGGTCGACCCGCGGGAGGACAGAGATGACAGGTGACGTCATCATGCTGACGTCATCATGTCAGCGATGACGTCAGCAATGTCAGATCTGACAATGTCAGCTGACATGTCAGAAAATGGGCCAATAGGAGTGCGACACATGTCACATGTCAGTACACAGTCAGCACTGACATGTCAGTGACGTGGCCCAATCAGGGGCTAACACGTGGCACTTACGTGGACCAGTGCTGCAATGACACGTGGCACCTGTCAGACTGCCACGTGGCACTAACAGCATAGTGACGTGGACCAATGGGAGCTTGACATGTGGCACCTGTCAGAGTCTGACATGTCAGACCTGATAGCTGTCAGATGATGTCATGCTGACGTCAGCGATGACGTCAGCAGGTACTGTAGCAGGCGCGTGAAGCCCACGCGCAGCCACTTCGGGCGGCGCGTGAGGGCGCGTGGCAGGGAATCTGGGGAAGGTTCCAACATACGAAATCATCTATTCGATGTAACGAACATTTTGGGACTGGTTTCGTGTCGATCGGACACCGTCTCGAGATGTTTCGGGGCATCAGAAGGTTTAGGTTCGGGATTAAAAATAGTTAAAAATACGGAAAAATTACGGGGTTTTGGTAGGAGGTTAATTAAGTAGTTAGTAACCTTCTATTACGATTTGGACAGGTTTGGGAGTCCCGGTGACGGTGATCGGCTCGGGGAGCCGTATGGCACGCAAATCGAGGCGGCAGCTCGGACGGTCTGTGAGTGGACCTTGTTTTCTAAATTGATGCATGCATAAATGTTTATTATATGTTTTATTACTTGTTTGATGATGCCATGGGTGCATTTCTATGTGGTTACGTATAAGCACGTATTTTGAGGTTTCGGCCTTATACGGTGCTTATACGGGTCTGTATTTCTTTATTGATTTAAATGAACTGAATTTGGATTTCAAAATGATAAACTCGGGTATGAAACCCATTTGGTTTTGTCCCGGGCATATGACCTCAGATTTCGGGCACGGTGCCCAGTTGGTGTCTTATGTTCGGGTACGAGACCCAGTCACTTTACGGTTTATGATTTCAGGTCAGGGAACCTTAAATGGAGTCCCAGGTTGATGACGGTTTATGGGAACCGGCATGAACCCTTGTTATGGTATTATGGTTCATGACGGTTTATGGGAACCGGCAGGAACCCTTGTTGGTTATTATGGTACATGACGGTTTATGGGAACCGGCATGTTACCTGATTATGGATATTATGGATCATGACGGTTCAGGGGAACCGGTCATGAATGTTTATGTTATGTATATATATGTTTGTATACCTTCCTTTACTTCTATTATCTCCTCCGGGGAGGGTCGTTGGCTTGGGTGGACCCCGGAGTAGTCACGGAGCACCGACTGAGTGGAGTCACCCCCCAGTTGGGTTCCTTACTCTCAGGAAGGCTATGGTTACTATTACCTCGGGTAGGGTCAGTGGTCTGCGGACATTGACCTTGACTTTGAGATGACTCGGATTGAGACCCGGGTAGCACGCGCGTGGCTTTGGATACCGTGACAGGATTGGTTGTGTGACTTATATATATGTATGTGATGGATATATGTTATATGATATGTGGTGTGTACAGGCGTGCACAGGATTTGAGCAGTAGCTCGTGTACTTGGTTTCTTTATGGTTTGGGGCCGAGTCCCTTATGGATTTGGGCAGTGGCCCGTATGGTCGTTTTCATTGTGGTCCTTTCGACCTTGGTTTATATCTGCTTTGGGCTTAGTCCCACATATGGTTTGTTTTGGATAAATGGTTTTCGAATGCATGCATGCTTTTTAGTGGAGGGTACAAATGTCTTCCTTATTAAATGTTTTATAAACTTTTGTTTTGTCCACTCACAGTTTTTAATGTTTTGACTGCCCTTCAGGTTGACATCGAATGTGGACTGTAGCAGAGACCGAGATATCACATACCTCCTCCGGATCCTGGCGTACTCTGATAGTCCGGGAGGGCAAAGGACGAAAATATCCCTTGTCTGACACTTCGTGTCAGACGGGAGCAGGGTCATCCCGCACTAATCCCTGGGGGATTGGGATGGGTCCTGTCACAACGACCCTCCCCGGAGGAGATAATAGAAGTAAAGGAAGGTATATGAATACATATATATACATAACATAAACGTTCATACCCGGTTCCCTTGAACCGTCATGATCCATAACATCCATTGACTAGGGTTCATGCCGGTTCCCATAAACCGTCATGAACCAGAATGACCTGACAAAGGTTCATGCCGGTTCCCATAAACCGTCATGAACCACAATGACCTTTCCAGAGTTCATGCCGGTTCCCATAAACCGCCATGAATTTGGAAATCCATCTAGGGTCCCTGACCCGAAATCATCAGTGTAAAACAACTGGGTCTCGTGCCCGAACATATGACTCAACTGGGCATCGTGCCCGATATCTAAGGGTCAGTCACGACTCCGATCATAGTGATGCGTGCAGCCATCCATCCAGGACCGCTCTCAATCCTGGTATGTCGCCGTGAACGAATCAACCAACGCGACCAATATAAGATCATGGTGCACTCACCACCGATTGCCTGTTTTTCCCGGCCACCTTCCACGGCCCCTGTTTTTCCCGGCCACCTTCCATCCTTCCTCCGCCATGAACCACCCTCCAAATCTTCCTAAAACTATCCTAACAACCTATTTAGTTCAACCCACACGTCCAAACAAGCCCATAATAACTAGAAATCGAAAATGGATTAAACAGGCAAAACCGATTACCTCGTGCGGGTTTTCTCCTCCTCTCGCCGCCGTGGGCGGCGATTCAGGCCTCCAGGCCGGCCACCTCAGCTCCCTCAATCTCCCTGGTCCTCTGCCTGGTCATGGGTAATGGTTGGCTGGGTTTGGGTTGCACGGATAGGAGAAAATGGTGGGTGTGAGATCGGGTATTTGAGTTTGAATGAGGAAAATGAAGATGGACGATGCATGAAGGGGAAATGGTGTCCATTGGATGGGTGACACTTGTCACTCATCCATTGGACATCATGACAAATATATGGGCCCACTAGAGTCCAAAAGTGAACTCGTTTCGTACTTCGTGCAATAGTGCACTCGAACTTCCGTGAACCGTAATTTCGCCATCGAACGTCCGAATTTGACGTGCCGCCTGTCTATGGATTCGTATCGTCCTTATCTACGCAACGGTCTTTGGCCCTCGGCCATCGGACCTCTTGGTCAAAAAGTCAACATTTGACCCCATTTAACCAAAATTACCAAAATGTCCCTAAACTTCTGAACGTCATAACTTCTTCCTCGAACGTCGGAATTGAACGTGCCACATGTCTATGAACTCGTGACATCACGAACTACGTCACGGTCATCGGTTAAAGTCCATTTGACCGCCCGAATGAAAAGTCAACGTTTTGCCCCGACTAGGGGCAAAACGGTCATTTTGCATCGTTCGTCCGATTTCGCTCTACTAATCACGGATTAGCCTCACTAATCGTGATTAGTCACTAATCTAATCTAGGCATTTGGGACGGGTCGTTACAACCTTCCCTCCTTAATTAATTTCATCCTCGAAATTCCAACCGACCTAAATCCAACCGATATTCCCTCCTTAATTTAGTTTCGCTCTCGAAACTCCAATTATCTTGATTCCACATCCACCCTGTGGAAAGTAGAATCGACCTCGAAACTCATGTACACTCGTACACCCACTAACCAGAACGATACTCGTCTGCAACTAGACGTACCACTAACACTCACGTCGTATCGACTACATTCGACCACGTCGAATGACAGAAGTCGTACGCTCCGAACTGACACCACTTGTCAGATCTACCGTTTCACTAACACAACCAACTAGACGGTTCCCTGCTCAACCACTAACTATCCTGTCGTCTTCTCCCACTGGGAGTCATCAGACCTCACACCGCGATCCACGCTGACACCTCCTACAAACTGTCACCACTTGAAAGTCGTCAATCGAAAACTGTCACTATACTTACTCGTGGTTACACTAACCACCAACTCACTCAACCATGGGTAAACACTCACCCACAAAGCATTTCACTCAATATGTGTGTAACTAGACCCATCAGAAATACCATGACCCTCTGCACAGTATCCAATGTCTAGTTCACGACCTCGACTAATCCAATGGTATCGGAACCAATCCGTCTACCAACACGCTTACCAACATACTATCGGTATAACCTATATACCGTCACCTGACACGACAAGTACACCCAGTATCGTATCTCGAACAACGTACAAGGTACATACAACTACCCATCAATCAGCCTACAACCACCTAGGCTGTAGCCAATCATGTTTCTACTATGAAGTCCATTTGTCCAATCCCGGACTAGACAAATCGAAACTCCAACCCATCATCTATTTCCAAATCTGAATCTGAATCCGCAACTTCGTAAGAAATCCAGAATCCAAACCCAGAAATCATATCCATAGCCATGTTCAAATCTGAATCCGAAATCATTATTCCGTAAGCTAGCATTTGGAATAACCATTCCGAACCCAAATCCATAAAAAGAAAATCCACAGTCAAGCTCTAGAATCAAATCCTGAATCGTCACCCAGAATCCGATTCCAAAACCCAAATCCAGGAATCCTCTTTCAAGTTCCAAAATCAAATCCTGAATCGTCATACAGAATCTGATTCCAAAACCCGAAATATCGTTCATGTCTACCAAGACGCATCAAAACCGAACCTATCGGTTACCCGTTCAAACGATTACCACATTACCATCGATTGACTTCATAGGGAAGCCAATCCCAACATCAACACATCTAAGGCTGACCCAATCCGACCTCGTCGGAAAACTACTCATCGGACAACTACTCAGGCGAGTAGTAAGCCATATGGGATTTACCTCGAAAAGAAGTTAAGTCCCAACATGCTCCACTCAAACATCCAAGTATGAGCGATAAACTCTCCACCAATCTGGATCATCAAGATCACGATCCAGATCCTATCATTACATCACCCGACAATGAACGTCACGATCGAGTATCGTCACAATGTCCAAGGTCCACAACATCACAGTCCCGATCCCCATCGGGATCCACATAAGCTCACTCAGCTAACAATCCATCTGATGGCCCAAGGCAAATCACGGGTCCATCAACCAATACACGATCAGTGTACTAGTGGCAACCAACATCACCTAACGTCATCTACCATCATCTACATCATCAACATCATCTACCATCATCAATCATGGTAGAATTTGAGAAGTCACCCAAAATGACTTCGAAATACCCATTGTCAATGCGGAAAACCCGCATTCCACTCGTCGCCTCAATCGCAACCTCTCGCGATTCCGAAATTCTGATAAGATTGGAAACAACATACACGGACATCAACCACGTGTCCCTTAACCAATTTAACTCTGTCTGAGATTCACTCCCGAACCACAGATACCGAACATATGCGTAACTCGGTGGAGTCACATCCCGACTCGTAACTCACCTTCATCACAATCACCGCACCAGCACCAGCACTAGTACCAATATCATCACCTGTTAGCATCAGCACACAAGCATCCACACTAGCATCAGCACTAATACTAGCACACCGTGTGCAAACTGACAACTCTGGATCTCCGCTCACACCGAGCGACGACCCCGATTCCCAACAACCGTAACTACAACCACTCTCGGTAGTAGCGCCTACCTCAGACTCGCGCAGACCTCACTACCAGACATCACTATCAAGACTTCGCATCCAACGGAATCAACCGTACGTACTACCACTTCGGATCCCACTCAGGGATTCCATCGACAAGTACCAACCCTGATAACTTGTCCAACCAAATCACTAACCAGTCGTAACTCGACTCAACCAATGTCGTCTACCAGGTCGTCCATGACCTTAGTTGCACCAAACCACAACTAAAGTAGCATGACAACCAACTATGTCTAACCGATAAATATAACCTCGACTGCGAAGTGCAGTCCCATCATAAGCTAACATGACTAGACCGACTAACGAATCCAAATCCGAATAGTCGTCCAAGTCAAACTACTCGTCAACTCACATTTCCGAACCATACACCCAAGGTAGGGTTCCACAATCACTAACTAGAGTTCCTCAGAACCCAACTGCGAAAAGCAGTAAAATCAACAATCTGACCGACTCCGCGGCCTTGACATCATAATGACGTCAATCCATTCCTACCGTAAGTCCAATCAGGATCCTCGAATCCAGCTGCTAACTGCCAACTGCAGTAAATTCATCTAACTCAACCATATCCGAACATCGGATGGTCATAATTCCCAACCAGTCGTCAGAACTGATCCTACGACATCGTGAAGACGATCCCAACTAACCATCTCACGATCAAAATCTATAAGAATACGTTTATCCGTTTGTAGGGTCCCACACTGTCATCCACGACAGAACTATGGCAACCTCGGCATCGAATGCCGAACCAAGACGTTCCACGATCCAATCCTACTAACTATCGTATCGGCACCCCAACTATCAGGTTGATCACGAACTGTAGCCCATTGAGATATCACATCCTCGACCCGTGTACATACTCCAAGAGCTACACGGTTGCTCGAATAGAGACAACCCCGCTCTGATAAGCAATCCTATGCTTTGATACAACACTGACAGGACCCATCCTAATCCCCCCGGGATTAGTGCGGGATGACCCTGCTCCCATCTGACACACAGTGTCAAACAAGGGATATTTCTGACCTTTGCCCTCCCGGGCTATCAGAGTAAGCCAGGATCCGGAGGAGGTATGTGATATCTCGGTCTCTACTACAGTCCACATCCGATGTCAACCTGAAGGGCAGTTAAAACATTAAAAACTGTGAGTGGACAAAACAAGAATTTATAAAAACATTTCATAAGAAGACATTTGTACCCTTCACTAAAAAGCATGCATGCATTCGAAAACTATTTATCCAGAAAAACCATAATGAAATCAAGTACACGGGCCACTGCCCAAATCTATAAGGGACTCAGCCCAAATCAGAAGAAACTAACCAAACGGGTCACTGCCCAAAACCTGTGTAAACACACATCATATATCATATCATATAGCATACATCATATATACATATAATTCACACAACCAATCCTGTCACGGTTTCCAAAGCTACGCGCGTGCTACCCAGGTCTCAATCCGAGTCTTCTCAAAGTCAAGATCAATGTCCGCATACCACTGACCCTACCCGAGGTAATAGTAATCATAGCCTTCCTGAGAGTAAGGAACCCAACTGGGGGGTGACTCCACTCAGTCGGTGCTCCGTGACTACTCCGAGGTCCACCCAAGCCAACGACCCTCCCCGGAGGAGATAATAGAAGTAAAGGAAGGTATATGAATACATATATATACATAACATAAACGTTCATGCCCGGTTCCCTTGAACCGTCATGATCCATAACTTCCATTAACCAGGGTTCATGCCGGTTCCCATAAACCGTCATGAACCAGAATGACCTGATAAAGGTTCATGCCGGTTCCCATAAACCGTCATGAACCACAATGACCTTTCCAGAGTTCATGCCGGTTCCCATAAACCGCCATGAACTTGGAAATCCATCTAGGGTCCCTGACCCGAAATCATCAGTGTAAAACAACTGGGTCTCGTGCCCGAACATATGACTCAACTGGGCACCGTGCCCGATATCTAAGGGTCGGTCACGACTCCGATCATATTGATGCGTGCAACCATCCATCCAGGACCGCTCTCAATCCTGGTATGTCGCCGTGAACGAATCAACCGACGCGACCACCATAAGATCATGGTGCACTCATCACCGATCGCTATCCTGAACCATCAGCACTTTGAAGTCGAGCCTCCCCAGGCTGCCCGACCATGAATCGTGCATCGTGACCTCTCCGGAAGGAACACATCCCAATCCGGAGGCGAGTGTCGTATCGTCGATCGCCGTGCACATAGCACCCGTCGCGACCACGATTTAGACCCGAAGGTCGTAAATAGTGTCATATGCCCGAGGCAAAACCAAATGGGTCTCATACCCGAGTTTATTCATTTGAAATCCAAAATCATTTCATTTAGACCAATAAAGACATACAGACCTGTATAAGCACCGTATAAGGCCGAAACCTCGAAATACGTGCTTATATGTAACCACATACAAATGTACCCATGGCATCATCAAACATGTAATAAAACATATAATAAACATTTATGCATGCACCAATTTAGAAAACAAAGTCCACTCACAGACCGTCCGAGCTGCCGCCTCGATTTGCGTGCCATACGGCTCCCCGAGCCGATCACTATCACCGGGACTCCCAAACCTGTCCAAATTTTAATAGAAGGTTAATAACTACTTAATTAACCTCCTACCAAAGCCCCGTAGTTTTCCCGTATTTTTAACTATTTTTAATCCCGAACCTAAACCTTCCGATGCCCCGAAACATATCGAGACGGTGTCCGATTGACACGAAACCAGTCCCAAAATGTTCGTTACATCGAATAGAAGATTTCACATGTTGAACACATCCCCAAATTCTCCCCCACGCGCCCACAGGAGCCGCCTGAAATGGCTGCGCGTGGGCTTCACGCGCCGCTACAGTACCCGTCTCCTACTTCGGTCAGACCGGTCCGAACGTTCGGTCCGGTTTTTCCTACAACTTGGACCGTCGTAACCGGTCCAGGTCTCCTTCTCCCTCATTTTCGGTTCGTTTGCTTCCATTCCAATTCCTAAATTCCTATTTTCAAGTTTCCTATCTAACCCAATTAACAAAACGACCTAAAACCCCCTAAATCGATCCCTAAAAATTAACCCCCACGGCCCCTGTTTTTCTCGGCCACCTTCCAGCCTTCCTCCGCCGTGAACCACCCTCCAAATCTTCCTAAAACTATCCTAACAACCTATTTAGTTCAACCCACAT
The DNA here is from genome assembly GCA_032719365.1 of Prinsepia uniflora. Taxonomy (NCBI): domain Eukaryota; kingdom Viridiplantae; phylum Streptophyta; class Magnoliopsida; order Rosales; family Rosaceae; genus Prinsepia; species Prinsepia uniflora. The sequence continues at coordinate 15,535,469 of CM064868.1, read as the reverse complement.
GTCCAAACAAGCCCATAATAACTAGAAATCGAAAATGGATTAAACGGGCAAAACCGATTACCTCTTGCGGGTTTTCTCCTCCTCTCGCCGCCGTGGGCGGCGGTTCAGGCCTCCAGGCCGGCCACCTCAGCTCCCTCAATCTCCCTGGTCCTCTGCCTGGTCATGGGTGATGGTTGGCTGGGTTTGGGTTGCACGGATAGGAGAAAATGGTGGGTGTGAGATCGGGTATTTGAGTTTGAATGAGGAAAATGAAGATGGACGATGCATGAAGGGGAAATGCTGTCCATTGGATGGGTGACACTTGTCACTCATCCATTAGACATCAGGACAAATATCTGGGCCCACTAGAGTCCAAAAGTGAACTCGTTTCGTACTTCGTGCAATAGTGCACTCGAACTTCCGTGAACCGTAATTTCGCCGTCGAACGTCCGAATTTGACGTGCCGCCTGTCTATGGATTCGTATCGTCCTTATTTACGCAACGGTCTTTGGCCCTCGGCAATCAGACCTCTTGGTCAAAAAGTCAACATTTGACCCCATTTAACCAAAATTACCAAAATGCCCCTAAACTTCCGAACGTCATAACTTCTTCCTCGAACGTCGGAATTGAACGTGCCACCTGTCTATGAACTCGTGACATCATGAACTACGTCACGGTCATCGGTCAATGTTCATTTGACCGCCCGAATGAAAAGTCAACGTTTTGCCACGACTAGGGGCAAAACTGTCATTTTGCATCGTTCGTCCGATTTCGCTCTACTAATCACGGATTAGCCTCACTAATCGTGATTAGTCACTAATCTAATCTAGGCATTTGGGACGGGTTGTTACACAGAAGACGTACAAGAATAAGTTTATTTACGTCGGTGGGAACTAGGGAGGACGGGGCATACTGTCGCCATTTCAGGATCTTGGCGCCGAGGGTCGGTCTTCGCTTTGTTGTAACTAAATGTTATTTTATTTGTAGGTCGGTGTTGAAGTGGCTGACCGACATGTACACTATGCGAGTACTCTTCCCGAGGCTATTCCCACCGTAAGGGAAAAGAAGGCCTGTGAGCGGGTCAGGAAGGTGTGTACCGCTCCGTGGCGTCACCGAGACGTGCTTCGGGTACCCCAACTGTTGCACGAGGTCGGTTTGATCCCCAATCTTGGTAAGTGACCCTGTCGTTGTGCTCTTTTTTGTTTTGCTTTTGTGTTGAGGAGGTTAGTGCCAGGTAGCAGGCGGCTGAAGAGGCCGACCGACTCAGGGCTGAATTGGAGCGGGTCAACGAGGAGAGGGACCGCTTCAAGCTGGAGGTGGAGCGCCGGATAGCCGAGGTCGGCTAGCCTCACGTGGAGCTGGTTAGGCAAAGGGGGGAGACCGAGCGCCAGTGGGCTCGGGCGGAGCAGTGCAAGGAAGAGGCCGAGCTGCTCGAGATGGAGGTGGTGATCCGGGAAATGGACACGCATATTTTACAAGACCTACTGACCTTCGTTCGGTCGGACGCTGTCTCGGATTTCCTCCGCTCTCTGAATTTCCATGATCGGCAGGATGAGTACGCAGCGGCGGCCGAGAGGGAGATTTACAAGAACATACTCTGTTCCTACCCGGACTTCGACTTCGACACGACTCCCTGGCTCGACTTCAAGGTGACTTGAGAGCACATAAATGCTACCGAGCAGCCTGGGGAGAGTGAAGAGGAAGAAGAATAGGAGGTGCCTACTGACCAGCTACCGACCGCCAACCAGCCTTCGACTGTGGGAGATCGTGCGGGACGGCCCCCGACAGACCCGCCAGCAGACTGAGTCATTTTTGTTGTTTTTGTTTTTTTTGTCCAACCTGCGTGTCGGAGTAGAGTAGGGTAGTTTTCTTTTGTAATCCCCTGGTCGACCGATTGGTCGAGCCCTTCATTAATAGAAATGTCCTTTTTGAAACTGTTTGTGAAGTGTTGATTGCTCCGACTGAACACTGGTCTGCCTCGTAGAGTAGTGTAACGATTTGTTAGCGGTAGGCTGACTTGAATAAATGAACCACTTTTTATACTGACCCGGTAGGATAGGGTAAGCACTAAATCCAGATCGACCTGGATACATGAACTACGCTCCAAATGATTGGAAACCGTTAAGTGTTGAGTGTACCGACGTGTATAAACAAATAACTGTTCGTCCAAACGTTTAGGTAAAAGTATGTATAACGGGACTGGCTGATTGATGTGTGGTTTATGTGTTGTACGCCCTTGTAGGTAGACCGAGTGTGTGTTCTGTCGGCATTCGTGTACGCCTGTCTGCAAGGTAGTATCAGCTTTGTATGTTTGAGCTTTAGCCTTAGGAAGAGGGTTTCCAATGTGTAGGCGTCTGCCTCGGTTGAGGACTTGCACAGATCTCCTGAGTGCTGGAACTTGGTATGTCCCTCAGTCTCCCAAGTGCTCGGTCGAGGTAGGTCACCTAAGGGAGAGCAGAGGGGAAGTGTTCAGATGTGGAAGTATGGAACGACTTCGCGACGAATTGGAGTGGCAAGCGGCCGTGAGGTTTGTGTTTGCATGGCCCGCCGTCTGTGAACTAGCTGACCATTGGGCAGGGGTGCCGGTGTAACAACCCGTCCCGAGAGCCGGGATAAGTAGAGTGGTTAAGGTGTGATTAGTGAGGTTAATCGGTGGTTAGGTGGTCCCGATAGCGATTTGCCCCTGGTCCGGGCAAAATAGTTGACTTTTAGTTTGGGTGGTCAATGGGGGTTGACCAGTGACCAGGACGTAGTGTAGGACGTCACGAATCCATAGGCAGGTGGCGCGCCTGATTCCGACATCCGAGGAGGAAATTGTGATGTTCGGAAGGTTGAGGGCATGACCGTAATTTGAGGAAATTAGGGGGGAATAGTTGACTTTTTGAATAATCGAGTTTTGGTAGGTTGACCTAAGATGGTTAGATAGTTCTTGTCGTCCTGAGTTCGATGACAGGCGGCACGTCTTCATCGGACTTACGAGGCGAGAGTTACGGGTCTAGGAAGTTTTAGTAAAATCGTAAAAATGTGTAAAACAGGAGGGTATTTTGGTCTTTTTGGTTTCTAGGGATTTGTGCAGGAAGAAAGAAATGGACGGCTGGGATGGAGCCAGTTGGTGAGAGAGAGTGGGGGATGGTGACATGTGGCAAGTGTGTAGTGGGTTCTGGGGGGTTCTCTGGTGTGTACGCGGTTCCATTATTTGGGGTGCAACCGTGTGTGCTCGTGTGTGTTCCTCGACACAGAGAGAAACAGAGGGAAGGAAAACAGGGGAAGTAGGCCGTCTGATTTCGAGCTTCAGTCGACGGTGTAGAGGCCGTGTCGAGGTGAACGGAGTACGGGAAGAGATAGGGCAGGTCTGGACGCAGCTGTGAGAGAAAAAAGGGGTTGAACTGGTGGCCGGACGGCGGAGATCAGTTCTCGCCGGTTCAGCCTGCGACGGCCGGTTCAGCACAGGTTGAAGATGGTACTGTAGCTGGCGCGTGGGTGCCACGCGCAGCCACTTTGGGCGGCGCGTGGGGGCGCGTGCGGCGGCGGTTGGAAAAGTGATCAACATGACTTTTGGTCTAGGAGTTGTGGTGAGTTCAATGGAGTTGGTTTCGAGTCAATCGGACGTCGTTTGAGTTTAGTTCCGCGAGGGTGAAAGTTTAGGGTCCCGGGTTATTACGTTAGGAGTCGGGGATTTTTGAGGGAATTTAGGTGAACTTTCGTGAACGTGTTAGTAATGTACTTTGGTGATTGTGAACAGGATCGGGATTTCCCGAGGAAGTCGAGGAACGGGCTGGACGTTCGGGACGCGAGTAGGGCTCAGTACTGTGAGTGGACCCCTTTCTTTAAACTCGAGCATGCATAACTGTTTTCTATAACTGTTTTATGGTTTTGATTATGATTCTATGTTTATCGAATATGTTTTGGTTGGTTTTACATTATTACACGTTTTTCGAGGAAATCGGTTTTTAGCACGTTTTCCGAGAAAGTGGTTGGTTTCTGAAATTGATGCTTTAGTTTGGGATTTAAATTGATAAGTGATTTCTAATGATTATAAATGAATTTTGGAATATGATTTTGATAATCAAGGTTTTTGGTTCTAGAAACGGATTTTGGAAATGGAAGTTGGTTTTAAAGTGGGAAAGTGGACTCCGGATTTGGGTTCGGAATGACGGTTCTGGATGCCGGAAGGGCATCAGACCAGTGATTTCGGATTCGGGTTTGGATGTGGATTGGTACATGGTTTTCAAATGGTTTTGGGATTGGATTTGCTGGATCTGATTATTGGGTTTAAAGACCCGGATATATGTGACGGGGGACCGGCCGGATTGGGTTTAAAGACCCGGATTGAGTTTAAAGACTCGGGAGTTTAAAGACTCGAATATATATTGATTTCCCCCGTAGGCCTTGAGTTTAAAGACTCGGGAGTTTAAAGACTCGGATATGATAAAGGCCTGGATTGAGTTTAAAGACTCGGGAGTTTAAAGACTCGGATAGGTCCAGCAGGTTCGATCGGGAAATGAGGATTTGATACGGTTTCTGATACTCATGCTATGGTTTCTTATGATATTTTATAGTGTTTCTGTTACTTATGATGTTTTATCACGATTATTTTATAACTGTGTTCATAACTGTTGGTTATGCATGTGGTTTCAAAACGGAGGGTTAAACTCGGTTTTCTTATAAAATGGTTTTGAACTTTTTGCACTTTCTGGTCCACTCACACTTTTGTTTTAAATTGCCCTCCAGGTTGTGGAGCTAGCGCGGGGTCTTAACGTCGAGGCAGTGTCCGAGGCATAGAAGTGACGTGAGGGATCCTAGAAGAGTTTAACGGCTTCTGTGTGTGTGTACTTTATCAGTTTTTATTTTCATTGTAATTTAGTGCTATGCTCTGTAAACGATAAGGTTGGGATATTTCGTAATTACTCCTGCGTCTGTCTAGGTTTGAGTGAGTTTTACTTGAGTTTTGTGTCGGGGAGTCAGACGGGAGCGGGATTTACCTCGGGTTTCGGGGTGAAACCGGGGTGGGTCCTGACAGCCGGTCAGTGGGGTGGGGTCAAGGGACCGAAATGGCGGGGCACGTCCAACGGGTAGAACGTTTTTTGACCGAGCGGTGTGCATTGTGGAATGCAGTCGGCAGGAACAACGGCCTCGGTTTCGAATGCCAAGGAGAAATGGGTCTCGTTGGTAGCTGTTCGGTATGAGGTCCGGTATGACCAGAGTGCGCTTGGTAGGATGTTGGCCCACTTGCCCTTGGCTTCCCAGGTAATGTGTTTGGACCGAGCCTTGAGGCCATTGAAGAAGGGGACGCACCGGTCGGTTGCCTTTGAAATGAACCAGGTCAGGCGGCGACTCGACTGGTCAGGCTCTGGATCTCCTTCTGGGTCTGAGGGGCCTTCATGTTCAAGAGTGCCTGTATCTTCTCGGGATTGGCTTCGATGCCTCGCTGGCTGACCATGAAGCCGAGGAATTTCCCCGAACCGGCCCCAAAAACACACTTCGCCTGATTGAGGCGCATCCGAAATTTTTTGAGGACCAAGAACATTCGAGTGAGATTGGTGATGTGTTGGTCGGCCGTCTTGCTTTTGACCAGCATATCGTCCACGTAGACTTCCATGGTTTTGCCAATTTGGTCGGCGAACATGTAGTTGACCAATCGTTTGGTAAGTTGCCCCATCATTTTTAGACCGAAGGGCATCACGTTGTAGCAATACAAGCCCTGGTCGGTGCAGAAGGTGGTGTGGATCTAGTCTGTAGGGTGCATGAATATCTGGTTGTACCCCGATTAAGCATCCATGAAGCTGAGGAGTTCATGCTCAGCAGTGGCGTCAACCAGCTGATCATTTTTGGGTAATGGGAAGCTGTCCTTAGGGCATGCCTTCTTTAAGTAGGTGAAGCCGATGTACATGCGCCACGCCCCTGAGGGCTTCTTAACCAAGACCACGTTAGCCACCCAGATGGCATATACGGACTTGCGGACGAAACAGATGGTGTTGAGCTTTACAATTTCGGCCTTCATGGCCTCGGTCCGCTCGGCATCGTATATGCAGCGCTTTTGCTCCACTAGTTTGAAGCATGGGTCGATGCTCAGTCGGTGGCATATGACGTCAGTCGAGATTCCGGGCATGTCCGCGTAAGACCATGCAAAGACCTCTGCGTTATCGTGCATGAACTTGATTAGGTCGGCGCAGTGCTGGGCTCAGTGTAGTGCCAATTTTGACCTTCCTGTCGGCGAATTCGTGCAAGAGGATGACCTCCTCTACCTCCTCGATCGGCTGAGGGTGCAGCGTGGTAGAGTGGTCGCGAGGGTCCTCGATCGGCCCGTCAAGCAAATGCTGAGCAACCTGGGGGTCAACTGGGTCGGCCTCGTAGGCAGACTTGGTGACGGCTAAAGTCTCTATGGGCTGGGTGATAGCCTTTCCAACGATAGTGGTGGAGTTGCAGGTCCGAGATGCCATTTGATCTCCATGGACTTGTCCGATGCCCATGGGGGTCGATAACTTCATGAGGTGGAGATGGGTGGAGACAACGACTCGGAGCTGGTTGATAAGTCCGCGGCCCAGGATGATGTTGTATGCGTTCGGACAATCAACCACAAGAAAGGGTGCCAGAATGGTTGCGGGCTTCGGGTTCTCGCCGATCATGATAGGCAGGTTGACAGTGCCGATCGGAATGATGGAGTCCCCAGTAAAACCGAACAGTGGGGAAGGTGATCGATCGAGCTCGGCCTCCTTGAGTTGAAGCTGCTTGTAGGCCTTCTAAAAGATGACATTGACCAAGTTTCCAGTGTCGACCATGATCCGACCAACATCGAAGTTGCTGATGATGACGCTGATGACGAGTGGGTCGTCATGCGGGTAGATAACCCCTTGCCCATCCTCTTCCGAGAAAGAGATGGCCTCCCAACTGGTAAGCGCCACCTTCCGCGCTCTGCCGTCCGCCACGTGCAAAATTGTACCAATGAGACTGTAAAGACACGCACGCACACAAGACACAAGAAAGTACGTGGTTCACCCAAATCAGGTTACGTCCACGGTGTTGCCTCACTCTTATTAATAATATGATATTTTGTACATATACATGAGACTATGAGCCTTTGAGAGGTCCCTTTTAATGGGAGAGGGGCTCCCTATTTATAGAATTTGTTTAGGGTTTAGGTTAGAGGAATAGTAATGGGTTTTTGAGGCATGGGCCTTGTGTGATCTTTGAGGTCTTCTAGTAGGCCTATCCCGTGGTCCAGTGTAGTATTTTAACAGGCCCGTTGCTTGGTCAAATGTCACGTCGACCGATATGGTATGAACAAAATTAGTGTCAATGTCACAACACATGAGCCTTAAATTTACCTTCATCATCATATTTTTCCAATTTTTTCTCCTGATATATATAACTGCAAATATTAACAGCAAGCTCACAACTCCAACAGGGATAGCAATACCAACTATCAACTCAGTCCTGCTCATCTTTCCTGAAGTAGTTGGTGGAATCCCGGAAACAGTTGGTGTAAAATCTGAGCAATGAAATATGAGACTTGTTGAGTGCCAATTAACAGCAGAGATACATTTAAACCATGTTCATAAGAAACGTTTATAACTTATCATATAATCATATACCTGAAGCAGCATGAACAGTCAATATTATCAGGCCATAATCACCTTGTTCAGGTATGCAACATGTTCCCTTGCCAGCCCAGAATAGGTGAATTTCAAGATAGTTCTCTCACAAAATAACTCTATTATTCTAATGAAGTAGCCTCCAAATTATGAAGTTGCATAACGTAACATGCATACAGTATGACATGTGTGGAGTTTTAGCACATAAAGCCTCATGTTGTAAATAGTTAAATAGTTATGTCTATTTATGTAATAGGTAGTAGGGGTAGGTTTGTCTTTTTGTTTTCATTAATTATCCCTCCTTATATAAGGGATAATTATCTTTGTAAACCCTAATGATCTCATAATAAAATCAGACGTATTATTTCATCTCCTTGCCTCTCCATATTCTCTTTGAAATCCTCCTCTACCAGTTTCCTTCACAACACTTTATCAACACGATCGTCTTCAAAATCGTTGATTATTCAAGTGGAGGATAAATTCAATCAAGTAGGTTTTTCGTTTCTTCAAAATACAATTTTATTTTATTGAATCAAACCCTAGAACATATGAATTCTTATTAAATTAATAATTATTTGGTAATTATTGAAATTAAATTCACTATTGAATTGCATATACTATGCTTGAATTGTTAGCAAAGGTTCTATGTTTGTTTAAATTTTCTTAAAAAAAAATTAATTTAATTCTTGATGAACCCTAGAATTCATGTTAATAGGAATTGTTTAGAATCAATAATTCCGATGTTTGTAATCACATGAATTAATGATTATTGACATGTTGTATTGAATTGCTTAAAATAATTTTCATGATTTTCTTGCTTCATGTCTGTTTGATTTTTTTTTTAAATCTGATGATAACCATTAATTCTCGATGAACCCTACAATTAATTCCCCTAATTTGATGATTATTGAAAATTGATATGTCATAATAATTCATGTGCCATATTATGATAATTTTTTTATCCTACTTTTCTAGCATATATATTGATGTTTAATGTTCATCAATTTGATGTATTGTGAATTGGGAATTAATTAATGACTTGCTATTTGATATATTATACGTGCATAAGTTTATCATTTGTTGAATTGATGGTTTATTGGGATCAAATTCTGTTTGCTCTTAATTGCGGCTGAAAAAAAAAATTCAAAACATTCTTAGGCTCCTGATAATTGGCGAAATGTAAGGGACAATTGATAACTGGTGAAGTGAGGGGCAACGGTTGAACAAAACTGCAGAGAAAAAAGAAAAAAACAAAACCCAATTCGGTTTTTATCCCAGGCCCGACAGCTGAGCCCAGAAGGCCAGCTAGAAGAGAAAAAAAAGAAAAAAAAACAAAACCCAAGCCACTTGGGCTTAACCCATTTCGGCCAAGCAGGCCCCAGGACCGGCCCAGAATGCCTCAGTACAGGCCTAGTGCGAGAGTGCATGGCTCGGCTCCTAGGTGACTTCTACCAGCTCGGCTCACCACCGACTCAGCTCGGCTCCGACAAAAAAAAACAGAATCTTCATTCTCACTCCTCGGGCCTAAAACATATTCTCATGCATGCCTGAAGCATTGCCTTACACCTAAATTAAGGACTAAAGTAGCATTTGTTCCTACTATTTATGCATGTTTCATTGTTTAATTGTTTGTATATGTTTTAATTGCTTAAATTAATTGTATACCTGTTATTTACATGTTATTTAGCAATGTCATAGACTACTTGTAAATAAAAGGAACCTGAAGTTTCCTTCATAACTATCTTGGATTATCATACCATGTTATAGAACCTGAAGTTCTCATTAGTTGCTTATGGATGTAATTTTTTCCCAAAGCACTAATATTATTAATTCCTCTTTGTAGAGAATGACACATCTCAACAAGCTGGATTTTGACGCACTTGAAATTTCCGGAAGAAACTATTACCAGTGGACTGAAGATGTGAAACTTCATCTCACTGCAAAGAGAATCCGGTCAACCATCTAGGAAGATAATGTGGCTTCTGAGCATTAGAAGGCAGACACTATGATCCTCATTCGGAGGCATATGGATCGCGCACTGCAATGTGAATACCTGGGTCAAGAGGACCCAAGAGTTTTGTGGGTTTCACTGGCTGATCGTTTCGATATATGTTATAAATGTGGAGGTCGCGATCACTGGTCCCACACCTGTCGTGCATCAGCCCAAGTTATTGCCCAGTACCATGATAGTCGTGGTACTTGAGAGGCTAATTTTGCTGCAGGACTAGTCCCCACTGATACCACCCTTGCCATTGCTGATTTCTAGACTGCAGCTGGACATGATGAGAATTGAGTTATTCACATAAACATGGATTTGATTGGCGTTTGTGCCGTTTTTTTATGGATATTGTTTTTTTTTTTTACTATTTCTGGATATTTTTGATGATTCATATTTGCTTTGGACTTATTTTGTTATTTGCTCGAATATTATTTAATCTATTCATTCATTTTTCATAAATTTGATTGTTGATTACTTTAGTTATATTTATGGTTAGGCATGTCAAATGGTGAAGTTTGTTGTCTAGCCGATAGTGCTACTATGCACACTATCCTCCGTGATAGGATATTTTCTACAAACTTAATACCTAACCACAACTGTGTGACAACTATTTCTGGAAAAATCAAATTTGATTGAAGGCTCCGGAAGAGCCCAATCTATGTTATCCAATGGTACCGTATTTACCATTGCTGAAGCCTTATACTCCCCACGTTCCAGCAGAACGTTACTGAGTTTTAAAGATATTCGAGCTAATAATTATCATGTTGAAACCACAAAAGAAAAGAATGTGGAATATCATTGCATAACCTCCAACTTGTATGGTCGGAAGCGTATATTGGAGAAATTGAAATGCCTCAGTAATGGACTCTACATGACCACTATTAGAACCAGTGAGGTTAATCACATGGCTAGCTGGAAGCTACCTAACCCTAGCAACTACTTATTATGGCATGACTGATTGGGACACTCAGGTCAAGGTATGATGCGCCTTATCCTCAATACATCACACGGGCATCCCCTTACAAATAAGGACCTTGTGTTTAGTGAAACACTCTGCCACGCTTGCTCAATGGGAAAATTGAACACTAGACCATCATATGCAAAGATAGATAAAGACTCTGTCCCTTTCTTGTACAGAATACAAGGGGATATTTGTGGACCCATCCAACCACCATGTGGACCATTTATATATTTCATGGTTTTGGTTGATGCATCGACGAGGTGGTCCCATGTGACCCTATTGTCCACACGTAATTCTGCGTTTGCTAAACTCCTTGTCCAAATCATTAAATTAAAGGCCCACCATTCGGATTATCCTATAAAGTCCATCAGACTTGATAATGCCAGTGAGTTTACATCGAAATCTTTCGATGATTATTGCATGTCCCTTGGGATTGATGTTGAACATCTAGTTGCACATGTTCACATCCAGAATGGTCTCGCAGAAGCATTCATTAAACGATTACAAATGATTGCACGGACCTTGGTTATGCGCACCAAGCTCCCAATTTCTGTTTGGGGCTATGCAATTTTGCATGCAGCTATGTTGGTCCGGTTGAGGCCCATTGCCACCCAACCCTATTCCGCGTTACAGCTGGTAACTGGGTACGAACCTGATGTTTCGCACTTACGCGTTTTTGGGTGTGCAATTTACGTGCCAATTGCGCCGCCACAACGTACAAAAATGGGACCTCAACGCCGGAGGGGCATATATGTCGGCTATGAATCCCCCTCCATTATACACTATTTAGAGCCCTTGATAGGCGATCTCTTTACCGCTCGATTTGCGAATTGTCACTTTAATGAGACAGTCTTCCCGCCGTTAGGGGGAGATAAGATCGCCAACGTTCCTGAAGAATGACGTGAATTGACGTGGAATGTCTCCACTATGTCTCATCTTGATCCCGAACCGTACAAAGTGAGAATGAAGTGTGGAGAATTCTAGATCTACAGAGTGTAGCGAATAATATGCCAGATGTTTTCTCTGATCTAGCTAAAGTGATGAGATCACATATATCTGCTGCAAACGTGCCTGCAAGGATAGACGTCCCCGTAGGACGCGTCGTCCTAGATGGACGAAGTACGGCCATGGCGGCTAACCAGTCATATGTCCCTGCCCAAAAGAGAAGTAGACCAATAGGTTGGAAGGATTCTCATCCCTGGAAAAGGATAAATTTGGCACAATCGAATCCCTTCTAAATATCAACTGATCCATCTCATGAGATAATTCCGGATTATGGGTTTGTGATGGCGTTGAGGGACGCTCCAACGTTAGAATCCACTCTCGAGGATAAAGAGATCTCGGTAAATCATGCATGCTTATGTGAGATAGGGAATCAGAATGATATTATCATCGATGATTTATATGTATTCGCGGTAGCTACCGAAATAATAAATAGAAACGAAATAACCTTACTCTATTGATGAATGAGTGTCAACGTAGAGAAGACTAACCAAAAATGGAAAGAACCAATCCAGGTCGAATTAGATTCCTTGACAAAAAGGAAGGTATTTGGACTTGTAGTTCTTATACCTCCCCATGTTAAACCTGCAGGATTTAAATGGGTATTGATAAGGAAGCGTAATGAGAAAAACGAGATTGTGAGATACAAAACTCGTCTAGTGGCGCGAGGATTTTCTCAACGCCCTGGCATTGATTACGAGGAGACGTATTCTCCCGTAATGGACATTATAACGTTTCGCTACCTTATCAGTTTGGTAGTTTTCGAAAAATTGAGTATACAGTTTTTGGATGTGGTCACAGCTTATCTCTATGAGGATCTAGATACAGATATATATATATATATATATATATATATGAAAGTTCCTGAAGGACTTGAGATATCTAATGCAAATAGTTGCAGACCACGGAACACGCTCTCCATTCGTTTGAGGCGTTCACTTTATGGATTGAAACAATCCAGATGGATGTGGTATAAACGTCTAAGTAAATATTTGATTAGATTGGGATATGTTAATAATGAATTATGCCCATGCGTGTTTATTAAGAAAACAAGTTCCGGGTTCGCTATAGTGGCAGTTTATGTCGATGGTATGAATCTGATTGGTACTCCTGAAGAGATCCAAAAAACCGCTAAGCACCTGAAGTTAGAATTTGAAATGAAGGATCTTGGGAGAACACACTTCTGTCTCGGCCTGGAGCTCGAGCACCGTACAAATGGAATTTTGGTCCATCAATCGAATTACATCCAAAAGATGTTGAGATGCTTTAATGAGGATATTGCGAAACCTTCAAGCACGCCCATGATCGTCCGAAGTCTAGATCCTAAGAAGGACCCGTTTCGTCTAGCAGATGACAACGAAGAGATATTGACACCAGAAGTGCCATATCTAAGTGCAATAGGCGCATTATTGTACTTGGCTCAATGCACTAGACTGGACATTTCATTCGCTGTGAACTTGCTAGCTAGATTTAGCTCTGCGCCAACACGCCGCCACTGGAATGGCATAAAAGACATCTTTCGATACCTTAGAGGTACAACAGATATGAGCTTATTCTATCTCTATGCATCGAGGAATGAATCAAACCCCTTTGGTCCTTGAAATGATGCACGCCTCGTTGGGTATGCTGATGCAGGTTACCTATCAGACTTATACAAGGCACGTTCCCAATCCGGTTATGTCTTTACCATTACGAACACAGTAATATCTTGGAGGTCTACGAAACAGACCCTTGTTGCTACATCTTCGAATCATGCAGAGATTTTAGCCCTGCACGAAGCAATTCGTGAATGCATATGGCTAAGAGACATTACTGGGCATATTCGAAGTACATGTGGACTGAATTCCACCCATAATGAACCGACAGTTATCTACGAAGATAATGCTGCCTGCATAGAGCAGATGAAGACCAGTTTCATTAAGGGAGACAACACCAAACATATTGCACCGAAGTTCTTCTTTAATAAAAAACATCAAAAACATCGGAAGATTGAGATCAGGCCAATACGATCTCAAGATAATCATACAGACTTGTTCACCAAGTCAATACCAAAGGCCACATTCCAGCAGCATGTGCGAGGTATTAGTTTACGTAGACTGGCTGATCTACCTAATCTGTAGTTTTCAGGGGGAGTCAAGATCAGGAGGAGTATCCTGAAGTATATCAAGTATCCAGAAGTATACTGAGTATCCCAAAGTATACTCACATGATCATCGTGTACTCTTTTGTCCTACGACCATGGTTATTTTATCCCATTGGGTTTTGTTACCTGGCTAGGTTTTAATGAGGCACATTTTGGTATGATCACCTCGCTAACAATGCATTCTGAAGATGCTATGATTTGACTCATATGCATTTGTACATCTTTTCCCTTCGACCAAGGGTTTTTCCCACTGGGTTTACCGAGTAAGGTTTTGCTGGGGCAATACTAATGCATTTTATCTCAAAGGCGGACTATCTACCCGTATTCCAGAAGAGACGACATCAGCTACCTCAGAAGATTCCGATGTGATCACCTACATGCACGTTGCACTCTTTTTCCTTCGACCAGAGTTATTTTTGTCTCATAGGGTTTTTGTTACCTCACAAGGTTTTAACGAGGCAACATATAAGTGTGTAGCTAAGCAGTACCATTACATGAAATATCCAAGGAGGAGTATTGTAAATAGTTAAATAGTTATGTCTATTTATGTAATAGGTACTAAGGGTAGTTTTGTCCTTTTGTTTTCATTAATGATCCCTCCTTATATAAGGGATAATTATCTTTATAAACCCTAATGATCTCATAATAAAATCAGATGTATTATTTCATCTCCTTGCCTCTCCATATTCTCTCTGCAATCCTCCTCTACCAGTTTCCTTCACAACACCTCAGTATTATTAAGAGTAGAACCATTCACTTTTTATAGCTTAAAGTATTTTATTTATTAGCATAGCCTTACCTGAATATAGATATCAAACACACGCCTTCCTAGACTTTCCCAAGTTTGTGAAGCGCGACTAGCAAAGACCGTTTCTGCAAATTGCAATGTAACAGTATAAGGTCCATTCTCAAGACTGAGACCATAGTATCTCAGTGATCCTGGGGACACTCTTGAAGTCTGGAATAGCTCCGGTGTCACATCTGAACCAATGACTTGTGTCAAGGTATTTACAAGAAATGATGGATTCTTTCCGTCAGCAAACAAACCCGCATTGCTAACTGCCCATTTCTCTGTACTTGTTATGTTAAATGTTGTTGGGCCAAGAGGTGAATCATCGGCCTCATACAATATGCCATCATTTCCTGTCAATTGAGGGCCACCGCACTTGATTGAGAAGTTTGCATCTGTAAAATTTGATGTAAGAGCACAAGAAATGATTAGTGATGATCAAATTTCAATTGACGACTCATATCATTTTTTTGAATCACAATATATTACATCTTAGGGCATTTCGTTTGCATGGAAAGTTTCTCTGGAGGCAATTAAATCCAGGAAGACTGTAAACAAAGAGAAGAACTAATAATCATGCAGATGGAAACATATAATGGATTAATCCATTAAACTACAGAGACATCTAGAAAAGGGTAAGAGAAACTTCAACTCACGTGCTGACAGAAGTGAAGTTGTTGACCACTATGTTCCTGCATAAGATCAACACAACCAGTGAACATATGAAGTTTATGTTCATGAGTGAAACAAGGTCAGTACTTTCGATCCATCTCTTCTTTTGTTATACTCACCACACAGGCATTAGTTATTTCGTGAATTCATTCATGTCATGTGGTATTTGAACTGTAAAATGAAGATATCAGAGAGAGAAAGGAGACCCACAGTTGCGACATTGTGGTTACCCATGTAGGAAAGCTTCCTGTTAAATAGTTGTAAGACAAATCTCTGCACACACCAGAAAATAATTAGAAGGGACAAATTACACTAAATTTATAAGAATTTGAATAAGAAAAATGCTTGCATTGCTTATGAAATACAGACACCTGCATGCAAATTGCAGCATAACATATTTTTATGACACGATGACTTACATGGTCTGAAGCTGATTGCGCTTTTGGCTTGGAAGAGGTCCAGAGAGACTTGTTTCCAAGAAATCTGGCCATCTCAATGTTAGCAGAAGGAAAATATAACTTCAAGAATGATAAGACAAGAAAAATATAACAATAAAGGTGGGGATTATTACAAGGATGTAAGAGAACTTATGTTGAACAAAGCACTTGGGACTTGGCCTGTCAAATTGTTGAAACTAAGATCCCTGCAACATGAACGATAAGTTGAGAGCAGCAATTAGAATGAAGAAAATAAATTGATATCATTTGAATTGAAGATTATGTATATTCGGAAACGTACAGTATCTGTAAACTTTGATATTTCCAATGCCAGTAGGGATGGTACCTGTGATCAGTGCATTTCGTAGATTTCTGTTACACCAAAAAAGTTTCAGATTAAACAAAACTAGTGCACAAGTAAATGGAGCAAGATTTCAATTTGCGAGTTGACTTACAAGTCGGTCAAGTTCTTCAAATCTTTTATGAACTCAAGAGTGGAGGAGCTCCCCGTTGTATATGTCACTGATTCGCCTTCACTATTATGTACAAACATAACTGAAGCCGGTCTTCAGAGATAGAGAACTTGCAATCAGTTTAAGATTTGTACTTACAAAGAACTCAATGAGGTTAACTGAGAATAACTGGTTGGTGTTGGTGTTGATGTTTAAGCTGCACTGCAGTTTAACATTAACATTCTACGGCTAGTTTTTTAAATACCTACAGCTAGTTGATAAGTGAGTGAGTAAGTGTGTGTGATGAGATGTAAAGTGTGATGGATGATGAGCTGTAGAGGCAGTAACAGAATTGAGAGAATGTGAGAGCATGTGTGTGAGTTGCTTTACACATAAGATTATTCTCTAACTGTATTTAACAGGTGGCTGCCAGGGATTGACAGATAGATTGTCAATCCTGGCCATGTGTGATGTGTGAGTGAGGGTATATCAATGTACACACTCCACAAAATGATTTAATGAAAAAAGAGTGAAGTGAATTCAGAGAAAAGTTTCTGAATTCTCTAAGAAACAGAGAAAGCATTTTCACAAACACCTGGTGTGCAGGTCACTGTTCTATTGATTTTGTGGTGCTGTGAGCCTAAATCACTATCCATTTTTCTTCTTCTGTGTGTGTGTGTTCAAAGCAAATAAAGAAATCAAGCAATCACGGGCTAATCCCGATTCACAAGTAACACCAGCTAGGAGGTAAGAGTTAAAGAATGCTTACCTGATGCAAGCTGCTGCAAAGCAACCAATCGCAGGTCATCTTCCCATCAATGTTCAATATGGTATCAAAGCAGGCATAGATCTGCATCTGGGACGTTGGCTGTGAAAAGAAAGCAAGTGAGGTGAGTACTTAAAAGAAAGAAAGTAAGAAATGGCTGAAACACACAGTGGAGGAGGAGAGTTAAGAACTCCTATCTTCACAGGATCTAATTACGATGCCTGGAGCATTAAGATGAAAACTGTGCTCAAAGGTTATGATCTATGGAAGTATATAGAAGAAGGAATTCCAGGAGCTGTGACACTTGGAGAAGGAGAAGAAGGTCCTACACGTCCACTAAATCGAGTGGATGTTGTGAAAGATGCTAAGACTCTAAGCATGCTACAAAATGCAGTTGCAGATGACATATTTCCAAGGATTCAGAATGAAGAGACTGCTCAGGCAGCCTGGAATGTGTTGCAACAAGAATATAAAGGAGATGCTATGTAACAACCCGTCCCGAGAATCGGGATTAGTAGAGTGATTAAGGTGTGATTAGTAAGGTTAACTGGTGGTTAGTTGGTCCCGATAAGGTCACTAGTGGAGAATGACGATTTTGCCCCTGGTTCGGGCAAAAATGTTGACTTTTGTTCGGGTGGTCAAATGGGTGTTGACCAGTGACCAGGACGTAGTTAGGACGTCACGAACCCGTAGACAGATGGTACGTTCGATTCCGACATCCGAGGAGGAAGTTGTGATGATCGGAAGGTCGAGGGTAGTATCGTAATTTTGGTAAAATAGGGGGAAAAGTTGACTTTTTGGATAATTGGGTTTTGGTATGTTGACCTAGGATGGTTAGCTAGATTTTGTTGTCCTGAGTTCGATAACAGGCGGCTCGTATTTATCGGACTTACGAGGCGAGAGATACGGGTCTAGGAAGTTGTGGCAAAACCGTAAAAAAATGAGTTAAATTGGAGGGTATTTTGGTCTTTGTGGCACATTGGGATTTATTCAGAGAGAGAAGGAATGGAAGGCTGAGATTGAACCAGGTGGGAAAGGATTGGAGTGGATGATGACACGTGTTGGGGGGCTAGAGGCTTCTGGTGGAATCCTGTGCATTCACGGCCCAATTATTTGGGGTGCACCCGTGCCATATTTGTGTTTGTTCTTCGACACACAGAGAGAAACAGAGGGTGAGAACTTGAAAGGGGGTTGATCGATTATGTGCCAGGGGGAGTGAGGAGTGAATTGAGAGTGACAGAGAGGAGTGTTGATCGTGGTTTGGTGGAGGAATCGTGCACGACGGCACGGTCGTGGTGCGGCACAATTCTGGGAAAACAGGGAGGCTGTGATTCAAGGGTGGTGACTACGCCATGTGGTGGCTCAAACCAAGGCAGGGGGAGCTGTAGGAGGTTGCAGGGGATCCAACGAGCACCGTGGCACGCGGCGGTGCGCACGGCGGAGACGCAATCGAAAGGTGAGATCTCTTGCTCTGTTTTTCCTGTGATTTTCAATTCGAAAGTCGTGAGGTTGGGCTTAGAGTCGAGAGGATTGGAGGTCAGGGTGAGGTTCAGGAGGGTCCTAGGAGTCGACTAGGATGGTCGCCGTGACGGGGGTGTACACGGCGGAGCTCAGACGACGGCAGGCACTCTGGTGCTCTGTTTTGCCGTGAGTTCGAACCCAAAGTCGTCGAGGTTGGGGCTGAGTCGAAGGTCTAGGAGTGTTGGTCTAGGATTAGTAAGGCCCTAGGAAGAGTTTGGTGTTGCCACCGTGACGGGGGCTGACCGGAGCGGATGGATCGTGAAACAGGGGGAGTATGGCCATCTGGTTCGAGCTTGAATCGACGATGATGGGGCCATGTCGAGGTTAGAGGAGTAGGAGGATGAATTCATGGAACTGGACGAAGCTTTAGGTGAAGAAAGGGAGAGAAATCGTGCAGGCACGGTGGTGAACCGCTGACGCCGGTTTAGGTTGCAGACTACTGTGCTGAACCGGGTCTGCTCAAGGTTGAAGAGCACTGTAGCAGGCGCGTGAGGGCCACGCGCAGCCACTTTGGGCGGGGCGTGGGGGCGCGTACGGCGGCGGTTGGAGAAGTTGTCAACATGGTTGTTGGTCTAGGAGTTATGGTGAGTT
This sequence comes from Prinsepia uniflora, assembly GCA_032719365.1. NCBI lineage: Eukaryota > Viridiplantae > Streptophyta > Magnoliopsida > Rosales > Rosaceae > Prinsepia > Prinsepia uniflora. The sequence goes on along the minus strand of CM064868.1, from coordinate 15,516,564 downwards.
CAATGGAGTTGGTTTCGGGTCAATCGGACGTCGTTTGAGGTTAGTTCCGCGAGGATGACAGTTTAGGGTCTCAGTTTATTTCGTTTAGGATTCGGGGATTTTTGAGGGAATTTGGATGGATACTCGTAGACGTGTTAGTAACGTGATTGGTGGTTGTTGACAGGATCGGGATTTCCCGAGGAAGCCGAGGAACGTGCCGGACGTTCAGGACGCGAGTAGGGCTCAGTACTGTGAGTGGACCCCTTCTCTAAACTCGAGCATGCATAACTGTTTTCTATAATTGTTTTATGGTTTTAATCATTATTCTATGTTTATCGAATATGTTTTGGTTGGTTTTACATGATTGCACGTTTTTCGAGGAAGTTCGGTTTTTAGCACGTTTTACGAGAAAGTGATTGGTTTCTGAAATTGATGCTATGGTTTTGGGATTTCAATTGATAAGTAGTTTTCACTGATTATAAAGGGATTCCGGAACATGATTTCGATGGTTACAAGTTTTCGGTTTTAAAATTGGATTTCGGGAAACGAGATTTGGTTTTAAAGTTGAAAAGTGAATTTCCGGATTTGGGTTCGGAATGACGGTTCTGAACGCCAGAAGGGTTTCGAACCGGGGATTTCGAATTCGAATTTGGCGGTAGGTTTTAAATTGGTTTTACACTGGATATGGATTGGATTTGCTGGATCTGGATCTTGGGTTTAAAGACCCGGATTGAAATTGACGGGGGACGGGCCCGGATTGAGTTTAAAGACTCGGGAGTTTAAAGACTCAGATATATGGATATTTCCCCCGTAGGCCTTGAGTTTAAAGACTCGGGAGTTTAAAGACTCGGGAGTTTAAAGACTCGGATATGATTAAGGCCTGGATTGAGTTTAAAGACTCGGGAGTTTAAAGACTCGGATAGGTCCAGCAGGTTTGATCGGAAAATGATGATTTGATGTTCATGGTTTGGATACGGTTTTATGATTCAGATTCTGTGATTGCTAGAACTGTTTTATAGTGTTTCTGTTTCTTATGATGTGGTTTATGGTACTTTGGTTTCTAGCTATTGTAATAACTGGGTTATGCATGTGGTTTTCAAAACGGAGGGTTAAACTTGGTTTTCTGATAACTGGTTTAGAACTTTTCTTTTATTATGGTCCACTCACACCTTTTGTTTTTAACTTGCCCTCCAGGTTGTGGAGCGAGCGCGGGGTCTTGACGTCGAGGCAGTGTCCGAGGCATAGAAGTCACGCGAAAGATTCCGGAGTGGGTTAAAGTCTTCCGTGTGCGTGTAATTTATTGGTTTTTATTTTCCTTGTGTTTCGTACTATGATCTGTAAATTATAACTTCGGGATATTTTATATATAGTTTCTCTTGCGACTGACTGAGTTTTGGGTTTTTGAGTGAGTTGTACTTGTGTGTTGTGTGGGGGGTGTCAGACGGGAGCAGGATTTACCTCGGATTTCGGGGTGAAACCGGGGTGGGTCCTGACATGCTAAGGTAAGATCTGTCAAACATCAATCCCTAAGACGTGATTTCGAATATGCAAGGATGAAGGATGATGAAAACTTATCTGTTTATATCTCAAAACTGTATGGGATTGTAAATCAGATGAGAACTTATGGTGAAAACATAATAGAAAAGAGATTAGCACAGAAAATCTTAATAAGTTTGACAAAGCCTTATGATCCTATTGTATCAATTATAGAAGAAACCAGGGATTTGGACACAATCAATGTAGAGAGTGTCATTGCTTCTATTAAGGCCTTTGCTCAAAGAATTGAGATGCATAGTGAAGGAAATGTAGACAAAGCATTTGCTAGCTGGTCTATAAATCCTAAGCTACAACATGGAGGTTCACATGAGAAGTTTAAGAAGAATTTTAAAAGTAGGAGCAGGAACCAGAAGCCTAACACAGGACAGAAATCAGGACATCACCAACATTCTGAGAAATCAGAAAACTCAGTACCTAAGTGCAGAAACTGTGGCAGGAAGCACTCAGGGACATGTTGGTTCAAGACTAAACCTAAGTGCTACAATTGCAACAAACTTGGACATGTTGCCAAGGAGTGCATGAGTACCAAGTCAGTGAACATGGCAAAAGAAATAATTGAAGCCCTTGTACCTGGAAATCTGTTCTATGCATGTTATTCAGCTTCAGTGAAGACTGAAAATGTTTGGTATGTTGACAGTGCATGTAGCAATCATATGACTGCTCAAGAATCTCTGTTAATTGAGGTTGACAGAAGCATTAAAGCCAAAGTTAAAATGGGAAATGGAGAGTTGGTGCAGGCAGAAGGAAAGGGAACTCTGGTGATTCAGACCAAACAAGGAGAAAGACACATAAAGGATGTTATGTTGCTGCCAGGTTTGGAGGAAAACCTGCTTAGTGTTGGGCAGATGATTGAACATGGATATTTTCTTGTGTTTGGAGATCAGTATTTGGATATATTTGAAGACAAGGACTATGGCATAGAAGATATGGCCATCTAAACTACACAAGTCTCAAGAAGCTACAACAGAAGGATATGGTGATTGGGATGCCTAAGCTATAAGATGGGAAACAGGTCTGTGCAAGCTGTGTTGCAGGAAAACATCATGTTGAACAGTTTGATTCAGAACCTGCACTAAGGGCAACTCAGCCTTTAGAACTCATCCACTCTGATGTCTGTGGTCCTATGCAAGTTGAGACTATTGGAGGTAACAAGTATTTCCTGACTTTTATTGATGATTATACAAGAATGTGCTGGTTGTACTTCTTGTCACATAAGTCAGGAGTCCTTAATGTCTTCAAGAAATTTAAAGCTATGGTAGAATTACAAAGTGGTTTCAAGATCAAGAGACTAAGAAGTGACAGGGGTGGAGAGTATCTCTCAAAAGAGTTTGAGAGTTTATGTGAAGAAACTGGGATTGTGAGGCAACTAACTGTTGCCTATTCACCTCAGAAAAATGGGATTGCTGAAAGAAAAAACAGGACTGTTGTGGAAATGGCAAGGGCAATGATGTGTGGAAAAAATGTTCCTCACAGGTTTTGGGGGGAAGCAGTAAGCACTGCTCTTTATTTACTAAATAGAAGTCCTACCAAATCACTCAATGGGAAAACCCCATTTGAGCAATTCAGTGGGAGGAGGCCAGGAGTGAAGCATTTCAGAATTTTTGGCTCTATCTGCTACTCTCACATTGTTGATCAACTAAGGCAGAAACTAGATGAAAAAAGTGTGAAATGCATTTTCATGGGATATGGTGTAACACCCCGGAAATTCGAGGATTTCAATATTGTAATTTAATTTGTGATTTGACGCTTTTACCCTTGCGATTGGTATGGCCAAATTGTTGACTTTTTGATCGATGAATTAAACGGACTTTGACCTATGACCGTGACGTAGTTCGGGACGTCACAAGTTCATAGACAGGTGGCACGTCCAATTCAGACGATCAGGGAGAAAGTTATGACTATCGGAAGTTCAGGGGTATTACCGTAATTTGGACATTTGGGGGTGGAAATGTAGACTTTTTGTTTGACAACTAATTTTCAGTTGACTCAAGGACCGTTAGATAGGTCTCGACGTCCTGAGTCCGTAGACAGGCGGCACGCCGAAATCGGACTCCGTACGAGGAAGTTATGGTCAGAGACGTGAAATCGGGAGGTTCGTGTCTCGATTTGCGTGCCAAATATTTTATTCTGGAAATCTGATTGGAGGACACCTGGTGAGTGACAAGTGTCACTCACCCATTGGCTAGATTGGATCAGATCCACTATGGTTTTAAATACCATTAAAATCAACTTTTAATTCCAGCCATTGATCTGAAACCTTCAGATCTGTTCTCAGCCCTTGATCTCATTCCTGAGATTCAATCTGGGCCGTCCATCCATTTACCTCCATTTCTATATATTTCCTAACCCGACACACTCACGTACTACCCATTCCAAACCATCACACCACATTGCATCTGACCCTTGCTCTGAGTAACACTGGACTGGACGGGTGAGGCGACAGACGGCAGGGATCACGGTGGAGGACGGCGGCGAGGTAGGGAAACTGGAAAACCCGAAACGGTTTTAAAACTCAGATTTTGGTAACTCGAACTCCCACGTTTAGTTTTGTGTTAATTTGACCCTAATAAGTTCTATGGACTGTTAGGAACCTAGAGGGCTCGTTTTCGTGGTCTGAGGTGGCCTGAACAGAGGACAAACGGCGACGGGAACCAGGGCTGTGCAATCGAGGTAAGTCTTCGATTCAGTCCTTGTTTATTGATTTTAAATAGGTAGAACCCTTTCTGGGTTTAAGACGAACATCTAGGAACAAACCAGAGTGAAAATGGTTGAGTGTGGAAGAAATGGTGACCGGGTCATGATCGCGGGTCTGATCGACCCGAGTTGCAGAAATACGGGTCAACCCGTCTGAGGACAGAGGTGATGACGTGGCACCCTGTCAGACTGCCAGGTGACGTGGACCAACCGTGAGCCGACACGTATCACATGTCAGTGCACAGTCAGCACTGACATGTCAGTGACGTGGACCAGTCAGGGACTACCACGTGTCACTGACATGTCAGTGACGTGGACCAGTGCCGTGCTGACACGTGGCACATGTCAGATCTGACACGTGGCTTGACAGATCAGTGAGGTGGACCAATCGGTTGTTGACACATGGCACTGTCAGAGTCTGACATGTCAGACCTGACAGCTGTCAGATGACGTCAGCATGATGTCATGCTGACGTCAGCAGGGACTGTTCCTGCGTTGACCGACGCGTTGACTGGCGCATGTGGGCGCGTGTGAACAGTACTTTTGGTGGGACCACCACCATTCTTTAGGTTTCGACGATCCGGATCCAATGGCGGTGGTTTCGGGTCGATCGGAGATCATTAAGTTGGTCAAAATGAGGTTTATTGCATTAGGAAGCGCGTTCAGGCGGCTTTCCCCGGCCGGTTTCGGTCTAGGGTTTCATGGTTAAATGTTTGGGGTTTGTATGGACCCTTACGTATACTTTGGATATGACAGGGATTGTATAATTGTACCAGATCGAGGGTATACGCTCGGTTTTCAGCAGGATTGTACTGTGAGTGGGCCATTTTCTTAAACCCTTGCGTGCATAAATGTTTTCTGGTTTATTATACTTATTCACATGCTAAAAACAATAATGGTTTTGATGATATGAAAAAATGGTTATGGCACGTTTCACGGTATTTGGGCTTGGGACCCGTCTGTTGAAACTTAATGATTGGTTCGGATTTTATCTATGTATGTATATGCTTTGCATGTGGATATCAATAAAATGTATTTAGTACTGCAATGTATAGATCCTTTCATATTATATTGTCTCCTCCGGATGAGGTACCCCGGAGAGGTCACGGACGTCTAGTACGTCCAGCGTCTATGACGCTAAGCATCGGGGATGCAGTACCCGAATGGGGTTCGGGGATTGAACTCGGAAATTGAGACCCGAGTGGCACGCGTAGCCTTGTGATTGTGACCTTATTGGACGTCAGGGACGTCAGACATCAGGGATGTCGGGATTGGAGTGTATAGTGCAGCAACTAAAAATTATACTTATGGTTTTATTACATGCCTTATGGTTCATATTATAGGACTTATGATTTTAAATACGGTTGCATGCATGTTTGGAAAACGGAGGGGTAAATTATATGTTTTACTTATCAAATGATTTTATAAACTTGAGTTTCGGTCCACTCACCCTTAATGTTTTTGGTAACCCCTCCAGGTCGTGATACTGAGGTAGAGGAGGAACCTGAGGCTGAGGCATAGATCTACTTCTGCGTACCTGAACCCCTGTTGGTTGGTGTACTCGCAGGTTTACTTTAGAGTCGTGCTCGCAATTTGTAATTTTGGATTTCATCCCTTGTCTGACATCTGTTTAATTCGGATTTGATGTATAACTTTAAATTGGTTATTTATGCATTGATGTTTGAGGTTAAAATTGGTATGAATTATTGGGTGTCAGAAGGGAGCAGGGCACGTCCCCTTGTGGTCCCTGTGGGATCGGGGCGGGTCCTGTCATATGGAAGTTGTGAAAAAGGATATAGATTGTTCAATCTGCAAACCAACAAGATTGTGGTTGCTAGAAGTGTAATTTTTGATGAAGAAAGTGTTTATGATTGGGATACTTCTAAAACTGATGGTGGACGGTTTCTCACCATTAGCAGTGGTTCTGATGAGGCTCAAGAACCAGATGAAGGTTTAGGACATGATTCACAAGATCCTGTGAGTCATACTGAATCTGAAGGGGAAAATCAGAATGAGGGAGAAGAAGAAGATTCTTCCATTGGCACACATGTGAATCTCAGGAGTCTACAGGACATATATGCAAGGTGTCACATGTGTATTGTTGAACCTGAATCCTATGAAGAAGCAGCAAAGGATCTAGCATGGAAGAAGGCTATGGAGGCTGAGATAGATATGATTCAGAAGAATGGAACTTGGTGCTTAGTAGATAGACCAATGGACAAACCTGTCATTGGTGTTAGATGGATCTACAAGACTAAGCTAAAGCTGGATGGTTCTGTGGAAAAACATAAGGCAAGATTGGTAGCAAAAGGTTATGCACAGAAACCTGGGGTAGATTTCAATGAAACTTTTGCACCTGTTGCAAGGTTGGACATAATCAGATCCCTAATTGCCCTTGCTGCTCACAAGAACTGGAAACTCTATCAATTGGATGTTAAATCAGCATTCTTAAATGGAGTATTGGAGGAAGAGGTTTACATTGATCAACCTGAGGGGTTTGAAGTTCAAATTGATAAAGGGAAGGTCTACAAGTTGAAGAAAGCATTATATGGACTCAAGCAAGCCCCTAGAGCTTGGTATGGTGAAATTGACTCCTATTTCCTAAGCTGTGATTTTAAAAGAAGCACAAGTGAAGCCACTTTATACATCAAGTTTGCTAAGGATGGAAGGGTACTTATTGTCTCAATCTATGTGGATGATATAATCTACACAGGAAGCTCACTTGAGTTGATTCAAGAGTTCAAAAATGAGATGATGAACAAGTATGAAATGACTGATTTGGGGCTATTGCATCATTTCCTAGGCATGGGGGTAATTCAGTCTAAAGACAGCATATTCATACATCAAAGGAAGTATGCTAGTACACTCCTAGAGAAGTTTGGGCTCAGTGATTGCAAATCAATAAGTACACCACTGGTACCATTAGAAAAACTGAGAAAGGAAGATGGGAGTGAAGCTGCAGATGAGCATTTGTACAGGAAAATTGTGGGGAGTCTTCTGTACTTGACAGCTACTAGGCCTGACATCATGTATGCTGCAAGTCTACTCTCCAGATTCATGCATGGTCCTACACACAAGCATCTGGGAACTGCTAAGAGAGTGTTGAGGTATATTCAAGGAACCCTAACTTATGGGATTGAGTATGAGAAGGGAAAAGCATCTACACTAATAGGTTTTTGTGATAGTGACTGGGGTGGGTCTGAGGATGATATGAAGAGTACCTCAGGCTATGCTTTTACTCTAGGCAGTGGGGTGTTTTCCTGGGCATCTGTGAAACAGAGCACAGTTGCTTTGTCCACTGCAGAAGCTGAGTATGTGAGTGCAGCAGAAGCAACTTCACAAGCTATTTGGCTACGGTTTGTACTTAAAGACTTTGGAGAGGAACAAGGAGAACCAACTCCATTGTTATGTGACAACATGTCTTCCATAGCAATGGCCAAGAATCCTGTTTTCCATCTGAAAACCAGGCATATCAACATGAAGTTCCATTTCATCCGTGATGCTTTGCAAGACAAGAAAATCAGCTTGATCTTCTGCAAATCAGGAGACCAACTTGCTGATATCTTCACTAAAGCACTACCAAAGGAAAGAATTAACTATCTAAGAGAGAAGTTAGGAGTTAAACCTGCTGCTAGCTTAAGAGGAAGTGTTGATGTTTAAGCTGCACTGCAGTTTAACATTAACATTCTACGACTAGTTTTTTAAATACCTACGGCTAGTTGATAAGTGAGTGAGTAAGTGTGTGTGATGAGATGTAAAGTGTGATGGATGATGAGCTATAGAGGCAGTAACAGAATTGAGAGAATGTGAGAGCATGTGTGTGAGTTGCTTTACACATAAGATTATTCTCTAACTGTCTTTAACAGGTGGCTACCAGGGATTGACAGATAGATTGTCAATCCTGGCCATGTGTGATGTGTGAGTGTGGGTATATCAATGTACACACTCCACAAAATGATTTAATGAAAAAAGAGTGAAGTGAATTCAGAGAAAGGTTTCTGAATTCTCTAAGAAACAGAGAAGGCATTTTCACAAACACCTGGTGTGCAGGTCACTGTTCAATTGATTTTGTGGTGCTGTGAGCCTAAATCACTATCCATTTTTCTTCTTCTGTGTGTGTGTGTTCAAAGCAAATAAAGAAATCAAGCAATCACGGGCTAATCCCAATTCACAAGTAACACCAGCTAGGAGGTATGAGTTAAAGAATGCTTACCTGATGCAAGCTGCTGCAAAGCAACCAATCGCAGGTCATCTTCCCATCAATGTTCAATAGTTGGGCCTTCAAAATTGTTTCCTTGAAATCTCCTACAAAAAAAATAAAATTAAAAGGCTTGTCAAAAAACTACAGATCTGACTATAAAGTGTTTCTTACTTACAAAGAAGTTAGCTGTGTCCAATTCCCTATGAAATCATGCATCTTTCCTGAGAACGGACTGTCTGAAGCCCACCTAATATTCAAAACATCATCCCATAGTATGCTCAGCCATAGCAATAAGTAGCAGATAAACGAACAAATACTAAATGCGATTAGATTGTCATTCTTACATGACTTGCATGTTGATGAGGGTAGAAAATGTTGAAGGAATTTCACCACTCAGTCCACATCGGTTTATGTTGCTGTGAAAACCATAAACTGATTAATTACTACCAATTCATAAGATAAACCACGTTGTAAAATATGATTCAAATTCGATGAATTATACGGAGCACCTACATTCGCTCAAGCTTGACTAAATTACCAATTTCTGGAGGGAGTCTTCCAGAGAAATTATTTGATCCAAAGTGTTGGATTTCAGAACCAGAAGATCGAAGATCAATGAAGGTTCAGAGCCGATTTGCATAGAAGCTTCTTCTGCTTGAGATAACCAACTTCTCTCTTACACTTTTAGCTGGAAAAAATTGTGGTTAGGATAGTTTAGGATCTGAAATGAGTGATCAGCACTCTAGATTTGAGAGGAATGAAGAATATGGATTGATGATCGATCAAAAATGGACTAAAGATTTACTATTTCATTGATGCACAAAAGGTGTTTGACAAAATGCATATAAGAACAGTTTTTCTGATTTTCTTATGCTCTCACCATTTAGAGAGAGTCACTCACGTCCTTAGTGATTCTGTGATGATTTTCTATCATTATCTTGCACTCTCCTCTGTACAATTCAGTTAGAGAAGAATAACATCATCACACACACACACTACATGATTTCTTGCTCACTAAGACACACACACACACACGCCTCACACACGTGCTAACACTAACTGTTTTTAAACAGGTGGCATGATTCTATTTGAGTGTTTGATCAGCTGCATTGCAGCTTGATCAAACCCGATCCAGGTGCAGCGTACATGCCAACACCCCTTCCTAAGCTGCATTCTGGTTTGACCCCTAGGAGACCCCTTAGGTAGTGAAATCTTGTTTTAGGAAGAGCTTTAGTGAAAATATCTGCTACCTGGTCCTCAGTCCTGCACTATTGTAATATAACTTCTCCATTCTGCATAGCATCTCTGATGTAGTGAACCTTTCTACTGATATGTTTAGTCCTGTTGTGGAAAATAGGATTCTTAGCCATTGCTATGGCAGATTGATTATCACAGTTAAGAGCAGTAGGCTCTGACTGTTTTTCTCCAAGGTCTTGTAGGCTAAACCTGAGCCACACTGCCTGTGTTGTGGCCTCATCAGCACTTACATACTCTACCTCTGAAGTTAATAGTGCTACACAATTCTACTTGATTGAAGCCCAAGAAAAAACACCATTCCCAAAAGTGAAAACATACCCAGAGGTGCTTTTACTGTCATCTTCAGAGGCCCCCCAATCACTGTCACAGTAGCCTATTAGGGTAGAATCCTCACTCTTCTTATACTCTATGCCATAATCCAGTGTTCTTTGAATGTATCTAAGGACCCTTCTTGCTGTTCCAAGATGCTTCTTGGTTGGATTATGCATATATCTTGACAACAGGCTAGTAGCATACATCACATCAGGTCTTGTGGCTGTTAGGTACAATAAACTGCCAACAATTTGTCTGTAAAGCTGTTCATCAACAGCTACATTTCCATTATCCCTTCTTAACTTCTCATTAGCTACTAGGGGGATACTTACTGATTTACACCCTTTGAGTCCAAATTTTCAAGCAAGGAAGAAGCATACTTCCTTTGCTGAATAAAAATCCCTGAACAGGTCTGAATAACTCCCATTCCAAGAAAATGATGAAGCAAACCAAGATCTGTCATCTCATACCTCTTCATCATATCTTGTTTGAATTCCTCCATCATTTCAGTATTATCACCTGTATAGAGAATATCATCAACATAGATAGAGACAATTAAGGTACCTTCATCCTTTTTCACCTTCAAGTACAATGTGGCCTCACTTGTGCTTCTTAAGAACCCACAATCCAGTAGATAACAATCAATCTCAGAGTACCAGGCCTTGGGTGCATGCTTCAGTCCATAGAGAGCTTTCTGCAGCTTAAACACCTTGTCCTCATGCCCTTGTCTTGTAAAACCTTCTGGTTGGTCTACATAGACCTCCTCTTCTAAAACACCATTGAGAAAAGCTGATTTCACATCTAACTTAAACAACTTCCAGCCTCTTTGAGCAGAAAGAGCAATTAAAACTCTGATTGTATCAAGTCTGGCCACTGGTGCAAAATTCTCATTAAAATCAATCCCAGGTTTCTGTGAGTACCCCTTTGCTACAAGTCTAGCTTTGAGTTTTTGAACTGATCCATCCAGGTTTAGTTTGGTCTTATAAACCCATTTAACTCCAATTACAGGCTTCTCAGTAGGTCTATCCACAAGACTCCAGGTTTCATTTTTCTCAATCATCTCAATTTCTGTCTCCATAGCCTTCTGCCATCCTTTGTCCTGAACTGCTTCCTGGAAAGATTCAGGTTCCACAATGGCAACATGGCATCTAGCATAGATCTCATCCAAACTTCAAATCTTTACAGGTGTTGTACTAGATTCTGAGTCTGTCTCTTCACTTGCATTATTTGTAGTCTCAGATTGAGTATGTCCTGCTACTCCTGCTTCACTGTTTTCAGCACCAGTTTCAGTAAGTATATCAGGAAAACATGGAATAACTTCCAAGTTTGTTTCCCAATTCCATCTTGCACTTTCTTTGAAGGTAACAGTTCTAGACACCACTACTTTCTTGGTTTCTAGACAATAAATTCTGTACCCTTTTTCACAGCTACCATATCCCACAAAGACTCCCTTGATTGCAGAAGAATCCAACTTCTGTCTTAGTTGGCTAGGAACATGGTAAAAACAGATAGATCCAAAAACTCTTAGGTGACTAACTCCTGGTTTTCTTCCACTATACATTTCAAAAGGGGTTTACTTCTTTATGGCCTTTGTTGGACACCTATTAAGCAAATAGACAGCATTAGTTACTGCTTCACCCCAAAACATGTAGGGCATCTTTTTGTCATGAATCATTGCTTTAGCCATCTTCACAATAATTCTGTTCTTTCTCTCTACAACACCATTCTGTTGTGGAGAGTAAGCAACAGTAAGTTGCCTTTGAATCCCCAAGTCTTCACAATAATTCAGAATCTCCTGAGATGTAAACTCTCCACCTCTGTCACTTCTTATTTTCTTGATCCTCTTCCCTGTCTGAAGTTCAACCATAGCCTTGAACTTCTTGAATGCATTGAATACTCCTTATTTGTGCCTTAGGAGATAAGTCCAGCACATTCTAGAATAGTCATCAATAAAAGTGAGGAAGTATTTGTTCCCACTTAGAGTCTTAGTTTGCATTGGTCCACATAGATCTGTATGTATCAGTTCCAGCAACTGTGTTGATCTCCATGCACCTTTCTCAAAGATCTCCACATGTTGCTTTCCAAAAATACAGCCCTCACAACATTCCTCTTTCTTGGAAAGTCTAGGCATACCAATCACCATATCATTAGTGACTAGTGAAGACAAACTTGAATGATTCAAGTGTCCAAATCTTCTGTGCCATAGCCATGAACTTCCTTCTTCTACTACCACCTTAGCCATTGGAAGAACTTGTTGGAAAGACAAGGGAAAACACCTGTTACTGGTCATAGCAACACTAGCTATTTCATGTCCCTGTTCATAGATAGTTTCTTTCCTCCCTTCAAAAACCAGATTATATCCATGCTCCACCATTTGCCTAACACTTAACAGGTTCTCATCCAAACCAAGCACTAACATCACTTCTTTTATCATTCTATCACCTCCCTGTGTCTTGATAATCAGAGAACCCTTGCCTTTGGCTTCCACCAGTTCTCTTGTTCCCATTTTCACCCTGCACTTTAAGGTTCTATCAAGATCAATCAATGCTGATTCTTGAGAGGTCATGTGGTTACTACAACCACTGTCCAAATACCAGACATCAGTATTCTTAGAAGTAGTGACTGAATGGCAGGCATAAAACATGGCTCCATCATCTTCTATCTGCTGAGCAATATTAACACTGCTCTTGGTATGGCAGTCCTTAGCATAGTGGCCCATTTTGTTACATTTGAAACACTTTCTAGTCTTAAACCAGCAATTTCCAAAATGCTTCTTGCTGCACACTTTGCAGGTAGGCTTAGTCTCACCCTCACCCTTGGTTTCTCCTTTGTGATGTCCAGAATCATTCTCTGTTTTCTTAACCCATGGTTTACTTCCTGTACTTGTACCCTTCTTAGATTTGCTTGTCCACGGCTTAACATGACTTGAGAAGGCTTTTTCAGTAGAACTTTCAGAGTGAAGTTCAAGCCTCTGATCATAGGCCTTAATGGAAGCAATCAGTTCTTGCACATTTACTTCATCTAGATCTTTGGTTTCCTCTAGGATTGAAACTATAGGATCATAGGTCTTAGTCAAGCCTATGAGGATTTTCTGCCCCCATCCTAGTTTCCTTTATACCTTCACCATAAGACCTCATTTGATCAACTATAGAGTACAGTCTAGACAAATATGCATGCAGTGTTTCATCATCTTTCATTCTAACATACTCAAAATCCCTTCTCAATCCTTGTAGTTTAACGAATCTTACCTTCTGATCACCACAAAATTCTCTTTTCAACAGATCCCAAGCTGCCTTAGAGCTTTCTTCATTTGCTATCCTTGAGAAGATGGGATCCACCACAGAAGTCTAGATGAATCCAAAGGCCTTTGCTTTTTGATCAAGTCTGCACGAGAAGGCACCACCATTGCTCCTTCTTCTCCTTCAGAATCAGCATGCACACCTCTGTTAACAAGCTCCCACAGATCTTGTGTAACGACCCGTCCCGAATATCGGGATTTAATAATATTTAATTGTGATTCACTAATCTGGGATTAGTTGGGCGATTTCGGACGAATTGTGCAAAATGACCGTTTTGCCCCTAGGTGTGGGCAAAACGTTGACTTTTAATTCGGATGGTCAAATGGACTTTGACCGATGACCGTGACGTAGTTCGGGATGTCACGAGTTCATAGACAGGTGGCACGTTCGATTCCGACGTTCGTGGTGAAAGTTATGATGTACGGAAGTTCGTGGGCGTTTTCGTAATTTAAACATAATAAGGGGGAAATGTTGACTTTTTGATCGGGTGGTCCGATGGCCGAGGACCGAGGACCGTTAGGAAGGTCTCGATGCCCTGAGTTCGTAGACAGGCGGCACGCATCAATCGGGGTCCGTATGACCGAGTTACGGGACTGGATGCGCGAGGGGCATTTTGGTAATTTACTGTGCAGGGGCAGAATTGTAATTTCCACAAGGGTACTGTTTGATCGAAACAGCCGTGAAAATTGGTGGCTTTGTGCGATCGATCCCATGGGTTGTTTATCAATTAATGGACTGTTATTGGGGCAGCTTTGGATTGTGGTTGCACATGTGAGGAGCTGGCAACTGATTGCACTCACATGGACACTGATTTTTAATGGTTTCGGGTCTGTGCAGGGAAGCTTTGCACAGTGGGCCTGCGTGGTGCTTTGAGGCACTTTTAACGACTCAATTGGATTAAAAGCATTGTGAGTGAATTGTGAGGATCATTCTGAGCTTGTGTGGCTGTCGAATTGGAGAGAAAAACCGTGAGAAACCATTTCGGGTTCTTGGAGGGAAATTTCAGAATTTGATTTCTGAGCCTTGTTGGACCAAACCATGGACGGGTTTAGCTTTCTGGGAGTGTCTGGAGCTCAGCCGTATCAATTTCGAATGGAACCAGCCACGGCTAAGCTGGGACGGTGGTCACTGTTTTCAGAGGAAATACAGTGCTGTGGACGACGACTTCCAGGTGAGCTCTTCTTCAATTGGTTGTGGTTTTGGGTTCGTATTAATCCTAGTATACTTCCTGTGAAGTTAATTTGGGAATGGACTTGAGTTGGGTGTATTACTAAGGATGACCCGTTTTGCTGTTCGGGCTTGGATTGGTTGATTTGATCCCTGTCGATGTTGATTATTGACACAGAACTGAAATTTATTGGATATTGATTGTTTTAGGATCAAGAACGGATGGAATCAAGGTTGAATTGATGGTTATCTGGCCGGGTCAGATCGCGGGTAATCAGACCCGTTTACCAGTCATTCGGGTGAAGATGGTGACTGTAGCAGTCACTGTAGCAGGCGCGTGGCTTTCACGCGCAGCCACTCACGGCGGCGCGTGACGGCGCGTGGGCACGAATCTCGAGGTGAGGTCAACATGACTTTTATCCTATACATTGTAACGAACATTTTGGGATTGGTTTCGTGTCGATCGGACACCGTCTCGATATTGTTCGGGATGTCCGAAGGTTTTAAATCCAGTTTAAAAATACTTAAAAATTCGGGAAAATTACGGGACTTGAATAGGATGTTAATGATGAGGTTAGTGATCCTCTAATGTGTTTTGAACAGGATTGGGAGTCCCGGTGTTAGTGGTGTGGCCCGGGAAGGCCTATGGCACGCGTATCGAGGTGCTCGGTTAAGCGGCCTGTGAGTGGACATTGGTTTTATAAATTCGATGCATGCATAACTGTTTTATGATTGTTATAGTTATGATTAAATGATTTACTTTGGATATCGGTGAATTTAAATGATTTCACGCATTTCGAGGCGATTTACGTGTTCGCACGTAAATCGAGGTTTTCTGGATTTGCACTGATTTCCATAAATGTGGTTGGATATGATTCCATGAGACGGTTACGGGTTTGATAAAATGAATCGGGCCAGGGGCCCAGTTAACTTATAAATCGGGCCAGGGGTCCAGTTAACTTATGAATCGGGCTAGGGGCCCAGTTGACTTATATATGTGATTTCGGGTCGGGGACCCTAAAATGGAATGGAATAAACCATTTCGGATTTGATTCAACTATTTGGACTTATAACGGTTTTATGGAAATTCGGGGCAGGGCCCTTGTGATATTTTGGAAATGAATAATTGAATGTGTTCCATAAAACCATCTCGATATGAGGATATTTATATCCTGGTCTCCTCCAAGTGTCGGGGACACTGGAGAAGTCACGGTGCATTGCCTGCGAGGGCTCATTGTACGGAGCTACCGGACCGTATAGTGATCCAGGAGCAGGATTGCTGGACGTCATGGACGTCAGACATCGGGGATGTCAGAGATATGGACCCGGTGAGACCCCGGGCAGCACGCGTTGCTTAATACCGTGAGATATGACGTCTGGAACGTCAAGCGTCTAGGACGCTAGGCATCGGGGATGCCGGAGATGGAAAAATGATAAATGAATATTATTGGATTGATGAAATAACTCTTGGATTTACTTTTGGAAATTGAAACTATGCTTTGGTTTTCGGGCTAAGGCCCTAATGGTTATTTCTAAATAAATATGGGATTATTGGTTTTGGTGCATGCATATGATTTTACTGAGGGGCATAAATGTCTTATAAATGTTTTAAGCAGACTTGTTTATTTTCGTCCACTCACAGCTTTTGTTTTTAATGCCCTTCAGGTTGATTCCGGATACGACTGCAGCAGAGACTTGAGCATCGCACACCTCCTCCATCGATCCTTACGCACTCTGGAAACCCGTTTGGGCAATGGCAATCGGTTATCCCTTGTCTGACGCCTCTTGTCAGACGGGAGCACGTCACATTCCATCCTAATCCCGGGGGGATTGGGATGGGTCGTGTCATCTTGAGCTTGAAGCAAGGTACACATCTTAATGCTCCAAAACTCATAGTTATTGCCATCAAATATTGGAACTCTCAGCTCACTGCTTGCTCCTGCCATCTCTGTTTCTTCTTCACAGTGCACACCCCAGTTCACAGATCAGAACCGAAGCTCTGATACCATGTTGGATTTCAGAACCTGAAGATCGAAGATCAATGAAGGTTCAGAGCCGATTTGTAGAGAAGCTTCTTCTGCTTGAGGTAACCAACTTCTCTCTTACACTCTTAGCCGGAAAAAAATTGTGGTTAGGATAGTTTAGGATCTGAAATGAGTGATCAGCACTCTAGATTTGTAGGGAATGAAGAATATGGATTGATGATCGATCAAAAATGGACTAAAGATTTACTGTTTCATTGATGCACAGAAGGTGTTTGACAAAATGCATATAAGAACAGTTTTTCTGATTTTCTTATGCTCCCACCATTTAGAGAGAGTCACTCACGTCCTTAGTGATTCTGTGATGATTTTCTATCATTATCTTGCACTCTCCTCTGTACAATTCAGTTAGAGAAGAATAACATCATCACACACACACATTACATGATTTCTTGCTCACTAAGACACACACACACACACAAGTCTCACACATGTGCTAACACTAACTGTTTTTAAACAGGTGGCATGATTCTATTTGAGTGTTTGATTAGCTGCATTGCAGCTTGATCAAACCCGATCCATGTGCAGCTTACATGCCAACACAAAGGACCTGCAGCAAGTAAGTTGAATAGACGTAAAGTACACGAAAGAAATTACCAAGAAGGATAGGGACGTTGTCTCATTTTTTAGGGCTTACAACATATTTAGGTCCTTGAGGTTTCCAAGCTCCTTGGGGATAGGTCCAGAGAATGAATTGTGAGCGATGGACCTGTTCGAATTTGATTTGATTTCACTTTTACACTAGTGTAATGCTGATAGGCAGAAGTCAAATGGGATGAACAGTTTTGGAGGCAGTCATGATAATGATGAGCTTGACCACGAGAATACTTACAATGAAGAGGCTGCTCTGGACGACGGACAAGGCTATGATGATACATATTTCCCCAACTATGAATATGATGGAGATAATTATAACGAGGAATACGATTTTGAAGAATTTTGATTCAAATATTTAGCTTCTCTTCTTGCTTAAGACGACCCAAATGAAACAAAACAGAAATTATATATATATTCTTCAATTTGTTTTCACTTTTACACTAGTTGCCTCACCTTCATACTTACTCTTATACACACTACAAATACCCTTCTATATCATAAATATACACTAATCATAATCTACTAGAAAGTAAACCTTAAAAGGAAAAGAAAAAAAAAATTCAAATTCTCAGCTCAGACTCGGATTGATGCTTAATCTCATACATCACGAGCGGCGGCAAATACTTAATTAACATATACATACATAACTTGAGCACTAGTTAACACGAATCAACATGTAGACGACATTGTTGATAGGGTTGTGGCGGACGATGTTCTGCTAGGCGATGAGGAAGAAGTTTGCTTCAAAACCACAGTTGGCAAGAAGCAAGTTTTTCTCCTCTCCTCTTCCTTAATCAGCTCCCCAGAAAACAATTCAAGCTTCTCCGCATTTGTGCTTTCCACCATTTTTCTGCCTTTGAATAGTACGGACTCCACATTTTTTTGTGCCAACATTTGTTCTGTCAAATCCAACATGTCTATTTTCTTGTTGTTTGAGGCCTGCTGGGGACCTCCATGCATTTTGGCTATGATGCCGTTGGCTTGCACGCGAACATAATTGCTTGCTCGAGATTGTCCGAATGCCATGGAAACAGCTTGATCCACCTTTAATTTGGGGGAAAAAAAATTCCTTGATTAGTTAAGGTTTCCTACTACTAAAAATAAATCAAATTAACTAATCACCAAATATCAAAATATGTTATGAGAATATTGCATAAAGGATTTACCCACTAATTTAATAATATTGCACAAAGACCCAGAATAGCTAGCCTCATGGATTGCTTTTTATTAATAGAAGTAAAATAAATATAATAATTAAGAATTAGGTGGCACTTTTATTATGCCTCCCCAACCACTACACATAGAGTACAAGAAGCATCAACCATATTAATATTTTTTATAAAAAAAAATTAATTAAACATAATTGATTAGAATTCTTACCAAGTCGGAAGCTCCTTCACCGGCGATCCTGAGGCAGCCTGAAGGTGACAAATTTCCGAAGTCGGACTCTCCGTTTCCAAGAGACACGACCAAGAGATCCTCGACGTTGTTACAGAACGGAAACTCCTGCTTATTGTTCAGCACGTGCGTAATAGCCGCAGCCGTAGGGTTGTTCATCGCGATCCCACCATCGACGCCCATTATTCTCGTCCTCCCGTCCACTGATCTCACCTCGACAGCGGGTTGCGCTGAGGTGGCAGTGCACACGTCCTTCATTTTAAAATCGTAGCCGTCCATCTCCACCGCGTCCGCCCGCGAAAACAAGAACGGTGCGCGGGATGACATGTCGTAGCAGGGAATGAGCACCGACCGCAACGTGTCTTTCAGACTCAGCTGGTCTCCAAACGTCTTGCGAAATAGCTTCTCCCTCTCCTTCTCCGCCTTCGACGGCCGGAAAACACGCTTGAAAATCCCCGCCGGCGAAGCCTTGAAAATGGTCCTTCGGTTTTCCAGGAGAAAGTTAAGGGCTTCCTTGGCAGTGAACATGGGTCGGGTCGACCCGTCTTTCGATCCCCGGGTAAAAAGTAGAGCCGCGAGAATGCCGCCTGAACCCGACCCGGAAACCACGTCAAAGAAGTCGGAAATGGCGGCGTTGGGGTTGCCGGATTTGCGGCGGAGAGAGGACTCGAGATGGGCGAGAGAATTAGCAGCCAGGATACCATCAGTGGCTCCAGCGGCGTCGATTGTAAGAACTCTCACCTTGCCGGTGAACTTTTTGTTAGATTGCATGTGGTGGAGAGGAGTGGAGATATGGGCGGATTTCTGGTCCGGGTTTTGTGGGGGTTTCGGGTTTTCGTCGTTTTTGTAGCCGAAGAGGAAATTGTTCTCGAGGATGGAGAAGATTTCGTAAGAGAGCTTGTCGACGTCGGGCAAGTTTGAGTCAATCTTGAGCATGGAAGGGGATGTGGACATTGCCGCCGCCATATATATGAATATATTTGAGTACTGGGTTTTAATGCAAATTGGACCGCCGTACGTTCTAAAGTTTGTAGGTAAAGGATATGGCTAGTCAGCTAGGTAGCTATAGGTAGTACTTTGAAATGGTGATGGGCAGTGAACAAATTCTTATTGTTGTTGTTGTTTAGATGATGAAGATAGGTAGCCACTAGTAGGGGTTTTATAGATGTGGAATTTTAAGGTTTTTATTCTGTTTATTTTTTGGTTGAATGTTTTCTGTTTCTTTTTCTTTTTAATTTGTGGCCATCTTGGAACATTCTGATGTAGCAGCTACCATGCGGCCAAGTGACCTTTTTTTTTTTTTGGTTAAATCACCAAGTGACCTTTTTTATTGAGAAAAAAAAAAAACTAAAGAGATGGCGCCAGAATTGTTTAAAAGCTATGTTTTGATAATATTCTTGCATGGTAGGAAATATTCTTGTTGTTTTGGCGTTTGTGAAAAGGTAACTTGGTAAACCCTCTAGGCTCTAGGGTTATCGATCCTTTCCCTTTCCCCTTCCCCTTCCCTATCGATGGATGTTCACACTTTAGGGCTTATGGCGGTGTGGCCTTTTCTTTTTATGATTACAGTGGACAGTGACCTTAATTTAGAATTTTAAAATTATCGGTTGGTATACCGTATATGTAAAGTGAAATGGGCTAGGGAGCTTTTATATATATATATATATATATATATATAAATTTCCAAGAAGGGTAAGTAACTTGTTAATATTGTGAAAGGTGCAGGGAATGTTTTTATTTACTGTCAAAGACTTACTATTCTGGTTATATCGTTTCAAATTAGGCCTAAAATCTTTGTTATAGAGCCTATAAATTAGAAATATAGTCAAATTTTTTAATTACCCAAGTTTAATATGTCACCCGCAGAGTTGAATTAATATATACCATCTACAATTTAAAATTTAGAGGGTGAAAACGATCAATTATTGGACCTCCATAAATAATCTTATCATGATGCCTTGTACCGGCATCCGTGGTACCTTACCTATCCATCAGCTGGCATATAATTACGGATCGATTGAATATCTTCGGGCTCAAATATTTATGGAAGCGATGTTCCGTGGATAATATAGGTTCCTAATAAAAAATAAAAAATTTACAATTGAATTTCTAATCCTCACTAAAGCTGAATAAAGAAAAGCGTTGAGCCACAGTGCCACTCTATTGTCAGCCGATATAGACAAGCATATCTTGTCAGCTGATGTGCCACCCATGGAAATATCGCCCATTTCGCTGAAATTTTGAATGATATATCTGAAATTTGTATCGTCGGCCTTTAAATAGGGGGAATTTTTTTTTCTCCCAATATCCATGGTTTCGTCAAATATCAAAGTATGTCGACGATTTTCACCGAAATCCACTGAAATTTACTAAGCGTCAACGTGCTTTCGAACTTCAATCCGTGCAATTCTGGCGCTGAGACTGACAAATGATGGCTAGGCTCTCCTCGTCTTGTCCAGGCAATTCATTTGGGGTTGGTCTTATGGTGCAATTCGACCGCAAAGGCTAGATTTGGCCATGATCTTGGCGGCCGCTTGACAGGACCCGTCCAAAATCCCCTGGATTATCGTGGAACGTACATGCTCCCGTCTGACACGAAGTGCCAGATAAGGGATAATTCCAACCTTAGCCCATACGGGGCTTCCAAAGTGCGCCAGCATCGGAGGAGGAGTGTGATATCTTGGCCTCCGCTACAGCCCGCATCTGCGATCAACCTAAAGGTCATTAAAACTAATGAAAGCTGTGAGTGGACGAAACCAATAATTTATAAAAACACATTTCACAAAAAAGATATTTATGCCCTTCACTAAAAAGCATGCATGCATTCGAAAACCAGTAATTCAAACCATGTGTGAACTCAGCCCAAAACCAATCAAGTGGGAACTCAGCCCAAAACCAATACAAGTGAGACTCAGCCCAAAACCAATGCTCAGCATCCCTTGTAACGACTCGCCCCATAAACCGAGATTAAAGTAGTGGTTATTGACGGATTAATGAAGTTAATTGGTGATTAGTTGGATACGTTCGGACGGACGGTGCGAAATGACGATTCTGCCCCTGGAATTAGGCAAATAGTTGATTTTTAGTTTGGACGGTCAAATGGACTTTGACCGAGGACTGTGACGTAGTTCGGGACGTCACGAGTTCATAGACAGGTGGCACGTCCGATTCCGACATTCGAGGGAAAAGTTATGACGTTCGGAAGTTTGAGGGTACTTTGGTAATTTTGGTGGAATAGGGGCAAATGGTTTACTTTTTGGATGACAAGTCACTTTCACGTATTTCGAGAACCGTTAGGAAGGTCTCGAGTCCCTGATTCCAACGACAAGCAACATGTATCATTTGGAGTTCGAGAAATAGAGTTATGGGTCAGGGATTACGAAGGGCAAAATGGTAATTTGTCCTTAAGGGGCTTTCTGGATATTTCATGCATTGGGATTTGTGCCCACTCAGAGATGGACACTTGGCTGCATCAGGTGTGTGTGACCACCAGGTTTTGGACACCTGGCTGGGTCTGGATGGTGGGAGAACCACCTCCTTCGTTCAATTTAAAAGATTTAGGGTGTGTTTGGTACACCGTATTACGGCCTGTATAGGCTAAATAATCCGAAACATGTGTTTGGTACCAGTCGTATTAATTAGTCACCGTATAAGTGAATACAGTTGAATATTTTTATACGGTCCAGACACGCTAAAATAATACGCTCGAAATTGTCCGTATTAAATAGTCGGATAACTAGTAATCTTGTAAAATATAATAATAATAATAATTATTATTATTATTGTAATACAATAAAAATAAAATATTAATTTAGTAAATATTAATAATAAAAAGTAATAAAGTAATAAATACTACTAATAATTAATTAATAATTAATAATTAATGATATTTTAATAAATAATAATGATAAAATTAAAAATAATTAATTAATAAAAATGTAATAAATAGTAATAATAATAATTATTAAAATAAATAATAATAAAAATAATGACATACATAAATAATATTTAAGATATAAGTATTTCGTCAATTACTATAATATAATCCGGTCAGTATAATATAGTTGGCATTCTAATCCGGAAAAGTACCAAACGCCCGACTAAATAATCAGTCTATCCGGTGGACAGATTAGTCTATCCGATTGAAATAGTCAGTACAATACGGCATACCAAACGAGGCCTTACGGTATGGTTTAAGGTGGGAACAGAGGAAAACAGAGAGGATATGAGAGTAGTAGGCTAGCTTTTTAAATCCTCAACCTGAGATGAGAGTTGTGAGAGTGAAGGAGAGTGACAAAGCAGACGGTGAAGTGGTGCTTGTGCTGTCACAAGGGCCACAGTGGGCGGTGGTTTTCGAATTTGAGAAACAAAGAGGGAAGTGTGATTTTAACTCCAATCTCCCCCAATTCTCATCAATTGCATATATTTTGTGAAAACAAAATGATAAAGAAGCTGAGAGGAACTCAACAGACTTAAAGGCACGGTTCGAGAAAGATGGTAATGTAAGTTACCCGTGAGCTTCGATTTTGAATTAAAACTGGTGAAGTTGTTTTCATGCTTCTTACGGTGTTTGGGTTTTATTGGAATGTCTTTTGGAGGTTAAAACAAAGCTAATAAGCTTGGAAGGAGGGAAAATGGTGGTCGAACTCGCAAGAACAGATAAGAAAGAAATTGAATTGTGTTTCTAGATAGGTTTCGGGATGATCGAACGTTTTAGGGCTCGTTTAAAAATAATTAAAAATTCGAGAAAATTACTGGGATTTAGTAGAAGCTTAATGAAGTAGTTAGTGACCTTATTATGGGATTTGGATAGGTTCGAGAATGCCGAGAATAGCCGATTAGCCGGAAACGGCATAAGTGTGCACGTATCGAGGCCGCGGTGTAATGGTCTGTGAGTGGACTTTTCTTTCGAACTTATGATGCATGCATATATGTTTTTATATGTTTTCATACATGATTCTATGATTTGATTTATGAACTTGATGGTTTACGATTTTGCATGTTTTTTTGAGATATTTACGGAATTTCACATTTTACGAGATTTCGGTCGATGTTGTGATTTGACTATGATTTAGATGATTTGATTTCGGAAATTGAAATACGATTTGATTTCAAAGATTTGAAATGGATTTCAGAAAAGTGATTTCGGGCTTGGAGCCCTGTTTCTGAGATTTCGATATACGAGATTTCGATTTTGAAACTGGATTTCGAAAATGAGATTTCGGATTTGGTTTTGAGGTTTGGAAAGGAAATCTAGATTTGGGTTCGGGATGATGGTTCCGAATGCTAGCTTACGGAATCATTGTTACGAATTTGGAGATGGATTTTCTAAGGTTTTCACTCCTGATTGGAAAAATGGTTTTGGGTTTAAAGACCCGGAAAATGAAAAAGAAAAGAAAATCGCTGGATCTGGTTTTGAGTTTAAAGACTCGGTTGATTGATGGAGGGAGGGCCCTGGACTGAAATGTTTTGTGTTAAAAGACACGGTATATGTTTTGAGTTTAAAGACGGGGTGATTATGATACCCCACGAGGCCTGTGATTGTGTTTTGAGTTTAAAGACTCGTTAATATCCCGGGAAGGCCTGATATTGCGCATGGTTTTGAGTTTAAAGATTCGGGCGCACTTGAGATCCAACAAACTCGCATGATTGATGTTTTTACTGGTTTTTCACTGGTTTTCCAATGTTTTGGACAGTGGCCCGAATGGTATGGATTTGATGAGTTTTGGGACTGAGTTCCCGTATTTGAGATTGATTTGTGATTTGAGGCTGACACCTAGATTTGAATAGCAGATTTGATTTGGGTTTTTCAAAGGGTTTTCATTGATGGTTTTGATATGAATGGTTTCATATCATGTATTGATATGCATGCATTTTTTTTTACATAGAGGGTAAAAATGGTGTTTTCTGATAACTGTTTTGAACTTATACTTTATTTTTTTCCACTCACAGTCTTTTCATGTTTTCGATACCCTCCAGGTTGTTGCGGTGCGGGCTGTTGGTCGAGAGGGAGACGGAGACATCACATACGCGATCCACAGTAGAGTCTGCGCACTCTGAGAAGTCTGGAATGTTTTGAGTGGTTTAGTCAAAAAATCCCTTGTCCGACTTACGTGTCACTTGGAGGTTGGACGTCAGTTTAGCCTTCGTCTCACTCGTAAGTTAGACGGGAGCATGACTTAGCCCTTAATCTTGGGGGATTGTGGGTGGGTCGTGACATCCCTGATGCCTGACATCCCAGATGTCACAATCAACACCACTGTCACGATTCCAAGCTACGCGTGCTACCTGAGGTCTCAATTCCTAAGTTTCCCCAGGGTCCACCTAGGTGAATGACCCACAAATCAATGACCCTCCCTGGGGGGAAGATTTTAACCTCTGGAAATCCTGCTCCTGAGTCACTATACGGATCGGTCGCTCCGTGCAATGACCCCTTGCAGGCAATGCCCCGTGACTACTCCAGGATACTACGAGATGTCTGGAGAAGACAATCCACCACTTCAGGATACTACGGGGCGTTTGGAGGGCATCCGTTCATGAGGATGGTATATGGAAAACCGTTTCATAATTCATTTCAAAACTGTTCAAAGGGCTACGCCCGGGTTTTCCATAAAACCATTGTAAATCCAAATCCAATTGGGGTCCCCGACCCGAAATCATGTTTATAAACCATAACTGGACATCATGTCCGATATCATAACCAACTGGGCCTCAAGCTCGAATTCATAAACCAACGGAGCCCCCAGCCTGGTCATATAACTCAAATGGGCCTCCAACTCGATTTCTCATCAAATCAACTAGACTCCAAGTCCGATGGTTTCCAATCAAATGGGTCATATGCCCAAAAGATATTTCCAAAACCCCTTTCAAATCGTCTTTCAATTGGGACTCATGCCCGAATTTCGATTTCACGCACTTCCGTAAAATCTTACAAAATCATAATCAGTTCCACGGTTTCACGCCTCTCGGTGAAACCTTCGGAATCACATATAAACCATGTAAAACATATGAACGTAGTACACTTGGCCGAAGCCCAAAAATCATATAAAATAAAAACCTTGAACTACGTGCAATGATGCATTTTTCTCCGGAAATGCCCAATAATCATAATTAAATCATATGCACTCATGGAATCTCAAAACATGTTCATAAAATCATATAAAACATTTATTCATGCATCAATTTAGAAATCAAGGTCCACTCACTGACCGTTCATGCTGCGCCTCGATGCCCTTCCCGGGCCAATCACCATCTTCGGGGTTCCCAAACCTATCCAAATCATACTAGAGGGATACTAACTACCTCAATATGCTTCCATTAAATCCCCGTAATTTTTTTGAATTTTGAACATTTTTAAACTCGATCCTAAACCTTCGGACATCCCGAACTATATCGAAATGATGTCTGATCGATTCGAAACCAATCCCAAAACGTTCATTACATCGAAAGGATGATTTCATATGTTGACAACATCCCCAAATAGTGCCCCACTCGCCCCCATGCGCAGAGCACTGTACATCTTCAAGCTTCAATCAGACTGGTCTGAATCGGCCCACTGCAACGCTAGTCCAGCCGAACCGGCGTGACCGGTTTAGTCCCATATCTTCCCCTTTTTTTTCATGATTTTTCTTCCTTCTTTCCACCAATCCTTTCTATTCTATCCTAGGGATTGTTTTATGCAATCAAATTGAAGAAAACAATCCTAAAACTAATTGGTTCAATAACCATTTAAAACCCAAAATTCCATTCCATGTTCTGGGCACATCTAGAGGCCAAAACTTCATCATAATGATCCTATATAGTTTCTAGGAACCTTAAAAACATGGTTAGGGGTTTGTGTCAGGACCCGTCCCAAATCCCCAGGGATTAAGGTAGGATGTGCCTGCTCCCGTCTGACACGACTTGTCAGATCAGGGATAATTCCATCCTCAGCCCACTAGGGGCTTCCAGAGTGCGCCAGGATCGAAGGCGGAATATGATGTCTCGATCTCTGCTACAGCTCGCATCCACGATCAACCTGAAGGTCATTAAAACCCACAAAAGCTATGAGTGGACGAAACAAATAATTTATAAAAATAATTTCATAAAAAGACATTTATGCGCTTCACTAAAAAGTATACATGCATCATAAAACCAGTTATTTCAAATACTTTCTTTACATTCAAAACCCAGTTTTAAACCGCTTCTCATACGAAGTGTAAAACCCGTGTCCTGGAGGGAACGGTGAACAATCCCACATTCCTGCGATGGGGGAATGGTCTGGGAAGGGAATGGTGGTGTGCCTTGAAGGTGTAGGCACACACCTATCTAGCATGAGGCCTTTTGGGAGCTCAGTGGCTTTGGGGGGGATTGGAACCCCAAAGTTAAGCGAGTTGAGGCTAGTGCAATTCCAGATGGGTGACCCCCTGGGAAGTTGCACCGTGAGCTCCCGAAAACAAAACCGTGAGGGCAAGGGCAAGGAGGCCCAAAGCGGACAATATCATGCTAGATGAGTCGGGACCTGACAGATAAGGGTCGGGTCCTGACACGAAGCTATAACTCAGTAGGGTCTCAACCCAAAATCCACATCCAAATCATAGGACATGGGGTCTCGGCCCCAAACCAATCTCATATAGGTATACATATATATATATATATATATATATATATAACCCATCCTTGACATTCTCTAATGTTTATCACTGGCACATAGCCCATAGGGAACTAGTCCCACAATATCTGTCACGATTTATGTAATTGTATGCATACACTCGGGATCTCACTCCGAGTCTACCCCCAGGATCTACGACGTCTGGGTGGACCTAGGTTCAGAACCTATCCGTCTAACACTCCTGGAATCGCTCCCTCTTTTCACTCATTTCCAGGGTGTGTATCGTGACACTCCAAGATCTACGATGTCTAGAGGAGACCAATCCGCTCATATAGGAGGGTATATACATATAAGTGTCAAAACCCACAATTGGGACTTAATCCCGATATCACAATCAATTGGGTCTCAAGCCCGATGGCATAAATGAACTGGGCCTCAAGCCCGATTTCAAAATTTAACTAACCCTCAAGCCTGAACTCAAAATTCAACAGGGCACTAAGCCCGATACCAGACGCCAAAATTAGTCACGATTCCAATCATAGTAATGTGTGCAACTATCAGTCCACGAACGCTCTCAATCCTAGTATGTCGCCGTGAACATATCAACTGTCGTGATGTAACGACCCGTCCCGAATTAGAGGGATTAATTAAGACTTAATGACGGATTAGCGAGACTAATCGGGGATTAGATGAGGATTATCGGACGTTCAGGACAAAATGGCGAAATGGCGATTTTGCCCATAGAATGGGCAAAATGTTGACTTTTCATTCAGACGGTCAAATGGACTTTGGGCAATCACTATGACGTAGTTCGGGACGTCACGAGTTTATAGACACGTGCCACGTTCGATTCCGACATTCGTGGAAGAAGTTATGATGATCGAAAGTTTGAGGGTATTTTGGTAAATTGGTTGAAAAGAGGCCAACGGTTAAGTTTTGACCCAGGAGGTCAGATGGTCGAGGGTCGAATTCAAACGTTCGACGGCGAAGTTACGGTTCACTGAAGTTCGAACGTACTATTGCACGTTTTACGAGACGGAAGCCTTTTTGGCATTTAGTGGGCCTCAGATCTTTCTCAGGCCCAATGGATGAATGACAAGTGTCATTCATCCATTCCCCATCATTTTTCCTTCATGCATATCCCATTCCCCTTTCATCGATCCTTTTCTTCATTACCAAACCCAAACCCAATCAACCTTCACCCCAAATCCAAACCCATCAACCTTATGACCATGATTGAGAGGCCAGAGAGTGAACTGAGGACTGAGGAAAGTGGTGGCTGGCCAGGAACAACACCGCAGTGGACGGTGGAGGAGGAACCCGTGCAAGGTATCGGTTTTAACCGATTTTCTCTCCTTTTCATTTTAATTGTTATAGACAGTTTTTAATGATTTGAATGAGTGTATTTGGTTAGTAGGAGTGTGTTAGGAAGCGTTTGAGGAAAGTTGGAGGTTGAGGAACCCCTGGGATAGTTTTGGGAAATTTGAACTGTGGAAGAAAGTTGGACCGGGTGGATTTTATAGGTTTTTGAGTGTTTTAATGATATAGTTAGTTTTCTAGGATTAAATTAGAGAGATTGGAATTGATTAGGAGAAGAACGGACAAAAAACAAGGAAGAAATAGGCCTGGACCAGTCACGTTGATCCAGTTAGACCGGGGTTGCAGAGAAAACTGGACCGGACCGATCGGACCAGTCGGCTGGAGGACAAGGATGACCCTGTGCAGTGGCGCGTGAGGCCCACGCTCAGGGCCATCTTGAGGCGCGTGTGAGCGTGTGGTGAAGAATCTAAGGGGGGTTCCAACATGTCAAATCATCTATTCCATGTAACGAACATTTTGGGACTGGTTTCGAGTCGATCAGACATCTTCTCGATATAGTTCGGGTTGTCCGAAGGTTTCGGTGCGCGTTTAAAAATAGTTAAAAATCCCAAAAAATTTGGGGGCTTTAGTGAGGGGTTAATTAAGTAGTTAGTAACCCTTTATAATGACTTGGACAGGTTTGGGAATGCCGAAGGCGACGATTAACCCCAGAAGGCGTACGGTGCGCATATCGAGGTAGCAGCGCAGACGATCTGTGTGTGGACTTTATTTCTGAAATCGATGCATGCATAAATGTTTTATATGTGTTTTAATGTATGTTTTGGGATGCCTTGAGTGCATTTTGGTGTGTGTTTCCATATGGGCACGTACTTCGAGGTTCTTGGGTTTTATAAGTGCTTATACGCGCTTATGCTTTCGGTTTTAATGATATGGTTTTGAAAAGATAAAACTGGGTATGAGACCCATTTGGATTTGGTTTTAACTTGGGCATGAGACCCTATTGATGACCTACGGGTCTGAGTCGTGGTCACGACGGGTGCTATGTGCACGGCGACGGACGACGTGACGCTCGCCTCCGGATTCGGATGCGTTCCTTCCGGAGAGGTCATGATGGACGTCCCGTTGTCGAGTAGCCACTAGAGGCTCGACTTCAGAGTGATGACGGTTTAGAGGATCGATGGGCGATGTGTGCACCATGGTCTCGAGATGGTCGCGGTAGTGATGTGTTCACGGCAACATACCAGGATTGAGAGCGGTTCTGGATTGATGGTTGCAAGCAACGCTATGATCGGGATCGTGACTGACCCTGAGATATCGGGCTCGATGCCCCGTTGATTTACGAGTTTGGGCTCGATGCCCAGTTATTTTGAAATCAGGCTAGAGGCCCTGTTGAGTCCTATGTTCGGGGATGGAGGCCCAGTTGCTTTGTGTTATCGGGCGTGAGTCCCGTTTTATGGTTTTGTATACTAGTATGTATATACCCTCCTTATGAGCTTATTGATTGGTTTCCTCCAGATTTCAACTTGGAGAGTCACGATCCACATACCAAAGTGTGTATCCCCATAGGGATCCTGTTCCAGGGGTAGGCGTTATGATGTGGTCCCGGACCAGATTCCGGAGAGATGATCGGACTAGGTCCGAAGATAGAGCCTCCCAGATGAAGAATTCCTGAAAAAAAAACTCGGAGTGAGAACCCGAGTAGTATGCATACTTATATATATAGAGACATTGTGACTATATCGGGGATGTGTTCCCTAGGGCTATGTGCCCCGAGTTGGCATCTTCTCCAGAAGAGCCTAGGATGGGTTATATATGTATATATGTATATGTGCATGAGTTTTCACTGAGACTGTGTTGGGGTGAGTTCCCATGTGTATTGGTTTTGGGCTGAGACGCATATGAGATGGATTTGGGACGAGTTCCCACGTGTTTTGGTTTGGGCGGAGGTCCCATGCGTTGATTTACGGATTTCGAGCCAAGGCCCAAATGGTTTTATGGTTCATGACGGTTTATGGGGACTGGGCATGAATCCTAGAAATGGTTTTCGAATGCATGCATATGTTTTTAAAGAAGGGCATAAAGGTCATTTATGAAATGTTTTTATAAAATATTTGTTTTGTCCACTCACAGCTTTTGTATTTTGAATTCCCTTCAGGTTGATCGCGGATGCGGCTGTAGCAGAGATGAGACATCACATTCTTCCTTCGGATCCTGGCATACTCTGATAGCACCGGTTGGGCAAAGGATGGAAATATCCTTGGTATGATACTTCGTGTCAGACGAGAGCAAACACGTCCCACGCTAATCCCGAGGGATTTACGACGGGTCCTGTCACGCGACCACCTCTAGATCATAGTGCACACATTACCGATCGAGCTCATATACCGTTAGCACTCCGAAGTCGAGCCTCCAGTGGCTGCTCGACAACAGGAAATTCATCATGACCTCTCTGGAAGGAACACATCCACAGTCTGGAGGTGAGCGTCATATTATCCATCGCCGTACACACAGCATTCGTCGCGACCGCAACTCGAACCCATACGTCCTCAATAGGGCCATATGCCCAAAACTACATCAAATGAGTCTCATGCCCAGTTTCACATTTCTAAATCCAAAACCATTTACTTAAACCAGTACTACAAGCACAACACGTACTGGCACGATATAAAACCAGAAATCTCGAAATACGTGCAAATATGTAAATACGAAATACCACAATCATATGCAATCAAGACATCTCAAAACATGTTTATAAACACATATAAAACATTTATGTATGCATCGACTCATAAAAAAATGTCCACTCACAAACCATTCAAAGTTGTGCCTCGATACGTGCGTCATACACCTCTCTGGGCTAATCACCGTCTCTGGAGTTCCCAAACCTGCCCAAATCTTTTTAGAGGGTTACTAACTACCTCATTAACCTTTCATTGAAGCCTTGTAATTTTCCCGAATTTTTAACTATTTTTAAGCTTGATCCTAAACCTTCGAACATCCTGAACTACATCGAAACGATGTCCTATTGAATCGAAACGTGTCCCAAAATTTTCGTTACATTGAATAAATGATATTAAATGTTGGACACTTCCCCAGAAGAGGTGCCATGCGTCCTCATGCGCCGCCCAAAGGGGCTGCGCGTGGGCTCCACACACCTGGGCACTTCATCTCTGTCCTCACGCAGACCGACCGGTTCGATCCAACCTGCAAATCCGATCCGACTGGACCGGCGTGACCGGTTCAAGCTCATAACTCTCTCATTTTTTACCCGATTTCATCCCTTCCAACACCTTTAGTTTCCTCTAATCATTTCCTACCCATCCATGCCCTTAAAAACGTGAAACACGGCCAAAGTTCGTACCTTTCAATCAAAGAACCGGCGCCCAATTTTCTAGTCGTCTGTCTGGGTTGCTCAGCCAGCCTTAGTCCATGATTTTGATCCCCATGACCTCACATGATCACCAGAAACATAACTAAATCAATAAGAACGTCCTATACTTAGTCAACTTCGAATTCGAATTTTTGAATCAAACTCGTACCTTCGCGGGTTTGCAGTTCCTCTGTGGTCCACGGTGTCGCAGTCATCACCCAACGTCTCCTAGCTCCTCAGCCACTCTCTGTCTCTCTCTCAGATCGAAACTAGGCGGGGCAGGGATTGGGGTGGTAGTTCGATGGGGTTTCAGGCTGGTATGATCGAATGGAAAAATGAGCGTGAAAGGGTGGGTACATGTATCTGTATAATGGGAGCAATGAATGAGTGACACTTGTCACTCATCCATTGGTCTTGAGGGAAAATGTATGGGCCCACTGAATGACATAAGTCCACTCTTGCCTCGTAAAATGCGTCACCGTAAATAGTACCTTAGAACTTCCGTGAACCGTAACTTTCCTGTCGAACGGCCGATTTCGACGTGCCACCTGTCTACGGACTCGTATCCGCATGATCTAGGTAACGGTCCTTGGCCCTTGAGCATCGGACCTCCCGGATCAAAAGTCAACTTTTTGCCCTCATTCAGGAGCAAAATCGTAATTTCGCCCTGAATATCAGATAATCCTCGGCTAATCTCCGATTAGTCTCGCTAATCCATAATTAATTCATAAATAATCCCTATAATTTGGGACGGGTTGTTATAGTTTGATTTGAGTTTACCTGGCTGGAAATCGAATTCGGTGGCCAACCACCAAAAATCCTCTCGGCCGCCAATCCGAGCCGCTCAGCCGTCCTCAACCACCGTTCTTGATCCCTCTCAACTCGTACAACTCCGACAAACATCATCTAATCATTAGAACGACCCTTAAACGTCCAAAACTGGAATTTAAAAATTCAAATCCAAAAGAGTCATCGAGTTTATCTGGGTTCTGGGCTTCCTCCGTCGTCCACGGCGGTTCTGCCACCTTCACTGTCGTTGTCTAGTCTCCCTTGCACTCTCAGCCACTCTCTTGACCTCACACATATTCAAATCGGGGAAGAGTTGGTTTTGGGTTCATCGGGGTGTTTGGTCGATCGAATAGGGAAAGGAATACAGATGCATGTATCTGTGTAATGGGAGCAATGGATGAGTGAGACTTGTCACACATCAATTGGGCCTGAGGAAATATCTGGGCCCACTCCAGACAAAAGGCAATTCAACTGCCTCATAAAACGTGACGCCATAAATAGTATTTGGAAACTTCCGTGACCCATATCTTTCCCGTCAAACATCCGATTTTGACATGTTGCTAGTCTACGGATTTGTATCGACCCGATCTACGTAACGGTCATCGGCCCTCGTGCATTGGACCTCCCGGGTCAAAAGTTAACTTTTTGCCCTTCTTTAGGGACAAATCATAATTTTGCCCTGAACGTCTGTTAATCCTCCACTAATCCCTGATTAGCCTCGCTAATTCATAATTAATTATTAATTAATCCCTAAAATTAGGGACGGGTTGTGATGACCCGTCCCGAATTAGCGGGATTAATTAAGAATTAATGACGGATTAGCGAGGCTAATCGGAGATTAGACGAGGATTAGCGGACGTTTAGGCGAAATGACGATTTTGCCCCTAGAATGGGCAAATCGTTGACTTTTCGTTCAATGGTCAAATGGACTTTGGACGATGACTGTGACGTAGTTCAAAACGTCACGAGTTCATAGACAGGTGGCATGCTCGATTCTGACGTTCGTGGAAGAAGTTATGACGATAATAATTTCAAGGGCATTTTGGTAATTTTGAGGAATAGGAGCAAATAGTTGACTTTTGACCCAAGAGGTCTAATGGACGAGGGCCAAGGACCGTTATGTAGATCGAGACGATATGAATCCGTAGACAGGCTGCACGTCGAATTCGGACGTTCGACGGAGAAGTTACGGTTCACCGAAATACGAAAATACTATTGCACGAAATTCGAGACTGATGATTTTTGGAATAAAGTGGGGCCCAGATATTTGTTATTGGACCAATGGATGAGTGTCAAGTGTCACCCATCCACTGGCTATCAGTTTACATTCATGCATCACACTCCCCTTCATCGATCATTCATTTTCTTTGTTCCCAAACAAACCCGATCTCACCCTTCCCTTAAACCAATCCAATCCTTCCATTTGAGCATGGTTGTGAGACCCTGAGAGTGAGACTGAGTGAGAGAGGGACTGATGACGGTTGCAGGAGGCTGGAACCACCGTGGACGGCGGCGTGGAGGAGGCACAAACCGAGAGGTACTCGGTTTAACCAATTTTCCATTTTAATTCGATTTTTTTAATTATGGTTGCTTGTGGATGATTAGGATGAGACTATTGGGTTAGTTAGAAGATGTTGGGATGATTTTGGTGGTGTTTGACGGCTGAGAAGCCGTGGGAAGAAAAATGAGAAGCATGAACCGTGAGGTTCAAAATTGAACCATAGATTTTAGGCGTTTTTGCTAAGGTTTAAGGATTGGAATGGATAGGAAATGAGAAAATAGGAATTTTAGGATTGAATTGGATTGAAAATGGACCAAAATGAGGAGGATAGAACCCTGGACCGGTCATGCTGGTCCAGTTGCAGGAAACGGGCCGAACCGGCCAGAGGAAGAAGACGGCCTACAGTGCACCGGCGCTTGAGCCCACGCGCAGGGCCCTTTGGGCGGTGCGTGGCAGCACGTGGTGGGGTTTCTGGGGATGACCTCAACATATGAAATCATCTATTCGATATAACGAACATTTTGGGACTGATTTCGTGTCAATCGGACATCGTTTCAATATAGTTCGGGACGTCCGAAGGTTTAGGTTCACGTTTAAAAATAGTTAGAAATTCCGGAAAATTACGGGGTTTTAGTGAGGGGTTATATAAGTAGATAGTAACCCTCTAAATTAATTTGGACAGGTTCGGGAATCCCGGAGGTGACGTTTGGCCCAGGAAGGCGTTATGGCACGCGTATCGAGGCGCGACTTTGGACGGTCTGTGAGTAGACCCTTCTTTCAAAATTGATGCATGCATAAATGTTTTATAATTGTTTTAGAATATGTTTTGTGATGCCATGAGTGCATTTGTTTGTGGTAGCCTAGGATTTACGTATTCGCATGTATTTCGAGATTTTCGATTTTATACAATGCTTATACGTGCTAGGTTTTCAACGAGGATTTAATAAACAGATTTTGGATTTGGAAATATGAAATCGGGCATGAGACCCCTTTGATTTACAAATCTCGGGCTTGAGGCCCATTTGACTGTAGTATCGGGCTTGAGGGCCTGTTGGTTGTGAAATCGGGCTTGAAGCCCAGTTGCTTTATGGTACGGGCTTGAGGCCCAGTTAATCGTGGTATAGGGCTTGAGGCCCTGTTGATTGTGACATCGGGCTTGAGTCCCAGTTCAGTTTGTGAAATGAGAATTCGGGCATGAGACCCAGTTGAAATGTGTTTTGAGAAAGAAAGAAAGTATTTGAACCCTCCATATGTTTATATGGTCTCCTCCAGACGTCGACCTAGAGAGTCACGATCCACAGACCATAATGGGTATCCCCATAGGGATCCCGTTCCAGGAGTGGGGGTTACGATTTATGATATGTGGACTAGATTCGGAGATAGAGCTCGGACTAGATCCATAGATTGAGCCTCCCAGATGGAGATTCCTAGGAGAAGACTCGGAATGAGACCCCGAGTGGTGTGCACACTAGATAGATATGATTAATCGTGACATACATCGGGGATGTGTTCCCTAGGGGATGTGTGCCCCGAGTTGGCATCTTCTCGGAAGTGCCGCGAATGGGTTATACGTATTTTGATACGTATGTGGGTTACAGAAAGTGATTTGGGGCGGAGACCCCGTATTCGATGTTTTAGTACTTCAATGAGAATGATGTTGGGCTGAGTCCCACTGGTGTTTGGTTTTAGGCTGAGTCCCACTGGTGTTTGATTTGGGCTGAGTTCCCATGTATTGATTTATGGTTTTCAAGTTGTGATTTCGGGTCGGGGACCCAAATGGATTTATGGGTCATGACGGTTTATGGGAACCGGGCATGAACCCTTGAATGATCTTGAGAATATGTTTGATAAATGAAATGGTTTTATAAACGTTTTTTATAAACAGTTTTTGAATGCATGCATATGCTTTTAGTGAAGGGCATAAATGTCTTTTGTGAATTGAGTTTTATTAAATTGTTTATTTTTATCCACTCACGACTTTTGATGTTTTAATGCCCTTCAGGTTGATCGCGGATGCGGGCTGTAGCAGAAACGAGACATCACACTCCTCCTCCTACGATCCTGACGCATTCTGATAACCCCATCGAGGGTTAGAGATGGACTTTTCCCTGGTCTGACACTTCGTGTCAGACGGGATCAGGCGTGTCCCACGTTAATCCCTGGGGATTTAGGACGGGTCCTGACACAGGTTGTTTCACTCTAGTTTTGCTAGACAAAGAAGATGACTGAGGAAGAAGAAGACATTCCGGGGGGAGAGAGATAGAGAATGTGGCCAAGCTAATTATAATTGAAGGCAAATATCAAACCTACCAAAACATCAAACACACCATTTTGATTAATGAAACACACCAAAATATTATTCTATTGAAACACACCGTTTTGATGTTTTGGTTAAATCTGGTTTTTTCTATTCTCTTTTTAGTAATTTATTAATTGTTATTATTATTATTATTATTATTATTAAATTAAAATATTAGTACATTATAAATTTTATAATTCTTTTTTCATTTGACAAAAAAATTGTTTTTTTATTAAATATCAGTATATTATTATTATTATTATTATTATTATTATCAACATCTATTATTATTATTATTATTATTATTATTATTATTATTAGTACCATGGATAAAAATATCGGTAAATTTCGGCGATATGTCGCCGAAATTTCGGTAATTTGGGTTAGTGGCACATAAGAATGGAGAAAGGATCATGAATATTAATGAATTTTAGAAACAAATTATGTTGAATGGAAGAATTCATAGAGTAAAAATGATTAATTTGAAGCAAATTATGTTGAATTGAAACAAATTATGTTGAATGGAAGCAAAATAGCAAATTATATGTTGAATTGAATAAAATTAGTTGAATGGTTAATTTGAATATTAATTGATTTTAGAAAAATATGAGATGAGTATATGATTAATAAGAATTCGTTTACATCCAATTTTTGCTAATTAATGTTTGATTGTCTAAATTATTATGTAAATACAAACTCCGCGATTTTCTAAATTATTATGTAAATGTAAACTCCATTATTATGCTTATTTTTATGATTTTAACTATATTTATATTCAATTATAATAATTCATTTCAATTTATATTTATGTTTAAGATTTTATATTATTAGTTATCAGCAGAACCCTATTGTATCATATTATTCATCATATATTTATTGTATCAAAGTCATTTTATAATTTTTATTAGTTTTATATAATAATTATTAGGTACTTAAGTTTTCCCAAAGTTTCATTTCAAATTTCCAACTTTTAGACTAAATTTCCGCCATTTTTTATGACCGTAAACGATATCGATGTCGATACCAATATTTAGAGTGAGATATCCGTAAATTTAAATAGCGATATATCTGTCGATATCGATATTTCAATCATTGGTGCCACCCTATTGCAGTGGCGCAACCTGAAATGGCATGAAGCTCTCGCAAAGACCTTGCCAACGGACGATTTTCATATACTAAAATCCCTTGGCATCAAGGGGTTGGGTCAAACTCGAAGGGGTCAACTCTTTGACCTTTACTGGCAAAATGATCATTTTTATTTTTTTAAAAGTTCCAGGTTGTTACACAAAAACACTAATTTCTTGTCCGTTTTCAACAATTCAAACATCCAAATTCATCTATGTAATCCTAGAAGGAGATTTATGATTCAAAACAGAGAAAACTTTCCTCAAATTCGCAACTCAATCCTTGATTTTTGGCCTAACTTCAAGTTTCATGTTCCAAACTTTCTCACGTCCAAAACTTTAATTAGTCTGACTTAAAACAATCCCAGGAACTAAGCTAGGATGTTAGTGAGTGTATTTGCAAGCTAGGAAGCTTTAAATGGCTCAAATAACCGACTTTTGGTTTTCCGATTTTACAATTTTTCGGGTTTTCCTCTCCCCTCCCTCTCGGGTTCATCCTTCTTCCTCTTCTTAGTTTTCTTTCTTCTTCTATTTCTCTTTTTCTCGTTCTCTCTCTCTCTTCCTAGTTCTCCCTTCCTTCTTTTCTCTTCTTTTCCTCTTCGTTTTTCGTCACTAGTTGGCTTCCAAAAACATACCCAAAAACATATAATACCCCTATGTATATTTATATATATAGTTGTAATTCGGTGTGTAATGACCCATCCTGAATATCGAGGTTAAATATTAATTAATTATGGGTTTAGTATGACTAATCGGGTATTAGTTGAGAGAATTCGGATGGACGGTGTAAAATGACTGTTTTGCCTTAGATTTGGGCAAAATGTTTACTTTTGACTCGAGGAGTCAAACATATGAGGATCGATGACTATTACGTAGATCAGGACGTTACGAATACGTAGACAGGTGGCACGTCGAAATCGGACGTCGAACGGAGAAGTTATAGTCACAAGATAGAAATCGGGAACTTACGTCTTGCGATTCGAATTAAATATCACTTTAATATGATTGGCATATACTTTGTAACGACCCATCCCAAAATTTGGGATTAGATTAGTGGTTAATGGCGAATTAGTGAAGTCAATCGGTGATTAGTTAGGTGATCTCGGACGGACGGTGCAAAATCACGGTTTGCCCCTAGAATGGGCAAAAAGGTTGACTTTTAGTTCTCACCTTCAAGTAGACTTTGATCGATGACTGTGACATAGTTCGAGATGTCACGAGTTCATGGAAAAGTGGCACGTCCGATTGCGACATTCGAGGAAAAAGTTAAGATGTTCGAAAGTTCGGGAGTATTTTGATAATTTGATTAAAAAGGGGCAAACCGTTGACTTTTCATACGACATGGATTTTTCACGAAGTTCGAGGACCGTTAGGTAGGTCTCGTTTTCCTGAGTACAAGGACAGGTGGCACGCTGTCAACGGACTTCGGATGGCTCGGATTTTGGTCTAAATGTACTAAGGGCAAAATGGTAATTCGTGAAGACAAGGGTATATTGGTATTTTGTCTGATTTTGAAATGGTGATCAGTGGGATAAGGACATCTGTCCTTGATGGGTTGGATATTTTCAGTTAAGGGCATAGAGATGGGGACATATGTCCCTCTTCTGGTTGGTTCTAGCCAATTCCCTCCAATTTGAATCGATTAAAAAAACAGGGGAGTCCGTGTAGTCGTGCTTGTTTTATTTGGTTTTAGTCGACAGTGAAGGGTGACTGAGAGTGTGTGTGTCTGAGTGAAACCAGAGGTGAAAGGTGTGTGAGAGTGAAGGAAACAGAGAGAAGGTAGAATTGGGAAAAAAAAAATGGAGAAATAGATTAGGGTGCGTGTAGGAGAAAAACTGAAACCCTCTCAACTTCAACTGTTGTTTCTAATTTGTGAAAGAAGAAAGGAGAGGACGTTAGGGCGTGGCTGTGGACGGTGGCTGACCGTGGCCTTGAAACCTGTGAGGCACATGTGAGAAATAGAGGACGGGGGAACGATTGAGAAACCACGCCCCTTTAAACATGATCCTTTGGTGATCGATTGTTCATCAAAGTTGACTAGGGAGCTGAGGGAAGGCCACTGATGGCCACGGTGACACACGACGATGACAGAGGAGTAAGATGTCGTGAAATGTCCATTTTAATTCAAAAATGGTATGTTTAGTCATAGGGAGTGTTGATCGCTTATAATGATTGGACTTTGTTTCTCGAGATTTAAGAGATCGAATGGGCTGGAAACCATGGACAACGGTGGGCTGAGATGCAAGAACACAGAGAGGGAAAAACAGGATTCATTTCTTCGAAATGGGAGATAAGTTTGAGCTTTTAAATTCATGTTTTGATTATAGGGATCAATTAGAAATGATAGGACGAACCTAATGGGATTAAATTGGATAGGAAACGGGCCGAAATGGACAGAAACCATGAACGCCGGTTCAGGTTGACCGGTCTAAACCAGACTGGTCTGAATCGGGTTCACCCAAGGTTGAAGATGAACAGTGTCGGCGCGTGAGGGTGCGTGGTGCCTCTAATGGGGAAGTGTTCAACATGTGAAATGATGTAATCGATGTAGCGAACATTTTGGCACTGGTTTCGAGTCGATCAGACATCGTCTCGATATGTTTTGGGATGTCCGAAGGTTTTAGGGCTCGTTTAAAAATAGTTAAAAAATCGGGAAAATTGATGTTTTGGGCAGTGGCCCGGATAATTTGGATTTTGTTGATTTTGGGTTGATTTCCTGTACTTTGATGAGGATTTATGATTTGGGTTGAGGCTCTGGATTTGAGTTACGGATTTGAGGAAAAGAAATGATTCTGGTTTTCATTGATGGTTTCTTATTTTGGATATGAAATGGTTTTGTGAATTGGTTTTCATATGCATGCATTAGTTTTTCGTGGAGGGTGTAAACGTAATTTCTTATAAACTGTTTTCTGAACGTATTATTTATTTTTGTCCACTCACAGTCTTTTTTTTCGATACCCTCGAGGTTTGATGTGGTGCGGGCTGTTATGAGAGAGAGCTGAGACATCACACACGCAATCCACAGTAAGTTCTGCGCACTCTGGGACATCAGAAGGTGGTTTTGGTACTTTGTCCTGTTATCCCTTGTCCAGCTTACGTCTTACATGGAGGTTGGACGACGGGTTAGCCTTTGTGTCACACATAAGTTAGACGGGAGCATGACTTATCCCTTAATCCCGGGGAATTGGGGGTGGGTCGTGTCAAATTGGTATCAGAGCTAGATTTGTGCACTTTGCACGAGGTTTTAGCTCCCGGAGTTGTTGGTTGGTCGACTTGGGTGTTGTGATGCTACTGTGGATGTGATGTCTCGACGCGGAACATCCCGTCATCAACCTGGACATGGGAGTGATAGCGAGTGGTAGTATGATAGTTTGTGGCTTAGTTAATGACGAAAGCACGAGTGACTGGGTGATGCAATGCCCGATATGCGGTGTATGGTGAGATGTATGCCAGCTTTAGGCCAGGATGGCTGGCGTGTTTAGCGCTTGTTAGATCGATCATTGGTTGGCCCTTAGGGTAATATGGAGTATGTTCGATTGTGTGGTAGGGTGATTAACCCAGTTGGTCGGTCTGTACGGCCCGGTGGTAGCCTATTGAGCTGGATGGTACTCGTGGGCCAGTTAGGGCTGGTTGAGAGTGGCCTGTTGGGCCGGATGGCGTTTGGATGACGATAGTATGGATTGGTGACCACTTGGTCAGATTTGTTGAGCTTGGATTTGTGCGGCTACTAGTAGCTGGATGCCTAGAGTTGGGGGATCCCCCCTGAGCGATGGTTACTGATAGACGTTTGTGAAGCTTTGACGTTAAGAGATGGTCTTAGTCGGGTGTGACGACCCGAGTGGTGAGGTTTTCATGAACTAGTGGAGGTCGTGGGTTTTGCTAACCCGAGTGTTGATGGAGGATTTGGAAAGCCCTGTTGGGATGGCTGGGTTGGTAAATGTAAGTGTTGTAGTTAGTCTGAAAAACGTGAGTTAGGGTTTGTGGTTAGTTAGTTGTTGTGGCTTGGGCTGGCTTACGGCGGAGTCTAGTGAGATTGTGACGGTTGGGTGAGCATTGAGTTCCTCAGAGTATTGGACTACGAGGAAGGTCAATTTCCCCGACCCGAGCGTAGATTGAAGGCTTTGGCTCGGTATGAGTGGAGGTTCGGACTGTTGTGCTGTGAGCCCAAGATAGGAGATGATGTGCCACCAGCTGGGACAAGTGATGACCATTGGTAGGTCATGTTTCGGGACGAATGTTCAGGATGCCGGTCGGTGGATCAGAGTAGCACAGCGGAAGCGCAGTGGACCTATGCTTCGTGTTGGATCGGGCTAGGTTGGTATGGTCAGGTAGACCATGATGCGACGAATAAGTCAGTAGATGTTGGCTGTGTCAGAGAGTGTTGGCATTCGGTGATGCCGAGGTTGGTACTTGGTGATTCCTCGAGGCTAAGGATTGGAGACTTTGAGGGTAGTGAGTGAGAAGTCCGAGGTTGGTGATCATGGATTGAGGATCCCAAGAGTTAGTAATTCGTACTTTAGTGATGCTCGGAGTTGAACCTCGGGAAGGTTGATACGTGAGAGTCAGGATACGTGAT
Source organism: Prinsepia uniflora (assembly GCA_032719365.1). Lineage (NCBI taxonomy): Eukaryota > Viridiplantae > Streptophyta > Magnoliopsida > Rosales > Rosaceae > Prinsepia > Prinsepia uniflora. The sequence continues at coordinate 15,474,492 of CM064868.1, read as the reverse complement.
GACTGATATCCTTTTGGATGTGTATAAACGGTGATAACTGACAGGCGATTTGCTCGGTGAGTTGGCTTGGTTACAGACACGTGGTTGTGATCCGTAGGAGTTGTGGATTTCCTAAGTGTAGTAGAGGAGTTGAAGTTTGGACGGTTAGTCCAGATGTGGTATACTTGTTGAGGATGAAGTTCCATGGTTAGAATCTCGGAATCAGAAGATGTTGTGGTTTAGACGATGAGATGTTGTGTTGATTCCGAGTTGGTGTTAGATGTTGAGTGTCGATTTGGAGACTTATTGGAGGAACTTCAGGAGTTGTGACCCCCCTTAGTCGTGGACACGTGTGGATGTGTTCAGGAGTATAGAGAGGATTTAGTGACGCCATGTTTGGCATGTGTGGCTAGTGTCATGGGATTGTGTTAAGTTGGATTATGGTAGGCTGACTTGTGATGTCATGATTGTGGACCATTGTGAGTTTTGTGGTATGGTGACGAAAGAAGAGACTACGTTAGAATGAAACGAGTGAGTGGATTGGGATTGGATCGCTTCTAGCTCAGAATTAAGTTGTTGTGGGTCAGGAGAATCGTATGCAAAACAGAGCTTGGACATGTTAGTGGGATAATAAGACAAAGTTGGCTATACGAATGAGGAGTGTGGTCTGGTTTTGAGTACGTATAGGTATTTTGGTCATGGATCTGGTGCTGGGCCTACCCTGTGTACGTAATTGAGATGTGATTGGGTTTGTTATTGGTCGAGAGACCTAGGAGACCGGGAGACTCGAAATGGACTTAAGTTGGTATTCCCCGGAAGACGTGTGGGCCTGGTTGGATCGTTGAACCTCAAAAGTGAAGCTTGATTAGCTTGTAGTCAAGTGGTAATCAGTATGGTTACAAGGATGTTGTGTGCCCTGGAAATACACTGTGAGGGTGACGGGTACACTATGGTGTTGCTGGATGGACTTTGGGTGTAGTAGAGCTCGGCTGATGCCGATATGGTTGATTGATGGAATTACCGTAGGACGTCGTTGGAAGTGCTTGAGGATGTACTCTATGATCTGTGATTGAGGTATTCTAAAATATCTCTGTTTGACTAAACTATTGTAGGGTTTTTGTTGCGTGTGTTGGGTGCTTGTACTTGACATGTGTGCGTACTGGTTCTTCAGTGGTCGGAACCAGTCCGATTCGATTGGATGTGCATCGTGCTGTTCTGGTAGAGGTGTTGGTGATCGGCTTGGTGCCGAGGTTGGTTGTTGGTTGTGTTACTGAATCAGAGTAGTTCCAAGGTATGTGACTGGTGGAGATGTGGACTGGATCCGGTTGATCCCGAGTGATCTGATTGGTTATGGAAGGAGTGAGTACTGATGTGAGTGAGATACTCATAGCCATGAGTGGCTGGTGGGACCCTGACTGTCAGGATCCGTCCCAAATCCCTCGAGATTAGAGTGGGACGTACCTGCTCCCGTCTGACACGAAGTGTCAGACCAGGGATACTTCCGTCTTTTGTCCAGTCAGGGCTGTCAGAGTGTGTCAGGATCCGAAGGAGGAATGCGATGTCTCGTCTTTGCTACAGCCACATCCGCAATCAACCTGAAAGGCATTCAAAACAGAAAAGCTGTGAGTGGACAAAAAAAATATTTTATAAAAACATTTCACAAAAGACCTTTATGCCCTTCATTAAAAACATATGCATGCATTCAAAAACCATTTCTAAGGTTCATGCCCGGTTCCCACAAACCGTCATGAACCATCAAACCATTTGGGCCTTGGCCCGAAATCCTTCAATCGAAAACATGGGACCTCCGCCCAAACCAAAACACATGGGAACTCGTCCCAAAACCACCTCATAAGGGTCTCAGCCCAAAACCAATACGCGTAGGTCTCAGCCCAACGCCATCTCAGTGAAATCTCATACCCATATACATATATACATATATAACCCATCCTAGGCACTTCCGGAGAAGATGCCAACTCGGGGCACACAGCCCCTAGGGAACACATCCCCGATATAGTCAAGATGTCATCATATCTATCTAGTGTGCACACTACTCGAGGTCTCACCCCGAGTCTTCTCCCAGGAATCTCCATCTGGGAGGTTCAATCTCTGGATCTAGTCCGAGCTCTCTCTCTGGATCTAGTCTAATCATCTCTCTGGAATCTGGTCCGGGACCACAACATCATAAGTAACCTCCACTCCTAGAACGGGATCCCTATGGGGATACCCACTCTGGTCTGTAGACCGTGACTCTCCAGGTCGATGCTGGAGGAGACCAATCCATCATCTCGTAAGGAGGGTATATACATACTTGTATACAAAACCATAAAAACGGGACTCACGCCCGGTAACACGAATCAACTGGGCCTTCCGCCCGAACGTAAGACTCAATAGGGCTTCTAGCCCGATTTCACAATGAACTGGGCATCAAGCCCGAACTCGAATCAACTGGGCATCGAGCCCGATATCTCAGGGTCAGTCATGATCACGATCATAGCGATGCGTGCAACCATCAATCAAGGACCCCTCTCAATCCTGGTATGTCGTCGTGAACACATCACTGCTGCGACCATCTCGGGACCATGGTGCACACATCGCCGATCGATCCTCTAAACCGCCAGCACTCCGAAGTCGAGCCTCCAGTGGCTGCTCAACAACGGGACGTGCATCGTGACCTCTCCGGAAGGAACGTATTCCAATCCGGAGGCGAGCGTCACGTCGTTCGTTGCTGTGCACATAGCACCCGTCACGACCACGAATCTGACCTACGGGTCATCAAATAGGGTCTCATGCCTGAGTCAAACCAAATCTAAATGGTTCTCATGCCCAGTTTTACCTTTTCAAAACCATTTCATGAAAACCGAAAACGTAAGCGCATATAAGCACGTATAAAACTCAAAAACCCTGAAGTACGTGCCCATACCTACATACACCAAAATGCACTCAAGGCATCCCAAAACACATATTAAAACATATATAAAGCATTTAGGCATGCATCGATTTCAGAAAGAAAGTCCACTCACATACCGTCCGCGTTATTGCCTCGATATGCGCGCCGTACGCCTTCCCAGGTCAACCGTCGTCTCTGGGGTTTCCAAACCTGTCCAAATGACTTTAGAGGGTTACTAACTACTTAATTAACCCCTCACTAAAGCCCCTTAATTTTCTGGGATTTTTAACTATTTTTAAACGCGCACCGAAACCTTCGAACAGCCCGAACTATATCGAGACGATGTCTGATCGACTCGAAACCAGTCCCAAAATGTTCGTTACATCGAATAAATGATTTGACATGTTGGAACCATCGTCAAATTCCCTAACACGCGCCTGCACATGCCTCGAGATGGCCATGCGCGTGGGCCTCACGCGCCATTGCATAGGGTCAACCCTGTCCTCCAACCGACCGGTCCGGTCTGGTTTTTCCTGTAACTTGGACCGGCGTGACCGGTCCAATCTTCACCGTTTCTTCCTCTAATCGATCCTATTCTTCCTATTTTTGTCCTAGGAACCTAACCCAATTGATTAGAACCCCTAAAACACCCTAAATCCGACCGATTCGATTTTGGTTCTCACGGTTCAATTTTCTCAAAACCTTCCCAGGGGTCTCTCAACCTCCAAACTCTCTCAAAAACATCCTAACAAACTCCTAAAAACCTATTTATTTCAAACCAATCATCCAAACAAGCCCATAATAACTAGAAATCGAAAACGAATTAAAATGGGTAAAACTGATTACCTCGTGCGGGTTTCCTCCTCCGCCACCCACTGTGGCTCTGCCTGGCCAGCCACCACGTCCAGCCGGTCCTCCTCATCTCTCTGGCCTCTCACAAATGTTCAAGGGTCAAGGGTTTGGGTTTTGGATGAAAAATGGTGATCGGGTTGGTTTGGGAAAAATGGGAGAAAATGGATGAACGGGGAAGGGTTTGATGCATGAATGAAAATGATGGGGAATGGATGAATGACATCTGTCATTCATCCATTGGGTCTGAGAAAAAGGTGGGGCCCACTAAAGTCCAAACAAGCTCCCGTCTCGAAAAACATGCAATAGCACGTTCGAAGTTCCGTGAACCGTAACTTCGCCGTCGAACGTCCGAATTCGACGTGCCTCCTGTCTACAAATTCGTATCGTCGTGATCTACGTCACGGTACTCGGCCCTCGGTCATCGGACCTTCCGGGTCAAAAGTCAACCTTTGGCCCCTATTCGCTCAAATTACCAAAACGCCCTTGAACTTCCGAACGTTACAACTTCTTCCTCGAATGTCAGAATTGAGCGTACCACCTGTCTATGAACTCGTGACATCCCAAACTACGTCACGTTCATCGGTCAAAGTGCATTTGACTATCCAAACGAAAAGTCAACATTTTTCCCATTCCAAGGGCAAAATCGTCATTTTGCACTGAACGTCCGATAATCCTCATCTAATCTCTAATTAGCCTTGCTAGTCCGTCATTAATCCTTAATTAATCCAGTTAATTCGAGACGGGTCGTTACACTGACGTTGGCGTGTGTGATCACGGTTTGACAGGAATGTGATAGGGTCCAGTTACAGAGAGGTAGTATGGGACGTGATTGGTAACCCCACGGATTGACTGTGTTGGCGGTTAGAGGAATCACCGATGAGATGTTTGTTGCAAAGTTGTTGTGAGCGGGACGTTGTAACTCCGGTAAGGTCGGCGGGGATCGCTGAGGAAAGTAGTACGAAATGTTGAACTGACATTGACGAATCGGAGTACCGAGGTCGGTAGAGGTCATCTTGAGAATTGGTTTACGAGGTGAGATTTGTGCTTGTTGACGGCAAGACTCACACGATGTACTGAGACGTTGTGTAACGACCCGTCTCGAATTCCGGGATTAGTTTAGTGACTAATCTTGATTAGTGAGGTTGAATGGTGGTTAGTAGGGCGGAATCGGACAAATTGTGCGAAATGACCGTTTTGCCCTTGGTCGTTGGCAAAATGTTGACTTTTTGATCGGGAGGTCAAATGGACTTTGACTGATGACCGTGACGTAGTTCGGGACGTCACGAGTTCATAGACAGGTGGCACGTTCGATTCCGACATTCGTAGAGAAAGTTATGATGTTCAGAAGTTGAGGGGCATTTTGGTAATTTGGCTTATTAGGGGCCAAATGTTGACTTTTAGATCGGAAGGTCCGATGGACGAGGGCCAAGGACCGTTACGTAGGTATCGTCGATACGAATCCAACGACAGGCGGCATGCCGAAATCGGAGTTTTGACGACAACGTTATGGTCAAGGACACGAACTAACGAACCGAGGCTCGGAATAAAATAATAATTTAATAATGAATAGTGACCGTTGACTGTGCACATCCGGATGAGTGACAAGTGTCACCCATCCCTTGTTTCCAGCTCCTTGTTTCCCTCCAAACATCATCATTACTACATCATCATCATCTAATCCACCATTTCCCCTAATTTCCTCTTCTTTGTTCCTAAACCGTGCACAAAATTGGGGGAACCAGATTGGGAGAATTGGCTCCCTCTCTCTGCCGTTTCTGAGAGAAAAATGAGAGACTAAGATGAGGGAATTAACGGGGAAACACGAGGGGTTGTGAGGGTGTTGAATTTTGGATTTTGGATTTCGGGAAAATTAGAGGGAAAATTCGAATTGAAGGAATTAGGATCGAATTGACAGGATTGGAACCGGGTCGTCTCGCGGGTAAACTGGACCCGTTTACCAAACATACGGGTTAGGACGGTGCACTGTAGCAGGCGCGTGGATTTCACGCGCAGCCACTCACGGCGGCGCGTGACGGCGCGTGGGCACGAATCTCGAGGTGAGGTCAACATGACTTCTTTCCTATTTATTGTAACGGACATTTTGGAATTGGTTTCGTGTCGATCGGACACCGTCTCGATATTGTTCGGGATATCCGAAGGTTTTAAATTAAGTTTAAAAATAAGTAAAAATTCGGGAAAATTACGGGACTTTGATAGGATGTTAATGATGAGGTTAGTAACCCTCTAATGTGATTTGGACAGGATTGGGAGTCCCGGTGATAGTGGTGTGGCCCGGGAGGGCCGGTGGCACGCGTATCGAGGCATACCGTTAAAACGGTCTGTGAGTGGACTTTGGTTTTATAAATTCTATGCATGCTTAAATGTTTTATATGGATTATGGTTTTGATTGTGTGATGTTGATTTGGTTGTTGGTAAATTGTATGGTTTCACGTATTTCGAGGCGATTTACGTGCTTGCACGTAAATCGAGGTTTTCCGGTTTTACATGGATTTTTCATATTTATAACTTGGATATAATGTGATGAAATGGTTTTGAAATTGGAAATATGAACTCGGGTTTGAGGCCCAATTCTGTTGGAAATTTCGGACTTGGAGTCCATTTGAGAATCGGGCCGGGGGCCCAGTTGGTTAATGAAATCGGGCCAGGGGTCCAGTTGGTATGAAATCGGGCTGAGACCCATTTGAGTTATGTTCTCGGGCCAGGGGCCCAGTTGATTTGTGAATTCGGGCCGTGGGCCCAGTGGGTTTATAAAGTCGGGCTGCGGGCCCAGTTGGTTTACAAATCGGGCCGTGGGCCCAGTGGTTCATAAAATCGGGCATGAGGCCCAGTTGGATAATAAATGTGATTTCGGGTCAGGGACCCTATATTTAATAATTGTGATTTTGGGTCAAGGACCCTAAATGAAATTATGTGGTTTTATGGAAATTTCGGGCAGGGCCCAATTGTAATGATGTGATAAAGGGTTTAATAAAACTGTTTTCCATATACCATCTGGATACAAGGATATATGATGGTCTCCTCCAGATGTCTGGGACACTGGGGAAGTCACGGTGCATTGCCTGCGAGGGGTCATTATACGGAGCGGCCGGACCGTATGATGACTCAGGAGCAAGATTGCTATGATTGACGCCAGGGACGTCAGACATCAGGGATGTCAGATATATGGACCCGGAGAGACCCCGGGTAGCACGCGTAGCTTATGAAACCGTGAGATATGACGTCAGGGACGTCTAGCGTCTGGGACGCTAAGCATCTGGGATGCTGGTGATGGTAATGGTAAAATATGGATTAATGAATAAAATGGCTTATTGGTTGGATATGTGTTATGTGGTAAAAATGGATTATTGGGTATGAAATGGTATGTCGGGTCAGGGACCCTAAATGGTTTTGGATTTATGGATTGATGTTCATTTATGGTCGTGGGTGGTGACCCACATGGTTTTAATATGTATGGTGGTGGTATTCCACGGTTTTTGGGCTAAGACCCCAATGGCTCGGTTGAGCAAACGTTTTGGTTACTGGTTTTTGTGGCATGCATACGTTTTTATTGGGGGCATAAATGTTTTATAAATGTATTTGGGTAAACTTATTGGTTTTTGTCCACTCACAGCTTTTGGTTTTAATGCCCTTCAGGTTGATCACGGATGCGATTGCAGCAGGGACTGGGACATTGCACACCTCCTTCATCGATCCTTGCGTACTCTGGATGCCCCGTTGGGCAGTGGCTCTTGGTTATCCCTTGTCTGACACCCCTTGTCGGACGGGAGCAGGGCACATTCCACGGTAATCCCGGGGGGATTGGGATGGGTCCTGTCAACTTGGTATCAGAGCACGGTTGCTCTTTTGTGTGCGCAGGTCGAGGGTGTGATGTCTCTTTGGGCTGCAATTCGTTATCAACCTGATAGATAGTTTTTGGGTTTGGATAGTGGATGGAGTGTGATTGGCCCGATACGCCGTGCATTAATGTGATTCGACCCAGGTGGGGTTGATTGTGATGAACTGGTATTGTGGGACCGTCGGTTCGGTCGTGTGATATTGGATTGTTGTGCTGCTAGGTGCAGCCAGGTTCGGGGAACCTCATGTGAGTAATGGTCTAAAAATGGGAACCCTTGTGGTGGTTTCAAGTGAGAGGTATGTTGGTTCGTCGGAGTTGGCCGATGACCTAGTGGTGGAACCCACGTTGATGGGATGGTAGGATTGGATCTGACGTCTATTCGATTTCTAGACCGCGGGGTCGGTCAGGTTGTGGATTTTAGATTACGGAGAGCTGTTTGGTTCGGTTGAACCATAGGGTGTGATTGTGGAACCCTAATATTAAAAAGGTAAACCTTAATTGTGACTGGTGGATGAGAACTTGTGCTGCGACGAGCGGTTGAGGTCATGGATGACCATGTGGATGGCTCTGGTGAGTCTAGGCAGAACAATGAGATTCGATTTACGGATACGGTTCTGAGATAAATTATGGAATCCCGTGTTGGATCGGGTATTGGTGTGATGTGTGGATGCGGATCTCGATAGCAATGACAGTTAGTCGGTAGTCATATGGAGATGACTGGCTATCGAGGGTAATTAGTGTGGTTATAATACTTGGGGATCAGGGGACGTTCGGGGAACGTTCATTTTCCTGATGTGGATTGTCAGAATAGTGGTACCCATAGTCGTGAGGTACGGGATCGTCGTTCGGTATGAACGGAGATCCAGGGTTGTCGTATTTGCACACGGTGTGTAAGTATGAATGTTTGCGGGTTGGTAATTTTGGTGCTGATGCTAGTATGGATGCCTGTGTGCTGATACTAGTGTTGTTGATAGTGTGTTGGTGCTGGTACTAGCGCTGGTGCTAGTGTCGGTGATGGTGTTGACGATGAGCCACAAGTTGGGGTGTGACTCCGTCATGATGAACATATGTTCGGTCTTTGAGATTCGGTAGTGGTTGAGTGGTGGACTAGATGGGATCCAGTTAAGATTGTGATGTGTTAGGATAAGTCCGAATGGTGGTGAGATAACCAGTGATGAGTGGATTAAAAGGGTATAATTGAGACTTGAGTAATCTTGGGATGACGTCCCCTACGTCATGATAATTGGTGGATTTGGGGGAGTTGTTGGCAACTCCAAAATTTGTGTGATTTTATGTTTTTTTTTAAATATCCCTAAAATGTACACGGAAATGATTAAAACTGGAAAAGACAAGGAAAACTATTAGTGGTATAGATGTGGAAATTTGTAAGTGAGAACTTAGAAAACCGAGTGCTGAACCTGTAAAGGTTGGGATTTGCGAACGGAACAATAACGGATCGATTGTGGACACGTGGTTGTCCAAGTGAATTGAGGAGGTAGGAAGTCTGGTGGTTGGAACCTTAGTTTTGAGGAAAGTTGTGATTGGGGAACGAGAGTGGTGCTCGTTTTTTGGTGATTGGTATTCCGAAGTCATTGGGGTTGACTTCTTGCTTTCTGCCCTGGCAGACATTGACTGTAGTTACCAGTACGTTGAGCGTGTATTGGTTGGTGGGCCCATGTGTGTTTTTGGGTCATTAGGAGGAGCTACGTATTCGAAATTAGGTAAACGAGATTTTTCATTTTCTGCTTGGTGGCAGACAATGTTGCGGTACATGGCGTGGTGAGTGCAGTGAGTTTTGTTGCATCCACGTAGGATGAGTATTGGTGTCATCATTTTGGATCATCCTTGGTTTTCCTAGGTGGAATGACAAGGATCGATACGAACTTGGGTGTGTGAGTCGTAAACGGCGGGGTTGAACTTCTTTTCGAAGTGGAGCCCGTATGGTATTCTGCTCGGGTGAGTAGGTTTTCAAGGTAGTTGAATTTTGTCAACCTTAGACGTGTGGAGGTTGGATTGGCTTCCCTATGAAGTCAATCAAGTGTATTGAGCAGGTAACCGATAGGTTCGGTTTTGATGTGTCTTGGTAAATGTGAACGAGATTTCGGGATTTGGAATCGAATTTCTGGGTGACGATTCAGGATTCGATTTTGAAACTTGAAAGTATATTTCTGGATTTGGGTACGGAATGATTATTCCAAATGCTAGCTTACGGAATAATGATTTCGGATTCGGATTTGGATAAGAATTAAAATTTGATGTCTGGGCTTAGATCCGGGATTTCTTACGAAATTGCGGATTCAGATTCGGAATTGGAACTAGATGTTGGGTGGAGTTTCGATTTGTCTCATGTTGGATTGGGCAAACGTACTCCATTATTGGAACGCGTTCGGCTATGACCTAGGTGGTTGTAGTCTGGTTATTAGGTAGATGTGTGTACTTCGTACATGGTTCGAGGTACAATACCTTGTAGACTTGTGATGTCTAGTTACGGTATATGAGATATACCCGAGGTGTGTCGGTGAACGTGTTAGTAGTCGGATTGGTTCCGATACCATGGGATTGGTTGTGGACCGAACATTACTATGCAATGGGTCATGGTAATTCCGATGTGTTTAATTACACACAGGTCGTGTGAAAGGTCGGTAAATATTTACTAAGTCAAATACGTTGGTGGCATGTGTAGCCACAAGTGAGTCTTGTGTCAGTTTTCGACTGACAACAACTGTGTGGTGAGTTTGTCAGGATGTGTCAACATAGATTGTTGAGTGGGGTCGGCTGACTCCTAGTGGGAGTGGGAAAGGAACCGTCGAGTTGTTGCGTCAACGAGAGGGTTGATTTGACAAGTGGTGTCAAATTCGAAACAAGTAGTTTCAGTCATTCGACGGGGTCGAATGTAGTCGTTGCGTTTTGAGTATTAGTGGTACGTAGAGTGCAGACAAGTTTTGTCTGGTTAGTTGGTGTACGAGTGTACACGTGTTGTGTGGTCGATTCCACTTTCCACTGGGTGTTTGTGGAATCAGGGTAATCGAGTTTCGAGAGCGAAACTTATTAAGGAGGGAAGTACGTTGAGATTAGAGCGGTTGGAATTTCGAGGACGAAATTTATTAAGGAGGGAAGATTGTAACGACCCGTCCCGAATTCTGGGATTAGTTTAGTGACTAATCTTGATTAGTGAGGTTGAACGGTGGTTAGTAGGGCGGAATCGGACAAATTGTGCGAAATGACCGTTTTGCCCTTGGTCGTGGGCAAAATGTTGACTTTTTGATCGGGCGGTCAAATGGACTTTGACCGATGACCGTGACGTAGTTCGGGACGTCACGAGTTCATAGACAGGTGGCACGTTCGATTCCGACATTCGTAGAGAAAGTTATGATGTTCAGAAGTTGAGGGGCATTTTGGTAATTTGGCTTATTAGGGGCCAAATGTTGACTTTTTGATCGGAAGGTCCGATGGACGAGGGCCAAGGACCGTTACGTAGGTATCTTCGATACGAATCCAACGACAGACGGCATGCCGAAATCGGAGTTTTGACGACAACGTTATGGTCAAGGACACGAACTAACGAACCGAGGCTCGGAATAAAATAATAATTTAATAATGAATAGTGACCGTTGACTGTGCACATCCGGATGAGTGACAAGTGTCACCCATCCCTTGTTTCCAGCTCCTTGTTTCCCTCCAAACATCATCATTACTACATCATCATCATCTAATCCACCATTTCCCCTAATTTCCTCTTCTTTGTTCCTAAACCGTGCACAAAATTGGGGGAATCAGATTGGGAGAATTGGCTCCCTCTCTCTGCCGTTTCTGAGAGAAAAATGAGAGACTAAGATGAGGGAATTAACGGGGAAACACGAGGGGTTGTGAGGGTGTTGAATTTTGGATTTTGGATTTCGGGAAAATTAGAGGGAAAATTCGAATTGAAGGAATTAGGATCGAATTGACAGGATTGGAACCGGGTCGTCTCGCGGGTAAACTGGACCCGTTTACCAGACATACGGGTTAGGACGGTGCACTGTAGCAGGCGCGTGGATTTCACGCGCAGCCACTCACGGCGGCGCGTGACGGCGCGTGGGCACGAATCTCGAGGTGAGGTCAACATGACTTCTGTCCTATTTATTGTAACGGACATTTTGGAATTGGTTTCGTGTCGATCGGACACCGTCTCGATATTGTTCGGGATATCCGAAGGTTTTAAATTAAGTTTAAAAATAAGTAAAAATTCGGGAAAATTACGGGACTTTGATAGGATGTTAATGATGAGGTTAGTAACCCTCTAATGTGATTTGGACAGGATTGGGAGTCCCGGTGATAGTGGTGTGGCCCGGGAGGGCCGGTGGCACGCATATCGAGGCATACCGTTAAAACGGTCTGTGAGTGGACTTTGGTTTTATAAATTCTATGCATGCTTAAATGTTTTATATGGATTATGGTTGTGATTGTGTGATGTTGATTTGGTTGTTGGTAAATTGTACGGTTTCACGTATGTCGAGGCGATTTACGTGCTTGCACGTAAATCGAGGTTTTCCAGTTTTACATGGATTTTTCATATTTATAACTTGGATATAATGTGATGAAATGGTTTTGAAATTGGAAATATGAACTCGGGCTTGAGGCCCAATTCTGTTGGAAATTTCGGACTTGGAGTCCATTTGAGAATCGGGCCGGGGGCCCAGTTGGTTAATGAAATCGGGCCAGGGGTCCAGTTGGTATGAAATCGGGCTGAGACCCATTTGAGTTATGTTCTCGGGCCAGGGGCCCAGTTGATTTGTGAATTCGGGCCGTGGGCCCAGTGGGTTTATAAAGTCGGGCTGCGGGCCCAGTTGGTTTACAAATCGGGCCGTGGGCCCAGTGGTTCATAAAATCGGGCATGAGGCCCAGTTGGATAATAAATGTGATTTCGGGTCAGGGACCCTATATTTAATAATTGTGATTTTGGGTCAAGGACCCTAAATGAAATTATGTGGTTTTATGGAAATTTCGGGCAGGGCCCAATTGTAATGATGTGATAAAGGGTTTAATAAAACTGTTTTCCATATACCATCTGGATACAAGGATATATGATGGTCTCCTCCAGATGTCTGGGACACTGGGGAAGTCACGGTGCATTGCCTGCGAGGGGTCATTATACGGAGCGGCCGGACCGTATGATGACTCAGGAGCAAGATTGCTATGATTGACGCCAGGGACGTCAGACATCAGGGATGTCAGATATATGGACCCGGAGAGACCCCGGGCAGCACGCGTAGCTTATGAAACCGTGAGATATGACGTCAGGGACGTCTAGCGTCTGGGACGCTAAGCATCTGGGATGCTGGTGATGGTAATGGTAAAATATGGATTAATGAATAAAATGGCTTATTGGTTGGATATGTGTTATGTGGTAAAAATGGATTATTGGGTATGAAATGGTATGTCGGGTCAGGGACCCTAAATGGTTTTGGATTTATGGATTGATGTTCATTTATGGTCGTGGGTGGTGACCCACATGGTTTTAATATGTATGGTGGTGGTATTCCACGGTTTTTGGGCTAAGACCCCAATGGCTCGGTTGAGCAAACGTTTTGGTTACTGGTTTTTGTGGCATGCATACGTTTTTATTGGGGGCATAAATGTCTTATAAATGTATTTGGGTAAACTTATTGGTTTTTGTCCACTCACAGCTTTTGGTTTTAATGCCCTTCAGGTTGATCACGGATGCGATTGCAGCAGGGACTGGGACATTGCACACCTCCTCCATCGATCCTTGCGTACTTTGGATGCCCCGTTGGGCAGTGGCTCTTGGTTATCCCTTGTCTGACACCCCTTGTCGGACGGGAGCAGGGCACATTCCACGGTAATCCCGGGGGGATTGGGATGGGTCCTGTCACGTTGGTACGAGTTACACTCGACGCGAGAAGGAGTCGAGTTTGTGGCAGTGGTGTTGTGACGTACCTAGTAGTAGTTGAGCCGTGAGTGCTGGTGCAACGTTAGAGGTACCATGGGTACAAGTTGAAAATGTGTTGACCCCGGTGAGAATTCGATGATCGCCAGAGGAATTGAAAGTGGGTTGAGTTGATTCGCTTGGCAGAGATGTGGTGACAGTTTGGGAACTGTCAGGATAACGACTGGATTGGGAGGTGTTGGACATCGGGTAGGAGACCCAGGTGTGAGATAAGTTGGATTCCCCGAGTTCGTACGGACGTAAGTTATTCGGAATTCCGGGGACAAAATTCTTTTAAGGGGGAGATTGTGATGGATTAGTGAAGTTAATCGGTGATTAGTTAGGTGATCCCGGACGAATGGTACGAAATGACGGTTTGCCCTTGGAATGGGTAAAAAGGTTGACTTTTAGTTTAGGCGATCAAGTAGACTTTGACCGATGACTGTGACGTAGTTCGGGACGTCACGAGTTCATGGACAAGTGGCACGTCCGATTTCGACATTCGAGAAAAAAGTTATGATGTTCGGAAGTTCGGGGGTATTTTGGTAATTTGGTTAAAAAGGGGCAAACTGTTGACTTTTCATACGACATGGCTTTTTCACGAAGTTTGAGGACCGTTAGGTAGGTCTCGTTTTCCTGAATACAACGACAGGCGGCACGCTGTCAACGGACTTCGGATGGCTCAGATTTTGGTCTAAATGTACTAACGGAAAAATGGTAATTTGTGAAGACAAAGGTATATTGGTCTTTTGTCTGATCACTCATCATCGTCCCACATCATTTACATCTCCTTTGTGCTCCCATAACCCGTGAGAAGCAAAAACCTCACAAAAAAAACCACACTAGCTCAAACCAGCTCCAGACACTGAGAGAACTGACGGGAAAAAGGATAAGAAGTCAGGGAAACCACAGGGAGGAGCTCGCGGCCGTTCAAGGCGGAGCTAAGCCGGAAAATCCGAAACTCTTTTTAAACTCCAAAAATGGAAAACTTAGTTCTAGTTTTTGTTGATCGATCTTGATGATAGTTACTTGTTCTTGGAGGTTGTATGAACACTTTGGGACCAAAACCGAAGTTGGAGGTGGCCAGAATCGCGAAAATACGACGTAGGAAACTGGAGGTTTGATCGTCGAATTAGAAGGTGAGTTCTAAGCCTAGTTTTCTAGTTTTGACACCATATATCGACTAGGAATGTTGGAACAAAGCTATAGCAATTAAAATGACTGAAAAAGATGGAGATATAAGGGAGAACCGGTCTCTCCGGTCCGGTCTGACTGGACGTGTAGAGAACTAGCTGGACCGGGTTTGACAGAGGACATGGACGACACTGTTCACTGGAGCGTGAAGCCTATGCGCAGTGCCTTTGGACAGCGCTTGGGGGCGCGTAAAGCAGTTTGGGGTAGCCCTGGGCATGGTTCGATATGGTTCGGTATGGAGGTGATACCGGAACCGTACCAAAAAATTTTAACTGGTTCATTACGGTATGGTATTTCTAAATATAAAATTGATACCGTACCAATTATATTCGGTACGGTTTCGGTTTTGAAGCCAAATTCATAATTTCATTTATTTATTACTTGATTTAATGTCTAAAAACAACATTTTGATAAAATTCAGAAATTAGGACTCTTGTTGGGTAACAAATATTGTTCAAAATGTATAGAAAATTTATACCCCAATCAATTTCAATACATCAACTAAAATTAAAAACATTAACTAAAAAATCCTAACAAACAATTAATCCATCTACTAAAAAACTCTTAAAATTAAATTAAATCTATAAACTAAATTAATATACAATTAAACCCATTATTAGCTATTAGATTTTTAGGGGTTTTTTATTGTTGAATTTAATTTAATTTTTAATTAATTAAAAAGTTAAAACCGGTTCGGTTTCAGTATGGGATGGTATTCCGTAACATCGAAACCGATCCCGTACCGATTTAAACCGGTACGGTATCGATACGGTGCCGATCATCCTTTCGATTCTACTATTCGATTTTTTCCGGTTTGGTATAATACGGGACGGGCTGGTTTCGCTATGTCGGGACAATATGCCCACCCCTAGTTTTGGGAGTCGTGTTCAACATATGAAATCATCCTTTCAATGTAACGAATTTTTTGGGACTTTTTTCATGTCGATTGGACACCATTTTGGGGTGGTTTTGGGTGTCCGAAGGTTTAAAGTCTATGAAAAATACGTTTAAAAATTCTAGAAAATTAGGGGGCTTTAATGAGAAGTTATTGAAGTAGTTAGTAACCCTCTAGTATGATTTGGACAGGTTCGGATATTCCGAGGATGGTGATTTAGCCCGGGGAGGCTTATGGCAGGTATATCGAGGCGGCAGCGTAGGACGATCTGTGAGTGGACATTATTTTCTAAACTGTGATGCATGCATAATTGTTTATATATTTTATATATGTGATTTCTATGATGATGATTGTGGTATTGGTGATTTACATATTTGCACGTATCTCGAGGTGTTTTCTGTATTTGCACGTATTTCAAGGTTTACGATTTTATACTATGTTTATACGTGTTTGGGTTTTGAATGATGACTTAATGGAATGGTTTTGGATTTAGAAATATGGAACCATACTTGAGACCCATTTGATTTACGAACTATCAGACTTGGAGTCCATTTGATTTAATAAGGCATCAGGCCAGGGGGCCAGTTGGTTTACAAATCGGGCATGAGTCCCAATTATGTTGTATGAATGTGATTTCGAATCTGAGAACCATAAATGGATTTGGATAAATGGATTTTGATTTGAGAAATCAGATTGGTGGATTACGATGATTTTATGGAAATCCTGAGTATAGGCCCATTTGAATGGTCTGAGATGATTTATGAAATGGTTTTCCATATACCACCCTTATATCTATGGATTGTCTCCTCCAGTCGTCTGGGGCGCTGGAGTATTCACGGTGCATTGCTTGCGAGGGGTCACTACACTGAGCGACCGGACCGTATAATGACTCAGGAGTAGGATTGCTAGACGTCTGGGACGTCAGACATCTAGGATGTCAGAGATTGACTCGGATTGAGACCCTGGGTAGCACACGTAACTTATGGACAGTGACATGACGTCTGGGATGTCAGGCGTCTGGGACGCCAAGCATCTGGGATGCCGAGGATTGGTATATAATGTTATTGGATTAAATTGTGATTCATGGCTTTACTGGATTATGTATGTGAATTTTAGATTTATTGAATTTATGAAATGGTATTTCAGTGTTGGTGGTTTTGGGCAGTGGCCCACATGATTGGATTTACGGTTTTGGGCTGAGTTCCCACATACTTGGATTTATGGTTTTGGGCTAAGGGCCTAATGATTTAATTAAAGTAAATGGTTTGATTATTAGTTTTCGAATGCATGCATAATTTTTAGTGAAGGGCATAAATGTCTTCTTATGAAATGTGTTTTTAATAAACTATTGATTTTCGTCCACTCACAGCTTTTAAATGGTTTTAATGCCCTTCAGGTTGATGGCCGATGCGGGCTGTAACAGAGACCGAGACACCACACTCCTCCACCGATCCTGGTGTACTCTGGGAGCCCGAACAGGCTGAGGTTTGAGTTATCCCTTGTCTGACACTTTGTGTCAGACGGAAGCATGGCACATGCCGCGTTAATCCCGTAGGGATTTGGGATGGCTCGTGTCACGATGGACACATAAGTTAAGGGGAGGGAAAAGAGATAAGGACACTTGTCACGATCATAAGAAAAATATTTTCACTTGTGAAATTACCAAAATGCTCCTAGTATCTAAATTACCAAAATACCTCTAATGTCAGGACCCGTCCCAAATCCCCCAGGATTAACATGGGACGTGCCTACTCACGTCTGACACGAACCAGGGATAATTCTGTCTCTAGCTCTCACCGGGGCTTCCAAAGTACGCCAGGATCGTAGGAGGAGGAGTGTGATGTCTCGAAAACTGTGAGTGGACAAAATAATATTTTAATAAAAACATTTCACAAAGATCATTTATGCCCTTCACTAAAAGCATATGCATGCATTCAAAAATCATTTACCAAAACGTTCATAAAACCATTTGAAAACATTCTCAAAACTTTTCAAGGGTTCATGACCGGTCCCCATAAATCGTCATGAACCACAAAAACCTTTCAAGGGTTCATGTCGGTCCCCATAAACTGTCATGAACCATAAATCCATTTGGGCCTTGGCACGAAATCCGTAAAGCAAGTATATGGGAACTCAGCCCAAAACCAGTTTCCGTAGAGACTCAACCCAAAATCATTCTCAATGGAATACCAAAACATAGAATACGGGGTCTCCGCCCCAAACCATTTCCAAAACATCGAATACGGGGTCTCCGCCCCAAATCACTTTCTAAAACATGGAACACGGGGTCTTCGCCCCCAAATCACTTTCCGTAAACCTCATACGTACGCATACGTATAAACCATCTGCGGCACTTCCGTAAACCTCACTTTCTAAAACATGGAACACGGGGTCTCCTCCCTAGGGAACACATCCCCGATATATGTCACGATTCATCTCTATACTAGTGTGCACACTACTCGGGGTCTCACTCCGAGTCTTCCCCCAGGAATTCTCCCTCTGGGAGGCTCTATCTTCGGACCTAGTTCGATCATCTCTCCGGAATCTGGACCGGGACCACATCATAACTTCCACTCTTGGAATGGAATCCCTATGGGGATACCCATTCTGGTCTGTGGATCGTGACTCTCCAGGTCGACGTCTGGAGGAGACCATATAAATCATATGGAGGGTATAATACATTTTCAAAACTCTTTCTTTCTCAAAGCATATTTCAACTGGGTCTCATACCCGATTCATCTCAATAGCATTCCTCGAATCTGATTCAAATTCACTTTCACAGACATCGGCCTAAATCCACAGTTCAACATGGTCTCATGCTCGAATACTCATTTCATAAACCGAACTGGGACTCAAGCCCGATTTCACAATCAATTGGGCCTATAGCTCGATATCACAACTAACTGGGCCTCAAGCCCGAAACCATAAATCAACGGGGCCTCAAGCCTGATTTCACAACCAATAGGGCCTCAAGCCCGATACTACAGTCAACGGAGCCTCCAGCTCGTTATTACAACCAAATGGGCCTCAAGCCCGGATTCGTAAACCAATGGGGCCCTCAGCCCGATCGTATAACTCAAATGGACCCTCGGTACGATTCCTCATCAAATCAAATGGATTCCAAGTCTGAGAGTTTGTAAATCAAATAGGTCTTATGCTCGGTTTCACATTTCCAAATCCAAAATCCATTCATCAATTCATTATTGAAAACGCAGTACGTAAAGGTACGGCATAAAGTCGAAAACCTCGAAAAACGTACAATTATGTCGATCCTAAGCTACCACAAACAAATGCACTCATGGCATCACAAAACATGATCTAAAACAATTATAAAACATTTATGCATGCATCAATTTCGAAAGAAAGATCCACTCACAGACCGTCCGAAGTCGTGCCTCGATACACATGCCATACGCCTCTCTCGGGCCAATCGTCGCCTCCGGAGTTCCTGGACCTGTCCAAATGAATTTAGAGGGTTACTAACTACTTATATAACCCCTCACTAAAGCCCCGTAATTTTCTGGAATTTTTAACTATTTTTAAACGTGAACCTAAACCTTCGGACATCCCGAACTATATCGAAACGATGTCTGAATGACACGAAACCAGTCCCAAAATGTTCGTTATATCGAATAGATGATTTCACATGTTAGAACCTTCCCCAAATTATGTCTCACGTGCCTCCACATGCCACCCAAAGGGGCTGCGTGTGGGGCTCACGCGCCCTGCACAGTAGCTTCTTCTTTCCTGCGACGACCAGTCCAGACCGGGTTCCTTTGCGACCGGTCCAGATCGGGTTCCTTTGCGGACGGTACAGCCTAATCGGCGTGGCCGGTTCAGCCCTATTCCTCATCCATTTTCGGTCTGTTATCTTCCATTTTTATTTCATTCTTCCTAATTCATCATTCCCTATCTAATCATGCCAAGAAACCCTAAGAAAAACGTCTAAACCCGGCTGTGATAATGGAAGCCCACGACCCCTGTTTTTCCCGACCACCCTCAGGGCTGCTCAGCCCTTCACCGTCATCCAAAACCCTTCCTACACATTTCTATAAACCCAAAGAGCCTCCCCCAAACACTAGAAACCGTCCCTAACGTCTAAAACCCAAAAATGGAAATTGAAGGGGAAAAATGTATACCTTCACGGCTTCATGGCCACCGTGCATGGCGGCCCGCAATCTTGCCACCACCTTCATCCTTTCAATCTCCTCTCTCTGTTTCCTTCATGGCTCATGCTAATCAGAAAAGGTGCAGGGTGTTTGTGAGGGGTGGGTTGCACGGGTTATGAGTTTTTCGTTGGTTTGGATGAATGGAACAAATAAGGGAGGGGGTGCATGAATGTAAAGGAATGGGCAATGGATGAGTGACACTTGTCACTCATCCATTGGGCCTATTTAAAAAGATCTGGGCCCCACTTAGGACAAAAACTCCTTTTCACCTCGTAAAGTGTGCCACCGTACATAGTTCCTCAGAGCTTCCGTGAATCATAACTTTCACGTCGAACGTCTGAATTTGACGTGCCGCGTGTCTACGGATTCGTATCGTCCCGATCTACGTAACGATTTTTGGCCCTCGGCCATCAGACCTCCCGGGTCAAAAGTTAACTATTTGACCCTTTTCAACCAAATTACCAAAGTACCCATGACCTTCCGAAAATCATAACTTCTTCCTCGAACGTCGGAATCGGGCGTGCCACCTGTCTATAAACTCATGATGTCCCGAACTACGTTACAGTCATCGGTCAAAGTCCATTTGACTGCCTGAACGAAGAGTCAACATTTCGTCCATTTTAGGGGCAAAATCGTCATTTCGCCCTGAATGTCTATTAATCCTCGTCTAATCCCCGATTAGCGATGCTAATCCGTCATTAATTATTAATTAATCCTGATAACTCAGGACGAGTCGTTGCATCTAACTAATTTCTACCCATAACAAATGCATCTGATCACTGATTCCAAAATACTTCTTATATATAGATTTGGGATTATAAGGCCTACGTAACTGTCCTCGCAAAAAATCCAAAAAGTAACTAAGATAAAAAGTCAACTTTTGGCTTATAAGGGAAAAATCGTCAATTCTATTTTAAATTTCGAAATTACATTTTTCGAATTTCTAATTCATTACAATCTATCTTCCTTAAAAAAATTCGTCCTCAAAATTTAAATTTGCCTGTCCAACTACTCGAATTATCGGGCCTGCAACAATGTCTCGGCTTGCTTTCTGAACCCTCATCCATATTTAGAACTATAACTAATATTTTCACCTTCCAGTTCCTCCCGAGTCCTAGTTTTCGATTCCGACTCTCTCCGAGTCCTAGTCCTATATTCACAATATATACCATCACTGGCATGCCTAGTTATCAAGTAGAAACATTGTTAAACATACCACATCCTATAAATTTCTCTTTCGCCACCACAATGTGAAGACTCAGAAATTCGAAAAAGGAAAAATTGGAAAAATTGGAAGGAATGGACGATTTTGCCCTTGGTTATGGGGGCAAAAGTTGACTTTTTGCTCGGGACATTGTTTTTCAGGACCCACCCCCAATCCCCCGGAATTAAGGGCTGAATCATGCTCCCGTCTAAGTTACACACAACACGAAGGCTAGATTGACGTCCAACCTCCATGTGACGCGTAAGTCGGACAAGGGATTCTAGATCCAACTGGCCTAAAAGTATCCGGACTTCCCAGAGTGCGCCGAATCTACTGTGGAATGTGGGTGTGATGTCTCCGTCACGCTCGACCAACAGCCTGCACCGTAACAACCTGGAGGATATTAAAAAACACAAAAAGACTGTGAGTGGACAAAAATAAAGTATAAGTTCACAACAGTTCATAAAATAATTACATTTATACCCTCTATTAAAAAAACAATGCATGCATATAAAACTCATTCCATAAAACCATTTCATATTCAAAACCATTAATGAAAGCCATTTGAAAACCCAAATAAAATCCGTCATTCAAATTTAGGCCTCAGCCTCAAATCACAAGTCAATCTCAAATACGGAAACTCAGTCCCAAAACTCATCAACTCCATATCATCCGGGCCACCGCCCAAAACATCGAAAAACCAGTGAAAACCCAGTGAAAAACATCAAGCATGCGAGTATGCTGGACCTCAAGTGCGCCCGAATCTTTAAACTCAAAACCATGCGCAATAATCAGGCCTTCCCGAGATATCAACAAGTTTTTAAACTCGAAACACAATCACAGACCTCGGGGGGGAAGGGGGGGGTATCATCTCCGAGTCTTTAAACTGAAAACATATACTGAGTCTTTAAACTCAAAACATATCAATCCAGGGCCCCCCTCCCCGTCAATCAATCCAAGTCTTTAAACTCAAAACCAGATCCAGCGGGTTTTTCTTTTTCTTTCCGGGTCTTTAAACCCAAAACCATTTTTCAATCAATATTGAAAACTATAGAAAATCCACATTCGAATTCGCAACAATGATTTTGTAAGTCGGCATCCGGAACCACTATCCCGAACCCAAATCCAGATTTCCCTTCCAAGTCTCAAAATCGAAAACTCGTTTATCGAAATCTCAGAAAAAGGGCTCCATGCTCGAAATCACTTTTCCGAAATTCATTTCAAATCCTTGAAATCAAATCACATTTAAAATCCCGAAATCAAACCATTAAAACCATGATCAAATCACAAGATCGTTCGAAATCTCGTAAAACGTGAAATGCTGTAAATATCTCGAAAACCGTGCAACACCGTAAACCATCAAAATCATAAATCAAATCATAGAATCACGTATGAAAACATATTAAAACATATTAAAACATATTTACATGCATCATAAGTTTGAAAGAAAAGTCCGCTCGCAGACCATTCCGACGTCGCCTCGATACACGCGTACTTACGTCGTTCCCAGCCATTCTGATATCCTCGGCTTTCCCGAACCTATCCAAATCTCATACTAAGGTCACTAACTACTTCACAATAGTCATACTAAAGCCCCATAATTTTTCCGTATTTTTAACTGAGGCTTAAAACCTTTGGACATCCCGAAACATATCGAGAAGATGTCTGATTGACTCGAAACCAGCGCCAAAATGTTCATTACATCGAATATTTTAAAAGTCATGTTGGAACCATCCTCAAAATTCGTACCACGCGCCCACACGCGCCACCCAAAGGGGTTGCGCGTGGACCTCACGCGCCTGCACTGTTCATCCTTGTCCTCAGGTGAACTGGGTTCGAACCGGTTCAGGCTGACCCGGTCCAGACCCAAACTAGTGTGGGCGGTTCATCTATTTTTATTCCATTTTTGATCCGTATCTCGTCCAAAATCATCCCTTAAGCTCGTTCTTTCACTCCCAGTTAAATTATCTACTCAAACATGGCATTTAAAACGAAATCCTACCTCCCAATTCGAAGGATTCCACTCTGTTTTTCCTCCGCAGTGACCTTCGCATCCCGGCCGCCTCCTGCGTCGATTCTGGTTCCTCTAGTTATATTTCAAGCTCCATAGCATGTTCCAATAAGCCAAAACAGTCAAAAATCCTTAGACCGTGTTCTGCCATTATTCAATTCAAATTATACTTTCGCAGAAAATACTTACCCACCGTCGCCATCATTCTCTACCGTGACCACCCCCATTCACCATTCAACTCTGCCTCTCACTTCATGTAGGACCATGAGATAAGAACCTCGTTTTTCAAGCGTGTGAAACTCCTCGTCCTTCACTGGCAAGGGTCCCCCGTTTATTTATTTTTTTCCTCATGGTTTGAACCGCCGTCCACGGCCACCACGACGGTGGCATCACCATTCTACCCTCCATCTCAATTCTTTGCTTCCAGTTTTGCTCAAAGGTCAGGCTTGGTGGGAAAATGAATCATGATCACACTCACAAGCCCTCTGTTCTCACTCTTTTCTCACTGTTTTTGTCCAACCCGTGCACAAACATAACCCAGCCTCATTTAAACCTGTGTGAGGCGGTAGGGAGGTTTCCACAGCCATCTAGAGAGGGACACTTGTCAAGAAGCCGGTGGTCACAACATTCAAAATAGCCAAGTGTCATCTGCTCAATGGCACAGATCCCAATGCAAACCAAAGGACCAAAATGCCCGTTTATCGCATAAATTACCATTTTCCCCTCGCATTCCTAGACCCACAACTAATTCATACGAAGTCCGATGATGATGTGCCGCCTGTCGTTGTACTCAGGGACTTGATACCTTCCTAACGGTCCTCGAAATATGTGAAAGTGACTTGTTGTAAGGCCCGTGTCCTGGAGGGAACGGTGAACAATCCCACATTCCTGCAATGGGGGAATGGTCTAGGAGAGGATGGTGGTGTGCCTTAAAGGTGTAGGCACACACCTATCTAGCACTAGGCCTTTTGGGAGCTCAAGTGGCTTTGGGGGGGATTGGAACCCCAAATTTAAGCGAGTTGAGGCTGGTGCAATTCCATGATGGGTGACCCCCTAGGAAGTTGCACCATGAGCTCCTGAAAACAAAACCGTGAGGGCGAGGCCCAAAGCGGACAATATGGTGCTAGATGAGTCGGGTCCTGATCGAGGAGGGTCGGGTCCTGACACTTGTCATCCAAAAAGTCAACCGTTTGCCCCTATTCCACCAAAATTACCAAAGTACCCTCAACCTTCCAAACGTCATAACTTCCTCCTTGGAAGTCGGAATTGGACGTGCCACCTATCTATGAACTCGTGATGTCCCAAACTACGTCACGGTCATCAATCAATGTCCATTTGACCGCCTGATCGAAAAGTCAACATTTTACCCAATTCCAAGGGCAAAATCGTCATTCTGCACCTTCCGTCCGAAATTATCCAACTAATCACCGATTAACTTTACTAATCCGTCATTAACCACTAATCTAATCCCATTTCCTGGGACGGGTCGTTACATTGTTTGGACTTTTCGAAAGGACGGTTGGATAGGTCTTAGGAAGCTGAATCCGTAGACAGGCGACATGTGTCACTCGGAGGTCGGATGTGAAAATTGCGGGTTTGCAAAGGCTAGGGGCATTTTGGTAATTTTGAAGGTAAAGGTAAAATGGTAATTTTGGTTAGGCTGGAATTTGGTGATGCAGTCACATTGGTGAGTCATTTAGCTCCTTGAGTGACACCTGTCACTGTGTAGATAGGATTAGTGGCAATTGTGGAGGCGACGGTGGGGTTATATGTTTGAATTGGAACTTAAACCGTGTGGGTGTGCTTCCCTCAAACAAAAACAAACCAAAAACAGAGGATGGGTATGATCGATCCAAGGTAACCCTTAACCCCTAAACTGAAATCATGAGGCTCTACTATAATTGTGAGTGAAAAGAGAAGAAAAAGGGAAGGAAAACTGAGAAAAACCCGAAACCCACCCGAAAGTTTGAATTGATGACTTCGTATTGAATTTTGAATTAGACGATTAATTGATGGAAACAGAGATGAGGATGAGCTTATAGAGGCTTAAACGAGTCGAGTGGGATTGAAATTGAAGGAAATGGTGAAGAAACGAGCCCAGACGACACTTGTGTTCAGTTGAGGAAATTCATATTGAGTTGGAATGGTTAGAGCGAATGAAGGTTGAAATTGGGATTGCAAAGATATTTAAATAGATCCTGCGAAGCTTCTGAGTGAATCAATTGCAAGAAAACAACTGGAATTGGTCGAGATTGAAGGGTGAACAGTCCTTGAGTGTTCTTCGAAAAAACAAGTTTCAATTGAGGGATATAGGTAAATTCTTCAGGAAGTGAGATTACAGAACCCTAATTAGACTCCTAACGATGTTATTTGATGAAATAATTGAAGAAATCAATGAAGAATTGACTGAAATTCAGCCGGGTCAAGCCGCGGACCAACCGGACCCGTTTTACAGATAAACAGGTGGGAGAGACGACTGTAGCAGGTACTGTAGCACGCACGTGGGTTTCACGCACAGCCACTCACGGCGCGCTTGGGTTTCACGCGCAGCCACTCACGGCGGCGCGTGAGGGCGCGTGGGCACGATTCCCAAGGTGAGGTCAACATGAATTTTGTTCTATGCAATGTAGCGAACATTTTAGCGTTGGTTTCGAGTCGATCGGAGACTGTTTCGATATTCTTTCGAGGGTCCGAAAGTTTATGTCACGTTTTTAATTCGTAATTAATTACCGAAAAATTATGTGAAATTAATATGATATTAATTGAGTTATTAGTAACCCGTAATGATGATTTTGGGCAAGACTTGAGATTCCTGGAAGGTACCGGAAATTACGGAAACACTTGCAGCTCGGAACACGAGCGGTTTGGAGGGTGTGTGAGTGGACATTTGTTTTATAAATTGATATACATGCATAGTTAAATGTTTTACATGATTTATTGAATGATTTGAATTGCAATGATTTGACATGATTATTTCTGGATTTAATGATTATTTTAATCAGTGTTTTGGGCACGATTTTCGGGAAAACTGTGAAATTGTTGTTTTGGGCGAAGGCCCGAGATTTGAGATTGGTTTTGAATTGGATTATGAGTCAGGGCTTGATTCGATGGATTTGTAATATTTTTCGGATATTTTATGGATTTATGTGAAAACGGCAATTTAGGTTACGGCTGCACGAATTTTAGTGAAAATGAGATTTGGGCTTGAGACCCCGTGATAAATGGTTTTGACGTGGTTTTAATGATGATTTTGAAATAAAGATTTTGATTTTGTATTTATGTCCAGTACCCCCAGATGTGTAATTCCTAGGTAGACTCCGGATGTGTAATTCCCGGAGGGACTCCAGATGCGTAATTCCCAGAGGGACCGGATGTGTAATTCTCGGTGAGGCTGAATGTGTAATTCCCAGCAGGATGATAACTCTGGATGTATAATTCCCAAAGGACCCTTGGATGTGTAATTCCCGAGTTATGTGCTTTATTTTATGATAAAATAGTTTTATGAAATGATTCATATGTTTGATTCTATGCATGCATGGTTTGATAAAATAGAGGGTAAAAGAATGTGTTTTGGTAAATATATTTATAAAAGTTTGTTGTGTGCACTCACACCTTTCCTGTTTTGATGACCCTCCAAGCCATGACACGAGAATCGGGGCTAATCGAGAAGCAGAGACATGAGCGGAAATCAGTGCAGTTATCCCTTATTTGACAGGTACTGAGGGGTAGTTTCGGGACTTCAATTGACTTGTCAGACGGGAGTAGGACCGGACACGGTTATCAAAGTCCAATTGGGACAGGTCCTGTCAACACGGCCTTAAATACTCATTCTAAACGAGGAACTCATTAATCTATGTTATACATGTCCTACTTACCCATAGATAATGTGGCCTTAACCTTTGGGCTCGCTCGCTATCTAGACCCACTCACAAATCCTCATATACTGGAACGCAGTATCCAATATCTGATCCACATAATGCAAGGTCTGTTCCAGTTCTAAACCTATCATGGGCATGTATTTTCATCTCCTTACTAGGCCGTGCACGGGGCTCGCGTCTTGGAGACATGATGTAACAACCCGTCCCGAGAGCCGGGATTAAGATAGTGATTAAGGTGGGATTAGTGAGGTTAATCGGTGGTTAGTTGGTCCCGATAGGTCCTTGAGCCTAGAATGACGATTTTGCCCCTGGTTCGGGCAAAAACGTTGACTTTTAGTTCGGGTGGTCGGATGAACTTTGACCAGTGACCAGGACGTAGTTTAGGACGTCACGAATCCCTAGGCAAGTGGCACACCCGATTCCGACATCCGAGGAGGAAGTTATGATGTTCGGAAGGTTAGGGGCTTAATCGTAATTTGGGTAACTTAGGGGGAATCGTTGACTTTTTGTAGAATCGAGTTTTGGTACGTTGACCTAGGATGGTTAGATAGTTCTCGTCGTCCTGAGTTCGATGACAGGCGGCACGTATTCATCGGACTTACGATGTGGAAATTATGGGTCTAGGAAGTTAGTGGCAAAACCGTAAATAGAAGTTAAATTGGAGGGTATTTTGGTCTTTGTGGCACATTGGGATTTTTGCACAGAGAAAGGAAATGGACGGCTGAGGTTGGGCCAGGTGTGAGAGAAAGGGAGTGGATTGTGACAGGTGGCAAGGCTGTAGTGGCTTCTGGGGGGTTCCAGTACGCACACGGGCCAAATAATTGGGGTGCAACCGTGTGTGATCGTGTGTGTGTGTTCTTCAACCAGAGTGAAACAGAGGGGGATTTTGAGGACAAATTGAAGGGTGGTCGTGGCTGTTGCTGAGTTCTGGTGAGTGAGTGAGGGACGGGAGATCGAAGGGAAGCTGGTGAGGTGGTTGAGAGGTGCAGCGGATATGTGTGTGTGAGGTGTGAGCCACGGGAACCAGGGAGGAACTCAGGGAGAAAAATAGAGAAGTGGGTGGTGGTGCAGCCGTGATCGATCACTCGAGGTCAAAGGAAGTGCTCAGAGGACGGAGGAAGACAGGAGGAGCCACTACCTCGCGGCTGAGCCCACGACGGCGGCAGGAGGACAGGTAAACCCTCACCCCCGTGTCTTTGCTCTGTTTAGCTGTTGAGTTTCAAGTTGAGAATCGTGAGTTTAGAGGTCGAGTCGAGGGAATTGGAGGTCAGGGCGAGGTTCAGGAGGGTCCTAGGCGTCGACTAGGATGGTCGCCGTGACGGGGGTGTACACGGCGGAGCTCAGACGACGGCAGGCACTTTGGTGCTCTGTTTTGCCGTGATGTTCAAACGGCTAGTCGTGATGTTTGGGCAAGAATCGACGGTCAAGGTGAGTCGGGTTAGGCTTAGAAGGGTCCTAGGAAGAGGTTGGTGTAGTCACCATGAAGGGGGAAGTCGTGGGTGGCCGGGAAGGAAAACAGGGGTTTTTGGGTTGTTTGGTTCGAGTTCAGTCGACGGGCTAGGGACAGTGTCGAGGTGAACGGAGTTGGGGAATCTATAGGGTTGGTCTGGACGATGCTGTTGGTGAAGAAAGGGAGAGAAACCGTGCAGGCACGGCGGTGAACCGCTGACGCCGGTCTGAGTTGCAGGTGACTGTGGCGAACCGGGTTGGCTCGAGGTAGCCGATGCACTGTAGCAGGCGCGTGAGGGCCACGCGCAGCCACTTTGGGCGGCGCGTGGGGGCGCGTGCGGCGGCGATGGGGAAAACGGTCAACATGGTTTTTGGTCTAGGAGTTATGGTGAGTTCAATGGAGTTAGTTTCGAGTCAATCAGACGTCGTTTGAGTTTAGTTCGGCAAAGGTGAAGGTTTAGGGTCCCGGGTTATTACGTTTAGGATTCGGGGAATTTTGAGGGAATTTAGGTGACCCTTCGTAGATGTGTTAGTGACGTACTTTGGTGATTGTGAACAGGATCGGGATTTCCCGAGGAAGCCGAGGAACGTGTTGGACGTTCAGGACGCGAGTAGGGCTCAGTACTGTGAGTGGACCCTTTCTCTAAACTCGAGCATGCATAACTGTTTTCTATACTTGTTTTATGATTTTGGTTATGGTTCTATGTTTATTGAATATTTTTTAGTTGGTTTTACATTATTGCACGTTTTTCGA
This sequence comes from Prinsepia uniflora, assembly GCA_032719365.1. Classification (NCBI taxonomy): domain Eukaryota; kingdom Viridiplantae; phylum Streptophyta; class Magnoliopsida; order Rosales; family Rosaceae; genus Prinsepia; species Prinsepia uniflora. The sequence continues at coordinate 15,445,435 of CM064868.1, read as the reverse complement.
GAAATACGGTATTTGGCACGTTTTACTAGAATGTCGATTTCTGCGTAAAATGCCAGGGTTTTGGGATTTTTAAAGGATAACTAGTTTGATTGCTTCCAAGGGGATTTTGAAACATGATTTGGTGATTAAATGATTTTCGGAAAGCGGATTTGTTTTTAAAGTTGGAAAGTGGATTTGTTTTTAAAGTTGGAAAGTGGATTCCGGATTTGGGTTCGGAATGACGGTTCTAAATGCCGGAAGGGTATCGGACTAGTGATTTCGGATTCGGGTTTGGATGTGGATTGGTAAATGGTTTTCAAATGATTTTGGGATTGGATTTGCTGGATCTGGATATTGGGTTTAAAGACCCGGATATATGTGACGGGGGACCGGCCGGATTGGGTTTAAAAACCCGGATTGAGTTTAAAGACTTGGGAGTTTAAAGACTCGGATATATTGATTTCCCCCGTAGGCCTTGAGTTTAAAGACTCGGGAGTTTAAAGACTCGGATATGATTAAGGCCTGGATTGAGTTTAAAGACTCGGGAGTTTAAAGACTCGGATAGGTCCAGCAGGTTTGATCGGAAAATGATGATCTGATGTTTATGGTTTCTGATACGGTTTTATGATTCACATGCTGTGGTTTTTCTAACTGTTTTATAGTGTTTCTGTTTCTTATGAGGTTTTGTGAGAATTGAGTTAGAACTGTGTTATTAATTGTTGGTTATGCATGTGGTTTTCAAAACGGAGGGTTAAAGTCGGTTTTTTGATAAATGGTTTTAGAACTTTTCTTTGATTATGGTCTACTCACACCTTTTGTTTTAACTTGCCCTCCAGGTTGTGGAGCTAGCGCGGGGTCTTGACGTCGAGGCAGTGTCCGAGGCATAGAAGTGACGTGAGGGATCCCGGAATAGTTTAAAGTCTTCCGTGTGCGTGTAATTTATCGGTTTTTATTTTCCTTGTCTGTCATACTATGCTCTGTAAATGCTACCTTCGGGACATGGTGTTTATTACTCCTGCGTCTGACTGGGTTTGAGTGTGTTTTACTTGGGTGTTGTGTCGGGGAGTCAGACGGGAGCGGGATTGACCTCGGGTGTCGGGGTGAAACCGGGGTGGGTCCTGACACATGATGTTGGTAAATGCAATTCGGTGCCAACCTTGCTCTGATACAAAGTTAACATGATTTGTTCCTAAAACACTTCGATAATCGCGCCCAGTCATTCTCCTGTCTGATAAACGATCTGAAATACCGAAACTACCCCAAATACCTATTAGACAAGGGATAGCTTTACTGATTCACTGATATGCCTCCGTCTTTCAATTAGCCACGATCTTCGTGCAACAGCTTATAAGGTCATCAAAACCAGCAAAAAATTGTGAGTGGATAATAATAAATATTAAAAATGCATTTTCCAAAAAAATAAAACATTTACCCTTTATTTTATAAGACATGCATGCATAAAATAAAACATAAATTAATGAACAATCAGATCTCAAATCAAAACAAATCATAAATTGTGGGACCACAATAATCATAAATTGTGGGACCACAATAATCATAAACAAAGTGAATAACCCGTAGCTCACATTTCACGAAATCCAATTGCTTGGACGTATGTGTTATACAAGTTTTGTTAATAAACTTCGTTCTCAAAGCAAACTCAAATTTAGGGTTGACAATGGGTCATGTCGTGTCGAGTTTGTGTCGTGTGTTAAACTCTATTTTACCCAAATATGCACAACTCGAACCTGACCTATTTAATAATCATATTAAGGATGTCCAACCTGAACTCGACCTGTAAATGGCCTAGATAATCCGTGTAACCCATTTGATAAACATGTCGTACTCGGAACTCAATTAAACTTTGACCCGTTTAATCTGTTTAAGATATTTACACTATAAAATTTAATAGGTATTCAGGCAGGTAAATAGGTAAATATATGAGTTAATAATGACACAGTTATTAAATGGATCAATATATAAGTGAATATACGGGTTAACAGGTTAACCCAAAATCTACCAATTTATTAAATTGATTAATATGTCATTATATGGATTAATTAGTTGATCCGAAACTCACCCGTTTATTAAACGTGTCATAACAGGTTGACTCGAAAATAATCCAAAATTTTAATTATGTGAATTAACCTAAATAAATCTCGCACGAATTTGAAGTTATATATTAAATTATGTCAAAAATTACTACTTTTACTTAAAGTATCAACCGAATCCAGCTTATAACATCACTAATCAATAATTAAAATATATATATATATATATATTATATATAATGAAATTGTACTTGTATAATTCCGTGTCGAGTGTCGGCTAGAAATCTTACGGAAGGTAAGTCCCTGTGGTAGCCCACATGAAAGCTGCCATCCATCCATCAACCATCATCATCCTTCATCCATGCATGATGAAGTATACGGCATGATGCATCATGCATGCAGCCAAAGGTTGGCCGCAGCTACAGCTTCCGCCACAAACAGCATCCCGCCAAGTCGCCAACCCTCTCTTCTTCTATTTGGTCTTTAACTAAAAATATAAAGTAAAATGAATGTTTTCTTTCACATTTTGTCTCTTTTTAAAACGTGTCGATTTGTTAGACACCCTTCTATATATTATACAGAAAAAAAAAGAAAATATAAGTAGATTGTCATCATCAACTAATCCTTAGTATAATAAAACATCTCTCTAATAAAAAAAAATCTTTTCTATAAATATATTCGAAATACATATATATATTGTTATTTACTTAATTTAATTCTAAAATTTAAATTAATTTTTATTTTTAAATAACTTGTATAATAATTAATGAAATTTGCGTTTGTGTACTAGCTTCACGAATTCAGAATTCAGTTTCTCTAAAATCAAATCAAAATGAATCGAAGTGGAAAGATCAATAAGCTTTCCCAATAAACAGTAATACAGTAGTGATGAGTTACTACACTAGTACTCTTTATTACCAAAAAAAAAAATCTCAATCGTACTAATTAATTAAGGGCATGGTGTTCGAGACACACTCAGAAATGTATTGACACCTTTCTCTCTCAAACGTCCAAAACAAGCAGTAGACACATTAACATAATTAATTACTATAATAAATTAAACCCAACTTAACTTAATGTGCATACAATATTATACAACAATCAAGTTAAATTGAATTAATAAATATGTAGGCTTTTCTTTGGAGATTATTCGTCTCTATCCCCCCACACCATCAGACAAATGAGACTATTTAAAATCATAAAACCCACATTGACATGAAGCATGCAGCAGCTAGCGTTATTTAACCAACAAACCCGAATCATGATTAAAGTAACTGTGATTGTTAATTAATTAAGACACCAATCTCGTGTCGGGTGGAAGAAAGAGGCATTCGTAATACAAATGATTAACCGTAATTATTCAATCAAATTAGAGTAATGTCAAAGAATTGAACCAAAGAATTGGGGACAAAGACAGGAATATGCGTGGTGAGCAATGTTCATCATGTTGTTGTTGTTGTTTTTTTTTTAATAACTTTTTTGGGTTTTTGGGCGAAATCTGCGTGCACCTACCGATTCATTTGGCGGTGTCCCCACCGGCCCCGGCAACAAAATATCGGCTGCAGATTTCGTTCGTGTATCTTTTGATTTGCAGTTTTTGTTTGGACATGGAGATAGAAAATACTTAGGGTGTTGGTGAATCTCATTTTGGGATTGCGAGTTGCGATGGAGCGTCGGTGGCCGGGTTGAGGAAGCCGGGACGAAGGTGAATTTGGTGTGTGTCATATATTGATCCACATGATCCAAACCCCATGAATGCATGGAACGTGTACCTTTTCACTTATTTTTTTGGATGCATATATATAACAAGTAACATAGCTAGGGACGATGAACTAGCTAGGAAGACTTGGGGCCCATAAGCATATAGTCGGACTCGGATTAATAAAATCCAAATTGTACTTTCTCTTACCAATTCATTTATGATGTTCCGTCTTTATTATCAATTAATTTAATCAAAATTATTTTTTATAAATAGAGAAAGTTTTTTTTAAAAAAAATTATCCGTATCTCTTTACATATCTACATACATATCATTAATATACATGAATATAAAATATTCTTATCGAATATTAATTTAATATTGAATGTCTCCATATATAATCAATATTTTAACGAGTTATCACAATGATTTAAAACCGAGTGAAAGTATATAACTTGAATAAATTCATAATATCATTCATAATCATAACACTTGAAATCTTGATGCAGTCTTACACAGAATATAATTTCTTCGGCCCACGTATATTAATTTTTGAAATAACACAACGCTAATTATTTAATTTAATGAAAATAGAATATGACCTGTATATTTTGAACAGAAAAAAAAACAGTGTAAAAAGGAAAGAAAAAAGTTTAAAAAGAACAATGGCTTGGGGCCTACTGCCTAGTGGTGGCGGCAGCTGCTCGTGCACAATTATAATAAAAAGGAAAAAGAATAGTGCCGGTAGCTTGAAAGAAAGAAAGAGAAGGGGATAGAGAGGAGTACATGGGCATAGACTATTGCAAAGCATCCTTAGAAGGCAAGGGCCAAGTACCAACCATTGATATACACACTTTAGTTAGGTCGAAAGAAGACTTGCTCGGTCTAATCAAAATTATCATGTACGTTGGTGGGAGCATCACTTAATTAATTAGTCAATTAGTTGGCCGAGGAGGGTGGCAATAATGGATAGTTGGGTTTTCAACGAGTCAATTAGCCTAAGAAAGTTCCGTACGGGTCCCCAGTCCCCAGTTGACAACTGTAATAGACAGCATCAACACGTACATATACCACGCTACCGTCATGTGTACCTATCGTATATGATATATGAGAGATTACTTGAATTGAATGTGTCAAAATCTAAAGAGATTCAGCTCATTTATTTGGTATATCAATTCTCATACATATTAAGGTCAAATAGGTACTGGTAGTTCTAAATCTCCTAGTTTCCACTTTTTCCTTAATTTTTTAGTAGTTTTAAAATCAAATTTTGATGATACGAGTGAATTTTATTCAATTAATAAAATACATAATTTATGCATGGAAATAACAGATGATCATGTAATAGAGTACTATATAAACACTTCAATTGTAACAAGTTCGTCTTTTATGTCAACAATATATTATACGATTTCAAATCAATTAAATAATTAATTACTCTCTTATTTAAGTGTAGAAAAATTAATGAGGTGTGTTATGTAAATTATTTTTTTTAAAAAAAAAAATAGCTTTCAATCATCAATTTCGAATGGGCTGAAGCACACCTTAGCCCATTGAGGTGGCCCGTGCCTGCACACAAAGATATCTCGGAAAGCCATAATCAAATATTAGTTGCATATCAATATAACTTGTCATATTTATATGTACAAGATCCGAATGCATTCCGTATGAGAAATTATATATATTTACATGCATCTTAGATGTAATTAGTGTGGTAGAAATATTGCATGAGATCGAGATCCAAGTGTGGATTTGTACGTAATGTCGGCACAGGTAGCCGTACATGTAGAATTCTAGTTGAGAAGAAAAAAGAAAGAGTCACACGAGCACTCACATGTGTTGTTAGGCCTACCAAGGATTTCCAATTTTCTTCACAGGATTTGTTCATTCAATTCAAAGTTTCACGGCCAGATAGATAGATATAATTCAATGAAATAATTGGTGTACCTATATATATGTGTACGTATGGTGCTTGCTTGAAAATGAACATGGATGAATCATACTGTATGGTTGCTTTAGTACGAGGCTCCACGCGACGTGGCTTCTATCTATATTTATATATGATTGATCGATCGCCCATTCTAGTCCTACAACATCCTCAATCACTGCATACGTACGTATATGCAAATAAAAGTCCATTTTGGATCGATATGCCTTCAGCCACAAATAAAGATATCTTTGGCATTCACGAATCACCATGTTAATTTTGTGATTACTGGAAGCTAGCTAGCTGCTCATAATTTATAATTTATTGATCATCTTTGCGAGAAAATGAAAAGAAAAATATATGTGTGTGTTTTTTTTTATCGCCAATTAAGTTGATGTTGAAGTATAAAGTTGGTGTTTAGTTAGGAGATTTGAAGTAATTTGAATATGACTTTACTAAAGGAGTGAAATTTAAAAGAAACATGGCGCCTAATTAGAACTCACAAAGTACACCGCCGGTGGCTACTGGCTAGGATTCCATAAGTAAAAGAGGGGACAATGAGAAAGAAAGGGAATGGATGAAGTGTTTGAAGTTCCAATAAAGCGTTATCCTTATTAATCATTTTGAGAGTTTTCTATTCTATATATCTAGGTAAAAGATATTTTTTTTATCACTGTGATTGAGTGAAAAATAATTTTAGTCAGTGTGATTTTAATTTTATCGATTTAGTCACTATGATTACGATAATTTTCTACTAGATATGTAAGGACAATTTAGAACTTTCAACCCCATAAAAGTTCGAGAAAAATAAAAGGATGTGCAACGACTCGGGACTTCGAGAAAAATAAAAGTTTGCAGACAAATAAGTTTGAAATTATACCATTTTCCCTTAGTTTGAAAAACTATGCTTGCATAAAGATAAATTTTTAATTTTAAATGAACCGACAATAAAACACAACAATCTCAAGTAATTACTATAATATGGAAATCCAAGAATACCATAAACCAAGATAACTATAAACCAGATCAAATATCAATACAAACTCGATCATACCAATGAATAACCACAACGATCACACTGCATCCGCAAACAATTTAACTAACTCAACCTCTATGCTCGCGAGCTGAATTATCATGTCAATGTGCACTACTAGTAGGCTAATATCACTCGGAAATTATGAAATCCCAGACTCGACGTCCGAGTGTGGGCCGACTCAAGAATTAAGGAGCTCAACTTGACATCCGAGTCACGACCCTAGTTTCAGGAATGACGGAGCCCCAAACTCGACGTCGCAGACAAGTATCGAGGATGACGGAGTCCAGCTCGATGTCTGAGACTATCCATCAAAATCGGCATCTCGAAGAGGGTCACCAACCACATCACATATCACATCATCACAATCATCACAAATACCAAAGAACCACATGTCCAGATCAACAACAATTCAAACCACAATTCCATATCCGAGCCTAAACCCAAAACCACAGTTCAATCAAACCTCGTAAAACGAACTATTAAAATTTTCGTAAAATCATACCAAAATTCCAATACATCAACCAACATAAAAAAAAAATACAATTCAACGAGTATAAAACCACCTCCACAAACCCATAAATGATCTGAAGTATAATACACCAAATTTCCTCGCAAAACGTGTTATTAACATATTTCTTAAATATTCATAAAAATTCCCCAAAATTCATATAAATCGTATGTATACAACCATCAAGCCATTCTCATAAGAAAGGATAATAAATCTTATAAAAAATGCATTCATAGGGTTTAGGAAAAACAAAGGTCTACTCACACGTACCTTACGTACGGTCGAACCGCATTGCATGCTTTCCCGTAAAATCTGCGAATGTCATCTCTAGTCACAAATCACTTCTAAGGGTCACTAACCATCCCAATTGACTCACATATTAATCCCATAATTTTTCAGGATTTTTAAACGTATTCAAATAATGCCTAAAACTTTCAGACAGTCGAAACTGCCCCGAGACGATATCCAATTGCCTCGAACATGGTACCGTTGGATACCCATAGGAATAGGGGGGAAGAAAAGGACCACTCAAGCCATAACTACCCTTCAACAAAAATTTCCATAATGCCCTTGAATTTTCTAAACCCATAACTTACTTACTCGGACTCCAATTTTGGCATACTGCCTATTGACGTACTCATGGGATTGAGACCTTTGTAAAGGTCCTCTTGGTACGTTCAAAGGATCACTAGAACCCAAAGTCAGCATTTTTTTACTTCTAGGGGTAAAATGATCATTTTCTATTACTTGAATGTCTGGGGTGTTACAATAGTTCCCTTTTAAAAAAAAAATTTCCTCGAAATTTCAGGCTAACTTAGAATTAGATATAGATATTTAATCTCAACTATAACCAATCACCGAGTTTGATCAAAACTATAACATATCCTATTATAGACTATTTTCACATAATGCCACAGTATCATACCTCAATTTAACATCCCTAATTTTAAGCACAACTCTCTGTACCTTGGAGATCAATTTCATCGTACAAAATTTCTTTATTCGAAAGCCACCCAAGTTTTATCTTATATTAGGCCATAACGATGACCTTGATGGTTTCCTGGTCGGTACATTCAATTGATGGTTTCTTCTCATTGACGGGAAGTGGGTCGAAAGTGGGTAATACCCATAATGGAGGAATTAATTTTGGTTGGATAATTAGTTGAAAGTGTAACGGCCCGGAACGTCAAAAGGGCAAAAATGTAAATTTCGAAAAGTTTTGTATAAAAATGACGTTTTTATCTTTGTGAATAGTGTGGTCAAACGTTGACTTTTTATTCGGAAGGTCGAACGGACGTTGGGCGATGACTGTGACGTAGTTCGGGACGTCACGAGTACGTAGACAGGTGGTACGTCCGATTTCGACATTCGAGGAAGAAGTTATGATGTTCGGAAGTTCGAGGGTATTTTGGTAATTTGGTTGAAAATGGGCAAATTGTTGATTGTTTTTTAACTCTTATTTTTAGACCACTCACACTTTTATGGTTTTTGACAAGACCCATCCTGATTATCCCTCGATAGTCGTGATGGATCTTGCTCCCGTCTGACAATAACTCTAAAGTGCCGAAAGTAACCAAACACATATATATAAAAACCACACGAATACACGCCAAACATTGGCAGACAAGGGATAGTTAAGTTTTACATGACCGTTGACATCAAAAGTTCGATTAGTCAACGACATTACAGAGCATAGATAATATTACAAGTAGGGATCAAACTCCTACTAGATACGGTGTCTGAGTGCGCAACGATCTACTTAAACTTTTGCCTCGTTTCTAGCCCCTGTACCTGTGCACTGGTCTGGAGGGTAAATAAAACATCAAAGGTGTGAGTGGAAAAAAATAAATTTTTATAAATACATTTACCGACAAACTCAATCATGCCCTCCAGTTTTCACAAACATGCATGCATATCACAAATCATGAGTCAAATACCAATTTTTTTTTTATAAATAAATAATCTCGATAAAACCACGGGACTTATTTCCATATTCAATCACATTAGCCACATTTATCCATGCTACGCGTGCAAATCAAATAGGCTCAAGGACCGCTCAAAATCCGAGCATCTGTCGCTGTGAAAACCTCACCAGCCGACAATCCAGATCATTGTGAACACATCACTTACAGATCTACATATAATCCAGCACCTCTGGTCTGAGTCGAGCCTCCTCGGCTGCACGACAACAGACCGTGCTACGTGACCTCTTCGGGGTAAACACTTCCATCCCGAAGGCGAGCGTTATCTCCAGGGTGCACTCCAGGGAAAAACATATTTCCATCCGAAAGCCCTAAATATCCACAACACATCACCATTATGAAAACCAGTGAAAAACAGTTACATTGAAAACCAAAATTATTTATTAATACAGGGTCTCAGCCCCAAAATATAGTTTCCTCAAATCCGGAAAACCAAAGTCCCGATTTATTTTATAAATCTGAAAATCATCAATATCATCATGTAATCACATGGAAATACAAATCCAATCAAAACCACAATTCCATTGGGTCTCAAGCCCAAAGTAGCATTTTCACGCAAATACGTGCAACCGTAAATCGAGTTGCCATTTTCCACGTAAATCCATAAAATATGTCCGGAAAACATCAAATTAATCCCTGACTCATAATCTGAGTCAAAACATCATTTTCAATCCCTGACTTATAACCCAAGTCAAACCATCATTTTCAATCCCAGGCCTACGCCCAAAACATCAATTTCACAATTTCTCGAAAATCGTTCAAAAAATAATATAATAATCCAGAAAATCAAGAAATCACCGGATTGAAACATCAATAATGTAAAATCATATCAAATCATATAATAAAGCATTTAAATCATATATGCATGCATCACTGTTAGAAAACAAAGTCTATTCACACACACAGTCCAGATTGTTCAGCTTCAAGCTGTTCGCTCTCTTCCGATATCCTGGGAAGATTCCGGCCTGTCAAACAAAGTAATTTAAGGTTACTAGACTATTGTATAGTCCCATATATGAATTCCCCAATCGTCGGAATTTAATAAGATTATTTAAACATAAACTATACGCTTCGGTACTCAAAACTACTCCGAATCCATATCCGATTGACCCGAAACCAGCTCTAATAGGTTCGTATCATCGAGAACATCAAAACACATGTTGAATACTTTCCCAGAAACTCCCCCATGCGCCCTCACGCGCCGCGGTAAGTGGCTGCGCGTGAAAGCCACGTGCCTAGCACAGTGCTGCTACAATGCGTCTTCTTCACCCGAATCACTAATAAACGGGTTGAAAACCCGCGACAGAACCCGAATCGTTCTCCCTCAATTCGACCTCAATTCTTTCCATTCTTTCACCTGATCCCTTCTAATATATCTTAATTCAAGTTCTATAACCTTAATTACTTCAATTATGGTCTTAATCCTCACATCCCACGATCAAACTTCGAACGGGTTTCCTTTCCGGGTTCACTCATTTCGTCCTAGTTTTTCAAATTAATTGACACCAGAAGCATCGTAAGAGTGTAACAAACAGTTTTGCATAATCAATTTCATAATTCCTTACCTCTAGCTAATCGAACTCAAACTCGATTTTGAGCAGCAATTGGAGCTTCTGTTCTTGCTCAATACAACACCAATTCCCTTCGTTTTTGTTGTGGATTGGTTCAAAATGTTCTCAGGAAGCTTATTCAAGCCTCAATTTTGATCCTCCAAGCTCACAATTTCGAATTCGAATTCACACCATTTTTTCCAATTTTTCGAATTCTGGAATTTTGGAAGCCTCTCAGTCCCTCGTGTTTTTCTCTCCAAATCAGTCTTCCCAATCTCTCCTTCTCCCAACTGATGCAATTCCAATGTTTAATAAGGTTTAAAGAATGGACAAAAGACTAAAGACATGATTTTCCATAATTGAGGGATTAATGTCCCTAATCATCATTGTTTCCATAATATTCGTTTCCATGTTATCTAGGGCAAAGGAGAAGACAAAGTGACAGGTGTCACTGTCTGGTAGTATGAGTCAGCATCCACCGTTCGTTTTTCAAAAGACTGTTTTGCCCTTCGCTCGGCAAATTACCATTTTGCCCCTCGCTCGGCAAATTACCATTTTGCCCCTGGATTTCGTAGATCCGTAACTTTCACGTCCAGTTCCGTTTCCGACATGCCGCTTGTCTACAGACTCATCATCTCGAGATCTACACAATGATCCTCACAAAAGTATGAAAAAGTATCCCACATAAAAAGTAAACTTTAGACACTCCCTTTTCATGGGTAAAAACGTCATTTACATACTATTTTATAATTTTTACATAATTTGGATTTCCGGGGTGTTACAGTTTTTAACACCCTCCAGGTCGTGGTACAAGCGTTGGGGCTAACGTCGAGGCAGAGGTAGAGACATAAAGTTTTTCCGTTGCGAGTGTAGACAGCTCACAGTAGGATTTTATTCTTATCTTGTATTGTTAACTATGTTATGTGCTACTGTTGACTGGTTGTATCATAACTTCTCCCACAATGTATGTTTTGCGGTTATTACGGTTATTTTGGTCATTTTGAATTCGGTTGTCAGACGGGAGTAGGGTTCGTCCCGGTTATCGAGATGATAATCGTAGTGGGTCCTGTCAGAAAGTGTGTTAATGAATTTGGTAAGTCCTTTGTCTGGCTTAAGTCGTTAGACAAAAACAGGACTGGTCTGGTTCTTTTGTAATTAAGGACGAGTCTTGTTAACTTGGTATCAGAGCGAGACTATTGAATAAATGAATATTTTTTGTGATATGTTGGTTAAAATTTTGGTTTAGAATCTAGTTTGATTTATGTGGGAACCTAAAGAAAATTTTGAGAATACAAAATTGTTTTACGAAAATTATGTCAAGATGAAATTCAAGGTTTTGAAATTATTGTTTATTTTTTTTAACGAATAAATGATGAAATAATTTAAATATGATATTGTTTTTAGAGATAATTTCTTAAAGTTCTTAACGGCTGACCCACGTTTTCCCTTAGCAGTTTTTGACCCGTATTGAACCCATTTGACTTTCAAGTTTAACGTGCCGTCTGTCTATGAACTCAAGGTTCTGACACCTTCGCAAGGGTCTTCTCAAATCACCTAAATGAGGTCCCGATCAAAAAGTCAACATTTGACTTTGGTCAAAGAAAGTCAACTTTTTGACTTTTTCATAAGGGCAAAATCGTCCTTCCTTTTTAAATTTCCTAATTTTGGGTTTCCTCGAGCTCTGCGTCGTTACAAGGAGAGTTAGAGAGAAAGGAGAAACTGGGGGACACTGAGAGTGAGTAAGAAGTTGCAGACCAAAACAAACTGTGGAGCCAAGTTTGGTCGAGAGTCATGGGGGTCGTTTGAAGTTGTTTCACGTGCAACCAAGGGTCGTAGTGTGTTGGAAGAGTCAGTAAGGTCCTCAAAGGACTAAGAGAACGAACTTTTGACGTAGGAACGAGGTAGAAACTGACTTGGAATCCATGGCCGAAGTGCAAGGAATCAGACAGGGATTTTGGAGGTAAGTTTCATGATTCTAATATCAAGATCCTTTCTTGAGAAAGATTAGAAGGTAATTGTCAGGACCCGACCCTCCTCTGTCAGGTCCCGACTCATCTAGCACGATATTGTCCGCTTTGGGCCTCCTTGCCCTTGCCCTCACGGTTTTGTTTTCGGGAGCTCACGGTGCAACTTCCCAGGGGGTCACCCATCATGTAATTACACCAGCCTCAACTCGCTTAACTTTGGGGTTCCAATCCCCCCCAAAGCCACTGAGTTCCCAAAAGGCCTCATGCTAGATAGGTGTGTGCCTACACCTTTAAGGCACACCACCATTCCCTTCCCAGACCATTCCCCCATCGCAGGAATGTGGGATTGTTCACCGCTCCCTCCAGGACACGGGTCTTACAATCCACCCCCCTTAGGGCCCAGCGTCCTCGCTGGCACACTTCCCGGTTGGGGTCTGGCTCTGATACCATTCTGTCAGGACCCGACCCTCCTCTGTCAGGTCCCGACTCATCTAGCACGATATTGTCCACTTTGGGCCTCCTTGCCATTGCACTCACGGTTTTGTTTTCGGGAGCTCACGGTGCAACTTCCCAGGGGGTCACCCATCATGTAATTACACCAGCCTCAACTCGCTTAACTTTGGGGTTCCAATCCCCCCCAAAGCCACTGAGTTCCCAAAAGGCCTCATGCTAGATAGGTGTGTGCTTACACCTTTAAGGCACACCACCATTCCCTTCCCAGACCATTCCCTCATCGCAGGAATGTGGGATTGTTCACCGTTCCCTCCAGGACACGGGTCTTACAGTAATGATTGAAAAAAGGAAAGAAAAAAGTGCAAAATGGACGTTTTAGAGCTAGGTCAGGTTTGAGTTGCAAACCTGCTGGTCAACCTAACACAGGCTTGAAAATGATGAATAGTACTTGCACGTGAAGCCCACGCGCAGGGGAGAAATTGGGCACGTGAGGGCTTATGGTAGCCTACCTCAAAATACGGTCAACACAAAATTTGCATTGCCATGGCACGACGACAGGGACCCATTTAGGAGTAGAGGCATAAACAAGTTCTTGGTGTATATATGGTAACATGTGTTGTATTTTGAGTTGTGGTTCAACTTGGGCTCTGTATATAGTGAGTTGACTGTTTGTATAAACATCTCTGGTCTGACAGTTGAACGATTTGTAATCGTTGTACAATCTTTTGTGACTTGTCTGAATGTTTTGAGTAGGAAATGTCAAACGGGAGTAGGATCCCTTATGATTATCTAGTCGTATCGAGAGGATTCCTATCACTCCATAACCTTACTTAGCTGACATAGTGATCGACATGAAGATATGATAGGGTATGTGAACTAGTAGGGGTACTTAGTCAGTATTCCCAAAAACGTCGCCAAATGTTTAATCCGAAAATGCACCTAACGAGGTATAGTCTTTGCTGGACACTAGAAGCCTTCTATTGTTCGCAGGGATGACCTACTAGGGAGTAAGAAGAGTACTTGAAAGTGGTGAGGTGCTAGTCTAGCGAACTCCGATGCTTAAGTCAGTAAAGTAGATGAAGACCAGACACAGCGTAGACATCGTGAGGCTTAGTGAATAATAAATAGTGAATATACTCACAAAGTGATGCTTAATTACATGCATGTTGTAAATTATTAAGTCGGGAATTTACTTTTCTTATTAGTAGCAACATTGATTTTCTCTTTAGTAACACTTCAATCGAATGTGCAACTTACAAACGAATTGAAGGGGCTTGCCTTTCCATTTATGCAATCAAGAATAGGTCATAAACCATCCATATTTATATGGAGGCAGTTATTTTGAGCCAATCTATTCCTATACTAAAATAGAAGTGGGAAAACCACTGTATATCCACTTCTGCCTTTTTTTTTTCCTTTTTTTTCTTTTTTATTTTCCTTTATATATTTTTTCTTTTTCTTTTTCTTTTTCTTTTTCCTTTATTTTATTTTTTTTCTTTTCCTTTATTTTATTTTTTTTCTTTTCCTTTATACATATCAAATTATTTTCCCTTTTCTTTTTTTTAAAAAAATTTTCCTTTATTATTATTTTTTTCTTTTTCTTTATACATATTAAAAAAAATCATAAAAAAGATATAAAAAAAACATTGTTCCCCTACAGTGTTTTACCGGTCTTTTATTTTTTTTTCATTTCCGTTATACATATCAAAAAATCATTGTTCATTTATAAAAAATTAGTAATACTCAATGACCTAATTGTTGTAAAAGGTAGGTAGATTGGGCTGTAGCCCAAGTCAGCCCACAGGAAAAGAAAAGTAAATTCCCCAATTTATGTACCAAAAACCCAAAGCCCATCCCTTACACTTGGGCCCCGGCTATTGCATATTTTGCAGTATAGGAAATTCTTGTTGATTGAATTTTATGAAGTAAGAATTTGTACTATGTAAAGTGAAAAACTGAATCAGCAAAACAGTGAACCACATGAAACAAAATACAACAATTTTAGAGACACTTTACCCTGTAATATAAAAGTTGAACTCTATGAACTGAAAAACAAAATCACAAAAAAGTGAACCCTATGACGCAAACACAGTGGACCGTGCTAGGAAAAACAACCATCGAACCAACAGTAAAAATCGTAACTTACCAGGTAAAAAATAGAGAATAATATGAAGAAGAAAACTAAATCGATAAAAAGATAAACCCAATGAAGCAAAAATAAAGACCATGTCAAAGTAGCCATAGCTTAGGCTTAAAGTATCATCAATTATATCCCTTATTTAAAGCTAAATGTTAACTAAAATTTTTACTTTCACCACATTCCTTAATTTACAAGTTTAAATATTTTTAAATATTTTTTATTATTTTCAATATTAAAAACGGGGATGCTTTTCAATATTTTTAGTATTTTTAGCAAAGCCACAGCTAGTACTACAAGGGATAAGGATTTGCCCGACTAACATGTGTTCATCGGGCAAGCTCACATGTGCGTTGGGCAAACACAAGCGTAACGAATGTTTGTTGGGTAAAGTTCGTCACCTCAAGCTTGTGAGGTAAAATGTTGCCCAACGAACAAAACGTGTTGGTTGGGCAAAAGTGGCCAATGGCCCGACAAACAAAGATTGTCACAAATAATTCATTGCTCGTGTAAAAGTCAAGTTTTTTAGCCCAACAAACAACTTGTTCGTAGGGTAAGGTTTTGCTCAACAAACGTTGGATTCGTCGGGCAAAATATAAAATAAAAATAAAAAACTTTAAAAAGAAATTAATTTGTTCATTTAATATATAACTTTTAATAACATATGAAACTATCATATTTATCATCTAATTAAATTTAAAAAATTCTCAAATTTTAAAAAAGAGAAGTCTTAACATAATAATAATAATAATAATAATTCCTACAAAAGTCTTAAAATAATAAAAAGAAATAATTCTACAAAAGTCATAAAAGTCTTAAACATAATAAAAAGAAGTAGTTCTAGAAAATTAACAAGTCTCAATCATAGTAATACATATATCTAAACGCTCGGCAGCTAGTTGGGGTGCGTTGATGGCGGTTGGGGTGGCTTATCAGGTTGCGAGGCTGGTTACTGTGGCGACTAGCCGAGATGCAGAGCTGATTGTTGGGGTGGCTAGTCATGCTGCGGAGCTAGTTGTGCAGGCGGCTGGTTAGGATATGAGGCTGACTGTTGAAGCAACTGAATACCCTACAGTTGTGCGAACTGAAACACCTTTAAGGGAAGCGTCAAATTGTTTTGAACCAGCACATTAGTGATTGGTTGGAAGGATTGACAATGATCGTATGCGGTTCAAACTTCAGAGGTTGCCTCGTTTTGCATGCTGGCTCTCTAAGAACTCGAAGAGCTACTCCCACGCTCATGGAAACCACGAATTCTCACATATGAAAAATAGAAACAATTGCACAATTTTGGAATCAGATCTCATGAAAGAATCAAATAATAAGAATATACATAACTCATATATTTACCAGCACCCATGAATACAACCTCAATTATCAGCTAGGTCTTTTATAGTTTGATTGAATTTGTGGTAAGTTACTATTTTAAGAATACCAAGCCTGAATTATAACTTGAATTGCCAGACATCTTGATTGGCAAGGGCTGCATCTGATTCTATTTCTTGGTGATGGACTTGTACTTCTTTCTTTGATACTGATTTCTTATTTCTATCATTCTTTTTATTCTTGTTTTTAAATTTAATTATTTATAGAGCACAATTGATCACTTGATTCTTTTAATTTTTTCTTTAATATCAGCAGCACACTAATCACACTATTCTTTTTTGTTAGACACACAACATCTTCTTTACATAATTCTCATGGCATAACCTTGGTATATTTTTAAGCTATGGGTATGGCTAGAATGGCTGCAAAGTGGCTGGTGGAGCATACAAGATAGAAATATAGAGAGAATAAAAGTTAACAAAGCTAAGAGGAAAGACATTTTTAGTTGAATGGAGAAAGCACATTAATAAACTTAGATGCAGTTAGATGTTTTCTTAAGACAGAGCTAGAAATACAAAATCTTCTTTCGACTTCGTTTAGTTATATGCAATTTGGATCACCATACGACAAATGCAAAAACCATCCATACACTCTAAACAATATATAAGTTCCCGAGAAAAACAAAATACTTGGGCGACTTGATTCATCAATAAACCCACCTAAGGTAATGTAGAAAAACAATAACAAAATGGTTGATGAAGAATAAAGCATAGAAAAAAAGAGAACAGATGAAGAATAACGCGTACAATACTGCAACATATGAGTCATCTTTTCAACCATTTGATAGCTAAAAGAAATTTCCAACTGAAAGATAATTAACAAAGAAAGCTTGGGTACTATCGTTATAAACAAACCACCCGCCAACAAGTTATTTCAATAACATTTCTCAATTCAAGACCTCATGCCACAATGACTTACATGGGCATACAACACAATGTCATTAACTCTAATTCAAATACGGATTTCATAAACTAATCGTCATTACAATACAGAGCACATTGGCTCATAAGAATTTAAGAATTAAACATGTCTAGCAACGTCCCCGATACATACGTTATGTTAGAAACTGCTACTCAGTTGCAACACGAGCAATGACCCATAAACATTAGCCATGCATAGAAATCAAGACTATGCATTACCACTTACCAACAAGGAACTAAAACAACCATTAACAACAGTAATTGATCCATCAAAGCCCTATATGCTCTTACAAAAGACCAGTAAGACTTAATAGATGAATCCTCAAACCATACCGATTGCCAAATAAACAACATGGCATTCCATCTACATACTAATTATGTAGGAAATATTTCTAATCATTGACAAAATCCTAAGATTCACACCCATCAAACTCATAATTTGAAAAGAGTAAAAAAGCAAACAACATATTTTAAAGGAACTCAACATTATCAGCATGTTTACTTCTGAAAAGTATTGATATATTGGGGACAAATGCTATTTTAGGATTACTATACTTTTTTAGTTACCCGAAGGTTGGGAAAGGACGAATGTTTACTATACTTTTTTAGTTACCCGAAGTCTTCCTAACTTCATTTTCTATTGATTAAAGTTCCTAGAATCCCTTCGATGAGTTCATAAATAAGTGAAAGTAAACATATGGTATCTGCAAAAAAAAAAAAAAAATCAAAATAGCAACCCACAATCTCAGTTCATCACCCACTTCCCAAAATCCCACCCCAGCCAATCCAAGTGACACCCAATATATATTTCAATCTATGGGTTTCCTCAAAATGCAAATAATGTCGAAGAACATGAACAAATTGAAGCAAATTCATATATTTAGGGACAATCCAAGTTTAAATCTGCTCAATCAAATTCAAATCGAGACTTACCTCGGGGTGGGTGCAGTGGCAGTGAAGCTTGGCAGCGGTCGCCAGCGAGGTGGGTGCATCAGTCGCCAGCGAGGTGGGTGCATCAGTCGCTGGCGAGGTGCTTGCGGCCGGCGTGAATCTGGGCGGCGATCGCCGGCGAGGTGGGTGCGTCAGTCGCTGCTGAGGTGGGTGCGTCAGGCGCTGGCAAGCTGGGTGCAACGACGAGGGAGAAAGAGTGGAGGAGAGGGAGAGAACGAGAGGGGGATAGAGGAAAGGGAAGAGAATAACAAGTTTTGGATTTTGATATTTTTTGGTTCGATGTACAAGGCTTTGTCCGACACAATTGTTTGTCGGGATGTAGTTAAAACATTCACTGCGCCAATTTTGGGCGGTTCTTTTAATTTTTGGGTAAAAATTAGGCGCTATGTTTGATTTTTTGGCCGAAAAAGAAGCGCGAATTTATACGTCGGCCCGACAATCACATGATCGTCGGGCAAAGGGTATTAATTTTTTAATTTTAATATACCCTTTTTAAATTTTGGTTCAATTGATATTAAACAATTGAATTCCAAATTTGCTATTTTTCCTTGTAGGTGATTTAGAAGTATGGGCAATAAGATGGGACAGTTAAATCGGCCTAATTCACTTTTTACATTATTAAAAATTGTATTAGATTGGCCAAATTCATTTTTTTTAATTATTGAAAATATTAAATGAAGCTTGTCATCAAAGTGGTTGATCACTTGATGGAATTTCAAACAAATGAATTCAAATATCTGAACGTTTAGTTTGCAATCTTAGATGCATTGACCTCACACGTAAAAAATTGTCAGGTTCTGACGATTTTAAGTCGTCTGATCATTGAATTTTTTTTTTGAAACCGTCGAATCTTCGCGTATCGTTACCTTATCTTGGAATTTCTAAATTGGCTAATTTTACTCGTAGGTGATCTCGGAGTCTAGGCAATAAAATGGGACGATTAGATCGACCAAATTCATTAGTTAAATTATTGAAAATCGTAAATGAAACTTGTTTGTCAAAGTAGTTGAACACTTGATGGAATTTCAATGCGTTTTTTGAACTTTTGATTCAATTGATATTCAAACAATTGAATTTCAAATGTCTGACCGTTTAGTTTGCAGTCTTAGATGCATAAACCTCTTACGTAAAAACTTGTGAGGTTTTGGCGATTTAAAGCATCTGATTGTCGAAAAAGATTTTGTAACCGTCGAATCTTCACATACCGTTACCTTATCTCGGAATTTTTAAATTGGCTAATTTTTTTTCGTAAGTGATCTAGGAATTTGGGCAATAAAAAGGGACAATTAGATCGGCCAAATTTATTTTTTAAAATTATTGAAATTCGTAAATGAAGCTTATTCATCAAATTGGTTGAACACTTGATAGAAATTCAATGCATTTTTTGAACTTTTGATTCAATTGATATTCAAACAATTGAATTTCAAAGATCTAGTTGTTTAGTTTGCGGTCTTAGATGCACAGACCTCGCACGTCAAAAATCGTGAGGTTTTGATGATTTAAAGTCGTCCAATCGTCGAAACAAACTTTGAAACCGTCGAAGTTTGTTCAAATGAAGTTTGTTCAAATAAGGAATAAAATGGGATGGTTAGATTGGCCTAATTCATTTTTTAAATTAGTGAAAATTGCAAATGAAGTTTGTTCATTAAAATGGTTGAACACTTAATAGAATTTCTATGCATTTTTTGAATTTTGGTTAAATTGATATTTAAACAATTGAATTTCAAAGTTATTCTATAGTCGCAGGTGCGTAGACCTCACATGTTAAAAATTGTGAGGTTTTGAGAATTTAAAGCCGTCAGATTGTCGAATAAGATTTTGAAACCATCGGTTCGTTGTATATCGTTGCCTTATCTCGAATTTTTTTTAATTGGTAATTTTTCATGTAGATGATCTATGACTATGAGTATGGAAAATAAAATGGGACGGTTAGATTAGCTGAAGTGAACTAGACTTAAGTTGATGAACTAGAAAGGAAAGAGGAAGAAAGGATGCTATGGTGAATTATGTGAATTATATGAATTGGACTTTGCCCGACGAACATTTGCTCGTCGGGCAAAGGCTACTCGTTCGTCGGGCACAAAAAGGTCAACGATTGCATCTAAGCAGCGACAAAATTTGTTGCCCTTTTCAATCTTTACCCGACGAAATATGCACGTGCGTCGGGCCAAGTTAAGCACGGATTTTTTTTTATTTGGCGCCAAACAATCACTTATTCACACCAAAATTGCCCAACTAACATAATTGTTCGTCGGGCAAATATAGTTTTAGTGAAAATTTTCTATTCGTCGGGCAAAAGTTTGTTGGGCCAGTACTTTTTTCTTGTAGTATATATCTCTTGAGGATGCTTTTAGTATTTTCAATATTTTTCTTGGCGATGTTCTTCAATAGGCATGGACCGTTGCTTTTCGTTTGTGACGCTCATCAAATTCATTTATGTGAGATAGTTCTTTAACTTGGGGAAAAAAAATTGTAATTATAAGATTTGAGAATGCATCTGTTAACTTAATTAATCCGAAAATGATATTTTGATAATGAAAACATGTAGAGAAGGTTATACGAATAAGAAAATACATATACACATGTTTGTAATATTTTTCAAATAAAAATTTGAAGGTAGTGGTGTCGAAGGAGGTGGCGGAAACGGGAGTCAAGATGACCGTAGGGTTGGCTGAGAGGTGGTGAGACGGTGGTATATACGTTGAATCAATAGTGGTTACAATGGCGGAGGTGACAATGTATGGTTAGAAAATATAGACTATAAATTTCTATTATATCCATTATTTTTTAAAAAGGTACGACTAAGAAACGAGTCTTCCATCTTATTTGTTTGTATTTGAAAAACGAAAAGGGTTTCTAATAATTTTAGAGTGATATATATATATATATATATATATATATATATATATGCAGTCTAAAGTCTAAACTGTAGTTGAGATTGATCAGTCATATTTTTTTTAATGAACAAACTTTTCCACCCTCTCTTTTTTCAAGTGGATTCCAGATTTCTGATGGGCTTCAGTACCTTATCTTGTTGGATTTGGACAGTCCTCTAATTCAATATCCGGTTCTTCTCCTTTCCAATTCCTCCTAATTAGATGATGCAATAACTCAGACTTATCCAATTTCTTTCTCTCCTACTATTTAGAAGAGAACGATGAAGCGTCACTAGCTAGTATATATTATTACAGCTGAGCTGGCACCAAACCCTTAATTCTGTTTTTTCGACAAATGCCCGCGTCTCCGCCAGTCGGCACAGTAGAAATTTGGTTGCATATAGAAAAATAGGGAATGCGAATCGGATCCCTGGCTAAAGCTGCAGTACGTGGTGCTTTTGCATGTGGGCGGGGAAAAGAAAAGAGAGTGTCTCATCTCGATCAGTCGTCGTTTTGGCCAACAAATTACGTACTGTCATTGTCAAACAAATTAACCTGCAAAATCAAATTAGGGCCTTGTCCTCAGGCTCATATCCAGAAGTCCTGCCTTGCTTTCATTCTAACTCCTACACCACCTACGTACCCTTTCAACAGGTTCTACCTCATATCATTTGGATTTAAAATAAAAGCTAAATGAGTTTGGTGAGAACACAAAGAAAGAAAGAAAGGGGAGAGAAAAAAAAAAAAAGTGAGAGCATGCAATGCCTGTCATTTCGTTATGTGTATTGTGTACTTTACAGCATAAAAGTAGCTTTCATAAGAGCTTAAACATGAAAAGTTCATGCTTTCACTCATATGCCATTGCCATACCACAATTATCATCAATTCATAGTCAATAAGGATGACCACAACAATTTTGATCCAATTTCAGATTATCAAAATAATTTAGGTTTTTTCCCTGCAAAAGAATATATAGGGTATTTGTTTATGACGTGAAAATACAATTTTTGTGGTACTTAAAAGGTAGTACAACCATGGAATTTTTTTTTTAATTATTTTTTTTTAATCTGAGATCAAGACGAAACTAGATATCGACGTATTTAATTAGAAAACTTTTCTAAATAATAAACATGTCATCATAAACAAAATTAGCTCCACGATTTCTGGAATCATATATGCTAGCTAGGTTATTAACTTCTGGAGGAGAAGTTGATTTAGCAATTGATAAAATAAGAACTTTTGAAGTCTGACTCTACTCTATATAATATGCATTCTGAAGAAGACGCAAAGCATTTAGAGAAGAAGATAGAAGGTATGCTTGGCTCCTTGTACGCCACCCGCAGGAGCCAATCCCGAAGAAGATTGAGCTTCCGCTTGTGGCATACAGGGAGCCAGGCATAACCGAGTTCACCTTCAATTTACGCCGGCTTCTATGTCGTAATTGTCGTCGAAACTCGAAACCATTCTCTTCTTTCACTGAATTAAGGTAGTGACAAGAGAAACTCATGTGAGGGCCGGAAGAGAGAGATGAAGAGTGAGGTGGAATGTAGAGTTGTATATATAGAGGCGTCGGGGCATGAGGGGGGATATTTTGTTGCCAATGTAGAGCAGGGAATTAGAGATATGTACTTTTAATGCACTTTCCTTTTGAATTATAAAAGAGGGATATATTCTGATTTTAAAAAGACAAATCGCAAAGCAAATTTGGAAAATAAATTAAAAATCCACAAGATGTAATTGCCATCATCACCGCCACACCAAGCGCCATTCCAATTGCACCTTCTTCTAGCCCGGACCCCTTTTGCTTTTTCTTTTTCTGAAAAAAGAAAATTATAAAAGTAATAACTATTCTCTAATCTTTTGATTGGAAAAAGGAAGAAAAGAAAAATGTTAATTAAAAATTCCTTGATGTAGAAAATGGATCTCCATTCTCCAACTCCAAGATCTCTTTGGCTGGGATTGACGAGATTTTCTTCCAGTCAAACAAACTGAACTTCTGCAAGAAGAAATAGTAAAAAAGTTACGGAACTTCCTTGTGGTCAAATTTGTAAAAAATAAGAAATAGAAAAAAGTTACTGAGGTAATACAGGTGCGGTGACCCGGAATACGACTTACGTACAAGTGAGTTCTGAGTTCTGAGTCTGACAAGAGAAATTAAAGTGTGCGTTGCGTACTGGCTTATGCTCTCCGGCCTTTCATTTATATTAATATCTAAATGTTGAATTAGTGAAATTAATACTTTGACAAAGTCTCAAATCTACGCTATGCATTATGATGCTATTTCCTCGACAATGGAGTATACTTACATTCCACTGCGACGCTATTTCTTCGACAACTTCAATTTATTAAATTATTTTTATATATTAAAATTATTTTTATAAAAAATTAATAAAATTAAAGATTATTTAATAATTTAAATATCAAATAAACAGATAGTTTATTATAAGTATCTTAATTCTGATAATTTATTATAAGTATCTTAATTCTTACTAAATTTGTTGATTTATTAGATACATATGAGTACCAGACAATCTCCAATTTTATTACGGAGATAATTTTGATATATTTATTTAATTAATGAATGATTCCGATTATGATATATATATATACAAAAATAATTCAATAAATTAAAATAATGCTATAAAAAGCTACAACTAAGGTAGGATACTCGTCTTAAAAAAAAAAAAAAAACTTTTAACTTGACTTAATCTAGTTCGATTATGATATATACAGATCACTCGTACCTTCCAAGCTTCAAGTTTTAAATCACATTCATTTATCCGTTAGATTAAGTTACGTACTAATGAGAATATCTAAAAATGAAATTGGCATTAACGAAACACGAAGGAAAAAAAAAAGGTTAAGTCATTTGTTTGTATCTGCGCGCATATATTGAATTGAACAGAGATGTTGCACGTGGTTTTTGGATTGGCGCATGCATGCATACAAATTTTCAACCTTTCTAAGTCAAAGATGGATCAACCCTAGCTACCTATGAACATATACGGCTTGAATCTGGATGCTCACATTTTCATTTTCCACGCTTGTAACATGGATACCTTGCGTATAGAGCTGGCAATTAGTCGTGTCGTGTTGAGTTTGTATCGTGTCATGAACTCTATTTTACTCA
Organism: Prinsepia uniflora; assembly: GCA_032719365.1. Classification (NCBI taxonomy): domain Eukaryota; kingdom Viridiplantae; phylum Streptophyta; class Magnoliopsida; order Rosales; family Rosaceae; genus Prinsepia; species Prinsepia uniflora. The sequence goes on along the minus strand of CM064868.1, from coordinate 15,420,883 downwards.
TTTATGCCAAATTCGAATCCGATCCGTTTAATAATCGTGTCAAGAATGTCCAAATCGAACCCGCCCTATTAATGACCTGCGTAACCCGTGTAACCCATTTAGTAAATAGGTCGTAGTCAAAACTCAATTAATTTATAACTTATTTGATCCGTTTAACCTATTTAAAGTATAAGATTTAATAGGTATTTACGTAGGTAAATGGGTAGATATATAGGTTAATAATGACATGTTTATTAAATGAGTTAATATATAAGCCAATATACGGGTTAATTAACCTGTTAATTGGAAATCTCTCCATTTATTAAACGGATTAACATGTCATTATACATGTTAACAGGTTGATCCGAAACTCACCCGTGTTTATTAAACGGGTTGACCCGAAAAATGACCCGAAATTTTAATCGTGCGAGTTGACCCGGATAAATCTCGTGCGAGTTTTGAGTCGTATCAAAAAATTTCCACCCTTAATTATGTAGCATTTTTACCGAATTAATTGGGTAGAGTTATCCATTTAATACAGCTAAAATATAAAGAAAAATCCTATTTAAAATATTTTTCATTAATATTCACTTTCTAGCCAATATTTCAAGTTGGGGGCAAATTAAAATTGATTGTTTTTGTTGTTTTTTTATGGATTCATTAAATAGGTAGCCAGTTTTTATCGACCATTTTCGAATTTATTGATATATTTTTTTTACTTGCAAATAAAAAAGATCAATTTTGAATTTATAAATAATAAGAAGATTAGTATACTGAATTTCAATGCTTTTCTTAATATTATGATCGAGCATAAACATATTTTGCACGCGTATAACTCATTTAGTGGTCGATGCACCTAATTCAAGATAAAGCCTTATTTACGCCAATGTTGTGGAAAATTGGAATTAAAGCCTTGGCTTTACTCTTTACTTTCCTCATGATGCATGTTGATCGTCGAATCCGTTGGTCTTCTTTTTCTCAATTTTAAGGTATGCTTTTTTGGATCTCCCTTCAACATTTTCAATTTCGATCCGCCGGCCTGTTTCATTGCGGACCACCATCACCATCACCTCCCTCCACCACTGAGGGGTCTCACCCTCTCCCTTCCGCTTTATCGTTTCTTTTTACACCTTTTTTATGCTAACTCATTAAGTGTGAATGCATTCATAATAGAATAAAGGACAAAATTTATCATATTTAAATAACCATCTAATATTTGTATTCGGATTAAAATTAAATATTGAGCTTAATACAAAATCTAATTAAAAATACATCTAATTAATTGATTTTTTTCCTTAATAAAAACTATCGTATATACTCAAACGCTATACATGCTACATAGCCGATCGATTTGTATACCAGAACAAGTATTTCAGATCAACAAAACCCACTTACAACATTTTTCTGTTGTAATTACACAAGCATTGGAAAAATCATCTGGCCAAAAATGACCCACGTTATCTGACGCTCGCTACCTCTAAACCTAGCTTCCTCATCGATCCGCTCCATTTATAATGAATGAAGCCCCTTGTTTCAATTTTGGTGGGAACATAATTAGGGATTTTTGATGATTAAGTGGCTACCTGTGCATCCTATTCCTTCCTCCATCCATCTTTTCACCATCAGTATCTTCAACTTTTTTTTTTGTAACTCCCAATTACTTCTGTTCATCCTGCTTTGTTAGCAAGCAATTGGTTTCGATTAGATATAAAGTAAAAGACCAAGAGATAATTTTGACAATGTTGATCAATTTCTCAATTTATGGACTATTTCTTCATATTTTTAATTAATTTTTAGGTGTATTTAAAATGCTAACACATGATTTTTTTTAACTAATTAAATTGAGTGGAGGACTAATTAGGGATGAGTTTGACAAGTGATCAAACCGTCCACTGAACAAAACAAAGTCATTGTGAAAAGCTATCACTAGTGCATGCATCAATCTGGTCCATAGACAGCATCATTTTTACTACTTGTTAAGACCAAGTCAAAATGATTCAGGAACCTATGCGGCTATGCCCCATCATCATTTGTTTAACTTGTCGTATGAAGACTCCTCCACAAACTATTTCAACAACTAGATGTGTACTCATTCAGAAACACACAGCTCCATTCTCCAAATCAAGTCACCAAACTCAGAAATTTGTAGAGTTGGAAAAAAAAAAATAAATAAACGTCAAAAGACTTGCATGAAAAGAATCATATTTTTCAAGTCTTTGAATAAGGTTATATCAATATAAAAGACGATCTTGTAATATAATCAGAATTTAAAATCTACTCGCACCACTTCAATCCTTACAACAGAGGTTTATACTTTTGGTAAATTACCCACACAGCAAAGCCTGTTCTTAGACACAAAGCAAGGAGACCAACATATGATTTTGACAAGTAATAAATTCATCCACAAACAAAATCATTATGAAAAAGCTCTCACTATGGCATGCAATGCATGCATCAATTATGCCATAATATTTTCAACAACATTATTATTATGATGGTTTTTCACTTTGCTTCTAATTAGCCTAAGCTTTAGAAAAGCCTAAGCAAACCGAGTCAAGTTTGAGCTACCCTATTGCTCGGAAGCTTGTAGTTTGCAGGCATTATACACCAAGCCAACCGAACAGGAGAGAGATGATCAAACTAGTTGTTGATCAAGTAACCGGGAACTTATCGATCGCTTTATGTCCTATTCCAGTTTTGTTTGTTAAGTACAACGACATTACAGGGATCAAAATCAGAAATAACTGAAGGCCACTACCCCTTGCAAAAATACGACTGGTTTCAACTTTTTGAAAAATCATAAATGTAGTTACATATATAATTCCATGATGCCCATCATTTCTCATTTGAGTTCAAGTACAGATGATGCTCTCTAATGTAATCAATTACTTCATCTGCAGTTAGATATTTTATGGACATTCCTCTTGAAATGCACTCCCTGAAAGACGATCTAGGCTGTCAATTTGCCATTCTCCTTCAATATTATTGACAATGAATCAGATTGTATTTACCTTAATCTTGTTGAACTTATTTGGTTCGGTACAAGTTCATCCACCACTCTTATGTTTTCCTGTAATTAAGAGAATAAGAAAGTCGCAGCCAAGAAATAAGAGTTCTGTTAGTTATGACAATATGTGAACCGAAACGATTGGGAAATTAAGACATGATTACCCTCTTCTCCGTCAAAATTTCGTCACATGAGATAATTTTATCAACCTCTTGTCCCTCTCTGCGAATGCAAACCACACCATAATCTCTGCATATTCCCCTGACCTGATTAATAACGACAAGAGTTATGGTGCCATATGGTTGGAGCAGAAATTGGCCAGATTAAAAGGTTTACACCCTACCCAATTCAAGTTATGTTACTTTATAGTTTATAATACACTGACTCAATTAAAAGAACTTTTGATCTGAAAAGAATTATTCGACACCTTTTGATCTGAAAAGAACTTTTACTCGATTAAAAGAAAGTAAAAGTATCCAGATAAACTCATTGTAATTTATATAAGTTAGCAACACAGGCAAATGAATTGGTTATCAAATAAGAACCAGCTACACCCACCCACTATATTATAGGATTATGGACATACCTGCCCAGGAATCCAAACTCCAGGGATGCCAAAAGAGTGGAGAAGATCAGAGCCACAAACAAGCATGCACTTGAGGGACGATTTGGGCGAGCACCACGGTGGTAGGGTGGTCTTCCACGGGTGCTGTAGTAGGCAGTAGCATAGGGGACTGGAGTGGGGTGGGTAGAATTGGCATAGAAAGCAGTAGGAGGAACTGCGGTTGCTGGATTTGCAGAGGAAGTTTGTTGAGCCTCAAAGGAAAGTAACCGGGCACGGAGATCAGAGAAGGGAGGGAGGGGTGGAAAGTTTAGCATGGCAGTCACCAGCATGGTGTACTCAGGACCGAGGCCACGAAGGACAGCAGTGACAAGGTCCGTAGGGGAGAAAGGCTCGTTTATGGCAGCAAGAGAATCAGCCAAGGTTTTGGCTTGGGAAAGGTACTCAGAGATAGTTTTCTGACCTTTGGTGAGAGACATGAGTTGAAAACGGAGGTTAGTGGCATTGGCTAGGGATTGTTGGGAGAAATTTTGTTGGAGACACTGCCAGATTGCACGGGAGGTTTGGAGGCCAACAACCTGGGACAAGATCGGTTCTGTGAGTGTGGCTCTGAGCATACTGACCAAGGTTTGATCAATTTGAAACCATTGGTGATAGGCGGGATTGGGGACAGGAATAGGGGCAGGGATAAGATCTGAAACAGAAGTATCAGAATGAGGGGAAGCAGTAGGCGTTTGGGGTGGTAGGGTAGGAGGAGGGGCAGGATGTGTTCCGTCTATGAAACGCCAATAATTATGCCCAATGAGAAAGGGCTTAATCTGGCTTTCCCAGAGAAGGTAATTACTCTCATTGAGTTTAACCGAAACTAGGGTTGAAATATTGGTGGGAGAGATGGTGGGGGAAGAGCAGGAATCTGTTGCCATAGTTGGGAGAAAGATAGAAAGAGGATCGGGTTGGTGGTCAGACTATAGGCTCTGATACCATGTAGAATTCTGTGAAATCTGATGATTTCATTGATGTGCCGATAGGCCTATTTATACAGGTCTTGGGATTGAGATAACTACAAACAGTTATCTCTCCCTTATCTGAATCTAAGTATAACTGCTATAGTAACTGCCTAGGTAACTGTCTAGGGACATCTGTCCAATAACTGTTGCTGTCTACTAAATACAGTGTACAGTATACTAAATAGCTACAGAACGTGTACTATTCTACAAGCTGGAAATATGTGATGGGAGTCAATCAAGCAGATTATCCATGGAATAAAGAGCCTTTCTTTTTATTTATAGGAAACAGCCCTATGCATTAGAAGTAATTATAAGATAGAGCGCCGAGAGCAAACAACCCCTTAATCAAAAAAGGGTTTCAAGCAGCAAGATGACGAAGCCTTCCAGAAAAACTCCCTATTAATGCTATAGCAATACAGTTTATGCAAGAATACGTATGTGTGCTTCGCAGCTATATTTTTTATGGTGCATACATATAAATGTTTGAAGATAAATCGTAATTAGGCAGCTCAATTGCTCAAAGGAAAGGGAGGGATAACAGTTTTGAAAATCTTACCACAGGGTATCAGCCCAGCCCCAGTTACGAAACCTTTAACTCTTGACAGCACAGTTAAAGTGCGTTGGAAGCTACTTTGTCTTTCCTGTAATATTGGTTAAAAACTTCTATATATAAGTACTCAACCCTAGTGGTAGTAGATGAATCAGATACATAACTGCACAATAGAAACGTCATATTCTAAAAAGGAGAAGAGATACCTCCCAAGGATCAACCATTATAAATTCTGAACTCTTGGAGGCTAGATGACACAACTGTACACGATGTTCAGCAGATAAAGGCCCTACATAGCCAACCAAGTGAGCATGTCAGTCTCTGACAATGGAGGGATATGGGCTATCTGGTCAAATGACAGTTATAAACACTAAATGCAATAACAAACTCATCTCAGTAAGCCATGTAATAACAAAATGGAATAAATCTGTTGCCTCTACAACCCTAGTTCAAAGGGGCCCAAAAGAAGTCATGCTATGTGAGTAATTCCCTAATTTAGCATCATTCTACCTTTCGATCTGCTTATCGAAGTTCTTTCTACTTTGATGCCTAAAGAGATTCTGTTTAAGGTGACATACCCTCTTGTTGTATGCATCATTAACAGGTGAAATGTAAGCTCCAATGACACAAAAGCCTTCTGAATTCAGTGCATCTCTTGCCACCTCTGTGCAAAAGAGGAAAATTGATCAAAATATACATTAATCTGTAATTTCCAGTGAAATATGAGCCAAATGTCCCCAAGTCCTATTTAGAAAATGAAACTCATAAGCCATGACCGCGTTAAAAAAGAGAGTGCTAATTACATATATTTATATCCACAATTTTGTTGTTCAAAACAAAAGAGAAAGAAATCTCGTTTGTGCAACAACTTACCCAACATTCGTAAGTGCATATAAGTAGGTGGACTGAAACTTCCAGTTGCTACCAGAATTACATATTTCTTGTCCCTAGTTTAGAGTGGGAGAGAGATGGTTAACATATTATCAAGAAAACTACACCTTACAGCATTTATTGTCAACCTAAACATTCATCCTTGAAATTAAGGAACAAATTCAATTCCTCACAAATTAACACATGATTTCTTCCGCAAATTAGAATATAATGCCTTTAAAACAGACATGAATGGCTAATTTACTGAATGCAACAGAGAAGAATAGAAAAATAAATCAAGAAGCAGATAATCATAGTATATATGTCGTGACACTAAAAGTTCAAGCTACACTCAACCCTTGAAGGCCAGATATACCCAATTATTCCAATGTCACAATAAAAGCAAAATATAGTGAAATAAATATAATTCAGAAGATGAGCTTACTTGTCGTCGTGATTAACCAAATGCAAAGCTAATTTATTAAGAGGCAGAGGGATGTCCATGGCACCTGCAAAATTAGAAGACCACAAATTAGAATATAATGCCTTTAAAATAGACATGAATGGCTAATTTACTGAATGCAACAGAGAAGAATAGAAAAATAAATCAAGAAGCAGATAATCATAGTATATATGTCGTGACACTAAAAGTTCAAGCTACACTCAACCCTTGAAGGCCAGATATACCCAATTATTCCAATGTCACAATAAAAGCAAAATATAGTGAAATAAATATAATTCAGAAGATGAGCTTACTTGTCGTCGTGATTAACCAAATGCAAAGCTAATTTATTAAGAGGCAGAGGGATGTCCATGGCACCTGCAAAATTAGAAGACCAAATGTACCACAAACACCATTAAGAGTAATACTCTGGTTTGTTTTGACAAACTGGTTCCCGGGAGGTAGAGTTAATATCGCCACTGATTTCAATTCTAACCGTATCCTCCTAAACTAGGAATGAGACAAACATTCCCTTTTATTATCTCCTGTTAATTCGAAGTCAACAAATGTACGTTCTATAAAACTTAATTTTCCCTCCAACTTTTACATTTTCCTACCAACCAAACACAGTATAAACATCCACTCACTCGGATACAAAGAAACACAAATGACGATGGAAGCAAATAAGCCAAACCGAGGTTACAAAATGGGAGAATAAGAATACAAATTTAAAAACTTTTTGAAATCAGTGACTTAAAAGGTCCCTTCTTTCGGGCCACCTGGACCTGGTTACCTATCCTCTCGACGATGATGGTCAAGAAGCCAGGAGTGCCAGGGGGTTCTCGGGCGATTGGACCGAAGTTTGGAAATGAACCGGTTTCGTGCTCGATGGGTTCGAGAGACGCGGCAGCTGGATTGGCGACTCTGAAAGTTTCATACATAAAGAAAGAAAAAAAGAAGACGATTTAGCACTTTTTATTGAGTTTTATATTTAATTATTTATTTAGCTTATCCTCTTTTCTTTTTTTATCAGACACTGGACACGCAAAAAAGTTTGAAACTTTGTCCATTACTGATGCTTTGTTTCCTAAGCTCATGACCTCTGCTAAGATTATGGCGGATTTCACAAGGCTCCCCATGGCTTCTTGTGCTGTTGTTTTAGTCATGGACTTTGCGACTCTGCCGTCTTCTTATGCCTTCAAAATTGGCGTTGTGCTCTCTCTTCTTGCTTCTCACTATTATCACCATGAGGTCCAGTAGTCCCAGCCCCAGGGCATTTGGGCAGCCGAATCAGGTCACTTTGAAGCTCAATTGCTCCTTCCTTGCACTCCACATTTCACTGTTGAATTTGTACTGAAATTGTCCCCATTGACAATTTGCAGGTGCAGGAACCATACAGTCGAGCGAGAAAGAATCCATTTTTCGATGGTCTGTTGAAAGGTGAAGATGGGGGTCCAAGTCCAAGTCCTCCCTTTGATTTTCAACTAACCACTGGAAGCAAGAACATTTCTCGCACCATGTCAGATATTGGCAACACCTTCACAAGAAAAGCACTAGATTCATTGGCAGATAATATCTTTCTTGAACCCCTTGGAAAGTCTAAAATTGGTAAAACAGCTTCATTTGCACACAAAAATGTTCAATCAAATTTTACATTTGATTTGGGGAGCCCAAATGAGCCCGTTGAAATAAATGGTAAGAACCAGAGTCGAAATGGTGTAACAAGCCCCACAGATGGAAAATCATTCATGGTGAATAGGAGGAAAGAAAACCTGTCTGCAGTTTCACTTCCTCAGTCTGCAGCATCATTTTATAATGGGGACTCACCACAGTTTGAAATTGTCGCTTCATGTCCAAGCATGAACAGCCTTAATTTATTTCTTAAAGCCTCAAAGGGTGAAGTTAATGCTGGTGTCCCAGGAAGATTCTTGCATGTTGCAACGGCTCAAGATGTCCCTGGTAATGCCTGCTTTTGTTCTCCTCTCCAAGTTTGCTTTACTTTTGGCATATATAGAAAATTTCGACATTGGATTATAACATGACTATCAAAAGTGCTTGACAAGACAAACTGAATGTGATGCGCCTGAATATCCGGAAAATTCACTGGAAAATAATTAAATTGTTATATATCTAATACCATCCAAGTCCATTTCATTTATTTCGAATGAGAAGACTTGACAACATTACAACTTAGTATGAAAATGCTGAATAAATGTATTTCTGAAGGTGTCTGAAGGTGATTGTGATTTTGTCTCTCTATGTGAACTGATTTCAAAGTGCACATTTTTTTTTATCACTCTTTGACAATTTGCAGATGTTGGATCTTTTGCTTCAACCATCACTTATGCCTTCTATCTGAATGAAACACGTGAATCTGACGAGTTCTGCACAGTGCCTGTCATCAACATGAAGAGGTCGGACATACGTTCTCAAGCTGAACTCAAATGGTTACTTGATTCTTGCCAAATTGATCAGTCATCCTTAATCTTTGTAGATGAGGTACGTTCTTTTGAGTACTGGAATTCTTAATGGTATGTGGTGGTCGTCTACTTTTGTTCACCCTGGTAGATCAGTCCTGATGAGCAACGATAGTCCTACAAACAATTCGCTATAAGAAAAATATACGCCTGCAGTTTCTTTTCATTTTAGTCTTTAGCAAAACAAATAACTTTATATAACTTTACCCACCCTGTACATATTGTAATGACGGATTGAAACAAGCATGGTGCAGCTTGCCTTGGAGTGAAGATATATCATACAAGAATTTTGTAGAGCATCATAATCATGCTAATCTTATCCTTTGTTCACGATTTGCTGAAACAAAATATGATATATAACTCATTCAATCGAGTGGACAACATTGCAATCTTAATCTTTAGCTTAACATCCCACATGTTATATGCACAGTATTCGCTGCTCCCTTCCTTGTCCCAATGTGGAACAATCATAGTGTTGTATTCTAGGTGAATCGTGGGGTGTTACTTATTAAGGAGCTTCCCGCATCAGAGGAGATTGCAGATCAATCTCTTCCTTAGTATCAGTGTACATAGGAATCCATATGATTCCTTACTTAGTATGTATAGCCAAACCTTTCCTAGTTAGGACTCCTAGACTAGTATATACTAAGGGCCAGTTTGGGATTGCTGTGTTTTTTCGAAAAACTGCTCCAGCTGTACTTTTTTGAAAAGTGATTTCTGTTTTAATTTCATAATAAATAGCTATACACTAAAATAATTTTTGTAAAAATAGCTTTCAAAAGCAACATCCAAATAGCTTTAAAAAATTATTGTCAAAAGTCCATTATTTTTCAAAAAAGGCAAGATTTTTTATGTTTACCTAACGCTTTTATACTGCTTCACTGTCAAATAAAGTAGTTTTTCAAGAAAAAAAACTGTGAAAAGTCCTTAGCAGATGTTTGGTCTTGTCTTAGCCGTCTTTATGCAAGCAAGGCTAGACTCCGTGTCCTTGGTTTCAAGGAACGGCTTACCCTACTAAGACAAAATTCCAGACCTATCTCTGATTACCTCCAGGAGGTTCGCCTCCTCGCTGATGAACTGGTCGCCATCGACACCCCACTTTCCAATGATGACCTTCTCCTACATGTCCTGAACGGTGTGGGCCCTAAGTTCAAAGACATGCTACTGCTGTTCCGTCCAGAGACAGTTCAGTCTCTTTCGAAAACCTGCATGACATGCTCGTACAACATGAAAATGCAGCCAAACGAGCAGACCTTGCACCATCTGCTCCTTTCATTGCCAATGCAACCCAAGCAGCCTGTGGCTCCAGCTACCAACAATCGTAGCTCTACCACCCAACGCTTTCCCTCAGCAGAGCCCAACTGCCACTCCAGCCCCCATCCCTTCAACCCCACTTCAGGCACTAGCCGTCGCACCACCACCCCTGGCAGTAGCTAACGTGGATTCTGCTAGTGGTGTGGCACCCAGGGTCACATTGCAAAAAGCTGCCCTCAGCTGCATCAGCCATCATCCAACCCACCCGTGGCTAAATCCATCACCCAGGGCCAACCATCTCCTTGGCTCCTCGACTCTGGTGCTTCCCATCACGTTAGTGCCACCCCTCACCATCTCTCTGAGGTCCACACCTACCGTGGTCCTGATGAAATCATACTAGGCAATGGTAAAGGGTTGCACATAACCCACACTGGTACCACCACTCTCTCTTCTCCCGCTCGCTCTTTCACGCTCCATAATGTACTCTGTGTCCCTACCATGACCCGAAAATCTCCTTTCTATCTCTCAGTTCAATCACACTAATAAAACTTTCGAATTTTTCCCAGACTATTTCCAGGTGAAGGATCTCAGCACAGGGGCGGTCCTTCTTCAAGGCCTGAGTAAGGACGGGGTGTACGAGTGGCCCCTTTCAACGTCACAACAACCTACAACCTTGGCGGGTGTGGTGGTCTCTCCCACCCTATGGCATCATCGCCTAGGGCACCCTAGTTCTAAAGTCCTAGAGTCTGTCTTTCGTTCCAATTCCATTTTTGTACCATCTAAATTGTCAAAGTCTGTATGTTTATCTTGAAAATGCAATAAAAGCCAACGCCTTCCATTTGGTGTCTCTTCTCTTCACCATACAAGAAATCCGATGTCTTTCCAACATTCGTTGACTTCAAACACTTGGTCGAAAAATTCTTTCAAACCTCCATTGCCACACTCTACACTGATAGTGGTGGGGATTTTGTCAAACTCAAAGCCTTTCTTGCCACCCACGACATCAATCATCTTCTAACCTCTCCCCACACCTCAACATAACCGGATCGTTGAAAGTCGCCATCGTCATGTGATGGAAACCAGCCTTACTCTTCTTCACCAAGCAACCCTCCCCCTCACCTACTGGCCCTATGCCTTCAAGGCCGCAGTCTACCTCATCCACCGCCTCCCAACCCTCACTCTCCAAAACACCGCTCCATACAATGCCCTTTTCCACTAGCCACCCAACTGCAACCGCCTTAGGCCTTCGAGTGCCTCTGTTTTCCATGGCTTTGTCCCTACACCACCAACAAAATGCAACCCCGCTCTACCCCGTGTGTCATCCTAGGTTACTCTCTCAACTAGAGTGCCTACCTCTGTCTCGATCCCACCTCTAATCGCCTTTATGCCTCTAGACACGTCCAGTTTGATGAAAACACATTTCCTAGTCTCAATCCTACCTCTACTGCACCTCAGGTCACCTCTGCCAACTTCGACCAATGGCTTTCCACCCTTCCTCCAGTGTTCTCCCTTCCAGTCTCAGCCACCACAGCACCTACCAGCTCATCACCAGTGCCTCCAGCACCCCTAGACCCCTCAGACACCCCTGCCCTGGCCTTGAAGTAGCACCGTCCCCAGCTGCAGGTTCCTCATTGTCCCATGACCAACCAGCCGCTAGCAGTCTTCCCACTACCTCCACTGCAGCCCTAGCTCCACCCCCAGCCACCAATACTGCCAACCCCCTTCCCCAACCCTCTCTCCGCACCTACACAAGGCGTCCACCTCGAAAACCACCCCATCCTCACCCTACCCAACCACCCTCACCCACTTCATCACCACCACCACCACGGTCCCTGCCTCCTACTCATCTCATGCTTACTCGCACCAAAATAGGTGCAATACCTCTTGTTCGCACCTATGCCATGGCAGTAACCGCCCATCCCCTCACTACCCTAAGCGAGCCAACTTGTGTTTCCCAGACAATTAAGGACTCCCAATGGCGATCTGCCATGTTTGCTGAGCTCACGGCCCTAATTCATAATGGAACATGGGAGTTGGTTCCTCCCCAAACACACCAGAACATAGTGGGCAACAAATAGGTGTTTCGTTTCAAACGACACCCGAATGGTACTGTGGACCGATACAAAGCCAGGCTCGTTTCCAAAGGTTATGATGAACGCCCAGGTATTGACTTCTCAGAGACTTTCAGCCCTATAGTCAAGCCTACTACCATCTGCATCATCCTTCATCTTGCCGTGACTAATGGCTGGCCCATACGCTTGCTAGATGTTAACAATGCATTCCTCCAGGGGACCCTCACTGAAGATGTCTACATGGCTCAGTCCACGGGCTTTGTCGACCCTCACACCCCTACCTATGTGTGCAAGCTTAAAAAGGCCCTGTATGGGCTAAAACAGGCCCCCCAGACCTGGTACAAGGAACTCCATCGCTTCCTCCTTAAAATGTGGTTTATGAACATTATCTCTAATGCCTCTTTTTTTGTTCTTAAGCAGGGTACTCATGTTCTCTACTTTCTGGTGTACGTGGATGATCTTATAATTATGGGCAATGCTCCCAAGCTAATCACCACCTTCATCAGCTCCTTAGCAGCAAGGTTCTCTGTCAAAGACCTAGGACCCCTCAATTACTTCCTTGGGGTGGAAGTAATCCCAACTCCCTCGGGTTTCTTTCTTTCCCAACATCGATATATCCATGAAATCCTCACCTTGGCACATATAGAGGGTGCAAAGCCCGTTTCTACCCTTCTTGCAGCCTCCCCTACACTGGTCTTACAAGCTGGTTCCCCACTAGCAGACTCTACTCTCTTCCGCCGCCTCATTGGCAGCCTCCAGTACCTTAGTCTCACCTGCCCAAATGTGTCCTATTCCATCAACAAGCTCTCTCAATTCATGCATGCTCCCATAGACTTACACTGGCAAACCCCAAAACGAGTCCTCAGATACCTCAAGGGCACCATCCTCTTCGACCTTCGTCTCAAGAGGAAATCCACCAATGATCTCCATGCTATTTCTCATGCCTTTCACACTTTAGCTGCCTTCTCTGATGTAGATTGGGCTGCTAACCATGATGATAGGAAGTCTACTGCTGCCTACCTAGTCTACCTTGGTGGAAACCTGATCTCTTGGAGCTCACGCAAGCAGAAATCGGTCTCCAGATCCTCTACCAAAGCAGAGTATCGAGTTGTAGCTTACACTGCTGCAGAGCTCATTTGGGTCTAATCCCTCATGAAAGAATTGGGCCTTCCCCTCTGGGGCCAACCATCCATCTCCTGTGACAATATTGGCACAACCTTCTATGTGCCAATCCTGCTATCCACTCTTGCATGAAGTACGTGGACATTGATTTCCAGTTTGTACGTGATCATGTCTCTCGTGGCCTCCTCACTGTCTCCCATGTCACAACCGATGACCAGCATGTTGATGCACTCACCAAGCCATTGCCTCGACCGCGTTTCCAGCTCGTCTGTGACAAGATTAGTGTCACAGATGGCTCAACCTTTTTGCGGGGGCGTATTAAGGACCTTCCCACATCAGAGGAGATTGCAGATCAATCTCCTCCTTAGTATCAGTGTACATAGGAATCAATATGATTCCTTACTTAGTTTGTATAGTCAGACCTTTCCTAGTTAGGACTCCTAGACTAGTATATACTAAGGCTCTAGCTTTGTACAAAACTAATTCAGTTAATATAGAAAACTCTTTCATACCTTTTATTACTCATGTAGATTCTTTTCTCTCTATTTTTCATGCTTTTTACTCGTGACTAAAGTTGAGGCCTAAAAGTTTTCATATATGACATCCCTTTTCAACTGACATGTTTATCCTTCACAACGAGATGTTTGAGCAGATTGATCTGTCATATTATGATCTATTTGGGAGTCTTAAAGTAGTTCTATTAAATGGCCACAGCCTACCAGCCAAGCAAGAGGTAAATTTAATTTGAATACTAGGATATACTTGAAATTGTGCCTTCTCAAAGAAAAAAGATTCACAAATGCGTCTTCTAAAACAGGCATTGAAAGAGGCAGTAGTTGAAATTTTCAATTGCAAACAGGTGCTTTTCTGAACTCAACGTGGGCAACTTATAAGCTTACATTGCTTCTTCCTGACACTTTAATATTAAAAAAAATGTCTAATATAAGATTTCTTTTCATTTTACAGGGTGAATCTGTGTATTCCTGGGTTAAGACAGTTACTATAGCAGAGGTATGAGTTTAGATTTTAGACTTTGGAGTACACAGTTTTGTGGGTACATATATCCCATCCTAATCCTATTTCATTTTCTATCCTTGATTTCTGGTATGGAACAAGAATTGTATTAAAGAGACTTACGCTGATTATTTATGTCCTATTTTATAAATCCATCGTATCATAAAGGACTGAAAACTATGCTTAAAATCTTACCAGCTTGTTTTTTTTCTATTGTTTTCAGTTTTTCACCATGAATGAATATGCTGTTTATCTTGTTATACAAAACAGGATAGCTCATGTTGTACACTTGTTGCTGAGAAGTTTGCATTGACTGCACCTGATATTCTGGTTGGACAAAGATTCAGTAGACTTTTGGTACCTTTGTTTTTTGCCCTTTTCATGCTAGAAAATATGTAAACTTATTTCAAGATTTAAAAGATCTATTTCGTGGTATAGATCCTAGCACTGTTATATGCTCTCTCTCTCTTCCCCCCCCCCCCCCCCCCCCCCCCCCCCCACCCCCCCCTCCCCCGCCATGTACTTGTGAAGCATCCATATAAATCCTTCCCATGTTTTTTCTGTGTCCATCTTTGTCCTCAGTCGATTGTAATTAAAGTAAAATGTTTCCCTTGGCCTATTGGTTCTCTTTTGTCCTTATCCACTTTCTTTTCTTTATTTTTCCTTTTCGTCATTGCTTCAACAGATTGAAGCACTGCATATGTTTTTTTGGCCAAAAAGGACATCATAGTTCATTAGTTATTGACCCTTGTAGCAAGATGGTACATATTCCTCTCCTTCTCTTGGGTTTGACTCCTAATGTAAGATAGGTACTTTCCCCTTATGTTAGCCAGCCATTTGGCCCTGGGAGGTGGTGGTGGGTAGCCTGATAGCTGATAGCTTGGATTGCCATGAAATGCTCTAAGTAGGGACTTGAGTTTATCCTCTATTGCCTTATTACATGTAACTTTTCCTCTTTCATTCCTATATTTTTGCAGTTAGCTGCCATCCTCTTAGATTCTGCAGACTTGTGTAGTCCTCAGTGTTCACCGAAAGATAAGTACATGGCTGCGTTGTTAATCCATGGTGCTGGTCGCTTTGGATGCAATGGTCTTTACCAGTTATGTATGTATTTTGTCCATTGCATGCCTATGTAACTTTTTTATTTACTTATTACCTAAAAGATTCGCCCTTTAATTTTAAATTTGATTTGCAGTGAGACACAAAATGTATGATGTATCTGATCTCAAGGTAGTTGAAATATTGCGCAAGGATTTCAAAAGTGGGCAAGATCAGGTTCGTCTTGAACTAACCTTAGACTGTCTTTTTAATAGTGCGATCATATTATTGTCATCCACTGCCTGCAAAAAGGTTTTTCTGTTAACTCTGAATATTCAACTTTTAAATTAAAAATGTTGAAACAGGAAAGACAGACAGTAACGGCTCTAAAATGCTAGCATCTCAAATCGGGATGAGTTCTATTGGAATGCCAATTTCACAGCTTCTAGAGCATGAGGGCACTGCAGTGCGTGATATGAAATTTTTTCAACGTAAGTATAAAGTTTCTTTCATTGTCATCGTAGTTGTTATTAGTTTCTTCAATAAATTCAGGCCTTGGGTACCTATGTTCTTTGCCAAAAGTGCACTTATCCACTTTTCAATGAAATACTAAACCATTCCTCAAATATTCTCACGAGCTAGTTGAAGCACTAGGGGGCAGGTCCCCAAACATCTGAAAAAAGTAATTGCAAAGGTTGCGTGCTTGTAAGAGAAGTCTCACCAAATGGGAGACGATGACTTTTATTGCATTGACATGAGGAACAAACAGATGCTGGAAATTTGAAAGGTACATGAATGGAATTGGAACGAAAAACAGACTCGAGGACTTTTGACTAGGATGACCAAGACGACGATGCACAATGTAGGGGATGCCACCACACCAGCTGGAGCTTGAGGGTTTGGGGAGGGAGGTGACCATTTGTACACACCGTCCTTACTCGGGCCTCGAAGAAGAACCGCCCCCGTGCTGAGATCCTTCACCTGGAAGTGAGTAGGAAAGAATTCAATAGAAGTGTTGTTAGTGGTATTAAACTGAGATATAGAAAGCAGGTTTCGGGTCATATGGGGAACACACAGTACATTTTTGAGAGTAAAAGGACGAGAAGAGGAAGAGAGGAGAGTGGTAGTACGGTGTGGGTTATGGATAACCCCTTACCATTGCCAAGAATGATTTCATCAGGGCCACGGTAGTTGTGCACTTCAGTGAGTTGGTGAGGAGTGGAGGTGACATGGTGAGAAGCACCCGAATCAAGCAGTCAAGGAGCAGAGGAACTCGGCATGAGGGAGTTAGCCACAGGTGGGGGAGCTGTTTGGGGCTGCAGTTGTGGGCAGCGTTTGGCACTATGCCCTGGAGTGCCACACCACTGGAAAGTGCCACGGTAGCCGCTGCCATGTGAAAAAGAGGGGCGGGTATAGTCTGAAGCAGGAGTAGAGGGGCGCGGGCTGAAGTATGAGCGGGTGGGTTCAGGATGACTGGGACGGGAATTGGAGCCACGGGAGGAACGGTGGTTGCCACGGGATGCTTGAGCGGCATTAACCGTAATGGGGGCAGCAGGGGTGGGGTTAACACAGCTGGAGGCTAGTTCATGCTGAACAAGCATGTCATGGAGGTTCTCAAATGAGACAGAGGTGTCTCGGGACCGGACAGCAGCAGCAATATCCTTAAATTCAGTGCCCGCATCGTTCAAAACATGGAGAAGGAGGTCGTCATCTGATAGAGGCGTATCGATGGCAGCCAGTTCATCGGCAAGCACCTGGACCTCCTGGAGGTAATCTGAAACAGGGCGGCCATTTTGTCGAAGGAGAGTCAGCCGCTCCTTGAGACCAAGAACCCGTGCTCTTGCTTTGCTAGCATAGAGACGACAGAGACGACCCCATACATCAGCGGAGGTCTGGGCAGCGGCAATTAAAGTGATCACCTGCGGTGATACAGATGCCAAAATGGCGTGAAGAAGAAGCTGGTCCTGGCGGAACCAGTGAGCTCGCTGGGCAGATTCAGTGGGAGGAGGGCAGGGACTGATGCCATCCACAAAACCCATCAGATCATAACCGTGAAAAAGGGCATGGAACTGTGAGCGCCAGGGGAAGAAGGTGGTGGCCGTGAGTTTGACGGGGAGTTGAGCAGCGGTATTAATGGTGATGAGGGAAGGTAGTGTGTCGGTAGGTGGGGGGATTAGGGCTAAGAATGCCGGCTGCAGGAGAGGCGGCTGCAGTACGGGCGGCTGCAGTAGTGGCGGCTGCAGTAGTGGCGGCCATGGATTTAGGGTTTATTTTCTAGGGTTGCTCGGTGGAGCTTTTACAGCTCTGATACCATATAAGGTATTAAAACTTTTATATTATTTCACTTAATTAAAGATGTACAGCCTAGGTAGAATATATACAGAAGAGGTAGAGTCCTAACTAGGTATAAAATAAAGGAGTCCTAACTAGGTAAGTGTATATACTAGGAAGTACAGATATTAAGGAGGAGATTGATCTGCAATCTCCTCCGTTGACTTTGATTCCTTAACACAAAGATCATTCATATGGCAAGAAACAAAGATCTTGAAGCGTTAACTATCAATACCTAGTCATTTTGTTTACTTATCCAAGGTCATTTCAGTTACTTCTTTTCTCCTTATGTGGCTCATGAAGTATCATACTATAATGTAACCAATGATGAGGAAATTATATTGCCACTTACATGTCTTCTAATCTCATGCTCCCTATTACTACATTACATTGATGGATCATAATATCGTATAATCTCTTCAAACTATAAAAAGATATTTAGTTCCTTTTGGGTTATTTTTGTTTCTTGTGATTTTTAATTTAATTTCAGAGATGGAGAAACTTCGGCTTCTCATGATTTTTTCTGGGTATTATGATTCGAAGAAGAACTTCAAGGTTAGAGACCTGCTTATATTTGACGTTTTCTCTTCTTATTAAAAGTTGACGTAGGACGTTAATAATCTGGATACCTGATGTTACTGAGGGAATGTTGGAATATAGTTTGCCATTTTTTTGGCCTAGGGCAGGTCCTGGGCCTTGAACTCAAGTAGTGCCAATGGAGGGGAAGTAGCTACCATAGTGATATTTTCCTACATACAGTTTTCGTGTTTGGTGTCAAATTCTGCTCCTTACGGTTGAACTTATGCATGCTATCGTCTTGAACATCATGTACACGGGTATGCAGCCAGGAGTTTTTCACTGCCATGAGCTGATCAAAGGGCCTTTTAGCATTTGTTCACTCTTTGAATTGGGAATGATTTAAATAATTTGAGCTAAGTTTGGGGTCCATTCAATACGAAATACAGTGATCCTATTGGTGACCCAAGTGTCCATATTTTGATGCAGTTTCAATCAAATGGTCTTTTTTTTTTTTTTTTTTTTATAGGAAACCTTCTTTCTATTTTATAGTAGAGGTCCTGACCTTCTCTATCTCTTATTATAATTTAGAGAGAGGTCCTGGTGTCTGCTGAGTCAGTAGAGCTCATGAAGAATCTGCTGTTTTTCTTCAATACAAGTTCCTCCAACTGCCTCTCAAAGAGATCCATCAGCCAGGTAAGAATCAAACTTCAAAATAATAATAGTTAGAGTTGCTTTATCATTTCAGGATGGTTTAAACTTCCTCACGATGCTCATGCAGGTCTTGGAGAGGAGATGCAAGCATTTGAGATTGACAAGATCACATCAAGAAAGACCATCGAGCGCCTCTTAGAAGAATTTGGTGGG
Source organism: Prinsepia uniflora (assembly GCA_032719365.1). Classification (NCBI taxonomy): domain Eukaryota; kingdom Viridiplantae; phylum Streptophyta; class Magnoliopsida; order Rosales; family Rosaceae; genus Prinsepia; species Prinsepia uniflora. The sequence continues at coordinate 15,401,775 of CM064868.1, read as the reverse complement.
AGTTCAAAAGTGTAATTAGAATTGCTGACCTTCAAAACTCTTTGGAGACAGTTGTTTATCAAGTTTTTGTGAGAATTTCAAGTGCTCAAGCAACCATTTCTGTAAGATATAATTAATCATGTAAACTCTCATTTTGCCAAAAGGATGTGCAGATATGCAGTATGTGTTAATCCTCCTCCAATCAATCCATGTATTTATTCACTCAATTCCAAGAAGAGGATTACAGAGAAAGAAATCAAGAAACAAGCAACAACAACAAAAAATCAATACACGCCTAATGTGAGCTCCTAACAGGTTAATATCTCAACGACCTAAATAACCTGACCAATCCACAGTTGACACATGGACCTGTGAAAGGTTACCACGTATTTAGTCGTCACAATCATACTAACTAATACTTACAAAGCGAAATTGGAAGCAGCAATAGATAGAATGCTAATACAAAGTTTTATTATTTCCCCTTCCCTTAAGAAACAAGCAAGTCCCTACGAGCGTGCATCTACCCAGGCGCGAAAACTACTTGAGCCTAGAACCTGCAAAACCCTCTAATCAACCAGAGCTTAGGGGATGGAGGATTTTACCCCTTCCTCTCCTTGGGCTCATGATCAACAGATTGCTGAAGGTTTGGATATGAGCTAATAGGCTAAGAGCTCAGGAGGAGTTGCTTTGGGGTCTGCGTTCTAGGGAGTCATGGCTTAAGGAGGGATAAGAACGCCAGGTTTTTTCATCAATTTGCTAAGGAAAGGGGGCGGATAAACTTAATTCCGGGGATTTTTTATGGTCAGGGGGTTTGGAAGGCCACACTCAAAACTTGGAGGGGAATTTGTGGATAATTTAAGTGGTTTATTTGTTTCATCAGGGACGGCTGATCTAACGACCGTGTTAGGGGTAGTTCAACCTATTTTGGGGGCCCGAGAAAACTCTGAACTTGATAGGCCTTTTGTTTGTCACGATGCCAAAGTTAGTGGTGGTCCGGCCATCATCTTCGACGAAGTTTCGACGACAATGGTCAGCAATAAGTTAATCGTTAGTCAACAGTCAGTCGACCGTTAGGCTTAACGATCAACTAACAAAATATTTCAGGGACGTGAGCACGTGCAGGCATGTGACCGTGCGTGCAAAAGCGTGACCGTTCGTGCAGGCACGTGCCTGTCGCGTGGCAACAGGTGAAGGGATTTTTCGGCCCTCTGTCGGTGAGTGGCAACACGTGGGGCTATTTTCATCCCATGGCAGCATGTGGGCCTAGTTCCAGGGAATTTGGACAGTTTTTTGTTTGTTTCGGTCCATTCAAAGTCTTCTTAGTACCGTTTTAGACTACCCGTGTGGGGTTTCCTTAGAGTTTGACTTGGGATTTAATTAGTAACTTGTGCGGTTGATCTTGATAGGATTAAATGGACTCAGAGCTCGTGCTAGCTTTACATGTCGGGTGATTTCGACTCCCTAAATAGTTTGTAGTGGACCCCTTTCTTATACTCCAATTTTCATAACTATTATTTAATTGCACATTTTGTGATACTTGTTGATTTCCAGCACGGTGCGATGGTTGGGAACGTCGTTGGAAAACTCACGACCTACCATAGCTTGATCCATTTAGGTAGCGTTTCAAGCTCAAACCAATATCATTCAAACCTCTACTTCAAGAGCAATCTAACTTGCTATTATATTTCTATTTTGGTATGAGGGCCATCGACGAAGGAGCCTTGCTGGAATCTGCAGAACCGCTTTCTTCCCGTGAATGTTTTGGATTATTTAGTTAGGTATACATTCTAAAACCTGATTTTTCATAATCCTCACGTTAAGTAGCTTCATATGGACTATTTGCATGTGAATGTTGGATAAGATTTGAGGAAAATAAGCCTCGCCGGATAAACTGAGTTTTTCTGCTAGTTTTCCAGAAACTGGCCACCATGAACAGCGGTTGGACTTGTGTGATTGGATTTAATTAGGATTGTAACGAGTCTGGACTTGCGTGGTTTGACACGTTAGGTGATTTCGACTCCCCGACCAGTTAGTGAGTGGACCCCTTCCTTACTTATTTTATAATACTATTTACTCACACATTGTACGATATTTATGTTTATGTGATTTATCGAGCATACATGAGTTACTATATGAACTACTTGGGGGTATGATTGGGATGCTTGTTTTATGATGCTTATTTGGATATATTAATTGTGCTATGATACGATGGTCATGCATAATATGTACTTAGTCGAGTCACATGTTGTATTTGCATATTAGTTCCCGGGGCATTGATGAAATAGAGATGTTAGAACCCACTTAGGAGTCGCTGGTACCTAGTACCCATCTGTAGCCCACAGGCCAGTTGTGACGACCCGTCCCGAAATAACGGGATTAATTAAGGATTAATGACGGATTAGCGAGACTAATCGGAGATTATGTAACGACCCGTCCCAGAAACTAGGATGAAGATAGTGATTAAGATGGGATTAGTGAGTATAATCGGTGACTAGTGGGTAAATGACGATTTTACCCCTGGTTCGGGCAAAAAGTTGACTTTTAGTTCGGGTGGTCAAATGGACTTTGACCGGTGACCAGGACGTAGTTCGGGACGTCACAAACCCGTAGGCAGGTGGCATGCCCGATTCCGACATCTGAGGAGGAAGTTATGATGTTCAGAAAGTTGAGGGCATAACCGTAATTTGGCTAAACTAAGGGGAAAAGTTGACTTTTCGTATAAACGGGTTTTGGTATGTTGACCTAGGACCGTTAGATAGATCTCATCGTCCTGAGTTCGATGACAGGCGGCACGTATTCATTGGACTTACGATGTGGGAGTTCGGGCCTAGAAAGTTAATGGCAAAGTTGTAATTTTGGCCTAAAAGGAAGGGCATTTTGGTCTTTCTGCACATTGGGATTTGTGCAATAGAGAGGGGCAAGTGGATGGCTGATATTGAGCCATTTGTGAGGGAGAAGGGAGGATGGTGACACGTGTAGGGGTTCTGGTTGGTTCTGGGGAACACGGTCCCAATTATTTGGGGTACCCGTGTATGTGTGTTCGTTCTTCGAACCAGACAGAAACAGAGGGAGAGAGTTGAGAGAAATTGAGAGACGATGGTGGGTGTTGGTGTGTTTTGGTAAGTGAGGAGTAATCAGAGGGTGGAAGAGTGAACTGGTGGGTGTTTGGGGAAGAGAGATCGTGCAAGAACACGGTGGTCAGGGTAGTCGGTTTTCAGAGAAACCAGAGAAGAAGTGGAAGGTCGTGGTGGTGGTGCGGCCGTGTGTTGGTGCAATTGGACTCGTGGAAGTGTCCAGAGGCTGGAGGTGGACGGGAGGAGTTACTACCTCGCGGCTGAGCTCACGACTGCGATCGGAGGACAGGTAATTTCTAATCCTCTTCTATTTGCTCTGTTTAGCCGTAGAAGTTCAAAGTGGAAGTCGTGGCTTTAGGGGTAGAATCGAGGAGTCCTGTGAGGTCTAGGGAGTTCAGTGGAGTCCTAGGAGTCTTCTGGTTGTGCTGCCGTGACGGAGGAGTGCACGGTGGAGGCCAGATGACGGAGAGTACCTTGTGTGCTCTGTTCTGCCGTCGATGTTCAGATCGAAAGTCGTGAAGTTTGGGGTAGAATCGACGGTTTTGGTGAGTTGGGTGAGGTTTAGGATGGCCCTAGGAAGGGTTTAAGCTAGCCACCGTGATGGGGGGTGAATTGGGTGGCCGGAGAAGGAAACAGGGCAGTGTTCGGGTTTTGTTTTGAGTTCGAGTCGATGCGTATTAGGCCGTGTCGAGGTGCTTGGATTACGGGAATGGGTAGCCTAGGTCTGGACGATGTTGTTGGTGAAGAAAGGAGTCGATTTGGTGGTTGTTGACAGGATCGGGAGTTCCCGAGGAAGCTGAGGAACGTACGAGACGTTCGGGACACGATTGAGGGCTCGGTACTGTGAGTGGACCCTTTCCTTAAACTCGAACATGCATAACTGCTTTTCTATAATTATGTTATATATGTGATTTCATGAAGGTTGGATTTATGATGTGGTTTTACATAATTGCACGGTTTCCGAGAAATAACTTATTTGGCACGTTTTACTAGAAAAGTCGATTTCTGAGAATTATGCCATGATTTTTGGATTCCAATCTATAATTGGTTTTCAATGCTTATAAGTGGATTTTGGAACATGATTTGATGATCAAGGATTTTCGGTTTTGAAATCGGATTTCGAGAATTGAGATTTGGTTTTACGATTGGGAAGTGGTATTCCGGATTTGGGTTCGGAATGACGGTTCGGAATGCCAGAAGGGCATCAGACCGGTGATTTCGGATTCGGGTTTGGATGTGGATTTGGAAAAGGTTTTCACATGGTTTTGATTGGATTTGCTGGATCTGGATATTGGGTTTAAAGACCCGGATATTGTGATTGACGGGGAACGGGCCCGGATTGGGTTTAAAGACCCGGATTGAGTTTAAAGACTCGGGAGTTTATAGACTCAGATATATTGATATTTCCCCCGTAGGCCTGTTGAGTTTAAAGACTCGAGAGTTTAAAGACTCGGATATTATTGAGGCCTGGATTGAGTTTAAAGACTCGGATAGGTCCAGCAGGTTTGATCGGAAAATGATGAGTTAATATTCACGATTTATGATACGGTTTTATGATGTTTCTGCTATGATTTCTATAACTGTTTTCTAGTGTTTTTGTTCTTATGGTGAGGTTAGGAGACTTATAATTTTTAAAATGATTCTGTAAATGTTTTATGATGATCGATTTATAACCGTTTTGATAACTGGGTTATGCATGTGGTTTCAAAACGGAGGGCTAAACCCGGTTTTCTTATAAAATGGTTTTGGAAATTCTTATTTTATTTTGGTCCACTCACACCTTCCTTTTTTAACTGCCCTCCAGGTTGTGGAGCTAGCGCGGGGTTCCGGCGTCGAGGCAGCGTCTGAGGCATAGAAGTTACGAGAGGGATCCCGGAGTATTTTGTTTTAATTTCCGTGTGCGTGTATGTAGTTTAATAGTTTTCTTTCTTTTGTATTGAGTACTATGCTCTGTAAACTGTTGACTTCGGGATATGTTGTATAATCTCTCCTGCGTCTGACTGTATTTGTGTCAGGGTTTCAGATGGGAGCAGGATTTACCTCGGTTTTCGGGGTGAAACCGGAGTGGGTCCTGACAGATTAGACGAGGATTAGTGGACGTTCGGGCGAAATGACGATTTTGCCCCTAGAATGGGCGAATCGTTGACTTTTTATTCAGGCGGTCAAATGGACTTTGGCCGATGACTGTGACGTAGTTCGGGACATCACGAGTTCATAGACAGGTGGCACGCCCAATTCCGAAGTTCGAGGAAGAAGTTATGATTGTCGAAAGTTTAAGGGCATTTTGGTAATTTAGTTGAAAAGGAGCAAATAGTTGAATTTTGACCCGAGAGGTTCGATGGCCGAGGACCGAGGACTGTTACATAGACCAAGATGATACGAATCCGTAGACAAGTGGCACGTCGAATTCGGACGTTCGACGAAAAAGTTACGGTTCACGGAAGTTCGAAAGTACTATTGCACGTTTTAAGAGACGAGGGAATTTTGGAATTAAGTGGGGCCTAGATATTTCTGTGCTGCCCAATGGATGAGTGACAAGTGTCACCCATCCACTGGCCAACCCTTTTACATTCATGCATATCCTCCCTTGCTTGTTCGTGCATACCAAACCCAAACCAAACCCGATCGACCATCCAACCCCAAATTCAAACCCCCTACCCCATGTGATCATTTCTGAAGAACTAAGAGAGTGAGAGGAGGCTGTTGAAGCTAAAGACGGTGGCAGAAGGCAGCTGAGCCGTCGTACACAGTGGAGAGAGGTAAGAAGCTCGGTTGTGATTTTTGAATCCAATATTGTGATTTTGATGTTATGGACGGCTTTGGATGTTATGAGTGAGTTTATTGAGTTGTTAGAGAAGTAATAGGATAGTTTGGATGAGATTTCATGGCTGTGAAGCCCTGGGAGAAATCTAGGTTTTTTGAACCGTGGAGGAAGATTGAACCTGTGGGTTTTTATGGGTTTTAGGTAGATTTGGTTGCACAAAATAGTTCCTAGGATTGAATTAGGAAGTTTAGGATTGAAAAGGAGAAGATTGGACGAAAAATGAAGAGTGGGGAACCCTGGATCGGTCACGTCGGTCCAATTAGACCGACTGCACAGGCTGGACCGGATCGGCCGGTTCGGCCAAGGTTGAAGATGAACAGTCCGGCGAGTGATGCCCACGCGCAGGACCTTCATTGGGCACGTGAGGGCGTTTGAGCCTTCCTTTGGGGAAGGTTCCAACATGTAATTTTATCTATTCGATGTAACGAACATTTTGGGTCTGGATTCGTGTCAATCGGACATCGTTTCCATATAGTTCGGGACGACCAAAGATTTAGGTTCGCGTTTAAAAATAGTTAGAAATTCCGAAAAATTACGGGGCTTTAGTGAGGGGTTATATAAGTAGTTAGTAACCCTCTAAATTAATTTAGACAGGTTCGGGAATCCCGGAGGCAACGATTGGCCCAAGAAGACGTTTTGGCACGCGTATCGAGACGCGGCTTCAGACGGTCTGTTAGTGGACTTGTTTTATGAATTCGATGCATACATAAATGTTTTATAATTGTTTTAATACATATTTTGTGATGCCATGAGTGCATTTGTTTGTGGTAACCTAGGATTTACGTATTTGCACGTATTTTGAGATTTACGGTTTTATACGATGCTTATACGTGCTAGGTTTTCAATGAGGGTTTCATAAATTGGTTTTGGATTTGGAAATATGAAATCGGGAACGAGACCCATTTGATTTACGAACTCTCAGACTTGGAGTCCATTTGATTTGACGAGGAATCGGACCGAGGGTCCATTTGAGTTGTACGATCGGACCGAGGGTCCCGTTGGTTTACAAGTTCGGGCTTGAGGCCCAGTTGGCTGTAATATTGGGCTTGAAGCCCATTTGACTGTAGTATCGGGCTTTAAGCCCTGTTGGTTGTGAAATCGGACTTGAGGTCCCGTTGAGTTATGGTTTCGGGGTTAGGGTCCAGTTAGTTGTGATATCAGGCTAGAGGCCCAATTGAAATGTGAAATCGGGCTTGAGTCGCAGTTCAGTTTGTGAAATGAGAATTCGGGCATGAGTCCCTATTGAACTGAGGATTTAGGCCGAGGCCTGTGAAACTGATTTGAATCGGATTCGAGGAATCCTATTGAGATGAATCGGGTATGAGACCCAGTTGAGAAATGTATTTTGAGAAAGAAAGTGTTTTGGAAATGTATGAACCCTCCATATGATTATATGACCTCCTCTAGACGTCGACCTGCAGAGTCATGATCCACAGACCAGAATGGGTATCCCCATAGGGATCCCGTTCCAGGAGTGGGGGTTACGATTTATGATGTGGTCCCGGACCAGATTCCGGAGAGATGTGTGGACTAGTTTCAGAGAGAGAGCTCAGACTAGATCTAGAGATTGAGCCTCCCAGATGGAGAATTCCTGGGAGAAGACTCGGAGTGAGACCCCGAGTAGTGTGTACACTAGTATAAAGATGATATCGTGACATTTATCGGGGATGTGTAAGGACCTGTCCCTGAAAATTGGGATAAGACGGTGATTAGTGACGATTAGTGAGCTTAATCGGTGGTTAGTTGGTTACAATAGGTCTGTTAGCGTAGAATGACGATTTTGCCCCTGGTTGGGCAAATAGTTGACTTTTAGTTCGGACGGATCAATTATGGGTCTAGGAATTTGAAGGGCAAAATGGTAATTTTAAGTCTAGGGGCATTTTGGTCTTTTTCTCCTTAGGGCCAATCAGATAAGGGCATTTGGTTTAGTGGGATTGGATATTTGTGTTTGGTCCATGGGAATTGGGACACGTGGAAGTGACCTAGAGGGTTCTATGTGGTTACAATGGACACGGGTATATGTTGCATGATTTTAAACCGTGCAATTTGGCTTTGAAGAACAGAAAACAGAGAGGTGAGGCGGTGAGGATTTTGATCGATTCAGTGAGTGTGTGAGGTTTTTGTGAGTGGTGAGAGTGACAGAGAGAAGAAGGGAAGCTGGTGACTGGAATTAGGAGTGCAACTGTGCACGAATCACGGTGGTCGGAGGGTTCAATTTCTCTGGGAAATAGAGGGTTATCGTAGGGATTGGTGGTGGTTGTGCTGCGTGTTGGTCCAATCCAGGCTGGGAGGGAGCTAGGAAGGCTGAAGGAGACCCAGTGGACACGGAGGTGCACGACGGTGTGAATGGCGGAGGACGAATCGATGGTAAGCTCAAATCCCATGTTTTTCCCGATTTGCTTAAATCAAAAGTCGTGGCTTTTGGGACTGAGTCGAGGGATTTGGTGAGTGGAGTGAGACTCAGGAGATTCCTTGGAGTCGTCTAGGGTGGTTTCCGTGACGGGGGAGTGTCGGGTTAGCCGAAAACCAAAACAGGGGTTTCGGGCAAAATTATTTCGAGGTTGAAGACAACGTGTTAGAGGTTTTGATGTTGAGTTTTCAGGTGGGGAATAAATTAAGGAGAATTGGACGAAGCTTTTGGGATTGGAATGGTTGAAAATGATGGAGGAATGACAGAGAACCGGGTACGCTGGTTCAGACCGGTTCACCCAAGGAAGACGATGATGAACAGTGTACTAGTGCAGGCGCGTGAGGCCCACGCGCAACCACTTTGGGCGGCTCGTGGGGGCGCGTGGGGGCACGTGGGAGCGCGTGGGGAGGATTCTGAGGAACCTTCCAACATGGTTTTTGGTCTAAATGTTATGATGATTCCATTGGAATAGGTTTCGGGACTATCGGGCAGTGTTTCGGGTTAGTTCTGCGGGATCGAAGGTCTAGGGTCCTGTTTAAAGTACGCTTAGAAGTTCGGGAAAGTTATGGGATTTGAGTAGGACTTTTGTGAAGTAGTTAGTAACCTCGTTGTGGACTTTGGACAGGTTCGGGAAAGCCGAGAGTAGCTGAATGGCCGGGAATGGCGTAAGTGCACGCGTATCGAGGCGACGTCGGAATGGTCTGTGAGTGGACCTTGCTTTCTAACTCTTGATGCATGCATATGTGATTTTATATATTTTCTATACTTTACTCTATCATTTGATTTATGATTGTGATGGTTTACAGTTTTGCACGTTTTTCGAGGAAATGATGGTTTTCACGGTTTACGAGATTTTGATAAATATCGTGATTTGAACCTGGTTTAACGGTTTAATTTCGGGATTTGAAATACGGTTTGATTTCAAGGAAAGTAAAAGGATTTTGAAAAGTGTTTTCGGTCTTGAAGCCCAATTCAAAAGTGGTTTTCGGAAATGTGATTTCGGGTTTTGAAATCGGAATTCCGGGTGACGATTCGGGATTCGATTCGGGACTTGAAATGGATTTCCGGGTTTGGGTTCAGAATGGTTATTCCGGATGCTGGCTTACGGAGTGATGGTTGCGGACTCGGATCTGGAAAGGAAATGGATGTGAGTTATGGACTTGGATTCAGAATGACGGTTCTGGATGCTGGAAGGGCTTCGGACCGGTGATTTGGGATTCGGGTTTGGATGTGGATTTTGAAATGGAAAATGGTTTTCAAACGGTTTGGATTGGATTTACTGGATCTGGTTATTGGGTTTAAAGACCCGGATATTATGATTGACGGGGGACGGGCCCGGATTGGGTTTAAAGACCCAGATTGAGTTTAAAGACTCGGGAGTTTAAAGACTCGGATATATTGATATTTCCCCTGTAGGCCTATTGAGTTTAAAGACTCGAGAGTTTATAGACTCGGATATTATTGAGGCTTGGATTGAGTTTAAAGACTCGGGAGTTTAAAGACTCGGATAGATCCAGCAGGTTCGATGGATGAGAACATGGTTTCATATATGTTTTGGATTTCACTAAGAATTGATGATAATGATTTTCTGAGTTTTGGGCAGTGGCCCCAATGAAACGGTTTTCGGTGATTTTGGGCTGAGGCCCGGAATTTGAGGAAAGGAAAAATGTGTTTGATTTTTCGTACATGGTTTTGTGGTATGAAATTGATATGCATGCATTGGTTTTTACGCGGAGGGTATAAATGTATGTGTTTTATGATGACTGTTTTTGAACTTAAAACTTTATTTTTGTCCACTCACAGTCTTTTCGTGTTTTCGATACCCTCCAGGTTGTTACAGCGCGGGCTGTCGGTCGAGAGAGATGGAGACATCACACGCACAATCCGCAATAGACTTTGCGCACTCTGGGAAGTTCGAAAGTTGTTGAGATGGTCGGATCAGAACTCCCTTATCCGACTTACGTGTCACACAGAGGTTAGACGTCTGTTTGGCCCTTGTGTCATGCGTAAGTTAGACGGGAGCGGGGTTTAGCCCTTATTCCCAGGGGATTAGGGGTGGGCCCTGACAGATGTGTTCCCTAGGGGTTGTGTGCCCCGAGTTGGCATCTTCTCGGAAGTGCCGCGGATGGGTTATACGTATGCGTACGTATGTGATTCTTATGGAAAGTGATTTGGGGGCGGAGACCCCGTGTTTTATGTTTTGGAAAGTGGTTTGGGGGCAGAGACTTCGTATCCTGTGTTTTGGTATTTCACTAAGAATGGATTTGGGCTAAGTCCCTATTGATTTGATTTCCGTATTCCATGTTTTAAGATTGTGGTTTCGGGTCGGGGACCCAAATGGATTTATGGTTCATGACGGTTTATGGGAATCGAGCATGAACCCTTAAAAGGTTTTGAGAATACGTTTTCACATGGTCTTATGAATGTTTGATAAATGGTTTTTGAATGCATGCATATGCTTTTAGTGAAGGGTATAAAGGTCTTTATGTGAAAATGTTTTTAATGAAATGATTGTTTTTGTCCATTCACAGTTTTCATGTTTTAATACCCTTCAGGTTGATCGCGGATGCGGGCTGTAGCAGAGACGAGACATCACTCTCCTCTTCCTACGATCCTGGCGTGCTCTGGACGCCCCGGTGAGGGCTAGAGACGGAATTTCTCTGGTCTGGCACTTCATGTCAGAAGAGATCAGGCGTGTCCCACATTAATCCTAGGAGATTTGGGACGGGTCCTGACACCAGTCCTCCACGTGACCGTTTACCCGTGTTTCTCGCTATATTAGTTAAAAAGAGCTAGTCCTGTTCTCGAGCTTTAGGGGACTCGTGGTGATGGTGCATTGCAGCTAGTCCTTCACGTGGTCGTGGTACGCAAGAAAAATATCTAGTTATGATGAGCGACTCAAGAGTAAGTATTTAGTGGGTTGGCATTGTAACATACTTATATTTTTGCGTGGCTCATCTGGATATGTTTTAAAATTATTGTTAAATTATTATTATTATTCTTATCTCTTGTATTACATGCAAGTAAGTTATAACTGTTTGAGATTTTTGATAAAACGAGGGATTAAAGTGTGTTTTTATTAACTGTGGTTTTACACTGAAATAAGCTTTTGGGTCCACTCACCCTTGTTTTGAACCCCTTATGTCTTGTCGATGCGCACAAATTTCGAGGAGGTGCATCTGCTGCTCTGACACTCACTCTCTAGCTTGGAGTGAACTAATGGAGTAATTAGGTAATGACAGGTAGTGTGTAGTGTATGATCATCAAATTTCACCCATGCTCTATGCTTCCTCTATTGGGTAAAATGTGATTAGTTTTCACCGGTTAGGTTTCACCCGATCACCCCAAAACGCAACGTTTTAACTTAAAATGGCTTTCGTCATGTGAACATCATCGTCCAGATGTCGGCCATCACGCCCCAATCTTCGTGCCATAAGTGGACTTTTCGGGTCGGGGTGTGTCACTTTTCCTCAGTGATCCTTTACTGGACTAGTAGGATTTTCATGGTGTGGTTTTAATTAGGCCTCGTTAGCTTATGGCACACATTTACTTTCTTGTCGAATCCTTCTATCAATGATATCTTCAATTTGATAAAAAAAAAACAAAAAAAAAGTGGCAAATTCGAAAGTTTGATTCATGAAAAAAACATTAAAATAAAAAAGTGGAGTACATCAAGTAATTTGTGGAGTGCCAAAATCAGCTCCTCATATCACTTTTTGAAATAAATTTTACGAAACGTCTAATTGTTCTTGTGTACCGTTGCATGTTATGGAAGCGTCTAATTGTTCTGCGTACCGCTGCATGTTATGGAAGCGAAGTAGAAGCAACTTCACAAAAAAGCATGGAAACGTCAAATTAGCCATGAATATCCTCCCATTACATGATATAGTCAAGCAAACAACGAAGACATGGTATAGTCAAGCAAATAACGAAAGTTGTTACTAACGTCGATGAGCATCTAGCTCACTTCATGTATTTTCTCGAATTTCGAAATTTAGAGTGCAAATAACAAAATGAGACCAGTGTTAGTTCTTGACGTAAAATGAGACAAGTTATAGTCTTTGGTTCAAAGTGAGATTCATTGACTATTTTTTATTGCATTTCAAGTAGTAAGCTGTAATTTGATTATTTTGACTTGCATTAATTGCTACAAGGGATCATACATAGGATTAATTGCTACAATGGATCATACGTACATAGGATTAATTGCTACAATGGATCATGCATATACAGGGTCAATTGCTATTTTTTTACGAAAAACATTTGTCTCTTCGGCTTCTAGAAATCAGTATGTGTTTGATCAGGAGTCGCTAATGTTAGAAGCAGAGTTTTGGAGCTAAGGCTACATTGAATCTAACTTTCCCAACTTCCCCTAGGTTGCTGTATTGAGTTATATCAGCTTTGGGGGACTTTGTTGTTGGACTCAATTTATACCAAAGAATGTTAGAAGATATCACAATTTGGATGGGAATGCTTTTGAAAAAAATAGGCTTTGTAATTGACAAAAATGATAAGGACTCAACAAGCAAGACATATAGAAAGCATTTGATAATCATGAATTCAATACTATTGAATTAGATGGAAGCATTGGATGGAACAATTTCATACTTAACATTTGAATCTTCAATCTTCAATCAAGTAAAAGTTATCATAAATCACGAGCCTCAATTCTGAAGATGCCTTGAGCTACTGAAGGCCAATTCCAAGTCGAGGCCTCCGCAGTGGATGGATACTGTCGCTCCTGGATGGTACGGCACATTACAATGGTACACGAACTCAAAGTCATTAGGAAAATCAAAATCCACAAGCGGATTATTAAACAGTATATGAGAATGAGAACCTCAAATAGTCCACTTTTAGTCACTGAACCTCAAATGATGGTAACTTCTGGAAACTTATCACTAAAAATAAACATTAAAAAAATGTTTATTATTACCTAGCAATTTGAACGCCACTCTTACTATACGCTGTCAGTATGACCACGGGTATTCCCTCTTTGCATGCATAATCAATAAATCTGCACACAGAAAGGAGAAAATGAGTCCGAACTGTTGGACATTGATAGAGAAACCAAGTTCACAAATGGGCAACCAGATCAAGCATTGACAGGTATGCAATAAATCTCACTTATACTCGCGCGCGTGAAAAATACAATATTGATTTTTCTAGTACGGCTTTTGTTTCGTTGTGGTACATGCAAGGATGAAAATATCGATATCGACGGATATATCGCTAGCCGAATTTATGGATATCTCGCCCCAAATATCGTTATCGATATCGATATCATTTACGGTCAACAAAAATGACGGAAATTAGGTCCAAATGACGGAAATTTGGAATGAAATTTTGGGAAAAACTTAAGTACCCAATAATGGTTATATAGGATTAATAAAAACTATAAAATGACTTTGATATAATGAATATATGATGAATCATATGATAGAATATAGGTCTGCCGATAACCAACAGTATAAAATCTTAAAAATAAACTTAATATATGTTCTAAATATATTGAGGTGAATAATAAATTATGATTTTGACAAAAATAAAAGGATATTTAAGGCTTAATATTTTTTTTTTGGATTAAACAAGGTATTCTAAATTAAAATATATGTTGTAAATTGAAATATAAATTCTAAATTAAAACATATATTCTAAATTAAAACATGCTTTACCAAATATATGAACTAGACCATATTTTACTAAATATATTGAGATGAATAATAAATTATGATTTTTACAAAAATAAAAGGATATTTAAGGCTTAATCTTTTTTTGGATTAAACAAGGTACTCTAAAACCAAATATATGTTCTAAATTGAAATATAAATTCTAAAATAAAACATATATTCTAAATTAAAACATACTTTACCAAATATATGAGCTAAGCCATATTTTATACTAAAACATATATTACTAAATATATTGAGGTGAATAATAAATTTGGAATTTTGACCAAAAAAAAAGATATTTAAGGCTTAACTTTTTTTTTGGATTAAACAAGGTATTCTAAATTAAAATATATGTTCTAAATTGAAATATAAATTCTAAATTAAAGTTTAAAACATATATTCTAAATATGTGAGTTAAGCCTTTTTTCACATTAAATATGTAATCTAAATTAAAATATGGTCTATATTAAAAAATATATATTCTAAAATACAACATAAATTACTAAAATATATTTTACTTCATATTTAAAATTGTGAACAAATAAAAGTTATATAGGAAATTAAAAAGGAAAACAAAAAACTAAATTTGACCCAAAAAAAAAAAAAAACCCTCAAAACGGGCTGTTTTATTTGTTGCTTAAAAACAATGGGTTGTTGAGTTGAGGCCTTGACTATTGTTTGGTTTGAGAGAGATCGAGATCGATCTCTTGTACAGAAGGGCGGCGGCGAGAACCTTGAACTCAGTAGCACGTTTCGCGGCGGCGAGTCGAACGGGGACTTGTCGATGATGAAGAGGAGATCATCGGGCACGGTGAGGAGCACCGGATCCCTATAGCCCAGCCCATCGGTGACTACGACATCGTGATTGATGCGCTTCCTTCTGGAACCATCAACGATCTAGCAGGACCTCGAGGACGAAATTGAGCGGTGGTGGAACGGTGCAGTGCAGAGGAGTGTTGTGCGGGTGCGACGGTGAGTGAGAGGGAGATAGGTGGTCGTCGGTGGTTGAGGAGTCCTGTGCGGCGAACGTTTGGCCGTCGACGGAAGTCTCGAGGAGGATCAAGGATGCGGTTCGCCCCAATTTTTCAAGGGAGGTTTGCGGTTTGCCCCAATTTTTCTTTTCTCTTCAATTTCTTTTCTCTCTTCTCTGGATTTCTGAATTGATTACGGTGGATGAATTGATTATTGTGCTTCTCTTCAAATTGATTATTGTGCTTCTCTGAGAGAAATTTTCATCCTTGGCTCTAAGAGAAATTTTTTCCATTTCCTCTGTTAATTGATTTTTGTTTCGGTCAATATCGTTGATATTGACCCCTATCGACGACATTCGCCGATATCCGTCGATATTCTCGATTTTCCGGGAAGTTTAAGCTTCCCCCCTTGTTATATGCCGGTGGCCGGATTTACCGAAATTTCGGCGATATTTCGCCGAAATTCAGCGACATTTTCATCAATGGGTACATGACGCCTAACAATTTACGGATTCAGGATTTCAGGATGAAAGGCTCTTCATTTCATCAAGACTATTCACCCAACCAAAAAAAAAAAATTCAAATCATTTTCATTATTCATAATGGAAAAACTCACTTTTCAACTCCAGGTCACAGAGGCAAATTTTCAGACAACACAAACTCATCCATATCAATTTCGTTTCTTTTTTCTAAATTAAAAAAAAAAAAAAAAAAAAACTCACTCTTCAACTCCAGGTAGAAACAAACTTTCAGACATCACAAACTCATAATTTTCTGTGAAGTAAGAATTTGAAACTCAGATAATCTATATATATCCCTCATGTAGAAAGTATATATAAGCATGATTTCTTTTAGAATTTTCATGCCAAAAGTGTTTCAAAGACACAAAATAATAAGATGATTGCTTTTAGAATTTTCATGCCAAAAGTGTTTCAAAGACACAAAATAATAAGATGATTGCTTTTAGAATTTTCGTGCCAAAAGTGTGAAGTAGATGGCTCCAATCTAAAATTTTCATGGGAATTTTATGAAAAATACCGGGGCTGGCCGGGTTGGCTTCGTCACATATATAAAAGCTCAAGCAATTTATCGGGCCGAATTTTTATCGGGCTTATCGAGTCAGACCAAATAACCCAGCTTGGACCGGGCCCAATTGGGTTTTTCTAAAATTACAAATTCAGATTGAAAAAAAATTAAATAAACATGAAAAACAAAAATAATAGTAGAAAAACATAGTGGAGGGTGCAAAATATGGCATCATTAAAACCTTACCTTCAAAACCCTTTAAGGAAAAAATAAGGCAAGGAAAAAGAATACCACAAGCACCCTCCGAGTTCAAATCATATTTACTATGCTATCAAGTTAAATGATTCCTGGCCATATTACAATTGGATCAACTCAGAGCTTGCTCATCATTGGATTTGGATCCAAAAACTCTTTTCCACTGTAGGTGATGTGAAGATATCCATCTTCATCCTTATTTTCCTCATCGATTGTGGACAGCAACGTGCCTGCAACATTCCAAGGATTATTGCAACTATGAAAAATTCGAGAACATGCTAGTAATATCCTTAAAATCACCTGAAGGAGGCACAGTGTTCTTGAAGAAAACAAATAGAGGCTTTCCTTTCAAGCGTATTTTCAACTGAATAAATCTAACAAATTCTTCCAGAGAAATTCCACCAAAAACATGGTATCTGCAATTACATAACACATGCAGCAAAAAAATAAATGAATATCGAACAATCCATTTTCACTATAGCAAATGAAAATGAAGATAAATAAAGCAATTGAGTGAGAATGGAAGACTAACTTCTTCCGGGCAATGTCAGGAATGCCACTCTTTGCATCCTTCTCCACATGGACCTGCATGGAAGCTCAAATTATAACACAAAGTATATCAACCGAATGGCAAATGCATAGGAAGTAAAGACATTCGATGCGGTAAATTCTCACTGGTATATGATCAGGACGCTTCTCCCTCAACTTCCAACCATCAAAACAGTTGCGGCGGTTGTAACCCGCTATCAAAATCCTAAACATATATCAAAAGAAAAAATGAAAACTTCTCACTCCATTTTTGCAATATAAATCGAAAAAATTAAGAACAATGGAATTATACACCGACCTTTTCACCTCCTCACTCAGAAAGCGAAGATTCCTCGGATCAGCAGCCTTCCCCACAATCAAATGCGTAAAGGCTCAAATTAGAATAGAGAGTTTAAACTGAAGCTATAGGACGTACGCATATTTGGTACAGTGAAATTCTTACCAGCTGGCATGCCCTCGTATCCAAGGAGTCTAAAAACATCATGTGCCCTCTCCATATAATTGTATTTTTCGTTGATGCATCTAAATAAAGATCACGAATGTTCCCTTGAGCTGGGGTTGTTGTATAATTTAGTGCCAAAAACATCAGAAGAAAACGAATGAGAAATAATAATTAGAGACAAATTGGTCACCATTTCCAAAACAAACCATACTCACTATGAAAAGACAATCTTCAATTACAGTGACAATTTTACCAAACAGAAGAAACATAACTGCACATACCAAGCGCATTTTTATCTCTTCCACTGTAGGTCATGTGAAGATACCCATCTTCGTCTTTATTTTCCTCATCGATTGTGGACATCAAGGCAGCTGTAACATCGGAAGAATTATTACAACCGCTACTTTGGGAACAAGATATATGCGAAAAACGAGTCAGCAACTCACTCATGGGAGGTTCAGTGTTCTTGAAAGATACATATAGAGGCTTCTTTGTACTGCACCCAATCCGTAACCCAATAAAATAAACAAAAGCTCGAAGAGACGTATCAGCATGAACATTGTATCTGCAGTCAAAATAAATAACAAGCATTCAGCCTTCTGTATAGATGTTTATGTATATATATAAAAGACATAAATGAAAAGGGAATAATGTTATTCCAATATAGCAAGGTAACAAACTTCTTCATGTCAATGTCACGAATGTCACTACTTGGATCCTTCTCCAGAGTGACCTGCATGGAAGCTCAAATCAGAACATAGAATATCTACTGAATGGATACATAGGATGAAAATATAATTGATTCAGTGCAATTATTACTGGTATATAATTTGGACGCCTCTTTCTCAATTTTCTCGCGTCTAAACAGGTTTTGGGGTTATGTCTATCCATCGGATTCCTGAACATATATCAAATGCATAAATACCACATCATAACAGTCCTATTAATGGCATTATATCAAAGCAATACAAATCAAGGTAATTAATTAAAGCTTAGGGAATTGGCAGCTAACATCCGGAAGGTCGTCATTTCAAGAAATTTCATGCTCGCAGTTGGAGTCTTCTCCACAATCACATGCATAGAGGAGAGGGTGAAATTATCAACTAAAACGCAGACGAAAATTTTATATTTGAAACAGTAAAATTCTTATCTTACCAACTCGCAAATGATCATATTCCAAGGCTCCAACAAGCCAACGCGGTGTGGCAACATTTTAAATCTTGGTTTCCTTTTCCTTCTTTTTCCAGATGAATCTCTTAACATATACATTTATAAGAAGAAAAAAAAAACCACGAATGAAAAGTGAAAAAAATTGCTTGTTCATTGTAGCAATACAATACAAGGAAGATATTAAAGCAAAAGGGTGGGGCTAAAAACAACAAACTTTTTCTCTTGAATGTTAAGAATTTCACTCGATGCAGCAGCATTCTCCACAAACAAAAGTTCATATTAGAACAGAGTATGATCACCAAATGGAAAATGCCAAGGAGGTAAGTAAGCATAACAAATTGAGTGAAATTCTTACTTGTAATGCAGGTTGATTGTCCTCTTCAGCTTGGCTCAGTTCTAATGTATTTTATTCCAAAAACAATATCATCCGAAAAGAAGCAAAGATGAGAAAGAAAACGAAACAAAAAATTATTGACATACCTAGTTACATCCTAGATATACTATTGCAACTTAGTTTACTTCAAGTTGGAATCTCGCACTCACAAATTATAACTCACAAGATTTATCAAAAAAAAAAAAATTGCACTCACAAATTATACGAAGGACTCTTTAGTGTAAAGCTTTGTCAACACGTACGTTTTCTCTTTTATTTGGACTGATGTATGTTCTAGTCCCATCAATTGTCCTAGTCTAGGTTCCTAGAGTGGCTGACTTTTCTTCTCTCTCTTTTCAATCTAATCCTGCCTTTGCTCCTTAGCTCATATAACAGCTTTCACATTGTAACTTGTTTTTCATGATGAATACAACTCAGAAGATATTTTTCCTCTGTGCTCTAAGTTTCTACAAAAATATAACCAGATACAACATAAGACATGATCACCATCTACCCAGCACCCCTGAAATTTTGAAATCCAACAAGGCAAAAATTTGGATACAAAAAGTTGCAACTAATATGAGAAATAAAAAAAATAAAAAAAAATCCTAATTCCTGCTTATTCAACATAGGCAATCTCAAATCTAAAAATCACCAATAAACATTACTCTGCTTGGAGAATTGAGCATTCAAATACTAACCGCAAATATCATAGTCACATAGATATTGCATTAATTATATAAAAACTAAAATAAAGAAACGAACCATGAGTATGTTCAATCTTGACAGAGCATTCTGCCATGGCGAAACTTCTACAACTAAAGCTGGTTCCTGATTCTTCAATCAAATTATCAATCTCTTCAAACTGTTTTCTGATCGAACTATTGTTCTTCTATGCCGAGTCCGACGGCTAACATCTCGAATTAGAATAGGAGGGCACCAATATCATTCGTTGCCGAAATAACATTAAATTTTCAAAAAAATTAGAATTTCTAGTTTACTGTGCTTTGTTTGGATGCAAGCGTATAAGTTTTAATAAAATAAAATTTTGGAATTTAGATACAACAATTTCTAAATTTAAATTTTATATAAAAATGTAATTTTTAAAATTTCATCTTTATAACTATTATTTTTATATGAATATTAAATTATATAGTTTAAATTTATTTTTATTTTTATACCACTCAAACATAAAATTTTACAAATTTTAGAAAATTAATTTCCGCCAATTTAAATTTCATCATTGATAAATTTTTAATATTTTTAAAATTCTCCATTCAAACAGACACTTACTTTATTTTACAATTAATTATAAAGGGTAAATATGAAATGTTTTGTTATTGTATCTAATCTTTTGGAAATAAGAATTTATATATGAATATTAAATTATATGATTTAAATTTATTTTTATTTTTATACCACCCAAACATAAAATTTTACAAATTTTAGAAAATTAATTTCCGCCAATTTACATTTCATCATTGATAAATTTTTAATATTCTTAACATTCTCCATTCAAACACACACTTACTTTATTTTACAATTAATTATAAAGGGTAAATATGAAATGTTTTGTTATTGTATTTAATCTTTTGGAAATAAGAAAACAAGACATGGATCAGATAGCAAGTTTGATGATCCGTTAGCCTATCTCATTCGTATATCGCATACGCTATGAGTGTTGTTGAGGATAAAAAGGGCGACATTATTTAAAATAAATAAATAAACTTTAGATAATGGAGAAAATTTATTGCCTATTTTTAGATAGTCTTTAAGTAATGAACTTTTTCGCAACGTTTTAAAATAATTTTGTTGCGTATTCTTCCTTTCTTAAAGCATAGTACAGTAAAAATTAATGCCTATAGTTGTGTTTCACATCGTTTTTATATAATACTCAAGCCTAAAGCGGCTTTATACAATGGTATATTTTGTAAAACCAAAGTCTAAAGTCGCTTTCCTCAATGGTATTCGAAAAAACATGTCTTTAGATACTTCACGCATTGGTTTTTACATAGTACTAATGTCAAAAACTATTTTATGCAACGGTATGTTTTGTAAAACTGGTGTCTAAAGTTTCTTTACGCAACATCATTATATTAAAATCAATGTTTGTAGATTTTTTGCGCAACGGTTTTTACAATTTCACTGATGTGAAATAATTTGAACAAGAACATAAAATTAATTAAATCTGATTCTGAAAATATATTCATATAGTAACAATATAGGTTTTTTACTTCAAGTGCATCCTGAATGAGCACGAAAGTCACACTTTGCACCCTATACTGATTATTTGTTTACTTAACACCCTGAAACAATCGAGTTGAAGTGAGTGTGAACAAAAGTGAAAAAATGGGAATTTTGACATGCCTGTCACATTTAAGCCATTGTAAGAGTTTATATGGAAGAGATTGAGACCCATAAACACCAAATCGGGAATCTCCCTCTTAGTTTATGTTCAAAATTAAAATCTGGGGAAATTTCTAATGTTTTGAAATCGATCAAAATTGGGTGGAAATCAAGAGAGTTAATTGATGCATGGCTAAGTAATTGACGAGGGCTATTCAGTAAGTCGGTACGAACGATTGAGAAGATGATTCCTTGCGAGTTTGGAGCAGAGTAGCCAATATACGGTAAGTTTTTTATTTTCCTTGATTATACTATCTGGGTTTAAATTTCATATATTATTCATTGAATATACTATTTGGGTTTAATATATTTGGATTATTCATAGAGTATTCGTAGATTATGATATATATGCTGTTAGTTTCTGCTATCTCAGTTCAAAGTATATGTCGTTCACTTAGTTTATGTTGAAAGAGGATATTTGGGTTTAGTTTGTGTCGTTGATTTGGCATATCTGTTAAAAGAGGATATATGGGTTTAGTTTGTCTCGTTCACTCAATTTTTGTTGAGGGAGGATTGGCCATTTAGCAAATATGCACCCTAAACTCGATTTGTTGGTGATACTTTGCACCATGTACTCATTATCTTGGTTACACTTTGCATCATGTACTTAAACTATTGGCTACACTTTGAATTATGTACTCAGTATTTTGTTACGCTTTAAACCCTGAACCCATTACTGAGTCACATTGTGTGGTTAGTTGGCTAGTTGCTTAGTTGCATAGTTTCTATTTGGCATATGCATGCAGATGACAGAGATATATTTAGTATGAAGGTCCACTATAGAGGTGAACTACTTATTGAGGATGAGTCTTATTGGAATCACATAGGGAACAAGTGCTGTTTTATGATTTTATTACGGTTGATTGGATTTCTTTATTGTAATTGAAATACATAGGGAAGAATCTAGGCTATTTACCTTATGAACTGTTTGTATACTCTCATGAAGTAGATAGTGAAAGTTTGGTCAAAGTAACCTCTGATGGTGAATTATTCAAACGGTGTGTAAATTATGCAAAAATTAGTACATGTATCTCTGTGTATATGAAACAAGCAGATGGTGATGGGATCAAAGGGTGACACCTGGCATCTCAGCAAGTGATGTCATCATATGACGTGGTAGTGTCAAAGGGTGACACTTGGCACCAGTTAAGGTGTGCCATGTGACAGCTTGTTAGAGCTGTCAGATATTAGGCTGACGTCAGCAGATGACGTCAACGGATGACGTCAATAGATGGCGTCCCTGGATGACATCAGCATGACATCAGTGGATGAAAGATTTCGACGTTCTGAATCCAATGATGGTAGTTTCAGGTTGATCAGAGATCGTTTGATAGGTCATTTGGAGGTTTTTAGCCTTGGGAAACGTGTTCAAGACGCATTCTCGATTCTGGGATTTTTGGGGGTTTTACTTAAAGACTTGTATAGATGGTTAATGACCCTTAGGTATGATTTGGATAGGTCCAAACGTTTCAGAGACTTTGGATTAGCCTTGGATGGGCTTACGACGCAGATTGTGAGTGCGCAGCGCGGGCAGTCAGTGAGTGGACATTTGCTTTATAAAATGATGCATGCATAAATGTTTTTTATGTTTTACGAACATGCTTTGAGATGCACTGATTGCATATTATTTGAATATGATTTGTGTTGATGTTGAGCATTTTCGTAGAAAATGTTATATTGTACATATTTTGAGATTTGTGTTTTATGCGATACTTTGGCTTAGGCCGAGTTTTCTACGTGCTTGAGATTTCAGTGATTTGAATAATGTTTTGTTTATTGGTTTTGAATGTGTTGATACCATATCGACCGACCACCCTAGCACAGGACCCACCAGGGCAGGAGAGCACCGGCCGATCGCCTGATCGGCACCCTCACGGCCCACGGCCCGCCGATCGGCACCAGACTGCAGACATGCCACTCGACACCTGACAGTGAACAGAGGACAGCTGGCTGCGACAGTCACCTAACCAACTCTGCCATACCAACTCCCTGACGGAGGCAGGTTGGGACTCCAGCTGGCGCCTCCTCCGGATGTCCAGGGCTTGTCAGACGACTCACAGCCACAAGGCACAACCTGCTCCGGAACAGTGGCTCACCTACCGAAACAGTAGCCCAACAACCGCAGTTATGGCTACTATAAATACCCCAGAACCCTTCACAAAGGTAAGAGACTCAGAACCGATCCAGAGCACTGTATTTACTTGCCTCTCGGCACTCAGATACTAACTTAGGCATCGGAGCCCCTTTGGCCGGCACCCCACCGGTGTCTAGTCCTTGCAGGATACTCGCCGAACGGCCACGCCCCAGCGGACCCGAAACACCACGCGGCTGGTCCCAGAACCCCCAGCGGGTCTCATCGTGTTGGTCATTTCAGGATCAAACAGAATGTTTTCACTGAGATGCGTGAAAATGGCATTTCAGGCTTGTGTCCCAGTTGGTTTATGGTTTGACTTAGAGTCTAGTCAAACGTGAAGTTGAACAATGTTTTGAACAGTGGAATGGTTTTCAGATTTGGAAATGATATATCGGGCTTGTGACCCAGTTCTGATTTATGATACAAGATTTTGAGCTTGTAACCCTGTTGTGAATTTACGAAATGATATTTCGGGCTTGTGACCCCGTTGGAAATTATTTTGACTCAAATTGTGAGTCCTTGTGAACTTTTTTCCACACGACCATCTTCTATGATGTGATTGTTCCCTTCGGACGTTGTAGATCCTGGAGTGGTATCCTCCAGACGTCGTAGATCCTGGAGAGGTCACAATTACATTTCTTGGTAGTGAGTAGCTCCAAGTGGAGGCTCAAGCTCATAAGTGTCAGATATGGACATTACGCAGACATCGTAGATCCTGAGAATGTTATCACTCAAACGTAGTAGATCCTGGGTGTATACTCGGATGTAGTAATCCTGAATCGCATGCATTGCATTCATATCGTGACTATTGTATGGATGTTGGATGTTGGATATTAGATATTGAGGATAGGTTTCTTATGTTTTCATACGACTCCGAGTGTGAGTCCATGTGTACTTAAAAACTATGTTTTCGGGAAAATGTCCTATTGAGATGATTTATGAGATTTGATTTGAGCTGAGACCTTATGTGATTTGGTTTTGGGATGATACCTTAAGAGAGATACTTGATTTAATTTGATGAATGTTTTCATTGTTTATTAATTTGAAAAGCAATATATGATTTCGTTTTAAGAAAGTATTTGAGCTACGATTCGATTTTTGAGGCATGCATGTTTTTAATTGAAGGATATAAATGTTATTTCAGAAATTGTTTTCTAACTATTTATTTTTGTCTACTCACAGGTTTAATCTTTTTTATACCCTCAAGGTTGATCACGGATGCAAGCTGTAGTAAAGACCGTGACAACATACAATGCTGCGTATTTTGGAAATCAATGAATACTCTAGAAACCCCGAGTGGGTTATTGTAACGAACCGTCCCGGAAACCGGGATTAGATTAGTGGCTAATGACAAATTATTGAGTTTAATCAGTGATTAGTTGGGTGCTTTCGGACGGACGGTGCAAAATGACAGTTTTGCCCATGGAATGGGCAAAATATTGACTTTTCGATCGGGCAGTCAAATGGACTTTGACTGATGACCGTGACATAATTCGGGACATCATGAGTTCATAGACAGGTGGCACGTCTGATTCCGACATCCGAGGAGAAAGTTATGATGTTCGGAAGTTCGAGGGTAATTTGGTTAAAAATGGGCAATTTGTTGACTTTTCACATGACATGGCTTTTTCACGTAATTCTAGGACCGTTAGGTAGGTCTCGAGCCCCTGAGTACAACGACAAGCGGTACGCGATCATCGGAGTTCAGACGGTTCCATGATGAGGCTAATTAGGTGAGGGGCAAAATGGTAATTTTGGAAGGCAAGGGAATTTCGGTCATTGTGATGCCTTGGGATCTGTGCCCAGTGATAAGTGGCCACTTGGCTACCTTGGGATGGTTGATTAATGAGATTGGGACACTTGTCTCATCTCTAGAGGGCTGTAGAGTCTCTCAGTCGACCTAATGGGATTTTTTTAAAAGACATAGTTTGGTAGAGAGAACCAATTCCATGGAGGGAGGTGATGGCTACTGGTGAATGGAGAAAGGAAGTGGGAAAACAGATGTGGAGGAGTGTGGTGGTGCTGTACCACGGACCGTCGTGGACGGTGGGTCTCGAGCTATGAGAAACAGGGGGGCAACGTGGCTTTGGATCCAATCTCTTCAAATCTTCATCAAGAGATGTTGTTCTGTGAACAAAATATGGAAAGGATGATGAGATAAATTCATTGGAATCGAATTCAGGGCCTGAGATGGACGGTAAGGTCAAAACCAGTAAATACATAATTTGAATTCGATCATGGCAAGTTGGAATTTAATGGCAGATGCTTAACTTGTTGCTTTGGGTGTGGTTTTGGAGGTAAAAAGGGAATGAATGAACTTGGAAAAATGGATTGGGGTGGCCGGAATGTCGAGGACACAGCGGAGGAAGTTCTGGTTTTCTCCTTCGATTCGGGCAAGTAAATATCGAGCTTGTTCTATCATTTTGAGTCCATAAATCGAGTCTAGGACCTAGGACGAAACTCATAGGATGAAAAAATTGAAAACGGTTGAGAAATGGACAAAAACCGCTTGAGCCGGTTCGGTCGAACCGGACCGATTCGGCGAGATGAAGGAGACGATGAACAATGCAGGCACGTGGCACACATTTTGAGGAAGTGTTCAACATGTGAAATGATGTAATCGATGTAATGAACATTTTGGCACTAGTTTTGAGTCGATCGGACATCGTCTCGATATGTTTCGGGATTTCTGGAGATTTAAAGGCTCGTTTTAAAAATAGGTAAAAATTCGGGAAAATTATGGGGCTTTAGTAGAAGCTTAATAAAGTAGTTAGTGACCTTATTATGGGATTTGGATAGGTTCGAGAAAGTCGGTGATAGTGGATTGACCAGGAATGGCATAAGTGTGCTCATATCAAGGCAGAGACGTAAATGGTCTGTGAGTGGACTTTTCTTTCTAACTCATGATGCATACATACATGTTTCTGTATTTTTTCTATACATGATTTCCATATTTGTGAATTGATCTTGATGATTTACGATTTTGCACGTATT
The DNA here is from genome assembly GCA_032719365.1 of Prinsepia uniflora. Classification (NCBI taxonomy): domain Eukaryota; kingdom Viridiplantae; phylum Streptophyta; class Magnoliopsida; order Rosales; family Rosaceae; genus Prinsepia; species Prinsepia uniflora. Next base: position 15,375,496 of record CM064868.1, on the reverse strand, counting down.
TCGAGGTATTTTTGAAATTGTACGTTTTACGGGGTTTCGATTTATATTGTGATTCGATCGTGATTTTAATGATTTGATTTTGAGATTTGAAATATGATTTGATTTCAATGATTTGAAGTGGATTTTGGAACTGTATTTCGGAAACGATGTTTCAAATTTGGTTTTGAAACTTGAAAGGGAAATTCTGGATTTGGGTTCGGGATGATGGTTCCGGATGCTAGCTTATATAATCGTTATTGCGAATTCGGATGTGGATTTTCTATGGTTTTCATTTGATTGAAAAATGGTTTTGGATTTAAAGACTCGGAAAAAGAAAAGAAAAGCCGCTGGATCTAGTTTTGAGTTTAAAGACTCGGTTATGATATCCCCCGAGGCCTATTGATTGTGTTTTGGGTTTAAAGACTCGTTGATATCCCAGGAAGGCCTGATTATGCGCATGATTTTGAGTTTAAAGATTCGGGTGCACTTGAGATCTAGCAACTCGCATGATTGATGTTTTTCACTGGTTTTCAGATGATTTGGGCAATGGCCCGGATGAATTGAATTTGATGAGTTTTGGGACTGAGTTCCCGTACTTTGAGATTTATTTGTGATTTTGGGCTGTGGCCCTGGATTTGATTTACGGATTTGAAGAAAGAAACGATTCTGGTTTTCATTGATGGCTTTGGATATGAAATGGTTTCATAGCATGGATTTTATATACATGCATTGGTTTTTGCGTGGAGGGTATAAATTGTGTTTTCTGATAATTGTTTTCTGAAATTACTATTTATTTTTGTACACTCACAGTCTTTTCAAGTTTTCGATACCCCCAAGGTTGTTGTGGTGCGGGTTGTTGATAGAGAGAGACGGAGACATCACATACGCGATCCACAGTAGAGTCTGTGTGCTCTGGGAAGTCCGGACGTTTTGAATAGTGCGTTTGGAAATCCCTTATTCGACTTACGTATCACATGGAGGTTGGATGTCGGTTTAGCCTTTGTGTCATACGTAAGTTAGACGGGAGCATGACTTAGCCCTTAACCCCGGGGGATTGAGTGTGGGTCCTGTCAAATTGGCATCAGAGCGAGGTTTTGAGCGCTCTGTGCGACGTTTGGCTTCCAAAGAAAGTGGTTGTCGATTAGCGTGATGTGATGCTACTGTGGATGTGAAGTCTCGACGCGAAACAGCTCGTCATCAACCTGGATATGCGAGTGATAACGAGTGGTTGTACGATAGCTAGTGGTTTAATTAGTGGCGGAAGTTTGAGCAACTGGGTGATGCGTTGCCCGATATGCGATTGGATGTGTTGCTTGCCGGCTTTGGATCGGAAAGGATATCGTGTTGGACGTTGGATATGCTCGGTATGTGGTTGGACCATAGGGCCGGATGTATGCTAGCGTGGTTAAATTGGATGGTAGCTAGTGAGCTACAATTACGAGTAGGCTGGTTGACCTGTGGGGCCCGATTGTAGCCTGTTGACCTGGTGGTACACGTGGGCCGATGAGGTCGGTTGACGGTGGCTTGTTAGGCCGGATGACCTTTTGGTGACCTGTTGGTCAGTGTAGTTGAAATTAGATTTATGCGGCTCTGAGTAGTCGGATACCTTGTGTGTCGGGGCATAGGAATCTATTTTGGGGATTTGAGGGATTTCCCCCTAGCGATGGATACTGGTTGATGTTGGTGTGTAGAGTTACGATAAGGGATGGTTTTAGTCGGGTGTAACGATCTGAGTGGTACGGTTGTAGTGAACCAGTGGCTGTTGCGGGTTTGGATAACCCGTATGACGGGGAGGATTTGAGAAACCCTGTACGGTGACTGGTCTAGACTGTGAGTTCCTTGGAGAGAAACCCAGAGGAAGTGCTTACATGGGAAACCTGAGTTGGTGGTTGTGGCTTGGCTGACTTACGGCCGGATTGGAGATGGTGCTGCTAGGTGCAGCCGAGGTAACAAATGGTTGGTAGACGACTCTGGATGGGTCCAGTGAGATTGCGGCGTTGGTTGAGCATTTGGTTACTCAAAAGTGTGAATGACGAGGGATGTCAATTCCCCGACCTGAGCGTAGATTGAAGGTTTTGGCTCGTAGGAGTAGAGATTCAGGACTGGTAAGTAATGAGCCCGAGATAAGAGACGATGTGCCACGAGCTGGGATGCCTGTAGTGGTGCAATGGGCACATTGTGAGTTGAGGTTGTGACCAGGCGTGAGATGCTGGTGTCTGGATGAAACCATGAATAGAATTAATATGATGACCATGGGAAAGTCACGTTTCAAGACAAACAGTCAGGATGCCGTCGGTTTGATCAGAGTAGCGCAGCAGAAGCACGGTGGACCTATGCCTCGTGTTGGATCGGGCTAGGTTGGTATGGTCGAGTTTGACCATCCGTGAGATTGATTTTCGTGGGCTATCCTGATGTGTTACAGATGCCGAGGGTGGCATTTGGGTGATGCCGAGGCCGTGCTTGGTGATTTTCGAGCTTAGTGATGGACGACTTCGGGGATAGTGACTGAGGAGTCTGAGGTGAGTGATTGTTTATTGTGATCCCGAGAGTTGGTGACCCAGAAAGGAACCTCGGGAAGATTGAAACGTGATGAATAACATCCTTTTGGATGTACATAAACGGAGTTAGCCGACAGGCGAATTGGTCGGTGAGTTGGTTTGGTTACGGACACGTGGTCGTGATCCGTAAGAGTTGAGGATCGCCTATGTAACGACCCGTCCTGAATTCTGGGATTAGATTAGTAACTAATCGTGATTAGTGGGGTTGATCGGTGATTAGTTGGGCGAAATCGGACGAACGATGCAAAATGACCGTTTTACCCCTGGTCGTGGGTAAAATGTTGACTTTTTGATCTGGCGGTCAAACGAACTTTGACCGATGATCGTGACGTAGTTCAGGACGTCACGAGTTCATAGACAAATGGTACGTTCGATTCCGACATTCGAGGAAGAAGTTATGATGTACGGAAGTTTAGGGGCATTTTGGTAATTTTGGTTAAAAGGGGTCAAATGTTGACTTTGGCCCGGGAGGTCCAATGGACGAGGGCCAAGGACCGTTACGTAGAGCGAGTCGATACGAATCCGTAGACAAGCGGCATGCCGAAATCGGAGATTTGACGACGAAGTTATGGTCACTAGAACGAATTCGATTAACCGAACGAACCGGGGTTTCGATAAAAATAATATTAAAATTAGTGAACAGTGATCGATAAATCTGGACCCTTGGATGAGTGCCAAGTGTCACTCATCCCCACACTCCCTAAAATCTGGATCATGCCTCCACTAAACAATTAAATATGATTTAAATCCTCCTTTTAATCTCATCCGTCCATCTCACTCCCCAGATTGCATCCTCACCGTCCATTTTGTCCTCTCTCATCTCATCTAATCCATTTCTCTTCTCTTATCTGATCAGCCCATCTTTTTTGTTCATCCTCACAAACCCGAAACCACATCCATTACACCATTTTCTTCATTTCTTCATTTTCTCTCTAACACACAAACACCACCCAACACCTATCACACCCTCACTCTACTTGCATCATTATGACCGTGTGAGAGATAGTGAGAGAGTGTGATGATGAGGACACGACGGTGGTGGCTCACGGTGGTGGACGACGGAGAGGACTCGTGAGGTAAGTTTTGTTCAAAATTGGAAATCGTTTTCTATTGGGTTTTAAATTGAACCTAAGGATTGGTTAATGTTTCTGGGGACCCTAGGAAGCTAATGGGATTGTTTTCGTGGCTTGGAATTGCCTGGAACAGCTGTGAACGGCGGGGGAAGGTCCGGCCGCCATTGATGACGGATGAAGGTACTGTTTTGGACATTTTGTTCCGTTTTAATTAGCTGGAAAGGTTAGAAATGAGATTAGGAACATATTAGGATTAAAAGGAGATGAAATGGACCTAAAATGGACCCTGAATCGGTCCAAAAACCATAGAAAACCGAGGTTGAAGACGGGAGAACAGTACCTGTGAACAGTAAACCTGGTTCACCTGATGTAGGAGACGATGAACAGTGATTTGAGCCTTCTAGGGCGCGTGAGGGCCCGTGACCAGTAATTTGGGAAAGTGTTCAACATATGAAATCTTCTATTCGATGTAACGAAGATTTTGGGGCTGGTTTTGTGTCAATCGGGCACCGTCTCGATATGTTTGGGGGCATCGGAAGGTTTAGGATCGGTTTAAAAATAGTTAAAAGTTCGGGAAAATCACAGGGCTTTGGTAGGAGGTTAATTAAGTAGTTAGTAACCTTTTATTAAAATTTGGACAAGTTTGGGAGTCCCGGTGATAGCGATTGGCTCGGGAGAACCTATGACACGCAAATCGAGGCGCAGCATTTGGACGGTCTATGAGTGGACTTTGGTTTTATAAATTCTATGCATGCTTAATTGTTTTATATGGATTATGATTGTGATTTTATGATGTTGATTTGGATATTGGTAAATTATACAGTTTCACGTATTTCGAGGTGATTTACGTGCTTGCACGTAAATCGAGGTTTTCCAGTTTTGCACGGATTTTCCATACTTATGACTTTGGATATGATTTCATGAAATAGTTTTGAAATTGAAAAGATAAACTCGGGCTTGAGGCCCAATTGTTTTGGAAACCTCGGACTTGGAGTCCAATTGAGTTACGTAATCGGGCCAAGGGCCCAGTTGTTTATGAAATCAGGCTAAGACCCATTTGAGTTATATAATCGGGCCAGGACCCCAATTGGTTTACAAATTCGGGCTGTGGGCCCAGTTGGTTTACAAATTCGGGTCGTGGGCCCAGTGGTTTACAAAATCGGGTCGTGGGCCCAGTGGTTCATAAAATCGGGCATGAGGCGGAGTTGGGTTATAAATGTGATTTTGGGTCTGGGACCCTATGTTTTATAAATGTGATTTCGGGTCGGGGACCCTAAATGGAATTGTGATGTTTTATGCAAATTTCGGGCAGGGCCCATTGTAATGTTGTGAAATGATTTAATAAAACTGTTTTCCATATACCATCTTGATACGAGGATATATGATGGTCTCCTCTAGGTATCTGGGACACTGGGGAAGTCACGGTGCATTGCCTGTGAGGGGTCATTGTACGGAGCTACCGGACAGTATAGTGACTCAAGAGCAGGATTGCTATGATTTGAGGTCTGGGACGTCAGACATCTGGGATGTCAGAGATATGGACTCGGAGAGACCCCGGGCAGCACGCGTTGCTTATTATACCGTGAGATATGACGTCTGGGACGTCAAGCGTCTGGGACGCTAGGCATCTGGGATGCCGGAGATGGTAATGTGGTAAATATGGCTAATGGATCTCTGAAATGGTTTTTCGGTTGAATTTATGTTTATGGTTTTGGGCGGTGGCCCACATGGTTTTGTATGTATGGATGTGGTATTCCATAGTATTGGACTGAGTTCCCACACTTGGTTTTGAGTTACGGTTTTTGGGCTAAGGCCCTAATGGCTTGGTTGAACAAACGTTTTGGTTACTGGTTTTCGATGCATGCATACGGTTTTAATGAAGGGTATAAATGTCTTATAAATGTGTTTAACGAACTTAATGATTTTCCTCCACTCACAGCTTTTATTGGTTTTAATGCCCTTCAGGTTGATTATGGATGCGACTGCAGCAGAGACTGGGACATTGCACGCCTCCTCCATCGATCCTGACGCACTCTGGAAGTCCCGTTTGGGCAGTGACTCTTGGTTATCCCTTGTTTGACACCTCTTGTTGGACGGGAGCATGGCACATCCCACGGTAATCCCAGGGGGATTGGGATGGGTCGTGTTAGCCTAAGTATAGCAGAATTGACATTTGGACGGTTGGTCCAATAGTGGTATTCGTGTTGCGGATTGAGTCCATGATTGAAATCTCGGAGTCAGGAGCTATTGTAGTTTAGACGATGAGATGTGTTAATTTCGAGTTAGTGTTAGATGACGAGTATGAGAGATGGATATTGTGGAGTCGATTTGGGGATTCATTGAAGGACCTTCAGAAATTGTGACCCCCCTTGATAGTGGAGACGGGTGGATGTGTTCGGTAGTAGAAATAGTACTTGGTGATGCCGGGAGTGTCAGGACCCGTCCCAAATATCACCTCGATACCCGGGAGGAACCCTGCTCCCGTCTGACAATCACACTTAAAGTACCAAAAGAACCTCAAAATAACCATAAGCATAACTATCAGAAAAGGGAGTAAATAGAATACAATCGTAACACAGAGCATAGTTTATACAAAACAGGCGCAAAAATCCTACTAGGCTAATCTCGCAACGGAAGAACGTCGTAAGCTCTATGCCTCGGTTCCTGCCTCAACGTTCACCTCAGCGCTATCACCACGACCTGGAGTGTAACACCCTGGACATTCGAGGATTTTAATATTTCAATTTAATGTGTGAATTGACGCTTTTACCCTTGTGATTGGTATGGCCAAATTGTTGACTTTTTGATTGATGGGTTAAATGGACTTTGACCTATGACCGTGACGTAGTACGGGATGTCACGAGTTCATAGACAGGTGGCACGTCCAATTCGGACGATCAGGGAAAAAGTTATGACTATCGGAAGTTCAGGGGCATTACCGTAAGTTGGACTTCACGGGCGAAAATGTTGACTTTTCGTTTAACAATTAATTTTCACACGACTCCAGGACCGTTAGGTAGGTCTCGACGTCCTGAGTCCGTAGACAGGCGGCACGCCGAAATCGGACTTCGTATGGCTGAGTTACGGGTCTAGGAAGTGAGGGGCATTTTGGTAATTATTGAACCAGGGGCATTTTGGTCTTTTGCCCTGGTTACTGTAGCAACCGCGGGGGAACCATGGACGGCACCACCATGTGCGGTGGTCCAGTGCACAATTGATTATGCCAATATGTGCTGGAAAGTCTGGGCTGTCTTTTGCTTTTGAACGTGGCCTGAACCGTCCAAACCTGCACGATCAATTGTTAATTGAAATTCGAAGCTTTCGGGGGAAAAATTTCAGTGGACAAATTGGACACCCACGAGCCTCTGGGACGGCTTGAATTTGTTTAAAACTGATTAGGACTTAAGTGAGCATCACTCTGATGCAGAAATAACTGAGAACGGGTTAGGAAAACCAGAGAAACCATTTCGGGCAAAATTGGAGGGAAAATCGGGTTTTAATTTCTGGTGAGTGTTGGACCAAACCAAGGCCTGGTTTAGTCTTCTGGGAGTGTTTGAAACTCAACCACATCGAAATTGAAGGCTAACAGTCACGGTTGAGCTAGGACGGAGGCTGCTGTTTTCAGGGAAGTTGCAGAGCTTGGGACGACAACCTTCAGGTACTTTCAGACACAATTGATTGTTCATTTTGGTTCGTTTTGATCCTGTTATGCTTCATGTGAAGTTAATTGGACAATGGGTTTGAAACCAGGAAGTTCTGGTGATTGACCCGATTGGTTGATCGCGGGTCGATGGGTCGTTTGGGGATGTGTCGAGGTTGATTTTTGTCACATAACCTAAATTGGATAGTTAATGAACATGTTAGGATCAAATTGGATTGAAATCGAGTTGGAATTGATGGGTATTCAACCGGGTCAAGCCGCGGGTGGCAGGCCCGTATTACAGACAAACGGGTGAAGGAGGTGACACTGTAGCTACAGTGTCAGGCGCGTGACTTTCACGCGCAGCCACTTTGGGCGGCGCGTGAGGGCGCGTTGGACCTTATCTCCGATCATGATCAACATGACTTTTGTTCGTCTCATCATTCTGAACATTTTTGGTGATTTAACCATGTTGATCCGAGATAAGCTTTGATGGGTCAGTTTAGGGCCGGTTACCTCGGGAAACGTGTTGTACGGTTTCCCCGGGGCGGTTTCTATTTCGGACTTTGTGGTTAAACGTTTAAGACTTGTAGTGACCCTTACATGTGATTTGAACTGACAGTAATTGTACGATAATCTCGGTACAGGTTCGTACGCGCAGATTCGCAGTGGAATCGTACAGTGAGTGGGCCCGTTTTCATTAAACCCTTGCATGCTTAAATGTTTTATGATTTACTTATATGTTCACATGCTGGAATCTATAAATGGTTTTGATGATATTGAGATTTCGGTTATAGCACGTTTCACGGTATTTGGGCATGAGACCCGTTTGATGAAACGTAACGATCGGTTCAGATTTTACCTATGTATACATATATGTTTGCATGTGGATATCAATAAAATGTATTTGGTACTGCACTGTATAGATCCTTCCATATTATATTGTCTCCTCCGGATGAGGTACCCCGGAGAGGTCACGGACGTCTAGAACGTCCAGCGTCTATGACGCTAAGCATCGGGGATGCTGTAACCGAACAGGGTTTGGGGATTGAACTCGGAATTGAGACCCGAGTGGCACGCGTAGCCTTGTGATTGTGACCTTATTGGACGTCAGGGACGTCAGACATCAGGGATGTCGGATTGGAGTGTATAGTGCAGTGGCTAAAATTATGGTTATGATTTTATTACATGCCTTATGATTCATATTATATTATTTATGATTTTAAATGATGCTGCATGCATGTTTGGAAAAAGGAGGGGTAAATTATATGTTTTACTTATCAAATGATTTTATAAACTTGAGTTCGGTCCACTCACCCTTAATGTTTTTGGTAACCCCTCCAGGTCGTGATACTGAGGTAGAGGAGGAACCTGAGGCTGAGGTATAGATCTACTTCTGCGTACCTGAACCCCTGCTGGGTGGTGTACCCGCAGGGTATTGTTAGAGTCGTGCTCGCAACTTGTAATTTCGGATTTCATCCCTTGTCTGACATCTGTTTAATTCGGATTTGTTGTATGACTTTAATTTTGATTATTTATGCATTTGAGGTTTTGAGGTCAAAATTGGTATGAATTATTGGGTGTCAGACGGGAGCAGGGCACGTCCCCATATGGTTCCAGAGAGGATCGGGGTGGGTCCTGTCATGGAGGGTAAATTAAAACCAGAAAGTGTGAGTGGACTAAAAGAAATAAGAGTTTCAAACACGATTTAGAAATAACCAAGGATTAAGAAAACAATAAGATTTTTCCCTCCGTTTTAAAATAACGTATGCATGCCTAACGAAGTATCAGAAGACCACAACATAAAATAGTATAACAATTATGCTAAGATCATATCATAAAAACCAAATCCACACATGTCAAAGTCCGATCAAACCTGCTGGGTCTATCCGAGTCTTTAAACTCAAACCAGGCCTCAAATGTAATCTGAGTCTTTAAACTCAACAGGCCTACGGGGGTAATATCGTAAATATCCGAGTATTTAAACTCCCGAGTCTTTAAACTCAATCCGGGCCCGTCCCCCGTCCATCAGAATCCGGGTCTTTAAACCCAATATCCAGATCTAGCAAATCCAATCCAAAACCAATTGAAAACCAATTCTAAGTCCATATTCAAAATCGAATCCGAAATCATCGGTCCGAAGCCCTTCCGGCGTTCAGAACCGTCATCCCGAACCCAAATCCGGAATTCCACTTTTCAACTTTAAAACCAAATTCCGCTTTCCGAAATCCGATTCTAAAACCGAAAACCTCGATTATCAAATCATGTTTCAAAATCCATTTATAATCATTGAAAACCAGTTATAGAGTAAATCCCAAAACCACAACATCAAAATCATAATCGATGCATTTCTCGTAAAACGTGCTGAAATCCGTAATCGTCTCAAAAAAACGTGCAAGCAGATCAACCACATATAATATCATAAAAAAGCATAAAAACATACTTAAAATCATAAAACATAATTAAAATCAATTAGGCATGCTCGTTAAAAGAAAGAAGAAGTCCACTCACGAGTCAGAAAACGTCAATCGCGCTCCGTGCGCTCCTTAATCGTCTCAGGCGTCTCTCGTCCTGTCAATAATCACCAAATAGGGTCACAAATACGTCAAATATGCTAACCCTAATTTCTCCAAATTTTTGGGAATTTAAACGTAATTTAAATTTAAACCCTAAACCGTCTGGATTCTAGAACTATCCCGAAACAACGTCCGATTTTCCCGAAACTTGTCCCAATTAATTCGTTATAACATTTAGACCAAAAACCATGTTGGAAGGTTCCTCAGAATCCTCCCCATGGGCCTCCACGCGCCGCCTAAAGTGGCTGCGCCTAGGCCTCACGCGCTGCTACAGTGTCATCGTCTACCTCGGGTTAGCCGGTTCGACTGTACTGAACCGGCGTGACCGGTTCTTCTTCATTCCTCCATAAATTTCAACTATTCCAAACCCAAAAGCTTCGTCCAGTTCCCAGAAATCCATTCCAGTCCTCAAACCTAGAAATCCTAGCCTCTAACCCGTCGTCTTCATCCTCGAAACAAAACAGCCCGATATCCCTGTTTCGGGTTCCGGCCACCCAGACCTTCCCCCGTCACGAAAGCCACCCTAGACGACTCCTAGGACCTTCCTGAGCCTCACACCACTCACCAAAGTCCTCGACTCTAACCCAAAAGCCACGACTTTCAAAATGAACAAAACGGGGAAAACAGGGGATTTGGGTCTTACCATCGAATCGTCCTCCGCCGTTCGCACCGCCTTGCACCACGGTGTCCACTGGGTCTCCTGTAGTCATCCTAGCCTCCTCTCAGATTGGATTGGACCAACACACGGCACAACCACCGCCATGTTCCCACGGCCCTCTCTGTTTCCCTGAAAATCGAACCTCCCGACCACCGTGTTTCTTGCACGATTTCAATCCCAAAACCCAGTCACCAGCTTCTCTTCTTCTCTCTGTTACTCTCACAACTCACAAGAACTTCACACACTCACTGAATCGATCACAATCCTCACCGCCTCACCTCTCTGTTTTCTGTTCTCCAGCCTTCAAAACACACTGTTTAAAACCAGCCAAGTTACACCCTTGTTTATTGTAAACAATCCTAGAACCATCTGGTCACTTCCACGTGTCCAATTTCCCATGGACATCAGTACAAATATCCAATCCCACTAATTCCACATGCTCTTATCTGATTGGCCCTAAAGGAAAAAGACCAAAATGCCCCTTGGTTTAAAATTACCATTTTGCCCTTCAACTTTCCAAACCCATAACTATTCCGTCCGACGTCCGATGTCAGCGTGCCGCCTGTCATTGTACTCAGGACGTCGAGACCTATCTAACGATCCTCGGTCTACGTGAAAATCAAAAGTCCACTAAAACGTCAACATTTTCCTCTATTTAGTCAAAATTACGGTAACGCCCTCAATCTTCCGAACGTCATAACTTTTTCTCCAATTGTCCAAATCGGACATGCTACCTGTCTACGGACTCGTGACGTCCTAAACTATGTCACGGTCAATGGTCAACACTCATCCAACCTATAAATCAAAAAGTCAACTTTGACACACTATTCACAAGGGCAAAATCGTCCTTTTATACAAATCTTTTACAAAATTACATTTGTACCCTTCCTAAAGGTACGGGTTGTTACAGGGAGTGGCCTATCTGGCGAGTGTCAAAGGATGGTGTTGTTCTAAGGTAGATTGACTTGTGATGATAGGGTTGAGGACCATTGTGTGTTCCGTTGAAGGATGATGGAAGGTACCTGAAAAGGAGTGACTATAACTGATCGATATGAAGTTATTGAAGAAAACCCACAATCTAGACGTGTGGTATTCTGGATCGATGTGACGGTATGATGCTAAGAGTTGTATGGACGAGAAGTGGGATCCGCTTCGAAGTGAGTGGATCGGGGTTAGATTGTTTTTGGCTCAGGATTGAGTTGTTGTGGATCAGGAGGATCGTATGTGAGACAAGTTGGATAACTTGACCACCTTGGAGTTGAGCAGAACGCGGGTGGTCCGTCTCGCATGCCTGTGATTTGGGACTTGGAACTGGTACTGGGTTCACTCTATATTCATAGTTGAGATGCGATAAGATTTTATATTAGTCGGGAGACCCAGAATGACCGGGTGACTCGAAATTGTTTTGATTAGGTATTCCCCAGAAGACGCATGGGCCTGGTTGGATCATTGACCCTAAAAAGTGAGACGTGATTGGCTTGTAGTCAGTATGGTTACGAGGATGTTTATGTGCCTTGGAGATTTCACAATGAGGGTGACGGGTACACTATGTTGTTGGTTGGACTTTGGATATCGTAGTACGTGGCTGATGCCGCTATGGTTGATTAGTGGACGTACCGTAAAGATGACGTTGGAAGTACATAAGGATATACTCCACGAGATATGTTGAGGTCTTCTAAAATATCTTTGTTTTATTTCAGTTCATAGGGTTGTCCTTGCGAGAGTATAATGGTATGCACCGTGGTTCTGGTTGGTGGTGATTGGTGTATGTACTTGAAATATGTACGTACCGATTCTGCAGTGGTCGGCACCATGCCGACGTAAGTGGACGTGCAGCGTGATGTTCTGGTAAAAGTGTTGGTGATCGGCTTAGTGCCTAGGGATGTTATGGAGAGATGGATGATCGGCGTAGTTTCGATATGATGGATTTTGACGGAGCATGTGGACGGGATCAGGGTGATCCCGAGTGATTGGATTGGTTGTGGCAGGATTTAGTGTTGATGTGAGCTAGATGCTCATAGCCATCAGTGGCTGATGGGACCTCGAAATTGAGATGTTTGATCACGGTTAAACAAGTTTGTGATAGGGACCAGTTACAGAGAAATAGTCTGGGATCGTGTTTCCACAGGATTGACGGTGTTGGTGGTTAGGCGAACCACAGGTGAAATGATTGGTTGAGTTAGTGGTATGAGCGAATACGTGTGACTCCAGTAAGGTCGGCACGAATCGATGACAGAAGTAGTACGGATCGTTGAATGGGTCCTTATAAGTGGAGTACCGAGGACAGTAGATGCCGACTTGAGAATCGGTGTACTTGAGAATTGTGCCTATGGGCGACAAACTCGCAAGATGTACTAGGACATTGGTACGAGGTACGCTCGACTTGAAAATGGAGTAGGAAGTGTTGAACTCGGTAGTAGCGGTGTTGTGGCGTACCTAGTGATAGTTAAGCCGTGAGTGTCGGCTGGTGTGACGTTAGAAATATCGCGGGAACGAGATGGATTTGTGATGACCCAAGTACGATTGGGATGATCTCCAAATGAACTAAAGGTTGGTTGAGTCGATTTACTTGGTGAGATGTGGTGATGGTTTGGGCACTGTTGGGATAAGTTGGATTGGCAGGCCATGGGCACCTGGTAGGAAACCCACGTGTGAAATCAGTTAGATTTCCCTCCAGTTACTTACGGAAGTACGAGATGCGGAATTTCGAAGACGAAATTATTTAAGGGGGTAAATTGTAACGACTCGTCCCGGAAACTAGGATTAGATTAGTGGTTAATTACGGATTAGTGAGATTAATCAGTGATTAGTTGGGTGATTTCAGACGGACTGTGCAAAATGACGGTTTTGCCCTTGGAATGGGCAAAATATTGACTTTTCAATCGGGCGATCAAATGGACTTTGACAGATGATCGTGACGTAGTTCAGGACGTCACGAGTTCATAGATAGGTGGCACCTCCGATTCCGACATCCGAGGAGGAAGTTATGACGTTCGGAAGTTCAAGGGTAATTTGGTAATTTGGTTAAAAATGGGAAATTTGTTGACTTTTCACACGACATGGCTTTTTTACGTAATTCTAGGACCGTTAGGTAGGTCTCTAGCCTCTGAGTACAACGACAAGTGGCACGTGATCATCGGAGTTCAGACGGTTCCATTATGAGTCTAATTAAGTGAGGGGAAAATGGTAATTTTGGAAGGCAAGGGCATTTTGGTCATTGTGATGCCTTGGGATTTGTACCCAGTGATAAGTGGCCACTTGGCTGCCTTGGGATGGTTGATTAATGAGATTGGAACACTTGTCCCATCTTTAGAGGGCTGTAGAACCTCTCAGCTGACCTGATGGGTTTTTTTTTTTAAGACAAAGTTTGGTTTGCACGGTTTGACCGTGAAGGAAAAAACAGAGAAACAGAGAGATAATTTGACAGTTAGAACCAATTCCATGGAGGGAGGTGATGGCTACTGGAGAATGGAGAAAGGAAGTGGGAAAACAGAGGTGGAGGAGTGTGGTGGTGCTGTACCACGGACCGTCGTGGATGGTGGGTCTCGAGCTATGACAAACAGGGGGTAGCGTGGCTTTGGATCCAATCTCTTCAAATCCACATCTAGAGATGTTGCCCTGTGAACAAAATATGGAAAGGATGATGAGATAAATTCATTGGAATCGAATTCAGGGCCTGAGATGGACGGTAAGGTCAAAACCAGTAAATACATAATTTGAATTCGATCATGGCAAGTTGGAATTTAATGGCTGATGCTTAACTTGTTGCTTTGGATGTGGTTTTGGAGGTAAAAAAGGAATGAATGAACTTGGAAAAACGGATTGGGGTGGCTGGAATGTCGAGGACACAGCAGAGGAAGTTCTGGTTTTCTCCTTCAATTCGGGCAGGTAAATCTCGAGCTTGTTCTATCATTTTGAGTCCATAAATCGAGTCTAGGACCTAGGACGAAACTCATAGGATGAAAAGAATTGAAAACGGTTGAGAAATGGACAAAAACTGCCTGCGCCGGTTCGGTCGAACCGGACCTGTTCGGAGAGAGGAAGGAGACGATGAACAGTGCAGGCACGTGACACACATTTTGAGGAAGTTTTCGACATGTGAAATGATGTAATCGATGTAACGAACATTTTGGCACTAGTTTTGAGTCGATCGGACATCGTCTCAATATGTTTCGGGATGTTTGGAGGTTTAAAGGCTCGTTTAAAAATAGGTAAAAATTACGGGGCTTTAGTAGAAGCTTAATAAAGTATTTAGTGACCTTATTATTGGATTTGGACAGGTTCGGGAAAGTCGGTGATAGTGGATTGGCCGGGAACGGCATAAGTGCGCGAGTATCGAGGTAGAGACGTAAATGGTCTGTGAGTGGACTTTGCTTTCTAACTCATGATGCATACATATATGTTTCTATATGTTTTCTATATGTGATTTCCATATTTGTGAATTGATCTTGATGATTTACGATTTTGCACGTATTTCGAGGTATTTTCAGAATTGTAAGTTTTACGGGGTTTCGATTTATATTGTGATTCGATCGTGATTTTGATGATTTGATTTTGAGATTTGAAATATGATTTGATTTCAATGATTTGAAGTGGATTTCGGAACTGTATTTCGGAAATGATGTTTCAGATTTGGTTTTGAAACTTAAAAGGGAAATTCTGGATTTGGGTTCGGGATGATGGTTCTGGATGCTAGCTTACAGAATCATTATTGCGAATTCGGATGTGGATTTTCTATGGTTTTCATTTGATTGAAAAATGGTTTTGGGTTTAAAGACCCGGAAAAAGAAAAGAAAAGCCGCTGGATCTGGTTTTGAGTTTAAAGACTCGGTTGATTGACAGGGGATGGCCCTGGATTGATATGTTTTGAGTTTAAAGACGCGGTTATGATATCCCCCGAGGCCTGTTGATTGTGTTTTGAGTTTAAAGAATTGTTGATATCCCGGGAATGCCTGATTATGTGCATGATTTGGAGTTTAAAGACTCGGGTGCACTTGAGATCCAGCAACTCGCATGATTGATGTTTTTCACTAGTTTTCATATGATTTGGGCAATGGCCCGGATGAATTGGATTTGATGAGTTTTGGGGCTGAGTTCCCGTACTTTGAGATTTATTTGTGATTTTGGGTTGAAGCCCTGGATTTGAATTACGGATTTGAAGAAAGAAACAATTCTGGTTTTCATTGATGGCTTTGGTTATGAAATGGTTTCATAACATGGATTTTATATGCATGCATTGGTTTTTACGTGGAGGGTATAAATTGTGTTTTCTGATAACTGTTTTCTGAAATTACTATTTATTTTTGTCCACTCACAGTCTTTTCATGTTTTCGATACCCCCACAGGTTGTTGCGGTGCGGGCTGTTGATAGAGAGAGACGGAGATATCACATACGTGATTCACAATAGTGTCTGCGCGCTCTGGGAAGTCTGAACATTTTGAACAGTGCATTTGGAAATCTCTTATCCGACTTACGTATCACATGGAGGTTGGACGTCGGTTTAGCCTTTGTGTCGTACGTAAGTTAGACGGGAGCATGACTTAGCCCTTAATCCTGAGGGATTGAGGGTGGGTCCTATTAGTTACGGTCTTATCTCTGGTCTGACACGTGGTGTCAGGTGGGAGTAGAACATCCCACGATAATCCAGGGGGATTAGGGATGCGTCCTCTCAAGAAACGTTCCATAAATTTTGGAAAAACGTGTAAATCGGCATCGGACTGCGTGGACCGAGTGTGAGTTGACCCTTTCTTCTTTAAACTTATTATGCATGCATATGTGATTGTTTTAAATAGGTTTTTATTTGATCTTGATGATATTTGAGTGATTGGAATTTTTATATGATTTTTGGTAATTTTATATTTAATTATTATTTTAATGGCACATTTTACGAAGTTTGTGCTCGACTTGTCTTTTGGGCTTAGGCTTGGGGGTTTGATTTGTGATTTTAGTTGGAAATATTTTTTGCATATTATAAAGTGTATTTCTTGATATTGGTGATTTTTAAATGGTTTTACGGGAATTGATCGATGCACGTTTCACGAGACATTTTCTTATATTGTGTTATGGATTTTGGACTTGGTTTTAGAATTAAGATTCATGCTAAGAATATGATCTTGATATTTGAGACATGATTTCCTGGTATTGGTGAAGTGGTATATATCTTGTTGTGAAAACCATCCTCGGGATATTAGATTGGTTAGTAAGTCTTAGATGTCGAGGTAAAGCTACTTTTTTTGTGTCGATCGCCACTCGACCGTCAAGGTAAAGCTCATTTTTCCGAATGGTTATGCCTACCGGTAGTGCAGTTGTAATATAATGATTTGGCTTGCAAGCATCGATGATGGGTTGTTTGTGTATGGTGGTTACCATGGTTTCTAATATGGTTTTCTGTAGACATATTTTCTGGAATTTGCTGGATTTCTTATAATTGCACGTATTTCATGATTTCAAATGATTATCCGTTTTACCGAAATTTACTGGGTCTTCATACGTATGCATAGCTTTTCTAAAACAGAGGGTAATTTCTATTTTTTTTAATTGTGTTCTGAAATTATGTTTTTTAAAAATAATTATTTTAGATCCACTCACATATTTTTCTTGATTTTGGAACCCTACAGAGCCGTCGCACAAGAATCAAGGCTATTTAAGGGCCAGAGGCACGATCTAGCGAAGATATAAGTATCCCTTATGACAGGACCCGCCCTGATCCCACAGGGACCACAAGGGGATGTGCCCTGCTCCCGTCTGACACCCAATAATTCATACCAATTTTAACCTAAAAAAAACATCAAATGCATAAATAACAAAATTAAAATTATACATCAAATCCGAATTAAACAGATGTTAGACAAGGGATGAAATCCAAACGACAAGTTGCGAGCACGACTCTAACATAAACCTGCGGGTACACCACCCAACAGGGGTTCAGGTACGCAGAAGTGGATCTATGCCTCAGCCTCAGGTTCCTCCTCTACCTCAATAGCACGACCTGGAGGGGTTACCAAAACAATAAGGGTGAGTGGACCGAAACTCAAGTTTATAAAATCATTTGAAAAGTAAAACATATAATTTACCCCTCCGTTTTCCAAACATGCATGCCACCGAATTTAAAACCATCAATCATATAATATAAACCATAAGGCATATAATAATACCATAAACATAATTTTCGCCACTGCACTATACACTCCAATCCCGACATCCCTGATGTCTGACGTCCCTGACGTCCAATAAGGTCACAATCACGAGGCTACGCGTGCCACTCGGGTCTCAATTCCGAGTTCAATCCCCGAACCCTGTTCGGTTACAGCATCCCCGATGCTTGGCGTCATAGACGCTGGACGTCCTAGACGTCCGTGACCTCTCCGGGGTACCTCATCCGGAGGAGACAATATAATATGGAAGGATCTATACAGTGCAGTACCAAATACATTTTATTGATATCCACATGCAAAACATATATGTATACATAGGTAAAATCCGAACCGATCGTTACGTTTCATCAAACGGATCTCATGCCCAAATACCGTGAAACGTGCCATCACCGAAATTTCAATATCATCAAAACCATTTATCGATTCCAGCATGTGAACATATAAGTAAATCAGAAAACATTTAAGCATGCAAGGGTTTATTGAAAACAGGCCCACTCAAAGTACGATCCCGTGGTGAAACTGTGCGTACGAACTTGTACCGGGATTATCGTACAATTCCTTTCAGTCCAAATCATACGTAAGGGTCACAACAAGTCTTAAATATTTATCCAAATAACTCGAAACAGAAACCGGCTCGGGGAAACCGTCCAACACGTGTCTCGAGACAACCGGCCCTAAACTGACCCATCAAAACTATCCCAGATCAACATGGTTAATTCACCAAAAACGTTCAGAATGATGAGAGGAACAAAAGTCATGTTGATCGTGATCGGAGATAAGGTCCAACGCGGCCTCACGCGCCGCCCAAAGTGGCTGCGCGTGAAAGTCACGCGCCTGACACAGTAGCTACAGTGTCACCACCTTCACCCGTTTTTCTGCAATACGGGCCTGCCACCCGCGGCTTGACCCGGTTGAATACCCATCTATTCTTACTCGATTTCGATCCCATTTGATCCTAACATGTTAAATAACTATCCAATTTAGGTTCTGTGACAAAAATCAACCTCGACACATCCCCAAACGACCCATCGACCCGTGATCAACCAATCGGGTAAATCACCAGAACTTCCTAGTTTCTAATTCAAACTTCAATTCACTTCACATGCAGCTCAATAGGATCAAAACGAACTAATATGAACGATCAATTGGGTCTGAGAGTACCTGAAGGTTGTCGTCCCAAGCTCTGCGATTTCCCTGAAAACAGCAGTCACCGTCCCAGCTCACCCGTGGCTGATAGCCTTCGATTTCGATGTGGTTGAGTTCCAAACACTCCCAGAAGACTAAACCAGGCCATGGTTTGGTCCAACACTCACCAGAAATCAAAACCCGATTTTCCCTCCAATTTTGCCCGAAATGGTTTCTCTGGTTTTCCTCACCTATTCTCAGTTCGTTCAACAGCAGAATGAAACTTACATGATTCCTATTCAGTTTAAAACAATTGAACCGTCCCAGAGGCTCGTGGGTGTCCAATCTGTCCACTGAAATTTTGTTCCCCGAAAGCTTCGAATTTCAATTAACAATTTGATCGTGTAGCTGGATGAATCAGACCACGTTTGATGTTTCAAAAAGGCTTAAACAATCAATACTTTCCAGCACACAAACCAGTAATCAAATCGCACTCAGAGCCACCGCACATGGTGGTTCTGCCCGTGTGCCGCGCGGTTTCTACAGTAACCAGGGCAAAATGACCAAAATGCCCCTGGTTCAATAATTACCATAATGCCCCTCACTTCATAGACCCGTAACTCAGCCATACGAAGTCCGATTTCGGCGTGCCGCCTGTCTACGAACTCAGGACATCGAGACCTACCTAACGGTCCTTGAGTCATGTGAAAATTTGTTGCCAAACGAAAAGCCAACATTTTCGCCCCGAAAGTCCAAATTACGGTAATGTCCCTGAACTTCCGATAGTCATAAATTTTTCCTTGATCGTCCGAATTGGACGTGCCACTTGTCTATAAACTCGTGACGTTCCGAACTACGTCACGGTCACTGGTCAAAGTCCATTTGACTCACCAATCAAAAAGTCAATAAATTGGCCATACCAATCACAAGGGTAAAAACGTCAATTCATATATTAAATTACAATATTAAAATCTTTGAATTTCCGGGGTGTTACAACCTTCACCCCTTAAGAAATTTCGTCCCAAAATTTCAAAGAAACAAAAGAGGAAATTGTTCTCGCATCTGAGCCTCAGGCTCCCATGTGGCTTCTTCCACATTCTGGTTTCTCTAGAGAATCTTCACGAGAGGGATCGTCTTCCGACGTAGTACCTTGTCCTTCCGATCCAAAATCTACACTGGTTGTTCCTCAAAGCTCAAATCCCCTCGGAGTTCGATAGGTTGTTCCCCCAGTACATGGGAAGCATCATGTACGCATTTCCGCAGCATCGATACGTGAAACACATCGTGAACTCTAGAAAGTTCTGGAGGTAGTGCCAATCTGTATGCAACCCTGCCGATCCTCTCCACGATCTCATATGGTCCGATAAAACGCGGACTCAGTTTCCCCCGTCGACCAAAATGGATAATCCCTTTCCACGGAGATAACTTCAGGAAGAAAAAATCTCCCACTTCAAATTCCAAGTCTCGAATCCGTCGATCGGCATAACTCTTTTGGCGATCCTGTGCCGCCTTCAATCTCTCCTTGATAACTCGAACAGTCTCCAGGGTTAAGTCCATCAATTCCGGCCCTACCGCCGCTCGCTCCCCTATCTCCGTCCAGCAGATAGGTGTCCTGCACTGTCGACCATACAGTGCCTCATAAGGTGCCATCCTGATGCTTGTCTGATAGCTGTTGTTGTAAGCGAATTCCATCAATGGCAAATGAGTATCCCAAGAGTCCTGAAACTGTAGCACACAGGACCTCATCATATCCTCCAGGGTCTGAATGGTCCGTTCAGACTGTCCATCGGTCTGTGGATGGAACGCAGTACTGAAACGTAGGGTTGTTCCCAAAGTAGCTTGTAAACTCCGCCAGAACCTGGAAGTGAAACGCGGATCACGATCGGACACGATTGATTCCGGCGTACCATGCAATCGTATGATTTCTTTTACGAACAATTGAGCCAGTCGGTTGGGTTTATAAGTTTCCTGAACTGGCAGAAAATGGGCTGACTTGGTTAACCGATCCACGATCACCCATACTCCGTCCACTCCACTCTGAGTCCTTGGCAACTTAAAGACGAAGTCCATGGTGATGTGATCCCACTTCCACTCGGGAATCGGAAGTGGCTGCATAGCCCCATACGGTCTCTGCCGTTCCGCCTTAACCTGCTGACAGGTTAAGCATCTGCTCACGAATTCAGCAATATCCTTCTTCATTCCTGGCCACCAATAATGGTTCCGGAGGGTACGGTACATCTTTGTACCTCCCGGATGCATAGCATAGGCCGAACTATGGGCCTCCTCAAGAATCTCGGTCCGTATCTCTGCCACTTCAGGTACACACAAACGGCCCAACTTAACAAGTGCTCCATCATCCCGGATGGTAAAATCCTGTCTCCCATCCGCATCGACCTCAATCCTGTAAATACAGAGTATCGGATCCTGAAGTTGTGCTTCGATGATCCGATCAATCAATACAGGTCGTACATGGAAGCTGGCCAACAAAGCTCTATGCTCATCCGTACCCAAAATAACTCCCGCCTTCCGGAGTTCCACCAGCAAAGGAAGATACACCATCCTCAGGTGTGCAACCGATCCCGCTAACTTCCTTCTGAGTGCATCAGCCACCACATTGGCCTTACTTGGATGGTACTCAATCGTACAGTCATAGTCCTTCAGCAGCTCCAACTATCTCCGTTGTCTCATGTTAAGCTCCTTTTGAGTGAATAAGTACTTTAAACTCTGGTGGTCGGTGTATATCCGGCACGTTGTGCCAAATAGGTAATGTCTCCAGATTTTTAGAGCATGAACCACCGCTGCCAACTCCAAATCATGGGTAGGGTAGTTCAACTCATGAGTCTTCAGCTGCCGGGATGCGTAGGCGATAACCTTGCCAGTCTGCATCAACACGCAGCCCAAACCTTGTAGTGATGCGTCACTGAAGACCACGAATTGTCCACTGTCATCCGGCAATGCAAGGACAGGTGCAGTGGTCAATCGATCCTTCAACTCTTGAAAACTCCGATCACACTACTCGTCCCAAATGAATTTCACTCCCTTCCGAGTCAAACGAGTCAATGGTGCAGCAATTTTGGAGAAACCCTCCACGAATCTCCGGTAGTAACCTGCTAACCCGACAAAACTCCGCACCTCCGTTACTGTTGTCGGTCTAGCCCAGTTGGTCACCGCTTCTGTTTTCTGGGGATCCACGCTAATCCCATCCGTCGATATCACGTGTCCCAGAAAACCAATACTGCTTAGCCCAAACTGACACTTGCTCATCTTGGCGTACAACTGCTCTTGTCTCAGCTTCTCCAACACCAACCGTAGATGTTCCTCATGTGCTCGGGCACTCCTCGAGTACACCAAGATATCATCGATGAACACAATCACGAATTTATCCAAGTAGGGTCGGAAGACCCGGTTCATCAGATCCATGAATGCTGCTGGAGCATTCGTCAACCCAAAAGGCGTAACCAGGAACTCGTAGTGTCCATAACGGGTTCGAAAAGTAGTTTTCGAAATATCCTCCTCCGAAATCCTCAGTTGGTGATACCCAGACCGCAAATCAATCTTCGAAAAGCACTGAGCTCCCCGCAACTGGTCAAAAAGGTCATCGATCCTGGTAGAGGATACTGGTTCCTCAGTGTCACCTTGTTGAGTTGTCGATAGTCAATACACAAACGGAGACTCCCCTCCTTCTTCTTTACGAACAACACCGGGGCTCCCCACGGTGAAGTACTCAGTCGGACATATCCCAATTCCACCAACTCCTGCAACTGAGTTTTGAGTTCTCGTAACTCGGCCGGCGCCATCCGGTATGGTGCCTGAGATATAGGTCGGGTACCGGGGAGTAGTTCAATTGTAAACTCGATCTCCCGCGATAACCCAGGTAAGTCTTCCGGGAACACATCCGGAAACTCACGTACCACCGGTATCTCGTCGATACCCGGAGTATCAACCCGTTCCGACACGACATGCGCCAGATAACCCTAACATCCCTTCCGTAGAGGTTTGGTAGCAGTAAGTGAAGAAATCACTTCAGGAGGCGAACCGTCACGCTCCCCTGAAAGATAACCTCCGGCAAACCCGGGCTTCGCAGAATCACTTGTTTGCTACAGCAATCGATGAGCGACCCATGCTCCGATAGCCAATCCATTCCCAAAATTACATCGAAGTCGTGGATATCCAAAATAATTAGATCCGCTGGTAAATCCACATCCTCAATTCTCACCGGGCACCTCCGAATCACCTGATTCACAAGGTACACGATGCCCATCGGGGTGCCAACACCCATTTCGTAATCTAAGGCTGATACCACACAATCAAGCATACCAGCACAACTCTTTGAAATAAAAGAATGTGTAGCCCCCGCATCCATCAATACACGTACAAGAAGGTTTAAGATATGTAGTGTACCTGTAACCACGCTTGGGGCAGTCTTCGCCTGCTGCTGGGTCATTGCAAACACTTGAGCCCTAGGCCCTCCATTTCGTCCGCGTCCGCGCGCGCCACGCCCAGCACCACGGTCACCTCGCTGACCGCGACCTCCATTAGTGTGGGAAGCCGTGCTCTGCACCACACTAGAGCCCCCAGCGTCGTTGCTCTTGGATAACAGCGGGCAATCACAGGCATAGTGGCCCTCCTCTCCGCAAGCAAAGCAGGTTACTGGCCTCGGCCTGTTCGAATGCCCACCAGAAGCACCGCTCCAAGATGAACGCTGCCTAGAGTTGTATCCTGATCCTCTGCCCTGAGAGCCTCCCCGTCGACCTGACCAGCCACGACCCTTGAAGGATGAGGGTGCCCCCCTGTAGCCCCCTCCCTTGTTGTTCTTCTGGCCTGATGGCCCACGGTGTGGGCGATCCTGACGTCGCCCCTCGCCCGAAGGCTGTCGTGTCTGGTGTGTCGCCAGACTGGCCTCGACACGCACCGCAGCGTCGACCATATCTCTCAGTGAAGCATGAGTAGCAGCAGTCACACTTGCCAGGATCTCCCATCGGAGTCCAAGCTCGAACCTTTGGCATTTGTCCTCCTCCGTGCTCACGAATGATGCAGCGAATTGGGATAGTTTCCCGAAAGTCTGTTCGTAGTCCGCAACGGACATATCCCCCTGCTCCAGTCGTAGGAACTCAGCCTCCCGTGCCGCCCGAAATGATCGCGGGTAGTACTGGTCCAGAAATCGGGAACGGAAAGCTTCCAAGTAGTGGTATGGACAGACCACCCAGACATTTCAAGGCCGTGCCACCATTGGTAGGCTCCTCCTTCCAGCAAGAAGGCTGCCAAAGTTACCCGTTCTCCCGGAGGGCAGTGCATCACCGTGAAGATCCTTTCCCATTTGGTGATCCAATCATGAGCATCTTCGGGGTTTGATCCCCCGTTGAAAGGAGTGGCTCCCAGACGTTGAGCCCGCTCAATGCTTGCTCATTCCATTTCCCTTTCCAGATCCTCGTCAGTTCGTGTATGAGGAATTCTCCTAGGAGGCATAACCAACTGTTAAGAGGCATAGATCAGTTAACATTATCCTTAAACTCGAAAAGTAACTAGTACTAATCGCTAGTCTAGCATGCTGACCACAATCTAGTGCTCTGATACCAAGCTGACACGACCGCCCCAATCCCACAGGGACCACAAGGGGACGTGCCCTGCTCCCGTCTGACATCCAATAATTCATACCAATTTTAACCTAAAAAAACATCAAATGCATAAATAACCAAATTAAAGTTATACATCAAATCCGAATTAAACAGATGTCAGACAAGGGATGAAATCCAAACGACAAGTTGCGAGCACGACTCTAACATAAACCTGCGGGTACACCACCCAACAGGGGTTCAGGTACGCAGAAGTGGATCTATGCCTCAGCCTCAGGTTCCTCCTCTACCTCAATAGCACGACCTGGAGGGGTTACCAAAACAATAAGGGTGAGTGGACCGAAACTCAAGTTTATAAAATCATTTGATAAGTATAACATATAATTTACCCCTCCGTTTTCCAAACATGCATGCCACCGAATTTAAAACCATCAATCATATAATATAAACCATAAGGCATATAATAATACCATAAACATAATTTTAGCCACTGCACTATACACTCCAATCCCGACATCCCTGGTGTCTGACGTCCCTGACGTCCAATAAGGTCACAATCACGAGGCTACGCGTGCCACTCGGGTCTCAATTCCGAGTTCAATCCCCGAACCCTGTTCGGTTACAGCATCCCCGATGCTTGGCGTCATAGACGCTGGACGTCCTAGACGTCCGTGACCTCTCCGGGGTACCTCATCCGGAGGAGACAATATAATATGGAAGGATCTATACAGTGCAGTACCAAATACATTTTATTGATATCCACATGCAAAACATATATGTATACATAGGTAAAATCCGAACCGATCGTTACGTTTCATCAAACGGATCTCATGCCCAAATACCGTGAAACGTGCCATCACCGAAATTTCAATATCATCAAAACCATTTATCGATTCCAGCATGTGAACATATAAGTAAATTAGAAAACATTTAAGCATGCAAGGGTTTAATGAAAACAGGCCCACTCACAGTACGATCCCGTGGTGAAACTGTGCGTACGAACTTGTACCGGGATTATCGTACAATTCCTGTCAGTCCAAATCATACATAAGGGTCACAACAAGTCTTAAACATTTATCCAAATAACTCGAAATAGAAACCGGCTCGGGGAAACCGTCCAACACATTTCTCGAGACAACCGGCCCTAAACTGACCCATCAAAACTATCCCAGATCAACATGGTTAATTCACCAAAAACGTTCAGAATGATGAGAGGAACAAAAGTCATGTTGATCGTGATCGGAGATAAGGTCCAACGCGGCCTCACGCGCCGCCCAAAGTGGCTGCGCGTGAAAGTCACGCGCCTGACACTGTAGCTACAGTGTCACCACCTTCACCCGTTTGTCTGCAATACGGGCCTGCCACCCGCGGCTTGACCCGGTTGAATACCCATCAATTCTTACTCGATTTCGATCCCATTTGATCCTAACATGTTAAATAACTATCCAATTTAGGTTCTGTGAAAAAAATCAACCTCGACACATCCCCAAACGACCCATCGACCCGTGATCAACCAATCAGGTCAATCACCAGAACTTCCTGGTTTCTAATTCAAACTTCAATTCACTTCACAGGCAGCTCAATAGGATCAAAACGAACTAATATGAACGATCAATTGGGTCTGAGAGTACCTGAAGGTTGTCGTCCCAAGCTCTGCGATTTCCCTGAAAATAGCAGTCACCGTCCCAGCTCACCCGTGGCTGATAGCCTTCGATTTCGATGTGGTTGAGTTCCAAACACTCCCAGAAGACTAAACCAGGCCTTGGTTTGGTCCAACACTCACCAGAAATCAAAACCCGATTTTCCCTCCAATTTTGCCCGAAATGGTTTCTCTGGTTTTCCTCACCTATTCTCAGTTCGTTCAACAGCAGAATGAAGCTTACACGATTCCTATTCAGTTTAAACAGTTGAACCGTCCCAAAGGCTCGTGGGTGTCCAATCTGTCCACTGAAATTTTGTCCCCCGAAAGCTTCGAATTTCAATTAACAATTTGATCGTGTAGCTGGATGAATCAGACCACGTTTGATGTTTCAAAAAGGCTTAAACAATCAATACTTTACAGCACACACACACCAGTAATCAAATCGCACTCAGAGCCAGCGCACATGGTGGTTCTGCCCGTGTGCCCCGCGGTTGCTACAGTAACCAGGGCAAAATGACCAAAATGCCCCTGGTTCAATAATTACCAAAATGCCCCTCACTTCCTAGACCCGTAACTCAGCCATACGAAGTCCGATTTCGGCGTGCCGCCTGTCTACGGACTCAGGACATCGAGAACTACCTAACGGTCCTTGAGTCATGTGAAAATTTGTTTGCCAAACGAAAAGTCAACATTTTCGCCCCGAAAGTCCAAATTACGGTAATGTCCCTGAACTTCCGATAGTCATAATTTTTCCCTAATCGTCCGAATTGGACGTGCCACCTGTCTATAAACTCGTGACGTCCCGAACTACGTCACGGTCACTGGTCAAAGTCCATTTGACTCACAAATCAAAAAGTCAATAAATTGGCCATACCAATCACAAGGGTAAAACGTCAATTCATATATTAAATTACAATATTAAAATCTTTGAATTTCCGGGGTGTTACACCTTACCTGAAAAAGTTCAAACAGTATATTTGGTATATTGGTATACTTCTCAGACGGAAGCAGGGGCCGAGTGTGGTTTACGAAGGGTTTCTAAGTCGGGTCCTGTCAACTTGGTATCAGAGCTTAGGTTTAAGTTTTGTTTGCAATTATCATGCCTTTGAGACATGAGCTTCGAGCATGTCCCGAAAATGAGATGAGCATAAGAGCCCATGGATAGTGGTTGGGCTGAAAGTGAATGTTAATTATTAGTTGAATAGTGAGAAAGTTACGTGGGTCCAGATAATAAGTGAGCTCACTAGTGAAAGTTTGTGTAATTGTCAATATGTTGGATCGAGATGAGATAATTAAATAAGTTTCCTACTTAGAATAAGTGTTTGAGTCTAACGTGATGAAAGGCCTTCTGTCGGATCCGACGTGTGTAGTAATGCCTTGGTTAACAATTATAGGTATCAGTACTTGGTTGGTTGTTCATATCAAATTGGAACTCCAATAGGAGACATGATATCCAATTATGGTTTGGGTGTGAGTTACGTTGCTAGAATAGGATTTGAGAAGAGCCGAAAGGTGGACATATTGTACTTAAGTAAATAAGATGTAATTGTTGTTGGACTGTGTAAGATGCAATTGTGTAATGATTTTGTGTAGTTTGATAAAGTGGTAGTACGAAAGAAACACCCCCTGGATAAGTGATATGTAGTAGTTAAGAGATATTAGACAATTTCTGATAATTGATTTTTGATTTCATAAGTGGAATAAAAACGGATAAGATCCCTGAAATTATGGATGGCAATGGGTCGTGTCGTGTCGGGTTCGTATCGTGAATTCTGTTTTACCCAAATATGTCCAACTCGAACCCAACCCGTTTAATAATCGTGTCAAGAATATCCAACCAGAACCCGACCTGTTAATGACCTAGGTAACCCGTATAACTTGTATAATTCATTTAATAAACAGGTCATACTGGAAACCCAATTAACCTATGACTCGTTTGACATGTTTATCCTTTTTAATATATTTAACCTATTTAAACTATAAGATTTAATAGCTATTTAGGTAGGTAAATATGTAGATATATGGGTTAGTAATGACATGTTTATTAAACGGGTCAATATATAGGGCAATATACGGGTTCACAGGTTAACCCGAAATCTACCCATTTGTTAAATGGGTTAACAGGTTGACCCAAAACCCACCCATTTGTTAAACGTGTCATAACGGGTTAACCCAAAAATGACCCAAAATTTTAATCGTGCGGGTTGACCTGGGTAAATCTCATGCGGATTTCGAGTCGTGTAAAAAAATTCCACCCTTACTTGAAATAGTCCTCCATATGAGATAGGGCCACGGTAAGTTGTTAGGGATGTTGTTTGGATAAACCCATACCCTTGCAATATTTAGGGATTTAGTAAGGGTATTTTGACCGTCCTTGACTTGGTTTGTGATAGGGATCATTACCCTAACAAAGGAATTTGTTGTATGTACATTTGATACGTGTTCATTTAAATTGGTAATGTAATTCTTTGAGACATGTCATACCGGTTCACGAAATTAGTATGGATTCCCAATAAAATTTAGGAAAGGAGATGGTAACAAAAGTCAAGAAGTTTGTATCAGTAGAATAATACAAAAAGGTTATACAAATACAACGTAATGTCCGTTGACGAGGAAATTGAAAATACGAAAGAAAAAAAAAAGAGAAAAGTTCTGGACAAAGAGAATCTTGAAGGAAACGAAATCCAGGAGTCTGTAGGTTCATACGTTGGATAAGGCCATACGATGGATTGCCTTGTGCTTTGGGGCCCACATCTATATAGGTGTGTTTGTTGGTATATGTTTTGTAAAGAGTGTGTAACCGTTACTGAAGGTGCCAAGGTAGATACTTAGATTTCTTGATACTAGGGACCATTGAGAATTACTTATAAAATGTGTGATGGTTGATATGGTCTCATGATGCATGATTTGTGCTACATAAAAATTGATTGTTGTCGTTTCGTTGTGTGGTTACGCTTGTGCCATGTTAGATAAACTATCCCATTTATGATTTGGAATCCGTAATAATGGGTAAAGGTGTGGAGGTATGATCCTTTAGATAAAGGTATAAGACTTCACGAACCATAAGAGGTTAAAGTATATCGTCACCCAAAGAACCTAAGAAATTTAAGTCAAGACACCAAAACTTGGGGAAAACCGGTTTAGAATTGTGAATATACTATCTGGTGTTGTCTAAAGAACATGTATGAAGAGGATAAGACCTTGAGTAAGAAAACGGGTGATTTTTTGTGTTTTAGCTACATGGTGCTGTTTAGAGGTACTAAAGAGTACCACCCTTCACGAAGAGGAGTGTATTCGATTAGGATATTTAAATATTTTTACAAACATTTTTTAAATGACAATTTTAAAGACATTTTAAAAATCTTATATATTGGTATGAACATTTGGGGTATTATTCAAGCATTTTTTATAAATCCTATTATAGACTTTCTCTTTATTTGGACAATTTTTGGAGAATATATATTAACAAATTTTGGTGGACATTGTGATTTTTCCATTTTATTCTCTCTTTTTGCGACGGTTTCTTTCATGTGAACATTAATGACTGAGTCTATCTCTCCATCATCATTATCATCTTGAGTCACACATAACAGAGGCTGGTATCATGCACTCATACTTATCACTTTTTTTTTCTATTGGAATTGATCACACCTTATAATTGATCTATTGGATGATTTTAAATATGTTGGGTGCTTTAGAATCGTTTTAAAGCGGTTCTAAAATTTTCTGCAATTTTTCTAAAATTTTCTTGATTTCTAGAAAATCTGAAATTATTATAAATTCTTGTCACTAAAAGCTAAAGAATGGCAAAAAAAAAAAAACGAAAGTGATGGTTTATGGAAAAATTCTTAGAATTATGCCAAAAAAATCTATACTAAAAGAAAAGTTTTATGGCCGCCTTTTGATGCAAGTTTCTTTAAATTAATTTTTACATGGGATGATCCTTTTTTCAGAAAGTAAATCCCTCAACTTGAGGCTAGATATTTTTTTTTTCTTAACATATGTATATTTTTAACACTAAATCTCACCAAATCCACAATTTAAACAAGTCCTTAAAAATAACGCGTAATTGAATACCTCAAGACTTGTTTTAACATTTTTAATAGCATTAAAAGTTTTAACTGAATACATTAGGATATTTTAAAAGTCTATTAAAATATTTAAATGTCTTAATTGAATGCACCTATATTATTAAAATCTTTAAAAATTTTTGAATGTCCCAATTGAATACACCCTCCGAAGAATGTTATTAATAAGGTATACTGAGAGAATGGGTGACGGAGTTGGGATAGATATCGTGTCACACCAGTAGGCAAGAGATGTCGTAGTGAAAGTCATATGAATGTGGTAGTTGCCTCTGAGTCATAAGGTGTAAAGACCCATCCTGAAAATTGGGATTAGCTTAATGATTAATGATGGATTAGTGAGGTTAATCAGTGCTTAGTTGAGTAATTAATGTCGGACGGTGCAAAAAGACGATTTTACCCCTAGATTGGGCAAAAATGTTGACTTTTGTTCGAGCGGTCAAATGGACTTTGACCGATGACCGTGAGGTAATTCGGGAAGTCACGAGTTCATAGACAGGTGGCACGTCCGATTCCGACATGCGAGGAAAAAGTTATGACGTTCGGAAGTTCAAGGGTAATTTGGTAATTTGGTTAAAAAGGGGCAATTTGTTGATTTTTCAAGCAACATGAACTTTTCACGTACTTCGAGGACCATTAGGTAGGTCTCGATCCCCTGAGTACAACGACAGGTGGCACACTATCATCGGAGTTCGGATGGCTCGGGGTTCGATCAAGATATGCTAGGGGCAGTTTGGTAATTTTACCTAACAAGGGCATTTTGGTCATTTTCCTGCATTGAGATCTGTGCCTAGTGACTAATGGACAAGTGGCTGCCCTGAGAATTGATGTCCACTGATTTTGGGACATTTTTCCCTCTCTGAAAGGCAGGAGGGCCCTTCCCACCGCCTCACCAAAATGTTTCATACATTTAAATCGTTTAACATAGTTTGGTTCCTGGAAAAACAGAAAACAGAAAACAGAAAACAGGGGAAGTAGACCCGTGCGGAACCATGATTGCAAATGTCTATAATTGCTTGACAAGTCTAAAGGAACATGAGAAAGAAATATGAGAGAAGTAGGTTGATGGCAAGGGGTCGAGCTGTCGTGGAAGACGGTGGCCCTGTGACTGGAAATCGAAAACAGAAGAATAAGGCACCATGAGGAATAAGTGATCCAAGTAGCCTCAAATGTGGTTCCTTGCTCACGGGTTCTGAAGGGAAAGGAGAGGCAAGGTCGACATATGATTGGTGGTGGCCATGGCAAGGGACGACAACGAAGGTATGACCGAAAACCCCTGACCGTCCCGTGTTATTATACAAAAGGTAACTTGAACTTTAGATGTTGATCCTTGTTGGGAGTTGTTTCTGGAGGTTAAAGGGAATGTTTGGGACTAGAACCACGACCAATAGTGGCCGGAAGAACATGAACAGTGAGTAGGAGGAACTGGCTTCAATCCTTGGTTTAGGAGGTAAGTTCGTGACTTGTTTTTCATGTTTAAACATTGTGAATCGGTTAAAAACAATGAAACGAAGCTACTAGGATTAAAAGGAGTGAAAATGGTTGAGAATGGGGAGAAAACCGGCCAAGCCGGTTTAGACTGGACTGGACCGGTCTGGACCGGTTTGCAGAAGGTTGAAGACGATGAACAGTAGGCGCGTGGCTCCCACGCGCAGCCACTTTGGGCGGCGCGTGAGGGTGCGTGGGGCCTATTCTGGGCATGTGTTCAACATATGAAATGATATAATCAATGTAACAAACATTTTAAGACTGGTTTCGAGTCGATCGAACATCGTCTCGATATGTTTCGGGATGTCCGATGGTTTTAAGGCTCGGTTAAAAATAGTTAAAAATTGGGGGAAATTACGGATATTTAGTAGAATCTTAATGAAGTAGTTAGTGACCTTATTATGGGATTTGGACAGGTTCGGGAAAGCCAGTGATAGCGGATTAGCCGGGAACGGCACACGTGCACGCATATCGAGGTAGCGACATAACGGTCTGTGAGTGGACTTTGCTTTCAAACTTGTGATGCATGCATTCATGTTTTTATATTTTTTCTATACGTGATTTCTATGTTATGATTTTGATATTGAGGATTTATGGTTTTGCACGTATTTCGAGGTAATTACGTATTTGTACGTTTTACGAGATATGACTTTATACTGTGATTTGAGAAAGGTTTCGATACCAGGATTTTGGGATTTTCAATATGATTTGATTTCAAAGATTTGAAATGGATTTTGGAAAGTGATTTCGGGATTGAGGCCCAGTTCATAAAAGTGGATTTCGATAAACATGATTTCGGGTCCTGGAATCGAATTTCAGGATGACGATTCTGGATTCGATTTTAGAACTTGAAAATGGATTTCTGGATTGGGTTTGGAATGATGGTTCCGGATGCCAGCTTACGGAATGATAATTTCGAACTCGAATTTGGAAACAGATATGGATATGATTTCTGGGTTTGGATTCGGTATCCTGATGAGATTGCAGACTCGGATTTGGAAAATGGTTTAAAATGGTTTTGGATTGGATTTGCTGGATCTGGTTATTGGGTTTAAAGACTCGGATATGATATAACGGGGGCGGGCCCGGATTGGGTTTAAAGACCCGGATTGAGTTTAAAGACTCGGGAGTTTAAAGACTCGGATATATGATTTCCCCCATAGGCCTATTGAGTTTAAAGACTCGAGAGTTTAAAGACTCGGATTATATTGAGGTTTGGATTGAGTTTAAAGACTCAGATAGATCCAGCAAGTTCGATTGGATATGATGGTTTTCAAAGGAAATTCCGAAGTTTTGAATTGTGATCTGGTTTCGATGATTTTCATGGTGTTGGGCTGAGGCCTGGGATTTGAAAGATAATGATGTTTGGTTTCCTAATTGAATATACTCTTGTGATGAAATGCTTTTCTGGTTTTAAGAACGAGATTCGAATGCATGCATTAGTTTTGCGTGGAGGGTATAAAAATATCTTTCTGCTAAACTGTTTTATGAAATTACTATTTATTTTTGTCCACTCACAGTCTTTTATGTTTTTGAAACCCTCCAGGTTGATGATGCCGTGCGGGCTGTTATACGAGAGACGAAGACATCACACACAAAACCCACAGTAGCTATCCGAAGGACAAAAACCTGGAATCCCTTGTCTAAGTCGGGTGTTCCACGGGGGTTGAACGGATGTTTAGCCTTTGTGTCGCACGTGAGTTGGACGGGAGCATGACTGGTTCCTTAATCATGGGGGATTAGAGGTCGGTCGTGTCATAAGGTGTTGTAGGATTCATTTAATGGTGAAATTGACACTTCAGCTTCTAAACACCCAGAGAAATTGTGGTAAAGACCGAGGTTTGTAGATCGGTTGATAAGTCAACTACATGAAGCCGTAAAATTGAATGAGTTTACTTGGAATTCAAAGAAGTATATGATCAGTCTAACAAGAATGCCTAGTTCTTGGGAAAGCGTAAGGAGATTATTATATGGAGTTCTTGTTAGTATAGGACCTTATAGAATTATAAGGCAAAAATATGATTAAGCAATGTCAGAAAAGGTATTCTAATGACACAATGTACAATTGGAATTTCTTAGGCATAAAATTTCCATAATTTTAGAGTTGTTCAAAATGAAGATTTTGGATGTCATTTACGTTCTTTTTCACAATCTGTATGGACTGATAAGATCTTTAATATAAAATCCTGAATGTTGGTATTGTACTATTATATTTCAAAGCATGCTTGATTGGTACTTATTTTTTGTTAATTGGTGAACGAGTATTAATCATTGATCTGTTTCTTTGTTTTGGACATATATATTTGAAATGATTGGGATTTTCATGTTTGACGAAACATGGAAAGAACTATAGAACAATGAGAAATAGGTAGTGGATAGTAGTCTGCAAATGGAGGAAGTAATGAAAATAAAGCATTTGTTTGTTGTTGCTATGATTTATTAGTCGAACCATGTAATTTTTTTTTGGTCTCTTATTTTTCTCAATCCATTTCATGAGTTGTTGCCAAAATTACTGTTTTTTTTGGGGGGTTTTATAGGCCTCAGGTTCTTCCTCCACCATTGGATTCCATTTTCACCTCACCAGCCCTCTTTGACGGCATACCAAGTTTAGATCCTTCCTCTACTCTTTCTTTTCCAATCATGTTCATTATTTTCTTTTTGGGTATACTTTTCGTATTAAAATATCAGTTTCTAGTATTAAATTCCTGTTGTTAGTGTGATTATACTTATTTGTGCTACAAGGCAGTTAGTGCTACAACAGGATTTTGATTTGTTAGTTGCTTTGTTGGCAAGAAGCATTGCCTATCTTTGTTTTATATTGGCTTGTATTCTGATTGTCCATATGAATATTCAGCCTAAAACTTTATATTACCGCGACATCGTGCTGGTTGGAGCACTGGTTTTATCTAAACTCCATAAAGTTTAAAGTTCCTCATCCATAAATACCATAAGACAGTTATTTCATTTCATCAGAAATGTCAAAGCGTCACCTTCACCTCAAACTTAAACTCTGCTCCTATAGCAATGGATATTTTGGAAATCACCACCTTCACGAATCGCTTGTCGTCGTCAAATCTGGCCTTGATCTCTGCCTCTGAGCTTCCCTTCAAGTTTACACCTTTTAAAATGCTCAATGCAAACCCTTCCAATCCATCAACTTTCTCCAGCCCAATGAAGGTCACTTTACCAATGATCCATTTTTGGCTCAAAGCAAATCCTGCATTTACAACATTTGAGCTCACAAATACACTTCCATTTTCACTTCCTCCATAAAATCTCACTAAACTCCACTTGCCTCCCTCTCCTCCCATCTCCACTTCCTCTCCATCATCCAAGAAGAGTTCCCCAATACTTGTCCCTCCGTCACTCCTAACCACCACCAAAAGCTCGAAAGCAGTCTTTCGGGCAGCCTCCGTTGTCAAGGCCTCTCCTTGCAAGGCCAAAATGTGCCCTTCGCGAACATGTACATTGATATGGTCAGGTGGCGCCTCAAGCCTCACGTACTTCCCAGATTTCACACTCACTGACCTCGAGGAGTTGAAGAGATCAAACCAGTTTCCTGCGGGGAAATATGCGTCAACTGAGTTCACTCCCGGATTCAACACAGGTGACACCATTACACCTCTACCGATCAGAAACTGCGCATTGATTCCGTAAGTTGTGGTGTCTTGAGGAAATGAGAAGAAGAGGGGTCTTGCAATGGGGGTCCCCCTTTTGTGTGCCTCATACATTAATGTGTAAAACATGGGAAGCAATCGGTAGCGCAGGCCAAGTACCTTCCTAGATGTTGTAGCTACTGAGTCCCATAGATAGAGCTCTTGACGGATTGTGAACTTGTCAGAGTGATCTCTTGAAAAGGGGTAAAAGGCCCCTAGCTGCATATAGAGATAGCCAATTAAGTTAGTAAAAACCTGGTTGAGATATCCAAGCTGATTTAATCCGAGCATTTTTCTTGTTGAGTTGATTTTAGTCCTAAACCTGGGACCCAATCCACCCTGAGGTGGGCCAGGGCCACCCTGAATTCTAACTAATTAATATACATACGTACGGTACAATTCTGATCTTATTCTATCCCACATCACATATTTTCTAATAATGTGTATGATGGTTGATGATAGCCTATTTGTTTCTTGTGTTACAATAATTATGATAATTATGGAAAGGTTATCTAAAACGACAATATTACAGCATCTAATCATATAGGAATGTTTTTTCAGTTGAACGAGATATTTTGGATTTTTGGATTAAACTCATGAGTACAAGCTTCCCAAACTAACCCAAAAGACCAAAATCTGTAGTTATGGGAACTAACCCGAGCCGTATAACCCGAGATAATCCGATTCAAACCCAAACCTGTAAATCCGTTATATAAATTAATCTGATTTATCCTGAACTTTAAGTATTCATAAAAAGAAAAAAGAAACCTGAACTTGAAGTATGAAAGTTGAGTTGCAAACCGTAGTCATATGTAGTAATTTTGGTGTGTGCTCACATAAAGGGAAAAGGGTCATATCAGTTACCTGAATCCATCGCCGGCAGAGCTCTTCAGTTGTATTCCCAGAGAATCCACATATGTCAGCACCGACCATCGGAATCCCAAAGAGCCCAAAGTTCAAAATGCCTGGAATTGTGTATGCCAAATCACGCCACTGAGCAGCATTGTCTCCAGTCCAGTGTGCTGTGTACTTCCCAGAGCTCACAAAAGTTGATCTAGAAAGTATAAAGGGTCTCTTCCCAGTCACATCCACTAAGGCCTTGTTTGTTGCTTTGGATTCCAAGAGTCCATACAAGTTATGAGCATCATATTCTGTGATGTTACCAAAATGTATCACGGATGCTGGGACGGTTTTGTTGTTGATCGGACGAAAGACTCCAGAGTTGTTGATTTTGTAAGGAGGATCATCAAGTGAAGAGGATGGGGTGGGAGGGGAGGTGATGAAATTGGAAATCTCATTCATGTCAAGCCAAAGACCATCGAAAGGGAGAGAATCTCTGAATATTTTGATCTCATTAGCCCAAAAGGGTTCCCTTTGTGGATGTGCAAAGTCAGGGAAGTAGACGGGGCCAGGCCAAACAGATCCTAGGTAAGGAACTCCATCGCGTTTTATGTATATATCTGCTTTCAGGCCTCTGGTGTGGGTTCCGTAGCTCTCATTCACACTGATGCCTGATTAATAAGTCTCAACAATTTAAGTAGATAAGTATATAACGAACAAGAGAAAGTGAGGATTGGTAGTACTCTATTACCAGGGTCCAAAATGAGCACATATTTCTGGCCATTTTGGTGAAGGGTGTTAACAAAATTCTGCATCTTGTCCAACGGAAAGTTGATGGGATCAAGAGTGAAGTCCTTGTAAGCATCCATGTAATCAATGTCCGTCCACATGACCTCGAGAGGGATGCGGGCTTTCGCATAACCAGCCACCACGCCCTCAATGTCGGAAACATTTTTGTAACCGTATCGACATTGGTGGAATCCTTACGAAAAAACATTATGTGACAAGAAATGTGTTATATTATCCACCACGTCACTAATATGTGAACGAAAATTTGATCTTTCTAGCATGTTACCTACCCTTCTAGTTGAGTAAATAACTTACCGAAAGACCAGTAGGGCATAGGGGCGGGGCGGCCAATGAGATCGGTATACTGCTCCACCACCAACTCCGGCGTAGGGCCGGAGAAGAAATACAAGTCCAAAACTCCACCAATGATCTTATAAGTAATCCGGTCACCGGCATATGCAATGTCCATCCCATTGCTATTCAGCAGCAAGACTCCATGAGATGTTCCGGCACCGGCAAAGCTGCCGTCTTGGGACGCCGACCTGACGTCCATGTAGAAGGGGTGGGAGCCATAGAGGTTGACGTCAGGATTGACGCTGCCAATGTCAGCATTCCAAAGAGTGAAGGTCTGGTTGGGAATGAGCTTGAAGGAGGACTTGGTATGCTCGCCGAGGCCGAAGAGGGAGGCTCTGCTTTGAGGGAGTGAAGAGGTAAGCTGAATGTATTGGTCCTTGAAGACCAAGAAGGTGTCGGGGTTTGAGGGGTCCGGGGAGGTGTCGAAGAGGACGTCATTGGAGGAGCGGCGGGTGACGGTGAAGCCGAAGGGGGTGGTGTTGTGGAGAGTGAAGAGAAGGTCGTTGGAGATGAGGACGCGGCCGTGGGTTTGCCATGAATATGATTGGGGAGGCTGAGGCTGTGAAGTGGTTTGGCGGGGGACCATGTCTTGTGGGATTTCCCATCTTTGGTGATTTGAGTCTGTAATACGAATTCTTAGACGATCTTTGGTTTCATAACTGCAATATTATGCATATGATTTGATTAGTAAGTTAATATATATCAATCGGATAAATAAGTCATAATGTCAAACATTGGTTAGTGCAATCATCTATCGAAATCATTTAATTGAAATCGTAACCCTTAGGTATCAATCATATAAACACACGTACTGTTAATCTTTTAAAATCGTAACCCTTAGATGAATTATTATATGAGGGGGAGGTTTTCCCTAAAGAAATGTAAGTGTGGAGTGTGTAGC
This sequence comes from Prinsepia uniflora, assembly GCA_032719365.1. Taxonomy (NCBI): domain Eukaryota; kingdom Viridiplantae; phylum Streptophyta; class Magnoliopsida; order Rosales; family Rosaceae; genus Prinsepia; species Prinsepia uniflora. The sequence continues at coordinate 15,337,404 of CM064868.1, read as the reverse complement.
AAGTTATAATAAACAATCATTAATTCTTATTATGAACCATGAATTGATCATACGAACTTCGGTTACATTATTGAGGCACGTTGTAAGATAAGATGACGAACACAAATGAATGGTCCATGGTAGGCTGATCTGATCGGGTTTGGAGCAAATCACATAAAGCTACCAGCCTATCTCCAATGGACGGCTGAGATGTTTCTTAATGAAATGGTCAACTTACCAAGATAAAAGGATGATTATTAATTAGCATTAAAAAAGCGTACACATTGTAATCATCTCATAAAGCAAGAAACGTACAGCTAATTATGATCTCAGTAAACAAATCTAATTAAGGTCGACGATGAGGTTATATGAATTGGTAAATTGGTGAATAGGCAAGCAAAGCAAGTGAAGTAATGAAGTACCTAGCGTGAAGAATGAGATTTGGGATATCAGGGCCAAAAAGGGAGGAGGAGTTGATGAGGCCAAGAGTCGCAGTCAACGATTTTCCGCAAGAATCATAACTCACTGAATCAATTGCATATCCGTACCCAGCAACTGCATCTGCATCTGCTTCTGCTCCTGTTTCTGCTTCTGCAACTAATAAACCCCCAAAAACAAAGACAATATAGAAGAAGAAGAATGGTAGATGATGTTGATAGAATAATAATGGCTTTTGTGTATTTTTTCTGGTGGTGTTTTTCATACTTATTTTCTTTTGTTGACCTTTTCAGTCTTGTATTGTATGGTCGATGATGGATGATGGTATATATATAGCTTTCATTTCGTATCTCAATTCTCAAGTGATGGATGATGAACCCCACGCAATTGTGACCCATGAATTAAAAATGAATATGCCACCTACCTCTCACTCTCATCATATAAAAACATAAAATAAAAGGAAATTAACTTGAATGGCATGGCCCCTTCTTAAAAAATAAAAAGTAAAAATTCTTTAATATTTCTTTCTTTATATCCTTACAATCTAATGTAAATATATTTCGATATTTGTGGTTTTGATCCAAATATAAAAACAAAACAAAATTATCTCAAGCCTCCCTTAGTTACTCCCTATCTACCTTCAATCCCTCTCAATCATTAAAATCCTCTCATCCAAAAAAGTCAATAAAGTAAGCATTTTTCCTTCAAAAGTTAATGCAAATTGTTAAGATTATTCATGAGTTGAATTAATTAATATCGCATATTAAAACAAGGACAAAAGTCACTTTTAATCCCTATAATTTAACCAATTTTTTATTTTTCTCTTATAGTTTCAATTTGATCGATTTTAAGTTTATAGTTTCATACTTATAGCAATTCAAAGATATATCTAAATTTTTATTCAGTTAATTAACAGAATAAGAACATGCTTATCACATAACAGAGGATTTCATCTAGTTAAGAGTTCTATAGTGTTTATTCTTTTATTTTGATGCTCGTGTTATAATATAAATTTAAAAAATGAATTTCAAGTATCAAGTAGCAGTAAAATTAAAGATAAGGGTATATAATTATATTCTAACAAAAAAAATGTATAATTGGGATTGACGAAAAATATCCCTTCATAAGTGGAGTATAAGAATTTTTCGTTAAATAATTAGATGAAATTTGGATGTCATTAAATTGTTATGAATATGAAACTACCGGAATCCGATCAAATTAAAACTATATGAACTAGAGATGAAAATTGAGTAAACTACATGGAACAAAAGTAACTTTTGGCCTCAAAACAATGTAAGAGTATCTGCAACATACTAGTCAAATTTAATTTTTGGACAAATTTAACAAAAAATTTATCCAAAAACATCAAAATGTGTATACAAGAGACTAGATAAATTTAATCTAAAATTTAACTTTTCTATTAGGACTAGCTACTTGTAGCTAGTTGTCTCTCGCTAACTATTTCTTCATTTCATTTCTTTCTCCCCCTCCATCCTCTTCATCATCTCTTCTTCACGAACTATCATCTTCATTTCCAGAACTCAACATCATTTGTATTCACAAATTCCAAATTTTTGTGGATTATCCAAAAATTCAAATAAAAGAAACAGAATTCTCAAAAAAAATTCGTTGTTGGGTCATTAGTTGACTCAAATTTTTGGTATATGATTGTGAAAATTTTGATATTTTCCAGTATTTGTAAATTGAGATTTCGATGTTTTGCAGTTTTAGATGACAATCGGGAAGACCGAGATGTCTCGAACAAAGTTTGAGTATGATAATTTTAATACATTCAACAATTAGGAGAAAGAAAGGAAGAAAAATTAGGAATTTGACCATAAACCACCTTGGAAACATTGAGCAAAATGATTCTCTTTACTTTCTTGGTGGCAAAAAAATCCTTCGCCAAAGATATCGTCTCTCAAATAAAGACTTGAAGTTTAAGATTGTTTCTCTCCTTTCCTCGTGAGATAGATTCTCATTTGAAATTTTAACTATTGCATTCGGCTTCGACTTCGTTATATCCAATTTCATCGTCAACGTGGATATATCTATTTAAACTGTTAAAAAACTAGCTATACAAGTAGTGAATTGCCTGAACTATGGAATGCATCTCTTTTGCACCCAAAATAGGCATACTTATTTGAACCGTTAAAAAAACTATATTAAAAACTAACCGTTGTAGGAAAATTATATTGTTGTATATTCAAATTTGAAAAAAAAAAAGGACATTCAAAGTTGGTGAAAATATATAAAATCTAATTTTTAGTCGCTAAAAAAACTGACTAATTATTAATAATTTTTAAGTCGTTTTAAATTAAATTTATCCAAAAATTTAACTAATATGAAGTGGATACTCAAATAAAAGTATACATGGCTTCTCACTTGATGTTTAAGATGTGATTGGAGAACTAATTATATATGTTGCATATAGAGAAATGAAGAAATCAAACAGAATTTCTCTTTTTGTGTCTTAAGACTAGCTAGCAAAGAAGGTTAACTTGATCAAAATAAGCAAATACTAAAATAAAGAGTAAAAGCAAAGAGGAGCCTCAACCCTCAAGCTTCAAGTCATAGCTAGGTTGAGGTGCAGCATATCCAAACACAAAAAACTTGAGGAAAGAAAGGCTAACGTTCATTTTTTTGCAAGTTAAATTCTCCATCCAGGGACTTGAGAGGAAATACAAGTTCGCAATGAAAATGATTAAAGCACCAGAAACACTCAATTAACACTCATGAATAAAATTCAACACAATCTGGATTTTAAATATTTGTAGTTTATTTTTCATAACAGATATAGAAAATTCAAAGCCTACACCAAAAGGTCATTGTCTAGTTTGGATCATTGCAACTATAACCTTGCCCTAATTCAACAGCTTAAGCTACCAAACTGTTGTGGTTTGATCAATATTAAGTCCAGAAGTGAAGCAACTGAAACACACTGCTAGTAGAGCTAGTAGGCACCCCTTTCACTGACCATTGTCTTGACAAATAGCTCCCCCGAGGCTTGTGTCAGGACTCGTCCCAAATCCACCGGGATTAATGTGAGACGCGCCTGATCCCGTCTGACACCAGGGAAAATTCTAACTCTAGCCCTCACTGGGGCGTCAAAAGCACGCTAGGATCGTAGGAGGAGGAGTGTGATGTCTCGTCTCTGCTACAGCCCGCATCCGCGATCAACCTGAAGGGCATTAAAAACACGTAAACTGTGAGTGGACAAAAACAATACTTTATTGAAAACATTTTCGCTTTAAGACATTTATGCCCTTCACTAAAAACATATGCATGCATTCGAAAACCGTTTATCAAAACGTTCGTAAAACCATTTGTCAACCATATTCAAAATTTTTTCCAGGGTTCATGCCCGGTTCCCATAAACCGCCATGACCCATAAAAAACCTTTCAAGGGTTCATGCCGGTTCCCATAAACCGTCATGAACCATAAATCCATTTGGGTCCCCAACCCGAAATCACAACCTTAAAACCATAAAACAATACATGTGGGAACACAGCCCAAAACCATTCTCAAAACATTGAATACGGGGTCTCACCCCAAATCACTTTCTGTAAACCACATACGTATCAAACTACGTATAACCCATCCGCGGAACTTCCGAGAAGATGCCAACTCAGGGCACACAACCCCTAGGGAACACATCCTCGATATATGTCACGATTAATCATATCTATACTAGTGTGCACCCTACTCGGGGTCTCACTCCGAGTCTTCTCCCAGGAATTCTTCATCTGGGAGGCTCTATCTTCGGACCTACTCCGATCATCTCTCCGGAATCTGGTCCGGGACCACATCATAAATCGTAACCCCCACTCCTGGAACGGGATCCCTATGGGGATACCCATTCTGGTCTGTGGATCGTGACTCTCCAGGTCGACGTCTGGAGGAGACCATATAAACATATGGAGGGTTCATATACCTTTCAAATACTTTCTTTCTTTCTCAAAACACATTTCAACTGGATCTCATACCCGATCATTTTAACAGGATTCCTCGAATCCGATTCAAATCCATTTCACAGGCCTCGGCCTAAATCCACAGTTCAACAGGGTCTCATGCCCAGATTCTCATTTCACAAACTGAACTGGGACTCAAGCCCGATGTTACAATCAATAGGGCCTCAAGCCCGATATCACGCATAACTGGGCCCTAAGCCCGACACCATAAAGCAACGGGGCCTCAAACCCGATTTAACAACCAACGGGGCCTTAAGTCCAATACTACAGTCAAATGGGCCTCAAGCCCGAGATTACAACCAACTGGGCCTCAAGCCCGAACTCGTAAACTAATGGGACCCTCGGTCCGATCGTATAACTCAAATGGACCCTCGGTTCGATTCCTCGTCAAATCAAATGGACTTCAAGTCCGAGAGTTCGTAAATCAAATGGGTCTCGTGCCCGATTTCATATTTCCAGATCCAAAACCAATTCATTAAATCGTCATTGAAAACACAGTACGCAAAAGTACGACATAAAGCCGAAAATCTCGAAAAACGTGCAAATATGTCGATCCTAAGCTACCACAACCAAATGCACTCATGGCATCACAAAACATATATTAAAACACTTATAAAACATTTATGCATGCATCAAATTCATAAAATAAGTCCACTCACATCCGAAGCCGCGCCTCGATATGCGTGCCATAAGTGTCTCCCGGGCCAATCGTCGCCTCCGGGATTCCCGAACCTGTCCAAATTAATTTAGAGGGTTACTAACTACTTATATAACCCCTCACTAAAGTCCCGTAATTTTCCGGAATTTCTAACTATTTTTAAACGAGAATCTAAACCTTCGGACGTCCCGAACTATATCGAAACGATGTCTGATTGACACGAAACCAGTCCCAAAATGAAATTACACGTTGGAACCTTCCCCAAAAGATTGGACATCCGCCGCACGCGCCCTAGGAACCCCCTGCGCGTGAGCCCACGCGCCGTACTGTAGCACCACCCCTAACCTTCGACTGAATCTGTTTGGCTGGTTCGCTGGTTCGCCTGGACCGACGTGATCGGTCCGGCCTGGTTCCTCCTTCATTTTCGGTCCGTTTGTCTCCATTTTAATCCCTAAATTCCTATTTTCTCACTTCCTACCATTTTTAATCATCAAACCTAATCTAAAACACCTAAAATCCATGGTTCAATTTTTGAACCTCAGGGCCCAACTTCCCAGTTTCCTCCCACGGCTCCTCTACCGTCCAACCACTTTCAAACCTATCTTAGAAACATCCTAGCAACCTATTTACTTCATTAGAAGTATCCAAAACGACCCATAATAACTATCCAAAACATCCTACCGTCCAACCACCTTCCACCTTCGCCGGCCACCACCTTCCACCTTCGCCGGCCACCACCTTCCTCAGCATCCTCTCACTCTCTTGGTCCTCACAGGTATGATCAGGTGGGATGGGTTGGATTGGTTTGGGATGGTGCGATCGGGTTTTGGTGTGGGAATGAAGAAAAATGATCGATGAAGAAAAAGGGAGGAAATGCATGAAGGAAAAGGAATGGGTGACACTTGTCACTCATCCATTGGTCCAAATGACAAATATTTGGGCCCCACTTAGGAAAAAAACTCAAGCTGTTTCGAACTTTGTGCAATAGTACTTTCGAACTTCCGTGAGTCGTAACTTCTCCGTCAAACTTCCGAATTCGACGTGCCGCCTGTCTACGGATTCGTATGGTCTCAATCTACGTAACGGTCATTGGCCTTCAACCATCGGACCTCTCGGGTCAAAAGTCAAATTGGCCCCTATTTAACCAAATTTACCAAAATGCCCTCGAACTTCCGAACATCGTAACTTCTTCCTCGAACGTCGGAATCGAGCGTGCCACCTGTCTATGAACTTGTGACGTCACGAACTACGTCACAGTCATCGGACAAAGTCTATTTGACCGCTTGAATGAAAAGTCAACGATTCGCCCATTCTAGAGGCAAAATCGTCATTTTGCCCTGCTCATCTGTTAATCCTCGTCTAATCCATGATTAACCTAGCTAATCTGTCATTAATCCTTAATTAATCCCGCTAATTCGGGACGGGTCGCCCATTCTATATGTGGATTCGATCTGAAACATATCTCTCATCAAGAATGGTATTACTAATAGAAGGGTAGACATTCAACAAAAAACAGTAATAAAAGATAATCGTGATGATCTTTAAAATTAGCATTTCAAATGAAGATCTTACCGAGGGCCACGGACTCCTCATATTCCTTCTAGAAATCAAATTTCTCGCTTTGACACTTAAATGCATGAAATAGAGTTGGCCAATTTAAGCAATTTAAATCTTTGTCACAAGATGGCATATTACGCTTGTCACATCACACGATAGACTATGTGCGAAACGTCAATAATAAATCACCACCAGTATAAAGAAATCAAATATTATCCTATTTAAAGCTATAGTTAATGCCCACTTTTATGCCACAAAATTTGACTCAAAATTTTGAGTCCACAATCCAAGATTCTGAAACATCAACCATCTTTTCTAACGAATCTATATATTACGTATATATCCTTAATTTATCTGCATCTTCACTTGGAGCAAAAAGAGAAGAAAAGAATATTAATCACCAGCATACATTTATATCATTGATTAAAGTTTTGTTCTGATTACAATTGCAATCACGTTTTTTTCCCTTCATTATGTTACAAGAGTTAATAAGAGGTGAAAATTAAAATTAGGGATAGAGGCCTACTCTGTAACACCATATATTTCAAGGAATTGTCAACTCCCTTAATTCAAGGAGTTGTTGTCAGCTCCCTTAATTCAAGGAGTTGTTGTCCCTTAATTCAAGGTGTCGTTATTTAGCTTCCCTAAGCCTATATGGTATCAGAACAGGGAAATTAATATGCTTCTGCTATACTGCTATCAGAACAGGGAAATTAGCATTAGAAACTGAAAGTTCCCCAGAGCTTTCCTCCGTCAATGTGCATGAGGTGGACGTCAACTAAAATCAAAGGTTAAGCTCAATCGTACTTGCCGTGGTCAAGAGCTGTGTACCTGAGGAAAGCTATGAATCTTGGCTTAGTAAGGATCAGCTAGTTATGTCATGGCTCTTGAATTCCATGGAACGAAAGTTAGCTGAAATATTCAACTACTCAGAATCCTCGTACCAGCTATGCGAAGCGGTCAAGGAAATGTATGGCAGCCAGAATAAATGGCAAACCGTTTTTGCAACTCCTAGGAAGTATGAAAATGAGTTGGAAATTTATCGTCCTCATACAACTGATGCAACACTGCTACGAAAGAGAGCAGAAGAAGACAAGATATTTAAACTCTTATCCAATCTTGACTCAACATATGAAGATCTACGATCCCACATACTCATGAACACTAAACTTCCTTCCTTCACTAATGTGTGTGTGCAACGATTCAAGTACAATGACTAATGTACTTGAGTACAATGACTAACGTACATGAGGCTAGGGCATATATAACCAACGAGGGAAAGTACAAAGGAAAGCATCCGCACTTGAAGTGTCAACATTGCCAAAATACAAGTCATGTTAAAGACACATGCTGGATTTTACATCTAGAGTTAAAGCCTGACTTCATGAAGGACAACAAGGGCGTACAAAGGGTAAACCGTACTCCACATCGAGCAAATCATGCGTCTACCTCCATCTCCAATAGGTCAGACCCATGCAAGAACTTCACAGCAAACCCAAGAGATAGCATGGAAGAAGGGACCTCGACAGCATTGCTCGGCAAATTTGCAGGTTTCTTGGCAGACACGAAACCTATATAGGATATGCAAGGTATAATGAAAGCCGTTAAAACTGCTCTTAAATTAAATATGTTGCATGATTTTTGGTGCCAAAGTTGATGTATGATGAAATTGAATCAATAGCTTTGTATGTTCCTTCCTTTCCATTTCAACTTCTATTTGTGGGAAGGATTACAAATACCTTGAATTGCTTAGCCATTTTTCTCCT